>CANTUV010000025.1:2034375-2712500 GCA_947685225.1 Garcia nutans
CCCGGTTCATTGGATTCAGCCTCCTTTTTAGGTCTAAATATTATTAAATTCTTAAGTATTACAATATTATCCATATTACATGCAAATTAAAATAAATTGTTGTCCCAAGATGGCAACCAAGAGGGGGGGTGAATTGGTTTCCTCAAGAAATAATGACAATTAAAAAACTCAACGAAATAGAAATGCAGAATTAAGAGATGGTTGAGTAATGGAAGAAAGAAAGAACACACAAGATTTATAGTGGTTCGGATTTACTTCAATCCTACATCCACTTCCTTAACAACTTGTTAAGGTTCCACTAATCTTTGAAGTTTTTACAAGCTCACTTCCAACTTTGGTGTTTTCACAAGTTCACACCTAACTTCACAAGTGTTTTCTAAGGCTTACACTCAATAACCTTTAAAGGAGTTTTTGAGGCTCACTCTCACAACCCAAACAAGAGTTTTACAAGGATTACTCTCACAACCCAAGTGTTTTTCAAGCTCACACTCAAACTTATACAATGGTGTTTTCAATGCTTACACCTAACATTCATTACAATTCAAATGTAAGTTTAAGTAAAAGAAAAGTTGTTGCTTGGCTATCAAATTCTATTTTGCTTCACTTGTCTTCTTGCTTTTCTTGTAGAAGCACTGTATTTATAGCCAATGTGGTCTTACTAGCCGTTATTGATAGTGAGAATAAAGTCTTGGCAGTTTAGACCTTCTTTACGTCCTTCATACAAGGATGGTCGCGCTAATGCCTCACGCGGTCGTCCTTGGACAAGGGACGGTCGCTGCATTTAAAAAGCTTCAACGGTCGAATTTTAGTGCTTTGCAGCAGAAATCTTGCCCATGCTGTGATTGTCGGGACGGTCGCGCCTAGCAAAGGTGCGGTCGCCCTTTTTGAATATTGAAGTGGGTTTATAATGGTCATGTCACGTGTCATTCTCTGACAGGGCAGAAGAGATGTCCGCCAAAATTTGAATGTCGCGGTCGCCCTAGGTAGCATCCGCAATCGATTTGAGATTCTCGCATCGAACTTCTGGACACACCTGAGGACGCGAACACTACTGTCTCTTTAAGCAAATTTTTCTAAATTGGTAGAGCGGTTGCAACTCTGAATGGGCGGTCGCTAAAGTGGTAAGCGAGGCGGAGTCATTTGCCGTTCTTGTCACCGTGAACCTTACTGTGATTAGAATGATTTGAGTTCCTTAGGTAGCGGTCATCCATAAATTGGGACGGTCGCTCTTCTTTATGCGCGGTCGCGATGGAGGTCGGGCTTCTGACCGCGAAACCTACTGTGATAAGGTTTCATCCTTTAATTGAATGGTGCGATCATATTCAGGTTTGGTGCGACCGCTAGAAGTGTTCTGTTCAGCTTTATTTGAAATAACCTAAGCCTGCAACAAGATTCTCCAAACACATGTTAAATGGATCATTTATTTGAGTTGTCAAGGATCAAAATTGAGATCATTTGTCTAACAATCTCCCCCATTTTGACTTTGACAATTCAAATGGAATGATAAGAAAAAGAATAAGTCTAAAATGCTCCCCCTTAACATATGCATGAATCATGGTTAAGCAATCATTGATGCATGGATATTATTTGAGTATCTTGGTGCATTGAGTTATGTTTAAACAATCATTCCAAGTTTCAAGTTGTTTACAATTTCTCCCCCATTGTCATAGGCAAAATGATTAATTAGAAAGCAAGAAGTTTATTGAAAAGTAACTAAACATCTTGTTTATTTAAAATATGGAGAAAAGTACAAAGTACAAAGACAAAACAAATAAAGCATCAAACATATCAAGACATAAAATGAAAATGCAAAATTTTAAGACTAAACAGTTAAGCTATTCATAGTCATCATCCTCATCTATCTCTTCTTCTACTAAAGGAGCTTTTCCTTTATCTTGAGGAGAAAAAGAGGTAGAGCTAGTACTAATGGACTCTTCTTCTTCAGGAAGGCTTTGGGTATGATCACTTATATCCCAATCTTCAAGATTGCATTGAGGCAAGTCTAGTTTGCCTTGCATATCATATAGATCATGATGCATGTGAGTTATAAGGTCAATTCTCTTATTCAAGTGCTAGAATCTCTTGGAGACACTTTTCTTGAACCTAGAGAGTTTCCTGGAGAGAGATTTGATAGCATGGAGGATGAGTTATGTAGAGGATGAGGTAGTTTCTTGAGCAGCTTTTGATGAAGTAGCTTTTGGAGGTAATTCCACAGCAACTTCCACAGAGTCTCCCTCTTCCTCAATTGTATACCTTGGCCTTTTCTTTTGTCTATCCACAACTCCTTTCTTGCCAAAATAGTATACATATGTGCCTTCAATCTTCCTTACACATCCAGCATGTTCTAGATAATCAATTGTGATGGCACTAGAGGCAAGATTGAAAGGGTTTCTCAATGTAGCTAGGTTCAGATCATTTAGAAGGTTCAGGTGCCTAGCTATTTGAGTAATTTGTGAGGATAAGAAGAAAGTTCCAGTTCTTGTAACTGCATGATGATAGAGGGTGTCAATCAAGAACTTGGTTGTGTTCATTTGGATGTTGTGGGTGAAAGCATATAAAAAAGATGAGGTCTCTTTTGGTTACCTTTTCATTCCCATCTGCTCTTTGATGGATGGTGTAGGTGATAATCCTATGGAGCATCCAATGGGAGAGGGATTTGATGTGTCTGGCTTTTGATTCTTTTTCAAAGGAAGTTTCCACAGAAATTTCTTGCCAGAATGCAGAGAGAGTTTGGTTTGAAAAGATTTTATCATTGTAAGAAGTTATACCATCAGCAGGAAAGTCCCAAATATTGCCAAAGTCTTCTAAGGTTAAGGCTTGGTATTGATCAAACAGTTTAAACCTAACCCCATACCATCTCAGTGCAGAGTTAGCACTCTTTTCTATTTGGAAAGACATAAGAAATTCCTTGCTTAGACTGGAATAACCTACCTCTTCAGGAAATACAAACTTTCTCCATCCAAGGACATCTAGTAATCTCTCAATCTCGTCCTTGATATTTAGGGCAGAAAGCATCCCACCGAAAGGAGATTTGGTTCCCTCAACCTTCTTTCTTTTCAGCATAGCATATCTAACATCTTCCTCAGAAGTTTGGTGGTGAGGTTTGTGAATTTTCTCACCTCTTTTAGATTGTGGAGGAGATGGAGGATCAACTATAGGTTCTCTTATTGTGATTCCTGGAGCTCTCTTTGCTTTTCCTTTTATTTTGGAGGTTGTCTTCTTTTTGGGAGCCATTAGAATAGAAAGAAAAAGAAGAAAACTGGAAAACAGAGGGTGTATGAGAAACATATGATTTTGAGAAGATTTTCGAGATTCAGAGGGAAGTTTATATGCTTTAATAACCAAAATATCCAAGAAACTGATGTAACATACTCTTAAATAGAAGAAATTAAGAAAATAGCCGTTTATGACTGTTGAAAGTTAAGAGTGGCGACCTGTCATACAGCCAACGGTTATAAAATTTCGAGCAGAGTGTACAGAGTGCGGTCACAGATTTAGAAGGGTGCGATCGCGAAATGCGGTCTAGCGACCATTAGCATGATCAGTATGCTCGCGGGGGAAGAAACTATCTGTAACGGTCGAAACTGTTCAAATTATTGCGCCCGTGCACAAATGTTCTTGACCGCGCACAGAAATTTTTATTTGAATGAATATGGCAGACGAGATAGCGATCGCTATGGACACTGGAGCGAACGCGACTGACTTAGAAATGAAAGATTCAAGGAAAGATGAAAGATTTTTCTAATGTTTAGAGAAATAAAATAAATAAATGCACATAGAAACTTCATTGATAGGCAATTAATTCAAAGTGGTTCCATCAATCATTCCTAAATTAAGTTTAATGAAGTTAAGTCTATCTTCATTCAAGGGTTTTGTAAAGATATCAGCAAGTTGATTTTGTGTATCTATAAATTCTAGGATTATATTCTGATTTTGTACATTTTCTCTCAAGAAATGATGTCTAATATCTATATGTTTGGATCTAGAGTGTTGGATAGGATTTTTAGACAAATTGATAGCACTAGTGTTGTCACATTTAATGGAGATATTGTTAAATACTTTACCATAGTCAAGCAATTGTTGTTTCATCCATAATACTTGTGTGCAACAAAAACATGCTGCAACATATTCGGCTTCCGTTGTGGATAAAGCAACCGATGCTTGTTTCTTACTATGCCAAGAAACTAGACAATTACCAAGAAAGTGACATGCTTCTGTAGTGCTTTTCCTATCTAAGATACTACCAGCATAATCTGCATCTGAAAAGCCTATGATATGAAATGATGTGTTTTTAGGATACCAAAGTCCTAAATGCATTGTACCATTCAAATATTTCAAAATTCTCTTAGTGGCATTCAAGTGTGATTCTTTAGGACTAGTTTGAAATCTAGCACAAAGACATACACTATACATTATATCAAGCCTAGAGGCAGTTAAGTAAAGTAGTGATCCGATGATACCTCGATATTTCTTCTCATCTACTGCTTTACCATTTTCATCTTTACCTAATTTCAAGGATGTGCTCATAGGAGTTTTGCAGCCATCCATTCCAAATTTCTTGATGAGTTCTTTTGTATATTTGGATTGGTTGATGAAGATCCCATCTTCACATTGCTTGACTTGCAGTCCAAGGAAGAACTTGAGTTCACCCATCATGCTCATTTCAAATTCCCTAGTCATACAAGAAGCAAATTCTTTACACAAGGCTTCATTAGTAGCTCCAAATATTATGTCATCCACATAAACTTGTACAATTAAAATGTTATGCTTGTCCTTTTTAACAAAGAGAGTTGTGTCTACTTTTCATTTTGAAAAACCATTTTCAAGTAAATATGCACTAAGTTTATCATACCAAGCTCTTGGTGCTTGTTTCAATCCATATAAAGCTTTGGTAAGTTTGAAAACATGATCAGGAATTTTGTAGTTTTCAAAACTAGGAGGTTGTTCTACATAAACTTCTTCGCTTATAAGTCCGTTTAGAAACGCACTTTTAACATCCATTTGAAAAAGGTTAAAGTTCATGTGACATGCAAAAGCAAGTAATATTCTAATAGCTTCTAATCTGGCTACGGGGGCAAAGGTTTCATCATAGTCAATACCTTCTTCTTGATTATAGCCTTTGGCTACCAATCTTGCTTTATTTCTAACAATGTGACCATTCTCATCAAGCTTATTCCTATAGACCCATTTGCATCCTATTATAGAGTGATCTGTAGGTCTAGGAGTAAGTTGCCAAACATTATTTCTTTCAAATTGATTAAGTTCATCTTGCATTGCAGTTATCCAATTTTCATCATTTAAAGCCTCCTCAACAGTCTTTGGCTCAATTTGAAAAACAAAAGCAAAATTAACATCTACATGATTAATTTTAGATCTAGTAATTACTCCCTTAGATGTTTCTCCAATGATGAGTTCCTTAGGATGGTCTTTCTTGTATTGCCAATCCTTAGGTCGATCTTGAGTCTTTTCTTCAAGTTCATGCTGATTTATCTTTGGAGCATCAATAGATTCAAGAGATTCAAGAGTACCTGCAGGGTCATTGAAAGTAATATCTTCCTTCTGATCACGATTAGATGATTCATCAAATACAACATGCATTGATTCTTCTATAACTAGAGTTTTCATGTTAAATACCCTATTTGCTTTGCTATATGATGAATATCCTAAGAATATGCCTTCATCTGATTTGGATGAAAATTTTCCAAGATTATCCTTGGTATTCAATATGAAGCATTTGCATCTGAATACTCTAAAATATCCAATTCTGGGTATTCTTCCATTCCATAACTCATAAGAGGTTTTATTAGTTAAATGCCTTTTGTAAACACGATTTGCAATGTAACAAGCTGTATTAACGGCTTCTGCCCAAAAATAAGATGGTAAATCATATTCATTGAGCATTGTTCTAGCCATTTCAATTAAAGTTCTATTTTTCCTTTCAACTACACCATTTTGCTGTGGAGTTCTAGGAGCAGAAAAATTATGTGAAATGCCAAGTTCATTGCAAAAGCCTTCAAAATTTTCATTCTCAAATTCTTTGCCATGATCACTTCTAATAGATGTGATCACATATCCTTTTTCATTTTGAACTCTTTTTGCAAACGTTTTGAAGTAATTAAAGGCTTCATTCTTTTGAGCTAAGAAATTAACCCATGTGAATCTAGAGTAATCATCAACAAGAACAAATGCATATGATTTGCCTCCTAAGCTTGTAACTCTATTTGGTCCAAACAAATCCAAATGAATGAGCTCTAAAGGTCTAGAGGTGCTTATAACACTCTTTGATTTAAATGAGCTTTTATGTTGCTTACCATGTTGACAGGGTTCACAAATCCTATCTTTATAATATTTTATCTTAGGTAAGCCATCAACTAAGTTTTCATTGCAGATATATTTCAATTGATCCATACCAGCATGTCCTAGTCTTCTATGCCATAACCATGCATCATTATTAGTGGACATTAAACATTTAAATGTATGATTTGAATGAATGTTGATATTATAAGTGTCGTTTGTTCTAGTACCCTTAAATATGATAATATCATTTGAATTCGTGATTTTGCACTCCTTGGAATCAAAATTGACAAAGTATGCTTTATCACAAAGTTGACTAACACTTAACAAGTTATGTTTCAAACCATCAACAAGCCATACATCTTCTATTAAATCCTTACCAATAGAACCAATGGAGCCAACACCAAGAATTTTACCTTTAGCATTGTTTCCAAAAGTTACATTACCTCCATGTTTGTAGGTAATACTTGTAAAGAGCTTTGCATTTCCAGTCATATGCCTTGAGCATCCACTATCCACAAGCCATGTGCTTTCGTTGATAGTAGATTTTAGGCATACCTGCAAGGCAATAGTGATCATCTTCTTTTAGGTACCCACATGAAGTTGGGTCCTTGATGGTTAGTAGTAAAAGTGCCTTCTAACTTGAGATGAGCCTTTCTTATATAACAAGAAAAATTTTTGTGTCTAAATTTCATGCAATATGTGCATTGCCATGGTATTCTATACTTCTGCATTTTTCTTTTTGTATTTAAGGTATCATGCATACAACTACAAGTATGTGATTTCTTTTGTGCAAGTTTAGTGTATAAAAATGCATAATTATTTTTGGCTTTATTTCCTAGCAAACCATAAGAAGTTCTTGTGGTACTTTTAGACTTGGTGCAAGCATCTTTGATATGAACATCAGGAATTTCAATTGTAGATGCTTTTACAAATGTTGGTTTGCTTGGTGCAATGTTGGTTGAGCCATTGAATCCTAATCCATATTTTAAGGAAGGTGATCTTTGGTTATTAATTAATGTGTTTAATGCTTCCTTTCCTTTATGAAATCTGGAAATTGATTCTTTTAGTTCTTTTAGTTCATGCTTCAATGTTTCATTTTCTTTAATAATCTTTTCTAAGTCATGTGAGTTTTTATTTAACTCTCCTATTGTATTCATAAAGTGTTCATTTGAGGTTTTCAATTCTAAGGTAGAGTTCTGTAAGCATATAAAATCTTTTTCTAACTTAGAGTTTTTCTCTTTATAAAGCATCATTTTAGAAAAATATTTTTCTATTTTAAAGTTCATGTGCTCAATCAAATCACTATCATCTATATCATTTGTATCATTATGTGCTACTAGATCAAAGGATTGAGTACTTACCTCATTGGAGTCATCTTCAATAGCCATGAGACACAGATTTGCAATTCCTTCTTCTTCTTCTTCTTCACTTGAGGAAGAGTCATCCCATGTGGCTTTGAGAGACTTTTTCTTTTCTTTATCCCATTTCTTTTTGTTCTTTAATTTGAAGCAATCCGATTTAATGTGACTAGTTTTTCCACATTCATAGCATTTTACCTCATTTTTCTTTTCTTTATCTTTGAAGGAGAATTTTGGAGGTGTACCTTTGTTTGCTTGTAATCTTTTCTTCCATTTCCATTCATTGATTCTTTTTGAGAACATTGCCATTTCATCTTCATAATCAGTACCTTCATTGTTTGAGCTCTCAACTTCTTTGATTGCTTTGAGTGCAATTGGTTTTCTCATTTCTTTTTCACCTTGATCTTCTTCTTTTCTCACTGTGTAGCTCAAATGTGAGTAGTTTACCAACTAGCTCGTCGGTTCTTAATGTGCTGAGATCATGAGCTTCTTCTATGGATGATACTTTTGATTCAAAGTTTTTTCTAGCTCTTAGGGCTCTCAAGATTTTACTGTTTACATCACCTTGATCATATACCTTGCCATACTTCTTTAGTTCATTGACAATAGCAAGCAAGCGATTTGTCATGTCGATGACATTTTCATTTGGTTTCATCTTGAATAGCTCATACTCATGGACATGCATTTGTTTCTTGGTAAATCTCACTTGAGTCGTACCTTCATGGTAGTTTTCGAGTGTTTTCCAAATGCAATGTGCACAAGTTAAATGTTGAACTCTTCCACCTTCTTCTCTTGAAATAGAATTCATCAAGATGGAAGCAGCTCTATTGTTCTTGAATCGATCTTTGACATTGCTAGCTGACCATTGTGCTTTTGGAAGTGGAACTTGAATACCGTCAACTTCATAAGTGGGAGGTTTCCACTCACTTTCCACGAAATCCCATAGTTCAATCCCTTCACTGTCTAGAAACAAATACATTTTGTGTTTCCAGTATGAATAATCAGTTCCATCAAAGTAGGGTCTAAGAATAGTGTTAAGATTTCCATGAGAGTTTGATGAAGAAGAAGTTGCCATAGTGGATCAAATTTCACAATTAAGTTTAAGAAATCTCAGGCTCTGATACCAATTGTTGTCCCAAGATGGCAACCAAGAGGGGGGGTGAATTGGTTTCCTCAAGAAATAATGACAATTAAAAAACTCAACAAAATAGAAATGCGGAATTAAGAGATGGTTGAGTAATGGAAGAAAGAAAGAACACACAAGATTTATAGTGGTTCGGATTTACTTCAATCCTACATCCACTTCCTTAACAACTTGTTAAGGTTCCACTAATCTTTGAAGTTTTTACAAGCTCACTTCCAACTTTGGTGTTTTCACAAGTTCACACCTAACTTCACAAGTGTTTTCTAAGGCTTACACTCAAGAACCTTTAAAGGAGTTTTTAAGGCTCACTCTCACAACCCAAACAAGAGTTTTACAAGGATTACTCTCACAACCCAAGTGTTTTTCAAGCTCACACTCAAACTTATACAATGGTGTTTTCAATGCTTACACCTAACATTCATTACAATTCAAATGTAAATTTAAGTAAAAGAAAAGTTGTTGCTTGGCTATCAAATTCTATTTTGCTTCACTTGTCTTCTTGCTTTTCTTGTAGAAGCACTGTATTTATAGCCAATGTGGTCTTACTAGCAGTTATTGATAGTGAGAATAAAGTCTTGGCAGTTTAGACCTTCTTTACTTAAACTGTCCGAAGCATTTAGCGGTCGTCCTTCATACAAGGATGGTCGCGCTAATGCCTCACGCAGTCGTCCTTGGACAAGGGACGGTCGCTGCATTTAAAAAGCTTCAACAGTCGAATTTTAGTGCTCTGCAGCAGGAATCTTGCCCATGCTGTAATTGTCGGGATGGTCGCGCCTAGCAAAGGTGCAGTCACCCTTTTTGAATATTGAAGTGGGTTTATAACGGTCATGTCACGCGTCATTCTCTGATAGGGCAGAAGAGATGTCCGCCAAAATTTGAATGTCGCGGTCGCCCTAGGTAGCATCTCGCGGTCGATTTGAGATTCTCGCATCGAACTTCTGGACGCACCTGAGGTCGCGAACACTACTGTCTTTTTAAGCAAATTTTTCTAAATTGGTAGAGCGGTCGCGACTCTGAATGGGCGGTCGCTAAAGTGGTAAGCGAGGCCGAGTCGTTCGCCGTTCTTGTCACCGTGAACCTTACTGTGATTAGAATGATTTGAGTTCCTTACGTAGCGGTCGTCCATAAATTGGAACGGTCGCTCTTCTTTATGCACGGTCGAGATGGAGGTCGGGCTTCTGACCGCGAAACCTACTGTGATAAGGTTTCATCCTTTAATTGAATGGTGCGGTCGTATTCAGGTTTGGTGTGACCACTAGAAGTGTTCTGTTTAGCTTTATTTGAAGTAACCTAAGCCTGCAACAAGATTCTCCAAACACATGTTAAATGGATCATTCATTTGAGTTGTCAAGGATCAAAATTGAGATCATTTGTCTAACATAAATAAATAATCATTGTATTGAAATCAATCAAATAAATAAATGGACACTCATCGATCGATGGAAACATGCCTTACAAATTTCCAAACATGCATAAAAAGAAAAAAAAGTAAATAAAATGGGACACCTGCCATAGGTGAAAACATGTCCCTTACATCAATCCAAAGTCTTTGAAATAAACTAAATTGCATAAACTAAATAAACAGGGCACCTATGCTTGATGGAAACATGTCTTTTACAATTCCTTAAAAAATACAATCAATAAATAAATATAGTTCAATCATTCATAATAAAATATGCAATCCAAGCATATATTTTAATCATCACAGAAAAAATAAATTAGAGTTTAATAAAATGAAATTAAAGTAAATCACAAAGAATTACAATCCACAAATAAATATTAACCCCATTGACGAGGGGTCACGTACGGCGGTTTACACGATATGATTTTATTAGGGAATTAGGGTCTTTAGAAGGCGAGACTACTATTTAGGGTTTTAGAAAAAACAAGATTAGGGTTTTAAAGTTTTGAAGATTGGTTTTTTTAATTTATAAATGTAGGTTAGGGTTTAGAGATTTGAATTAGGGTTTTGGTTATTAAAACAAGGGTACTATTTTGTTTTGACAAAACCAAACTACTAAGACCACAATTATAAATTAGAGATCACTAGATATATCTTATTCAAATTAATACTACATGAAATCAATTGTTATTGCTACTATGATATTAAATTAAGATTACTGTGATATTGAAAATAGGTTAAGTATGCTACCTTGGGTAAAATAGTTTACTAGACAATGAAAATAGGTTTTGTAGGCATGAGTTCTTAATTAATTTACTAGATATTTTATAAAACAAAAAGTAGAATGATGTGAACACTCGAATTTTGAGGCTCGGGAAGCCAATTTTCTCAGACTGCAGACAACCGAGCCGGACCGAAGGTCCACGGTAAAGTTCACCGAAAATATATCGATATGGTACTTGAAATGTCCGGGGCGACGCGAGGATCACGGATATGGTCCCGGAATAATTTTTGGAGGTCCACAACTCCCAGAAAATCAGTTTGAACGAAAATCGGGAGATTTTTTGAGGGCTGAACCGCCAAGCTTGGCGGTCCGACCGCCAACCGCGGTCCGACCGCCGTCCAGTCCGAAATTTTGTCTATAAAAAGGCTTTCGATCCTCAGAAAAAGGGGGTTGGCTTTTGGCATCCCGGGACCTGGTGTTACAGAAAGCAAAGGATCATATTCTAAGAAATCAAGATCTGGAACTTCGAAGTGGAAAAACTCTAAGCAAGGTAATATCTTAATTCATCTTTTGTTAATTCAAGCATGTCATAGGCATTCCATCTTCTTCTTAAATTCTTCTTGGTCAAAGACCTAATCCTTTTAGGTCTAAGGCCTAATTAATTAAATAAATAATCAATCTTTCGGCATTAAGCCATGAATCAACCAACCTTTTTTGGCCCAAGGCCTAAAATTTGCATCCCTTTTGGTACAAGGTACCTAAATTTCACAATTTTGCACTAAGTGCTAATTAAATCTCACATTGCACGAAGCATACACACACACATGCATAAATGCATAATTGCCTTTAAATAGGCTTTTCCGAACTACATAGGCTTTGATCTCTCATAAAAATGAGAGTATGTAGGCATATTTGGGATTCACCCCAAATAGCAAGTCCACAATTTACTAAAAATCTGTTCTTCTTCCTTTCTTTTTTCTTTTTTCTTTTTTAGATTCAATCCTTATTTGGCAAATTAATCAAATACATGACATAGTCCCCGAATCCTCCTTGGGTTCGTAGATTAGAAACCTTTACATTGGATGCATTAATTGGAGTCAAATAAGGGTTTTCTTAGTTTTTCCCTTCGAACAAAATAAACTGAGTGGCGACTCCCGACAACACGTGAACGTTCATCCGAATCCTTTTCGGGTGGAGACCGAGGTTCACAAATTGGCGACTCCACTGGGGACCATAAAAATGATTTATGGGATTCTAGTGGACTACTATTGCTTATTTGATTAATTTGACAATAGGGACCATGAAAATAATTTATGGGATCCTAGTACATTATTATTATTTATTTAACTGATTTGCCCTTCTTTAGGGTATTTTTGTTCATTTTGTAGGGTACCTTAGCAATATATATCCCCTCCTTGGGGATATTGGATTGAAGATTGACAAAAGGAATCTTTTTCCTTTAATGAACCCCTTGTTTGATTAATTGCGCATTTATTTTGTCATTCAGAGAATCTTTTTCTCTTGCATTATATGGGGGAATCCTTTTCTTCCATTGCATAAAAATTTTTTTTGTTTCCAAATGAATTTCTTCTCTTTCTGTTCAAAATTCTAAGTCTGGATCGCAAGTAGCGCTGACCGGCAGGTCTCCTTGATTATGCCGGCGGACAGCCAAAGCGTCCTCCCTGTTGTCGCAAACCATTCCAATCCTTTTGGAGTGGCCCATGAGTAATCGTACTGTTGGACCCACGCGAAACTCTTTGTTTCACATGTGGTTAGGTATATCTTACTCAAGACTCAAGGGTCCCTATTACGAGCCAATTCTCTATTTTTCATGAACAATAGTACCTTCCCTTAGGTTGTATGTACCCAATGATTGTGCCACATTCCATTAAAATGAATTATGATGTGATGAGGTGCATTCATGCAACATGACAACATTATTTTGGGGGAAAATCTTTTGGGAAAAACTTTTGATGCATATAAGTGGACCAAGAGTTCTTCCTACCCTACACACTACCCTGATCCTTTACCCTTAACCTTTGAAGGTATCCACTATCCGTGTACCTTCACCCACATAAGCTACACCAACTCCAACTGTGCAATCACCCACAAGTCCTGCTACCCCAATTTCACCAACTGCTCCAATTACTGAAATGGCTACTATCGAACAGATTAAGGCTTTGCTAGATAGACAGGTTAAGGAAATTGAGGATAGGATGCAAGAGAGAATTGATGAAGCTTTGGCTGCCCAAAGGGTAGCCATCCTGGCTGAATTGGGAGGGGCACCAAAGACAGCCTCTACTCCTGGAAATTTAGGAAAGGAACCCATTATGGGGCAAACTAGTATCCCCATGACTGCTCAGAACAATACCCCTGTCATCAATTTGGAGGATCCACCCTCTAAGAATGAAACTGATGAACTGAAAAAGAAACTTGAATTACTTGAAAGGTCAATCACTGCCATGAAAACTCATAAAGAGGTGGTAGACATGGATTCCTTATCCTTGTTTCCCCAAGCTAGGTTGCCTCCGAAATTCAAGATGCCTGGGATGGATAGATTTGATGGGACCACTTGCCCTAAAACCCATTTGAAGATGTATGTGGGGGCCTTGAGCCCTTGGGGTTTAAATGATGAGCTCTTTGCTCAGCTCTTTCAACAATCCTTGATTGGGGCTGCCCTAAAATGGTTTGTAAGCATGGATCGTGCTAAGATTAAGACCTGGGAAGACATCTGCAATGCATTTAACACTCAATACCACTACAATATTGAGGTAGATGTCACTAGAAGGGAGCTTGAGACTACTAAACAAAATAACAATGAACCCTTCTCCTCTTTCCTTACGAGGTGGAGGGCGAAGGCTGCCTAAATGATCAATCGCCCTTCAGAACAGGAGCAGATTGATATTATAATAAGAAATTTAAGGCCTACATATCAAGCTCAATTGCAAACCCAATACCTACCTACTTTCAAATCGCTCATTGCGACTGCAACTAAGGTAGAAGACTTGATACAATTGGGTAAAATAGTAGATGAGGGAGCTACTTCAAAGTATAGGAAACAAGGCCAAGCTACTTCCTCAAGCAAGGTCAATGAAGTGGCCAATATTGCCCCTGCGAATCTTTTACGTGTGGGCAATCTTGGGCAGAGAAATCAGCCAAGAAGGCAATATACCGACCTAGGGGTGCCCCTTCATCTAGTATTTAAAAAGGCTGTGGAAGGGAAGTACTTGAAGCCTTTGGACCCAAGGCCACCTCCAAACCCATTACCCGCCAGTTATAAGGCCAATGAATACTGTGAATATCACCAAGGAAAAGGGCATGGAACAGATGCTTGCTGGACTCTGAAAAACCGCATCCAGGATTTGGTGGATAGGGGTGACATCATTCCTCTCAAGAGTCAACCGAACATTAATAATACTAACCCTTTGCCTAATCATTCCATCCATGCCATCACTGTGGAAGAAGAGCTGTTTGATCCTTTCAAACTTCTCTTAGAAATGAATGAAGTGTGTGTGTTGGATTTGAATGACCTTGCTGAAGAGGTCGACGCTTTAACAAGAAGCGGAAGGCAATATCAGCCACTCGACTTGGGAAAAGCCCCTACAACCTCAAATCACCCCCATAAGAAGACACCAGAACCAAAAGAAGACCCTGTCCTCTCTCAGCTCAAACAAACTCAAGCTAAGGTGTCAATTTGGGAGCTCCTTGCTTCCTCATTCCCACACCGTCAGGCTCTCAGCGAAGCTTTAAGTCAACTTGATACATCAGTGGACACAAGCCTAGAAACTTTGGTGGCCATGGAGTATCCGATTTTCTGATACAGACCTACCAGAAGGTGGCAGTAAACACAATGATGCTCTATACATCACCATACAAACTGGGGGAAAGACTGTGCCCATGGTTCTCATTGATAATGGGTCAGCCTTAAATGTATGTCCCTTGAAGGTAGCAAGCTGTCTGGGGTTGGAGGCTACAGATCTTACACCTTCTGATCAGATTGTTAGAGCATATGATAACACTCGAAGAGAAATTTTGGGTGTTGCCACTCTGGAAATTGCTATTGGGCCGGTGAAAATGAGAGTGCCCTTCCAAGTCATTGATGTACCCGCGAGCTTTAATCTCCTCCTTGGAAGGCCGTGGATTCATCAGAACAATGCTGTCCCTTCTTCATTACATCAAAAACTTAAGTTCCCTTTTGAAGGAAAAATCATCACTATCAAAGGTGACACCTGTGAAGTCAACAAGAGAACCATGGATCAGTCTCTCTTTGAGGTTGTTCCTGGCGAAACCGCCATGACCTTGACTGGTTTCCATTATGATACAGTCCAATGCATTGAAGGAGAAAAACCCAAAGGGCCATTTATCTTATATGATTTTGGGGAGGTCCAAATCAATTGCCTGGTGGGAATGATGCTAAGGGTAGGTCTGCTGGCCGGAATGGAAATGATAAAGTCTGGGAGGAAAACACCCGTAGTGCGGCCATGGGAAGAACCTGAGAATAAGGGAACTTTTGGCCTGGGGTACAAACCCACAGATGAGGAGATAGAAGAGTTTGAGCATGGAAGGAAGAAAAAGAAGAATTGGGGGGGCAAGAAGCCTCAAAATGCGCCCTTACTTTAGAACTTTGAATGGTCACTTCTGCAAACCTGGGAAAACAGTTCCTTACTGTGGTTTCCAGGAGCCATTCTATTCTCCTATGACTGGGAAGCAGTTACCGGGTTTTGAGATGTTCACGGATGTTTTAGTGTTGAAGGAAGAAGAGCCAGAACCCATAGCTGACCCACAAGTGGAAGATTTCATGCGGCCTAGTCTCTTTGATGAGGTTGCTATGATAACCAATTTTGAAGACAAAAGGGACTTCACAAAGCTGATCAAGACCACAGATGGACCACTGATGAACTGGTATGCCGAGGAGGGACAAGCAGCTACAATCAAACCTAGTCATGTGTCATACCCCGAGCCTGAGTCTTGTACTAAGTCAAATTCTAAGTCAAACACCAAGTCAGAGTCTAATTCTGAGTCTTCTGTAGTTTCAGATTTAGAGAACCCCAATGTCAAATCTAATGTAAACTTGGAGAATGACTCTGCCATTATCAATGAAACTCTTCAAATTCTTAGTTACCCTGTGTCTTTTGCTTTCCAAGTATTATCTAGCAAAAATGAAATAAATGAAATAAAAGAAATAAATGAAAAGATAATAATTGGCAAAGAAAATGAATATACATACATTGCATATGATTGTGTGAATAAGGAACAGGTGGTTGAGTGCATCAGAAGATATGTTGACTGCTTCATGTGGAAGGCAAGTGATGTCACGGGAATAGACCCAGCCATAGCGGTTCATAAGATTCCACTATACCCAGATGCGAAGCCGGTTAAGCAGAAATTGAGAAGAATGAAGCCTGAATGGTCTTTGAAAATTAAAGAGGAGGTTGCCAAGCAACTGGACAATAAGTTCATAGAACCAATTGCCTACCCTTCCTGGTTAGCAAACATTGTACCAGTTCCGAAGAAAGATGGAAAGGTCAGGATGTGTGTTGACTACAGAGATTTGAATAAGGCCTGTCCCAAGGACGATTTTCCACTACCACACATCGATTTGCTGATAGACAGGATGGCTGGGCATATGATGGTTTCCATGAATGACCTCGCGGTTGGATACAATCAGATCCTAGTACACCCACCAGACAAAGAGAAGATAGCTTTCATTACAGAATGGGGCACTTTCTGCTACAGGGTTATGCCTTTTGGGTTGATAAACGCAGGGGCTACCTACCAGAGGATGGCGACAACAATCTTTCATGACATGATTCACAAAGAAGTAGAAGTGTATGTTGATGATATGATTGTTAAGTCAAAATCTTCAGAAGAACACGTTGAAGCACTTAAGAAGTTCTTCATTAGACTTCGCAAGTACAATTTGAAACTTAACCCTACAAAGTGCCTGTTTGGAGCAACATCAGGCTTATTTTTGGGGTATTTCGTCAGCAAGAAAGGAATAGAAGTTGATCCAACAAAGTCAAAGGCTATTCTGAAAATGCCTCCGCCAAGAACAGAAAAAGAGATTCGAGGCTTGCTAGGTAGATTACAGTATATCAGTCGATTCATATCGCAATTGGCAGAAACTTGTGGTCCAATCTTTAAGCTACTAAGGAAAGGTGCTTCACAAGAATGGAATGAAGACTGCCAAAAGGCCTTCGACAAGATCAAAGAATACTTGTTAAATCCGCCAATTCTACAGCCTCCCAGAATGGGAAAGCCTCTGCTCTTGTATTTGTCTGTAACAGATGAAGCCATGGGTGCAATGCTAGCTCAAGAAGCCGAAAGTACAAGGGTGGAAAATGCAATTTACTACCTCAGCAAAAGGATGTTGGACTATGAGTTAAAGTATAACAAGATTGAGAAGTTGTGTTTAGCATTGTATTGGGCTTGCACAAAGTTACAACACTACTTGTCTTCTTACACTACTTGTGTCATCGCAGAACAGAGTCCCTTGAAATTCCTTATGGAGAGGCCTGTTTTGGACAGCAAAATGGCTAAGTGGGTGTCAACATTGGCGGCCTTCGGCTTAAAATTCAATCAAAGGAAAGCTGTGAAAGGTGGCGCGATAGCTGACCAATTAGCAGAATTACCCGTAAAAGACGAGATGCGAGAAATGGGTTTCCCTGACGAAGACCTCTTGAATATGGAAAGAAGTGTTTGGGAGATGTATTTTGATGGGGCATCCAATTATCATGGAAATGGAATTGGGATTGTGTTCAAAACTCCTTGTGGAAAATACATTCCATTTTCAGTTAAACTTGACTTTAGCTGCACAAACAATGAAGCAAAATATGAAGCTTGTATCAATGGGCTTGAAACCGCTCTGGAATTAGGGATTAAGAACCTAAAGGTCTATGGTGATTCTATTTTAATAGTATCACAAGCTTTAAGGAAATGGAAGATAAGAGAAGAGCGTTTGGTTCCTTACCTACAACGCCTTGATCATTTGGTGCAACAATTCGATGATCTGTCCTTCGAATATCTCCCAAGAGCAAAGAATCAGTTTGCTGATGCCCTGGCTACTTTAGCTTCCATGATCAATATCAAGGAGGGGAAAGTCGTTCGACCATTAAAGGTTCAACTTCAGAAACAGCCCGCCCATATAATGCATTTGGCCGATGGTAAACCATGGTTTTGGGATATCAAGAGTTACCTCAAGGATGGAAGTTACCCGGAGGGATCATCAAAGGTCGATCAGAGGGCCATAAGGCAGCTAGCCACAGGTTACGTTCTTAATGGAGATATCCTCTACAAGAGGAGTTGGAATGGGATGCACCTAAGGTGCGTGAATGAAGCAGAGGCTAAGCAGATAATGGAAATGGTACATGGTGGCGAATCAGGACCAAACATGTATGGGATCGCCTTGGCTCGAAAAATCGCCAATCTAGGATATTATTGGTCCACCATGAATGCAGACTGCGTGGCATTTGTGCAAGAGTGCCATCAGTGTCAGATATTTGCTAAGATGCAGAAGCAACCTCCCGTTGCCCTGAATCCGATCACTTCTCCCTGGCCCTTCGCTACTTGGGGAATAGATATAATTGGCAAAATAAATCCAAAAGCCTCGAATGGACATCAGTGTATCTTGGTAGCTGTGGATTACTTCACAAAGTGGGTTGAAGCAGCTTCCTATGCAAAATTAAACGCCGAAAAGGCAGCACAGTTTGTCCGAACCAACATCCTTTGTCGGTACGGGACGCCATTTGAGATTATCACTGATAATGGAACTCATTTCCAAGCAGAATTTGTTAAGCTCTTGAAGGATAAGAATGTCCAGCATCATAAGTCCTCTCCTTATAGACCTCAAACAAATGGAGCTGTAGAAGCAGCGAACAAGTCTATAAAGGTGATCATATAAAAAATGATCAAGGAACATAGGCGTTGGCATGAGAAGTTACCGCTGGCTTTGTGGGGATATAGAACATCAATTACAACTCCTACTGGGGCAACCCCGTATTCCCTGGTATACAGAATGGAAGCAGTACTCCCCATTGAACTGGAAGTTCAATCGGCGAGGATAATTCAAGAAAGTCAGATAAATGAAGCTGAATGGATTAGCAATTATCATCATCAGTTGTTGGGTTTGGATGAAAAAAGACTTCAAGCTCTACATCGGATTCAAGGGTATCAGAGGCGAATGGCCAGACATTTCAACAAAAAGGTCAAAGATCAAAAGTTGGAAGAAGGTTGTTTGGTTCTGAAAGAGATCAGAACACCTGTTACAGATCCTCGTGGGAAGTTTTGTCCTCATTGGGCGGGACCCTACATTTTAAAGAAAATACTTTCCGGCGGAGCCGTCATCTTATCTGATTTAGATGGTCTGGAGTTCACAAACCCATGCAATCTGGATCAATTGAAGAAATATTATGTATAATCATGCATTGTAATGAACTACATTAGACCTGATTCTCGCAAACTAATTCGAGATATGTAGGCAGCTCTCCTTGAGCACGGTCTAAATTTTAATAAGAATCACTGATTCATTTTTCTTTTGCCAAACAAAAAAAATAATAAATAAATAATAAAAAAGGGAAGAAAAAAATCCCGCTAAGTCGAAAACCCACAAAGGGAGGCTTAGGTAATAGTGGGGCCCGCTAAGTCGAAAACCCACAAAGGGCACTTAGGCAAGAATGGGTAAGAGCTCGCTAAGTTGAAAATCCGAAAGGACAACTTAGGCAAAAATTAGAGCAAATAAATAAAGTAGATAATGCTTGGAAGGCAAACAAAAAGTTATTCATTAAGAATCATTCATCATTTATTACAAAAAGTGCCATTCATCCCATGAAATATCCAACCAATCAAAAAGTCAAGTCATAACCCCAAAATGTAAATAAAAAAAAAGGCAACCCAATAAAAAAAAAACAGACAATAGAGTCAACCCTAGGGCCTAAATCCTACGCCTCCTACGTGGGGCAAAGTCTTCGGTATCTTCCTTAGTTCCGAAGCTCTCTACGACAGCTGTCTTCTCCTCGCTAAGTGGAACCACCTCCTCTCCCTCTAACTCCTGCAGCAAGGCATACCTCCTGGGTTTTTCAACGGGCCAAACTTTAGCTATAAACCAGGTTCTGTACTCTGGAGTAGGCTGGACAAGGGAAGGCTCAGCAAAAGGTTTGATCATCTGATGATTCCTAACCCAGTTTGAAGAATAGCTCGAGTAACTCCGGTAATAATTTGGGGGTAACTTCAGAAAAATTTGAGTTCTTTCCCCAGCTGTGTGTGACTTCCTAAAGGATTATTTCTAAGTTCTTTACTAGAAATAATTACTGATAGCAGTGCTTAGTGAAGCCTAGTATTACTTCTGGTTCATTACTAGAGCTAGTTCAAGTACATGTAAAGGAAAGATTCCTAGAATTTATTTTTAAGTTCTTTACTAGAAATAAATAAAAATCCCAATCCATCAATATCCCCCTAATAGTGGTGACAGAAAACAACCCATATCTACCCATATTGATTCTTTCCACCTTTTGAAAACTCTTGGTCTAGTTGTGCATGCAATGGTTATAAAGAAGCAAATGAATACCTTTATGAAAATAAAAGAGGACATCATGCATACATATGTACTGTTTATGCTTAACAAAAGTGCAGAGAAAAATCATGAGGTGTTGCAAGCAATCCAGAAATGCCAAAAGGCTGATCTTTTACCCCTCACTCAAAATTCGCTCTTCAGAAGGCCACTGGGCCCCATAAATCATTTTTATGGACCCCAGTGGGGGGCAATTATGAACACTCAAATTTTGAGGCTCGGGAAGCCAATTTTCTCAGACTGCAGACAACCGAGCCGAACTGAAGGTCCGCGGTAAAGTTCACCGGAAATATATCGATATGGTACTTTAAATGTCCGGGGCGACGCGAGGATCACGGATATGGTCCCGGAATAATTTTTGGAGGTCCACAGCTCCCAGAAAATCAGTTTGAACAAAAATCGGGAGATTTTTTTAGGGCTGAAACGCCAACCTCGGCGGTCCGACCGCCGTCCAGTCCAAAATTTTGTCTATAAAAAGGCTTTCGATCCTCAGAAAAAGGGGGTTGGCTTTTGGCATCCCGGGACCTGGTGTTACAGAAAGCAAAGGATCATATTCTAAGAAATCAAGATCTGGAACTTTGAAGTGGAAAAACTCTAAGCAAGGTAATATCTTAATTCATCTTTTGTTAATTCAAGCATGTCATAGGCATTCCATCTTCTTCTTAAATTCTTCTTGGTCAAAGACCTAATCCTTTTAGGTCTAAGGCCTAATTAATTAAATAAATAATCGATCTTTCGGCATTAAGCCATGAATCAACCAACCTTTTTTGGCCCAAGGCCTAAAATTTGCATCCCTTTTGGTACAAGGTACCTAAATTTCACAATTTTGCACTAAGTGCTAATTAAATCTCACAATGCACGAAGCATACACACACACATGCATAAATGCATAATTGCCTTTAAATAGGCTTTTCCGAACTACATGGGCTTTGATCTCTCATAAAAACGAGAGTATGTAGGCATATTTGGGATTCACCCCAAATAGCAAGTCCACAATTTACTAACAATCTGTTCTTCTTCCTTTCTTTTTTCTTTTTTAGATTCAATCCTTATTTGGCAAATTAATCAAATACATGACATAGTCCCTGAATCCTCCTTGGGTTCGTAGATTAGAAACCTTTACATTGGATGCATTAATTGGAGTCAAATAAGGGTTTTCTTAGTTTTTCCCTTCGAACAAAATAAACTGAGTGACGACTCCCGAAAACACGTGAATGTTCATCCGAATCCTTTTCGGGTGGAGACCGAGGTTCACAAATGAAATAAAATATTTCAATCAAATAATAATGGATGAATTACTATGAATGTTAAAACAGATTTAGATAATGAATTTTAAACCTCCGTTTTTGGTTCCATTAATATTTTATGTTCATCCAAACTTTATATTTGCATTAGCGGTAAAATCTTGGTTGAACAAAATGAAGGAAATGTGTCACTACCTTCTACTTTGTTGGTGGATGGTATTTGGTGTCTCTGTTAACTCTCACTCAATATTTGATAGGGTTCCCGATTAATTATTGCTTCCTGCTTGATAGTTGCTGCTTTATGTTTATTATTCCCCCCCCCCGGCTGCCTGTTTTAAAACGTATATTTATAAGAACCTATTAGGTTAAACCTATTAAATGAGTGTTAGTTTCCTAATTAAGCATGATCCTTCTGAGTCATATCAAATTAAAATAATTTAAATTTGGGATAAACCATGACCATGTTGAACTAAAACCATTTGAATTTGAGGCCAAAACCTGACCATATCGAACTAAAAATGTTTTAGCCTGACATGGACTAAGGTCCATATTGAATTGGTAGCCCTAATTTGACATGGACAAGGTCCATATCAAACTAGGAATGCCCTAATTCTATATGGACCATTGTCCATATCCAACTAGGCATGCCCTAGTTCGATATGGGCATGGTCCATATCAAATTAGGCATTGCCTAATTTGATATGGACTACCCATATCAAATTGGGCAGGCCAGTTTGATATGGTATGGTCCATATTGACCCAAATTTACTCTTAAACCATTTTAGGGTGTTAAATTTTGCTTTCAGACTATTTTAAGGTTTTAAAAACTAAACCAGACTTATTTATGCCTTATAAAAATTGAAACATTCAAATTAAAAGCTTAAAATAGATTTAAGCCATCAAGAATGGACCGATAAGTACTTAGGCCATCTTTAATTAGGACCGAATGAGCTTAGGGCTAAAATCAAGGGTCTACAATTTAGCCCCTGCTTAAGCGACCTGAGACTGTAGTAGAAGAGAGTGAAAAGCAACATGATTTTGAGTTGATCTTGGATATGGATGGGTTATAGACTTGAGGGTTCTCGACTCGAGGCTGAATTTTGGTGCTTGACCCAAAATAGGATTTGGGTTTTTGACCTGAAACTTAATTTGGGTTCTCGACCCGAAGACTAGATTAGGGTGCTCGACCCTGATCCTAGATTAGGGTTCTCGACCTAAGAGTAGATTAGGGTTCTCGACCCGAAACTTGATTAGGGTGCTCGACCCGACTGGATTAGGGTGTTCAACCCAAAACTATATTAGGGTGCTCGATCCAAGATTGGATTAGAGTTCCCAAGACTAGTGCAGACCCTTAATTTTTGACCAAATCCAGTCCAATATTTTAAAATAAGTTTAAAATAATTTTTATAATAGTTATTATTTATTTATATTATTTATTATTTATTTCAATAATAATATAATATTTATTGTTTTAAATATTTATTTTTAATAACAAAAATAAAAATAAAATAATAAAAAATAAAAATTGGATGAATCGGCGAATGACGTGCGGCAACGGCAGCGGCTGCCTGCGTGATAAGCCAATTCACCGCAGGCAAAGGCCTACGGAAAATTAGGCAACGCCTCGCCCAGCAAACCATTGCTCGCGCGCCAACAACCTAGCTCCTCACAGTAATTGGCCAATAGCCCATGGCAACCCGCACGTGCTAACAATTTTGCCAAAAACCATATTTAGCTCAATTTTAATTTATTTTCCTTAACAGTCTATTATTTACTTAAGCCAATAGTATTAGGTTTTTATTTTCTTATAAATAGCACAGTTAAATAATTAGTGGAGGACTTTTAAATTTTCTTGAGATGGCACAATTATTGAAGAATTATTCAAAGAGCTTTAGCAATTATTCAAACTTTTCTTTCGGTTGGACTTTTGGCAATTGATTCGGAAAGGACTCTTGGCAATTACTCTCGATTGTTTGAATTTTGAAAAAAAGAAAGCAACCTTAAGCAATCAAAAATAAAAAGAGCAAGGCAACAACGCTGTATTGTATTGATCAAGCTCATCCAGAATCTCACCAACAAATTTTGGTGGAGCCTTCAAATGTAGGTATGTTTATTTAATCTTGTTTGTCAAAAACCATTTTCATCCAATAGTAACTAATTCATTAAAACCCTAGCTAATTCTTTTTTACTTAATTATCACAGTAGCTTAAATATTTTAAAAATAATGATAATGTTAGTTATTTAAATTAAAACCCTAGTTCTAAAAATCAAACCCTAATTAATCCTTTTGCTTAACTTACACAATAACCTAAATATTTTTTGTAAGTTCTATAAATCAAATTCTATTTTCTAAATATAAAACCCTAGAATCTAAAGTTTTAAACTAAAAAAATCCCAAAACCCTATTTTTTAAATCTTAAACCCTAAAATCTTAATTTTCAACACTAAAACCTACAACCCTAAAGACCAGTTTTTAAAACTTTCTAGGGTGTTGCCCCTTACCCCCGCCCGCTAATTGGCTAGCAGGACTGCCGTATGAAATTCAAATTATTTGCATATTTTGAAATTAATGAAAAATGACATATTTCCACCTTTTGATGGGTGTCCTATTTAGTTTCAGACATTGGACGATGTAAGGACATGTTTCCATCCTCGGACTGGTGTCCATTTATTTATTTTGCTTGAACATTGCTATAATTTTTAATAAAGTATTTATTTATTTTTTGTAATTGTATGTAGTATGGATAATATTGTGTTAGTTAAGAATTTTATAATATTAAGGCCTAAAAAGGAGATTGGTTTCAATGAATCGTGTGCTATGGCCCGGGCCATTTCTCACCTTCCCCATGATATCCAACTTTTCAAACCCATTAGAGGGTTGAAAATTCCTTAGGAATTGAGTCATCCACTCCTTTTTATTTTTCCAAACCCGTTTGGGTGGGGACTCTATTTTATTGGGGTTTAGGCCCATCTTCTCTAAGGCCTCAAGCCTAACAGTGCCGAAGTCGCAAGAACCATTTCACGTGAGAGTGGGGGCGAAAATCCCCACTTACAACTAGATTAGGGTTCCCAAACTGAAACTGGATTAGGGTGCTCAACCCGAATTTGTATTAGGGTGCTCAACCCATAACTGGATTAGGGCTCTCGACCTAAGACTTAAGCTCTTCTATCTTGATCATCCCTTTTATATTTGAGAATTCTAACTTTCTTCTGGCCAATTGGTTCCGTTCTTCAATGGACTCTGCTGACCTTATATCATCTGAGAGTTTTGACTTTCTTCTAGCCTGTTGTTCCATTCTTCAATGGATTGACTTCAGCTCTTCTAGCTAGACTGACCTTTTGTCATTTGTATCTTCCTTCTTTTGGGTTCTTACTTTCTTCTTTTGTTCTTCCTTTTACAAAAAAAAAATTAGATATTTTTTAGCTCTCATATCCTCTCTTTTTTCCCTGTGTGGAAAAATATTAAAAGTGAGTCTGAAAATATTTTGTACACGCATTAAATTAAGAATTGAAAAGAGGACGTTTTGCCCCCTGTGTAGGCTCAAACCAATGATGTTTTTTCCATGCTGGCTTTGATCGATGTTTGCATTTTGTTTGGTTCCTTGGACAAGCATGCATCTTTATTTTCTGTAAAGTGAATGGATCTTTCTGAAGCGATGGGCCTTCCATGCCCCCTAATTTGTAACATCCCTAATTTTTAAAAATTAAATTGCATAAATTAAATAAATTATTTAAATGGGAAATGGGAGGTTTAGAAGTGAGAATATGGGAGGTATATGTGTAATATACATGAAATATACACAATATATACAAAGTCAACTAAAAGTCAAAGGTCAAATTCCATTTTTATAAATATACTTTGGAAATTAAAATTACTTAAATAATTCAAAAATAAATTATTTTTTATTGGAATAGGTAATTTATGTTCTTTAAATAATTAATTAATTAATTGAAATAATAATAAATTAGTTAGTGGAAGATGATAGAGAAATTTAAATATTTATTAAATATTAAAATAAAAGATTTTTTAGTGGAAGATGATAATTAGCATTTTAAAAGTAAATAAATAAATAAAAATAAAAGAAAAAGAGAAAAGTCAAAGAAGAGTGCTTGGTGGAGATTTAAAGTAATTAATTAAATAAATATTTATTTATTTATTTATTATACATAGGTGATAAAGATGGAAATTAAATGAGAAAAAGATATTTCTTCTTCTTCTTTTGGATGTGACAATGAAGGGGGCAAGAGCTTGGGTTTTGTTTCATGTTATACATCAAATTCATAGGAAATTTAAGAGGACTTTAAGAAAATTTTAAAGAAAAATCAAGAAGCAAGTAAGTAATGTTTGTATTAAGTTTGTTTTTATTGATTTTAAGTTTATGTATAAGATGACTATAGAGAGAGTGATTTTAAATTGTTTAAACAAATAGAAATGATGTTAAAATGATTATTATACAATGATTTTTAGGTTGGATTGAAGAAATAGTTGAATTTAAGTTAAGTTTTGCGAAGAGAGAGAATTTACTTTTGGAAAATTTGGATTTGTGAAACCATATGATTTAATTTTGTAATTTGATTCTAAATGTGTTGTTTCGATGCATAAAAAATAATTTTAAAGTTAAATGATAGATTTGGTTATGTATGAATAGAGTTTGAGAATGGAAGAGTTGATTTAGGGTTTTGGAAAAGGAAATTTTCAAAGAATGGTGAATTGCTTGATTTTAATGTTTAAAGCATGTTGTTTTAATGATATTAGTGATGGAAATAAACTTGGATTAATAATTGGGATGAGTTGGAATGGAAAACCTTCAATGGTGAAGGTTATGCAATTTTAGGGTTTTATACTAAAGCATGTGTTTAATTAATGTAATTGGTTTAAACATGTTAAAATATGTTTGTAATGACATAAATAAACTTAAAACACTAATTTAAATGGATTAACATGGTTTTCCAATGTTAAAGTGAGGTAAGGCTCAATTTTGCGATTTTGTTTAGATTGATATTTAATTATGATTTGATGTTGAGAATACCTTAAAATGTGATACTAAATGATTATTTATTATTACATTTGGCATAGGCATTGAGAGGAAGTAGTTTTCCCAACCCTAGTGTTGAAGGAAAACTTAGAAGTGAAGGTTGGAGGGAGATTTGTAGCTTGTTTTTTAGTGCTTTCTAAGGTAACTATAAACTTTGGATAAATTGGATATGTTTGCATTACATTGGGCTTAACACACATTTTGATTGAAAAATGTGCTAAGCTAATTGATATATTTAACATTCATGAACAATGTGCTATGACATGAGTAATGTTATGTATGCATTATTTGCATTATGAAAAGCCACTGTTAATAGCTAAATTGAATAAAATGTGAAATATCTGCACTATGTGAAAATGACCCAAAGTGTTTGGGTAATGTGAGTTATTATGTATGTATTAAAGGCATTGTGAAAAGCCATTGTTAATGTCTAAATTGCATAAAATGTAAAGTATGTGAATTATGAGAAAATAACCCAAAATATTTGGGTAATATTTTTTAATGTAAAATATAATACATTGTGATGATATGTTGAGATATGATGAAATGAATTGAATTGACATTAATATGAATGAGATAAATGAGAAAATGAGGCAGTGTGCCTAATTTATAATGAGAAAATGAGGCAATGTGCCTAATTAACAATGAGAAAATGAGGCAATGAGCCTAGTTGATTATGGAAAAATTAGAAAGAAATTGATTATGGAAAATATGAAATAATTATGCCGAGTATGTTATTCAATTTTTAGAGTTGTGTGTTTGGTGACATGCTTATGAGGTTATCCTCATTATTTGTCTTCGGGGCTAGCTTTTGAGTAATTACATTGATTTGCCTTCAGGGCTAGATGCTTGGCGTCATTATAATATGATTTGCCTTCAGGGCTACCTTTTGAGCATTATTTTGATTTGCCTTTGGGGCTAGACACTTGGTGTCAATTTGGACCAAAATAGTAACTCTAGGATTTGAAGGGCATATTAGATCTTTTGGGCTCATGCTTGTGTTTGTTCTTATGTGAATTAGTAAATGATGAAATAATACGTTTAAAAGTAAGCTTGGATGCCACATTGTGACATAGCATAAAAGCATTAAGCATTGGCATTGTATTTAAGTTTATTTGATATCAAAGTTTGTACTACTAAGCTTTTAGCTTAGTGCGATTGTAATTTATCTCACAGGTGACATGGGTGATCCGGTAGAGCCAAAAAATTCTACTAGACTTGATCGGGTCTAGGTTTGTGTTTATTGAGCTTGAAGTGTTTTTTGCTTACATCAAGATCAGAGCCATTTGCCAACATGTACATATTTGATAGTATAATGCATTTTGATATTGTGTATATTATGTTTATGTTTTTAAAGTATTTATATATTGTAAATTATAAAGACTCTTTGGATAAATGATATTATGTGGGTTGTTTACATGTGTTTTAATATATATATATATATGTATATAAATAAATATTTTGAGAAAATGTGGAGAAGTTGAGTAGTTGGGGTGGAAATGTATGACTTATTTTTTGGGAGTGTATTTTATGCAGGTTGGGTAATTGTTGAAAATTTGGGATGTCCAAATTACAAATGAAACTCTGGCAAATTTTTCCCAGAGATTTTCTAATAATATGCTTATTTTGAAACATATAACTAAAAATGAATAATTTATTATTATTTAAATATACATTTTTTAAGTATGTGGGATCTTAAGTTTGAAATGTGAAAAATTTTTATTTTTCCGAGTTGTAACATTTTTATATCATTTATGCATATTTTAGATATACTAGGTGTATGTATTATACGTATATAGGGTATAAGAGGGTTACAAAATTTCATATCTACTTATGATTATTTACTTCAGGGTGTCTGCTGTTCACTTTGACAAAGAATAGACAATGGAGTGTGATATGCTCATGTATGCATGATATGCATGAATAATACTTACAGTGAATCTATTGACTCACAGGCCGAGGTGACTAGCTGAAGTACCTCTATGGATTCCTTCCAGATGCTCATTAATGTCTTGCATTAAAATGGCAGGAGTCTTTACATTTATAGCTTTCAATATGTTGAAAACATAAGTGGTGGGGCCCAAGCAGCAGATACATCCATTTCAAACTATGATTTAGCACATCAGTTGGTAGCTTCTTCATAACCTTGCAAATAATTATTTATTTTTCCCATGTGTCCTTCGAGATTTGACGGTGCAACATACTTCCCTTACTTGAAGGTTTGTATAACAAGAAAACTTTTTTTTTAAATCAAATGTTGACTTTATCAAATCAGAGTCAATTTACCTCAGGACTCAACTTTTTCAAATCAATATATCTACAACACAAGAACCCTAGTTACAATACTAAACTCTTGAATCATTTCCTTTTAAGCAAGAACTATTGCACTTTAGATAGGCACATACACATTACTTGGCCAAAGGTCTCAATGAGCTTTAAATTTTGTCTATCTCATATGCATGCTAATTCAAACAATCTCCACTAATAGACTCTACCTACTAAAAGAGATCAACATGTCTTTAATCAGCTTGAAATGGGGTCTTATAAGGGACATGGGTTAAATGACAATCATTTTTAAACTGGAACTAACATGACATAAATGACACATCTTCACACTATAAAGAGCTTTGAATATTATCACATCTTCTTAGCATGAATCTGGATCTTGATTAGGACAGTCTTTGTCATTGTAAAAAAGTTAGAGACCCCTCACTCTTTCACTTTTCTTCTTTTTCTTCTTTTCTTTTTTTTCCTCTTTTTTTCTTTTCCTTTTCCTCTTTTCTTTCTTTTTCTTTTACTTTTCTTTTTCTTTTTCCTTTCTTTCTTTTGGTATTTCATTATTTTGTCCTTTTTCTATGCAGGACTCTCAAAATTACTAAATTAGAGTTGTGACGGATATCATAAACTAGATTGTCTTTGTCCTATTCTTTGATTTTAGTTGAATATCTGGTTGGGTTAGACAAATTAAAGTTAAACTTCTTCTCATAGGCTAAGTGAAAGTCTTCTATTGTTTCAGGTAGAAAGAATTGTGTTGGATTTCAAACTTTTGTTATTTTATTTTCCTTTTCTCTTTTCTTCTTTCTTTTTTATTTTTTTTCCTTTTTTAGCTATAAGAGAGTCATATTGTTCATATTGACCTATGCTTCTAACTATAGAGTAGCATGAGTCCGCTTCAATGAGGATGAATTCTTTGTAATATTGATGCCATCGGACCTAAATTCAGATAAACTTCAACTATCTTTATAGTCTTAATTAAGCATCCCTTTCTTTGGTCTTCTTGCCTTCTTAGCAACTCAGTGATCATTAGACTTGTCATAAGAGTCACAATAGCCAAGGTAGATTGTTGGGGTTTACAAGCCAATAAGAGTAAGCTAAAAAATTTCATGAAGGCTCAAAGGGACAAGCTAGGGATTGATATTAATAAGGTGGATACTGGTTGTTGGCTAACCAAACAATGCCTATATCATTTCTCCCTTAAATAAGCAGAGTTCAATTTTGCCATGAAAGTTCATCAAAGTATGTTCTAAGATTGATTAGGACCTAGACAAAGGTAATTATTTAGGAGCCCTCTCTAAGTAAGCATACAAAGCTCAATTCTATAGAACAATTCCCTCGCCTAGTAAAGTCATTTGGATCATGATGCATAGATACACTAATTTATGAATATCAAGGTAGACTCATCATCAGTTTGGTGCCAAAATGAACAAAGACCAATATAAATAAAAATTTGATGAAAGTAATTTATTCAAACAATCTAAATTAGATAAACGTAATTATTCCAAAAAATTTCAAACAAAGAAAATAAAACAAATAACCAAATAAGATAAGGAAAGTTTTATTGATTTGAACTCAAAAAATGCTTCATCTACATGGAAATGTCAGGGGCAAGACCAAAGCTAGCAACCCCTTCCTTAACAGTTTTCCCATATATATTTTGGAAAGATGTCACGATATAACTTTCCATCAATACTCCTTCTATCATGAATGTCGTTGGTGGTGGCACTCTTCCAAACTTAGGCAATAGATTGCTTTTAGTATTGGATTTATCGGGCTTGGACAGCTTGCCACTGTCGATCAAATCTTGGATCTCATGTCTTAGTAGAACACATTTATCTATATTATACCTTTGCATTTGATGGAATTGACAGAAGGTCTTGGTATCAAAGTTTGGTGTCAGAGGATCGTGTAGCGGTTGAGGAGCCAATGGCGGTAATAGCCCTTGTTTTTGTAACATAACGAAAACCCAAGATAAAGGTCTCCCCAAATATGAAAATTTCCTCTTATTTCCTTGGCCAGTAATTGCATTGACATCCATTTCTTTTTGTGCACTCTGACTGCCAGATTGGTAGTTCCTTCTTTCATTCGTCCTTCCAAAAAAGTAATTTTTCTCTCATTCCCACTCTTCTATTTATAAGCCAGCTTGGAGAAGATCTTTGAAATCCCTTATGAGAGTGAGGGGCATTCTCTCATGAAGATTAGGCAGCACCCCTCTCACAATTATCCTAATCTGGTCTGACTCATCGGGACTCTTCTTGAGCAATGCAGCCTTGTTTCTCCATCTTTCACATAATCAACAAAATTCTCATTATGTTTCTGCCTGATTGACTCAACTTCCATCAAGGTCACTTCTAATTCAATATTATAGTCATATTGCTGGATGAAGTCTTTATATAGCAAATTCCATTTCTTTTGAGTACTTTTCTCCATGGTATTGAACCAATTTTGTACAATAGGATATAGTGAAAGCATGAAGTACCTTAGAGTTTGAGCCTTAGTAGCTCGGTCAAACTGCATGACAATGATGTACTGCTTAATATGCAACTGAGGAATTCCTATGCCATTATACTTAGCGAAGGAAGGCATCTTAAACTTGTAAGAAACTTCTTCATCTTGTTCAAATAGTTTATCCACTTCCAGTACCTCTTCAGCTTTAGCTTCTTTTCAAATTTCTTCTCCAAATCAGCAATCTTCTCCACATTGAAAGTCTCAATTTTCTCAACATCTGATTTCTCCATAACCTTTGGCTCCTTCTTATCTTAAGGATCTTGGAAATACTAAGCCTTATCATCATTATCGTCAACAACTATCTTGTCATCATCATAGGGTACCTTACCCACCTTAGCCTTTCCATTGTCCTTTGGCTTCTTGGCACTAGCAGATGCCTCAACATTATTATCCTCTAATAGTGAAAGTAGTTGGCTTCTCAAAGTTTCAGCTAGGGTCTCCTTCAATTCTTTCATCATATAGTTGAGGGCATCATTCACCAATTTTTGAACTTTCTCAGGATCCATTGCTTTTGGTGAGAAGCTGGCTGAGTCGTGGATGCATTCTACATCATTAGCGTAGGTTGGTTAGTCGTAGGCTTGTGAATTGCTATACTCTAGGGCTGTGAGCAAGAAAAGATCGATGATATGAGATGCAATGCTTGTATGCATGTATGTATGGATGCATAAATAATAATCCAACAAACAAACAAACCAATGGAGTAGGGACGACCCTTCCAACCTTATATCATCCACACACAAATGGTGAGTCCCTTTTCCTTGGTATATGGTTAACAAAATATCAACATGGGATATCTTATTTTTGAAAGAATTCACTCAAACGGTTTTAACCAATAGTTGTATTTTAAAATTTAGAAGTCAGTCCATGATAATTTCCAATAATTAAGCCTTAATCCGTTGGTCCAACCAAAAAATAGCTTTTACGCTATATTGGATTAAAACTAAATTAAAAGATTTATCATAAATAGATTTTCCTTTTTTGAAAAATAACTAGTAATCCATGCTTCAAACAAGCCTATGATTTAATAAGTCTTAGTGTAAAATAGGCCCACAATTGATTTTTAATATTCTATAATTGACCTAGCTAGTTGTAAGCCCTTTTAAAAAAAAGGTTTGTTCAAAAAATGGTTTTGTTTCAAAGCCCATTGTAAAAGATGTGTTTCAAAAATGAATTTTGGGCTTTAGTCTTGGGCCATGAGGTGAAAAATATTTTTTGTTTCAAAAGCCTTTTGAGAAAAGATTTATTTGAAAATAGATTTTGGGCTTTGATCTTGGGCCATTAGACAAAGAAATTTTTTACCCATCTTAGGAAAGATTTTATGTATAAAAGACCATTTAGGAAAATTGATTTTGAAAAATTTTGGTCTTTTGGGCTTAAAAGAATTATTTTAGGCTTACATTAGGATTAGGTCATATTAGCAATGGAAAAAACTAAGTAAGCCATGGTTCAAACCAAGATATATCAATCATAGTCAAACAACAAGCATTTAGGTAAAAACATAAGGAAAGTAACTAGGCTAATAATATGGCCTTTTGTCTTTAGGTTGAAAAGCTTAGGTTCTCATAGTAAGTATATACCCAAAGGTACGAGGCTATAAGTGGTTATTCCATGCTCGATCTTCATACCTTGAGTGAAAGTATGGTATCTCTTATATAACACAACACAACTTACACGGGCCTCCTAACTCATGTACACAATGCAATCTAAAATGATTCAATGGACAATATCATAATAAAAAATAATAAAATAATATAAAGATCAATGGAATTAAATTCTCTTATCCCAGTGGAGTCTCCACTGTGAGTGGAGATTTTTTCCCCCACTCTAAGTGGAATGGTTATTGCGACTTCGACACTATTAGGCTCAGGGCCTTAGAGAACACGGGCCTAAATCCAAAGAAAATAGAGTCGCCGCCCGAATGGGCCGAAAAAAAAGAAAGGGGTGGATAACTCGATTCCTAAGGAATTCCCAACCCCCTAATAGGTTCAGAAAGTTGGGTATGCATGGGGAAGGTGAGAAATGGCCCAGCACCCCATAACGCCCAGTTTATTGGAATCGGCTTCCTTTTCAAGTCTAAATATTATTAAATTCTTAAGTATTATAATATTATCCATACTACATGCAAATTAAAATAAATATTTATTATATTGAAATCAAATAAATAAATAAATGGACACCCATCAATCGATGGAAACATGCCCTTACAAATGTCCAAATTTCCACAAAGTGAAAACAAAATAAATAAAATGGGACATCCACCATAGATGGAAACATGCCCCAAGTCTTTAAAATAAACAAAATTACATAAAATAAATAAACAATGCACCCATGCTACATGGAAACATGCCTTTTACAATTCCCTTGAAAAGTGCATATAAATCTAAGGAAAAGAATAAAGTAAGGAAATAATACAACAAATATGAAAATAATTGGATAATTAAAAAGAAAATAAACAAACACATCTTAATATTATCGTATTAAGGAAATATAGTGCGCTACGATGAAGGTCTTGCCTACAGCGGTCCCGCTAGGATTTTATAGTTATATAAATTAGGGTTTTCCTCAACTAGGGTTTTTAAAATCAAAACAGGTTGGTTTAGGGTTTCAAAATCAAATTTATTAGGGTTTTAGGGTTTCAAGGTTTTAAAACTGGTTTTATTGGTTTTAGGGCTTGAAAACTGGTTTTATTTGTTTAGAAATGGAAATTAGGGTTTTGGTTACTAAAATAATTCTACTGTTGAGAAAACCAAGCTATTATGATTACATTTATAAATGTTAGATCACTGAAATATGTTTAATTCAAATTAACATTGCATGATATCAATTGCTATGGCTAATGTGATATTGAAAATAGGTTAAACAAACTACCATGGATAAAGTAGTTTACTGGAAAATCAAAATAGGTTTTGTGGGCATGAGTTTTAAAATAATTGAATAGATATTTTATTAAACAAACAGAAGAATGAAATAAAATAATTTCAATGAAATAATAATGGATGAATTACCGTGAATTTTAAAACAAATTTAGATAAGGAATTTCCAACCTCCATTGTTGGTTTCACCAATACTTTATGTTGATTCAAGCTTTATATTTGCACCAGTGCTAAAATCTTAGTTGCACAAGATGAAGACATTCATCCACTACCTTCTAGTTTGATAATTTGATGTTATGCGCCTCTGCTAACTCAATACTCAATATTGCTTAAATGTTGGCTGCTAGGTTCTCTCTACTTAATTATTGCCTACTGCTTGATAGTTCCCCCTTTCGGCTGCTTGTTTCAAAACCTATATTTATAAGAACATATTAGGCCAAACCCTATTAAACGAGTGTTAGTTTCCTAATTAAGCACGGTTCTTTTGAGGCATATTGAATTAAAACAATTTGAATTTAGGATAAATCGTGACCATGCCAAACTAAAATCATTTGAATTCGAGGCCAAAACCTAACCATATTAAACTAAAAATGTTTTAATACGGCATGGACCAAGGTCCATATCGAATTGGCAGCCCTAGTTTGACATGGACAATGTCCATATCGAACTAGGAATGCCCTAATTCGATATGGACACCTATATCGAATTAGGCATGCCCTAGTTCAATATGGACATGGTCCATATCGAATTAGGCATTGCATAATTTGATATGGATCACCCATATCAAATTGGGCAGGCCTAGTTTGATATAGTATGGTCCATATCGACCAAAATTTACTTTTCGACCATTTTAGGGTTTTAAAATTCACTTTCGGACCATTTCAATGTTTTAAAAACTAAACCAGAATTATTTAGGCCTTATAAAAATTGAACAAAAGAAATTTAAAGCTTAAAATAGGTTTAAGCCATTAAGAATGGACCGATAAGTAATTAGGCCATCTTTAATTAGGACTCAACTAGCTTAGGGCCAAAATCAAGCATCTACAACTAAATAACCAATCATTGCTGAAATAATTGTAAATTAGGGCTAAACTAATGAAGTTAAAGTTAATTATAAAAATTACAATTTACAAATAGATCTTACTATTAACCCATTAATGAAATATAGGGCCTGATGACAAAAGAAGAATTCTCAAACAATAAAAGGATGATCAAGCTAGAAGAGCCTAAGTCTTGGGTCGAGAACCCTAACCTAGTTTCAAGTCGAGCACCCTAATCTAGTTTCTGGTCTTATGCCCTAACCAGTTTTGGGTCAAGCACCCTAATCTAGTTTCAGGTCAAGAACCCTAATCCAGTTTCAGGTCGAGCACCCTAATCTAGTTTTAGGTTGAAAATACTAATCTAGTTTTGAGTTGAGCACCCTAATTTAGTTTTGAATCGAGCACTCTAATCTAGTTTCGGGTTGAGCACCCTAATCCAGTTTCAGGTTGAGCACCCTAATTCAGCTTTGGGTCAAGCATCCTAATCTAGTTGGGTTAAGAACCCTAATCCAATCTTAGGTCGAGAACTCTAATCCAGTTTCGAGTCGAGCACCCTAATCTAGTTTTGAGTTGAGCACCCTAATACAATTTCAGGTCGAGAAACATAATCTAGTCTTAGGTCAAGAATCCCAATCCAGTCTCTGGTCCAGAACCCAAGCCAAATCAACCTCAGGTCCAAACCCAATCCGTGTCCAAAATCAACTCAAACTCATGTTGCTTTTTACTCTCTAAATAAATTCAAGATTGTTCAAATAGGGAATAACTGTAGACCCTTGATTTTGGCCCTAAGTTGGTTTCGTCCTAATTAAAGATGACCTAAGTACTTATCGGTCCATTCTTAATGGCTTAAACCTATTTTAAGCTTTTAATTTGATTGGTTCAATTTTTATAAGGTCTAAATAAGTTTGATATAGTTTTGAAAACCTTGAAACAGTCATAAAACAAATTTTAAAGCCCTAAAATGGTCCAAAAGTAAATTTGGGTCCATATGGACCATACCATATCAAACTGGGCCTGCCCAATTCGATATGGGTGGTCCATATTGAATAAGTAAATGCCTAATTCGATACGAACCATGTCCATATTGAACTAGGGCATGCCTAATTTGATATGGACAGTGGTCCATATCAACCATATCAAATTAGGGTATTCCTAGTTCGATATGGACCTTGTCCATATCTAACTAGGGCTGCCAATTTGATACAGAACTTGGTCCATGTTGGATTAAAACATTTTTAGTTTTGATATGTTCAGGTTTTGGCCTCGAATTCAAATGGTTTTTGCTCGACATGGTCACGGTTTATCCCAGATTCAAATTATTTTCATTCGATATACCTCAGAAGATTATGCTTAATTGGGTAACTAACACTCATTTAACAAGGTTTAACCTAATATGTTCTTATAAATACAAGTTTTAAAATAGGCAGCCAAGGAGGAACAATAAACAATAAGCAACAACTATCAAGTAGTAATTAATAATTAATCAGGAACCCTAGCAAATACTAAGTGAGAGTTAACAGAGACACCAAATACCATCCACCAGCAAAGCAAAAGGCAGTGACACATTTTGTTCACTTTGTTCAATTGAGATTTTACCACTGGTGCAAATATAAAGCTTGGATCAACGTAAAATATCAGTGGAACCAACAACGGAGGTTTTAAAATCCTTATCTAAATCTGTTTTAACATTCACAGTAATTCATCCATTATTATTTCATTGAATTATTTTATTTCATTCTTCTATTTGTTTTATAAAATATCCAGTAAATTATTTAGGAACTCATGCCCACAAAACCTATTTTGATTGTCCAGTAAACTGTTTTATCCAAGGTAGCATACTTAACCTATTTTCAATATCACATTAACCTTAATTCAATATCACAGTAGCAATAGCAATTGATTTCATGCAGTATTAATTTGAATAAGATATACCCAGTGATCTAAAATTTATAATTGTGGCTTGAGTAGTTTGGTTTTCTCAAAACAAAATAGTAGCCTTATTTTAATAACAAAAACCCTAATTCAAATCTCTAAACTCTAACCTACATTTATAAATTAATAAAACCAGCCTTTAAAATTTTAAAACCCTAATCTTGTTTTTCTAAAACCCTAAAGAGTAGCCTCATCTTATAAAAATCTTAATTCCCCAACAAAATCATATCGTGTAAACCACCGTACGTGACCCCTCGTCAATGGGGTCAATATTTATTTGTGGATTGTAATTCTTTGTGGTTTACTTTAATTTCATTTTATTAATCTCTAATTTATTATTTTTATGATGATTAAACTATATGCTTGGATTACATATTTTATTATGAATGATTGAACTATATTTATTTATTGATTGTATTTTTTAAGGAATTGTAAATGGCATGTTTCCATCAAGCATGGGTGCCTTATTTATTTAGTTTATGTAATTTAGTTTATTTCAAAGACTTTGAATTGATGTAAGGGACATGTTTTCACCTATGGTGGGTGTCCCATTTTATTTACTTTATTTTCTTTTTATGGATGTTTGGACATTTGTAAGGGCATATTTCCATCGATCAATGGGTGTCCATTTATTTATTTGTTTGATTTCAATACAATGATTATTTATTTATTTTAATTTGCATTTAGTATTGATAATATTATAATACTTAAGAATTTAATAATATTTAGACCTAAAAAGGAGGGTAGTTCCAATGAACTGGGCTTTATGGGGGTGCTAGGCTATTTCTCACCTTCCCCATGTGTACCCAACTTTTCAAACTCATTAAGGGGTTGAGGATTCCTTAGGAATCAAGTCATCCACCACTTTCTTTTTCCCGACCATCCGGGTGGCGACTCCATTTTCTCTGAATTTAGTGTCAGGTTCTCTAAGGCCCTGAGCCTAACAATGCCGAAGTCACAAGAACCATTCCATATGGGAGCAGGGGAAAAAATCCCCACTGACAATATATAGAATATAAAATACATGAAAAATATAATACATGTGCATATCATGGTGCATGTGATGTATGCTTGTACAAAAACTCCTATGAGCACCCATCGAGGTGGAAACATACTCTTTACAAAGAAAAATCTAAAAAGAGAAATAATTATATTACATAGCTTTACAAATCATGTACATTGTTCTAAAAGGAAAATTACATTATTTCCTGTATACAATAGATCTAGAAAAGAAAAGGGCAAAAGGTATGTTGAATGAATGCTTAATATTATGGATTTAGTAATGACAATAGTAATGATAGGAATAATAAATGGCAAAAGAAAAATAAGTTATGGTAATAATAATAATAAAAGGAAAAGGAAAAATAAGTTCTGGTAATATCGTCAAACTCGATAATTAGTGGATTGTCCAATTTAAGAATAACCTACAGGATCAGTTAGCTGAATACAATGTACATACACAAAGTTAGATGAGAATGTTGAATTCGACATTCATGTGAATGTTGAATTTAAGAATCTTAGAGTAAGAGAAACACAATGGAATTGGAAGTAACATAAGTATTATGAAGTGATATAATAAAATTTGATAGTTGTTGAATGTCGAATTTGATAACATTTGTATAGCAGAATTAAAAGGAAATAAAAATAATAGATGTATTTTGCAGTGTTATAATTGAATTCATTAGTTGTTGAATTATTGAATTCAGGAATATCCTACAAGAAGGGTTAGTTAATAATAATACAATACATATATGAGAGTTGATTCAAAATATCAAATTTAATAATTATATGCCACCTCTAGCAGAAGCAACCTGTATTTATAGATTAGCATATAAAACACTTTAAAAATCCTTTTCTAGTGAAAGAATCTCAATCTTTAGTTAAGGGAAGTTGGATAGAGTCACATTGGATATGCTCCATTGATCATAAGTCTTTGATTTACAGATTTCATATAAAGTTGATAGATTTTAGTTCTTGAATAGGGGTATCATGAAGTTAAATGATTCTATTCTCAATAACTCATGTGAATGGATGCAATATAGAAAATAATCATGAGGTTAGATGAAATAAAGATAGGAATAAGCATTTTAAAAAGGCTTGAGAGCCTTACTACCAAAGAATGAGAATCACAGTGAACTCCTATAGTTGTAAATCTTTCTTGAGGTGGTTTTGAATGAATTTGCTTACTAAAAAAATAGAATGAGAGATAAGAGATAGAATAGTAATGGAGAATGTTTTCTGAACCCTCTTTCTTTTATATTCATCAAAAAAGAAATCTCTCCAAAAAAAAGTCCCTTGAGAGAGAGCTGAAGGCTCCCTTTTATAGATGAGTGGTGTCTGTATAACAAGATTATTGAGTTTTGAGGTACAAAATTATTGAGCTCAATACTTTTAAGAATCATCAATCATGATTTTCAACTGTTTACTCAACATTACTAGATTATTGTCGAACTCAAAACTGTTGAGCTGAAAAATGATTGTCAGGTTGGTACAGCATGACTTTAAACTATGGACTCTACTATCACCTAAGGTGAAATCTTGAGTTGAAGGCTATGAAAAATGTCCCTTGTCCAAGTACTATTGGAAGCCTAATGTATGCAATGATGTGTACTAGGCTTGATATTTTCTTTATCATTGGGATAGTGAGCAAATTTCAATCCAATCCAAGTCCAACACATTGGCATGCAGTTAAGAGAATTTTGAGTTGCCTAAAAGGCACTGCCAATTACTCATCATGCTATTAAGATGGAAGTCTGAGTTTTAAAGGCTATATGGATGTTGATTTGGTGGAACATGTGGATGAAAGGAAATCCACTTCAAGATTTATTTTCTTACTCAATAAGGGTGTTATCTCATGGAGTAGCAAGAAATAATCTTGCATAGCTCGATTGACTATACAGGCTAAATTTCTAGCACTTTCAACTATAATTCAAGAAGGTGTTTGGCTTAAGATTTTTCTGGATAATTTGGGTATGAGTTAGTCATGATACACTATGATAGTCAAGCAAATATTGCCTACATTGAGCATACAAAGTTCCATTAGAAGACTAAACATATAGACATTAAATATAATTTTGTTAGAGTTTGCTAAAGACATGGCTACACGAAAGGAAGTGTGTAACACCCTTATACCCTATATATGTACAATACATATTTTTAGCATATGTAAAATATGCATATACGGTATAAAAATGTCACAGACCAATTTAATAAAAATTTTCACATTTCTGTTTTAAGATTTCAAATACTAATATATAAAATAAATAGTATATAAATATTCTTTGCTTGTTATAGGAATCCAAAACAAATATTTTATATGAAAATCTCTGGAAAAAATTCGCCAGAGTTTTGTTTGTAATTTGAACGTTTCCAAAATTCAACAAAACACAACCTGCATAAAACAAACACTCCAAATAAAATCAATTCACCAATTCAACAATACTTCTCAATTTCTCCATATTTTCTCAAAAAAAAATTATATATAGGTATATATATATTAACATAACATATAAAATCCCATCTTAAACAAAATTATTCAAATCATTATTTACAATTTACAATATATGCTTCAAAAACATATCATAACATACATAATATAAAAAATGTACATGCTGGCAACCGGCTCTGATCTTGATGTACCTAAAACAACTCTTCAAGCTCAATAAATACAAACCTAGACCCGACCAGGTCTACTAAACTCTCTGGCTCTACAAAAACATCCATGATACCTGTGCGATGAATTACAATCGTGCTAAGCCGAAGCCTAGTGGTACAAACTTTGATAATAATAAAAATGTAAAGTAATGCCAATGCACAATGCATATAGAGGTCACATCATTTCACTTTCTTATATTTTTCAAATATTTCATACTCACAACTCATAACATTATATTGCTCAATTGTATCACAATTCATAATTCACAATAAACCAAAGATAAGCATGGGCCCAAAAAGGATCTAATATGCTATTCAAATTTCAGAGTTACCGCTTTGGTCCATAATGACACCATGTGTCTAGCCCGTAGGCAATATATATATCCATGGATAATGTAACAGCCCCAGTCTCTTGGACCTCAACCCGGCTAGACCAATAGGCCCCAGTATCTTGATCCTCAACTCGGCTAGACTGCTACAATTTTTTAGTCTTACGACACAGTCTTTTCACCACAAAAACATCATATTTATCATTTATCAGCTGGGCTCAGCTTACGACCCGGTCTTTTAACCTGCCCAGCAATTCATAGGCATGCCGCCAAACCCAGAACTCTGAAAATTGAATAACATACTAGGCACACAATTAATTCATTTATCTCATTATTAAATACTTTCACAATTCATTTCTCATTTTATTTCTCATAATCAAACTAGGTGTGAGCGGGGATTTTTGCCCCCACTCCCGATGGAATGGTTCTTGCGACTTCGGCACTGTTTAGGCTCGGGGCCTTAGAGAACATGGATCTAAGTACGGGCCGAAAAAAAAGAAAGGGGTGGATGACTCGATTCCTAAGGAATCCCCAACCACCTAATGGGTTCGGAAAGTTGGGTACATGTGAGGAAGATGAGAAATGGCCCAGCACCCCCACAATGCCCGGTTCATTGGAACCGACCTCCTTTACAGGTCTTAATATTATAAAATTCTTAATTATAATAACATTATCCATATTACACATAATAAAAAGAAAGCATCATTATATTAAAATCAAAGCAATGTCCAAATAAATGGACACCCATCCAAGGATGGAAACATGTCCTTAACATAGGTTCTAAAATAGAAAAGCAAATTAAATTACATGATGTTTAAATAATGAGGTACCCACCAAGTGGAAACATACCTCTTACAACTTTTGAAAATCTAAATTGATTGATAAAAGTAAATAATCATCCATAATAAATAAATCATTCATCAAAAGTATTTAAATATCAAAAGTAAAGTATTTTAATTCATGGTGTAATTTTAGAGTTTTTATGTTTTTATGATTTTCAATGTTTTAAAAGGATTAGGGTTCATAAAAATTAGGGTTTAAGATTTTAAAAGGATTAGGGTTCATTATTTTAGGTTTAAAAGTTGAATTTTGGATTTTAGGGTTTTAGGTCACGGGTAAAAGATTTAAATTAGGGTTTTAGAAATCAATTTGATATTTTATGAAGTTTTATGAATTTAAACAAAATGATTGAAGTTTTTATAAGTAGAAAAGATGTTTTTTAAGGCTTTTTGAATGAAATAGAACCTACTTTAAAATCTTAAAAGAAACGAAATTTGATTTTGGTTTTGTTGAAAAATATGTTCAATTAGAGTTTTAAGGTTTAAGAAGAAAAAATAACAATTTTAAGTCTTTTTAGAAAATAAGGTCACGTTTTAGTGTTTTAACTTTGGAAAACTAAATTAAAGTTCTAAGATTTTAACTTTTGAAAAAAATACAAAAAATCCTAGTTTTAGCTACTGTGTAAAAAAATTAGAATTTAGAATTTCATACCTTCTTTTGTAAGTTGCTCCAAAATTGCTTCTTCTTGAATGAACTAGCTCCAAAAACAAGCCTTTGTTGCCTTTGGAATCCCTTTAATCGTGATGCTGCTGTCTAGAAAAGATTTAAATTGAATTTCTTCTTTTCCTTCCTTGATTTGGTTTCAAACTTTCCAAACTCCCTTTGGATTTGCTCTCTCTCGGCCACCTTCTAATTTTAATTGCCTTTGGTCCTTTTTATAGTGGTTTAAGGTTATTTACTCCTAATTAATTAAGGTAAGTAAATAAAAAAAAGAAACCAAAACCTAATTGGATTAGGTTTCAAAAAATTTGCGTCGGAAAATTTGCGCTGCCGAAAAAAACTGCCGCAGAAAAAATGCGCTGGCAAAACATTTCTGCCGCAGAAAACTGCGTCAGTGTGCAGGGAATGGGCCCGTAAGCTATTTTGCAGGCAGAAAAATTTTGCCTATTTCGCAGGCATAATTTTTCTGCATGCGAAATACCCACGGGAGATTTTTCCGACTCCGATTTTTATTTTTATTTTTATTTTTATTTTTATTTTTATTTTTATTTTTTTACTTTTATTTATTTATTTCTATTTTTTATTTATAAAAATTAGATACTAAAGTAAAAATTATTTAATTAAAATTATTTTGGACCAATTAGACAACAAAATCATTTTGGACTAAATAAAACATATTGGACCGGATTGGGACAAAAATTAAGGGTCTACAGTTTGCCCCCTGCTTAAATGATCTGAGACTTAAGTGAAAGAGAGTGAAAAGCAATAAGACTTAATTTTTGATATGGCGACTTGTTTTGGGTACTTGGACCCGAGATTGATTGAATTTGGGTACTTGGACCCGGGATTGGGTACTTGGACCAGAGATTAGGTACTTGGACCCGAGATTGGGTACTTGGACTTGAGCTTGAATTGATTTTGGGCACTTGGACTCGAGATTGGGTACTTGGACCCGAGCTTGAATTGATTTTCAGTACTTGGACCCGAGATTGATTTGATTGGGTACTTGGAGCCGGAATTGGATACTTGGAGCCGAGATTGGATACTTGGACCCGAGCTTCAATTGATTTTTGGTACTTGAACCCGGGATTGGGTACTTGGACCCGAGATTGATTTGATTTGGGTACTTGGACCCGAGCTTGGGTACTTGGACCCGAGATTGATTTGATTTGACTAACCTTTTAGTTGGGAAGTCTGACTGCTCTGGCTGTTTTATGCATTGTGATTCTTCACCATCAAATTGGATCTTCATCCTTTGAGACCAGGTCTTTATCCTTGAAAATGGATCTTCATACTTTGAGATTGGGTTTTCACCCTTGAAAATGGATCTTCATCCTTTGAGATCGGGTCTTCACCCTTGAAAATGGATATTCATCCTTTGAGATCGGGTCTTCACCCTTGAAAATGGATCTTCATCCTTTGAGATCGGGCCTTCACCCTTGAAAATGGATCTTCATCCTTTGAGATCCCCTTGAAAATGGATCTTCATCCTTTGAGATCGGGTCTTCACCCTTGAAAATGGATCTTCATCCTTTGAGATCAGGTCTTCACCCTTGAAAAGCGGATCTTCATCCTTTGAGATTGGGTCTTCACCCTTGAAAAATGGATCTTCATCCTTTGAGATCAGGTTTTCACCCTTGAAAGTGGATCTTCATCCTTTGAGATTGGGTCTTCACCGTTGAAAATGGATCTTCATCCTTTGAGATCGGGCCTTCACCCTTGAAAATGGATCTTCATCCTTTGAGATCAGGTCTTCACCCTTGAAAAGCGGATCTTCATCCTTTGAGATCAGGTCTTCACCCTTGAAAAATGGATCTTCATCCTTTGAGATCAGGCTTTCACCCTTGAAAGTGGATCTTCATCCTTTGAGCGGGCCTTCACCCTTGAAAATGGATCTTCATCCTTTGAGATCGGGCCTTCACGCTTGAAAATGGATCTTCATCCTTTGAGATCGGGTCTTCACCCTTGAAAATGGATCTTCATCCTTTGAGATCAGGTCTTCACCCTTGAAAAGCGGATCTTCATCCTTTGAGATCGGGTCTTCACCCTTGAAAAGCATATCTTCATCCTTTGAGATCGGGTCTTCACCCTTGAAAAATGGATCTTCATCCTTTGAGATTGGGTTTTCACCTTTGAAAATGGATCTTCATCCTTTGAGATCTAGCCTTCACCCTTGAAAATGGATCTTCATCCTTTGAGATCGGGCCTTCCCCCTTGAAAATGGATCTTCATCCTTTGAGATCGGGCCTTCACCCTTGAAAATGGATCTTCATCCTTTGAGATCGGGTCTTCACCCTTGAAAATGGATCTTCATCATTTGAGATCGGGTCTTCACCCTTGAAAATGGATCTTCATCCTTTGAGATCGGGTCTTCACCCTTGAAAATGGATCTTCATCATTTGAGATCGGGTCTTCACCCTTGAAAATGGATCTTCATCCTTTGAGATCAGGTCTTCACCCTTGAAAAGCGGATCTTCATCCTTTGAGATCGGGTCTTCACCCTTGAAAAATGGATCTTCATCCTTTGAGATCATGTTTTCACCCTTGAAAGTGGATCTTCATCCTTTGAGATCGGGTCTTCACCTTTGAAAATGGATCTTTATCCTTTGAGATTGGGCCTTCACCCTTGAAAATGGATCTTCATCCTTTGAGATCATGTCTTCACCCTTGAAAAGCGGATCTTCATCCTTTGAGATCGAGTCTTCACCCTTGAAAAATGGATCTTCATCCTTTGAGATTGGGTTTTCACCCTTGAAAGTGGATCGTCATCCTTTGAGATCGGGTCTTCACCTTTGAGAAAAGGTCTTCACTCTGGCTTCAGCTCTTTTAGCTGGATTGGTCTTTTGCCTTTTGCACCTTCATTCTTTTGAGAGTTCTATTGTTCCATTCTTTTATTCTTTCTTTTTGCAAAGATTTAGCTATTTTTAACTGGACCTTATATCCTCTCCTTGCCCCCCTATGTGGAAAAATATTTGTAAGTGAGTTTAAAAATATTTGTTATATAAACTCAAAAAATTGAAAAGGAGAAACTTTGCCCCCTGTGTAGGCTCAAACCAAAGATTTTTTCCATGCAAGCTTTGATTGATATTTTTCTTGTCTAGTTCTTCACACAAGCATGAATTTCTTCTCTTTGCAAAATTACTGGAGCTTTCTCAAGCAATGGGCTTTCCATGCCCTCCTGATTTGACATCTTCTTTTGATTCTTCACTTCACAGAGTGTTTGCTGTTTACTTCAAAAAAGAATAGACAATACAAGACAAGAAAGTACAATGTGATATGCTCATGTATGCATGATATGCATGAATAATACTTACAGTTGTTCCATCAACTCACAGACCAAGGTGATCACCAGAAGTGTTCTCATTGGTTCCGTTTTGATGCTTGTTCAAGTCTTGCATTGGAATGATCGAAAGCTTTGCATTTGTGGCTTTTATCTTTGAGATGTTGAAAACATGAGTGGTGGAGACCCCTAATGGTAGAGTCAGGGATGCATCCATTTCAAATTATGTTTCAGCATGTCAATTGGCAGCTTGCCAATAATCATTTCCTTTGCGCAATATGTCCTTTGGAGGTTCAACATACTTCCCTTAACTTGAAGGCTTTGTATGACAAAACATTTTTTTTTTGAATTTTGATTTTGAAATCAAATGTTGGCTTTGCCAAATTAATGTCAATGTACCTCAGGACTTGATTTTTCCAAATTAACATATCTATAACATGACAACCCTAGTTACCGTACTAAACTCGGGAATCATTTCTATTTAAGCAAGAATTGTTGCACTTCAGATAGGCAAATACACATTACTTGGCCAAAGGTCTCATTTGAGTTTAAATATTGTTTATCTCATATGCATGCTTATTCAAACTATCTCCACTAATAGATTCTACCTACCAAGATAGATCAACAGGTCTTTGATAGGCTCAAAATGGGGTCTACAAGGGACATGGGTTAAATGAAGGCCATTTTGAGATAGGAGCTGGTGTGACATAATGGACAAACCCTCACACTATAAATTTCTTGTTTGAACTTTAGGCAGTTGGGAGCAATCTTGCTAGACTCCAAATTCCTTCTATATCTTCTTGGCATTAATCTGGATATTGACTAGGACAGTTTGTGCCCTTGCAAAAAGTTTGGTTCCCAAATTCATTTCTTTTCTTCTTCTCCCTTTTCTTTATTTCTCTTACTCTTTCTTTCTCTTTCTCTTTGTTTTCCTTACTCTTCCCTTTCTTTGAGCATTTTATCATTTTGTCCTTCTTTCTTGTTGGACTAATCAAGTATAGAGCTTTTAAGCATTGAATGGTCTTTCTCCTTTTTCTCCAATTTTGATTGAATCTTTGGTTGCATTGGGCCAATTCAAGTAAAAATGTCTTTATGAACCAAATGGAAGCCTTTTGCTACTTTAGGTAAAAGATAACTCAGTTGGCTTTATGAACCGCCTTTTTAGGTTTTATCTTTTTTTTTCTATTCTCTTTTTTTCTTTTTTCCTTTTTTGGTTCTAGCTCAAACATAGTTGTCATGTTTGTATCAACTTGGGCTTCCAATAATGGATGAGTGGACTAACATAAATCTTCTTTAATAGGGATAAATCATTTGTTACTCTAATGTTGATGTTGTCTTGATATATTGGAGACATTAAGGGAACTTCAACTACCCTTAAGGTTTTGAGAACATCAACTACCCTTATGGTCTTGAAAACATCAACTACCCTTATGGTCTTGAGAACTTCAACTATCTTCATAGTCTTGACTATTCATTTCTTTCTTTGATCTTCTTGCCTTTTCACCTTTGTGATCATAAGACTTGTCAAAAGTATCACAATAGCTCAAGGTAGGTTGTTGAGGTTATATGCCAAAGAAAAGAAAGCTAAAATTTTATGAAGGCTCAAAGGGACAACTAGGGATTAATATTTAATTGGGTGGATACTAGTTGTTTGCTAATCAAACAAATGCCTAGATCATCTCTCCCTTAAATAAGCAGAGTTCAATTTTGCCTCGAAAGTTTGTCAAAGCATGTTCTAAGACTGACTAAGACCTAGACAAAGATAATTATGCAGGAGCCCTCTATAAGTAAGCATACACAATTCGATGCTATAGAGCAATTCCCTTATCTAGTAAAGTCATTCGAGTCATAATGCCTAGACATATTAATTTATAAACATCAAGCCAAATTCCTCATTAGTTGAGCATCAAAATGAACAAAGACCAACAAAAATTTATGATAAAAATAATTTAAATTTGAAAAACACAATAGTTCTAAAATAGTAAAGAAAGTAAGATTTAAAAGCAACATTCAAGCTAAGGAAAGTTCATTGAGTTAGGCTTCTTTTCCTTTCAAATCTTTAACATTCTCATCTTGAAAAGAGGATAAAACAAAATCTTCTTCCAATCCTTTTCCCACCATAAAGGTTGCTGGTGGTGGCACTCTTCCAAATTTAGGCAAAGGGTTGTCTTTGGTATTGGGCTTATCCGGCTCGGGTAGCTTGCCACTATCGATTAGGTCTTGAATCTCATGCCTTAGACGAGCACATTTATCTATTTTATGCCCTCGCATTTGATGAAATTGACAAAAGGCCTCGGCATTGAAGTTTGGTGGCAGTGGATTATGTAGAGGTCGAGGAGCTAAAGGTTGTAACAACCCTTTCTTTTGCAGCTTGCTAAAAACCCAAGATAGAGGTTTCCCCAATTTTGAGAATTGTCTTTTATTCCCTTGACCGGTTACATTAAAATCAACTTCTTTTTGTGTGCTTTGATTGTTAGGCTGGTTGTTCCCTTTCTCATTCCTTATTATTGAAAAGCGATTCTTCTCCCTTTCCCACTCTTCAATTTGTAGACCAGCTTGGAGAAGATCTTTGAAATCACATATGAGTGTATGAGACATCCTCTCACGAAGATTAGGTAACACCCCTCTCACAATCATCCTTATTTGATCGGATTCATCGGGCCTCTTCTTGAGTAAAGCAGCCTTGTTTCTCCATCTCTTGACATAATCTACAAAATTTTCATTTGGTCGTTGCCTAATGGACTCAACTTCCATTAAGGTAACTTCCATTTCAACATTGTATCCATATTGTTGGATGAAGGCTTTGTAAAGTAGATCCCAACTCTTTTGTGTTCCATCATCCAAGGTATTGAACCAATTTTGGACAATAGGGTCCAATGAGAGCATAAATTACCTTAGTGTTTGAGCCTTAGTAGCTCGGTAAATTGCATGGCAGTGATATACTGCTTCACATGAAGATGAGAATTTTCGGTGCCATTGTACTTTGCAAAGGAGGGCATCTTGAACTTGTATGGGACCTCTTCATCTAGCTCAAATAATTTGTCAACTTCGGATATTTCTTCAATTTTCAGCTTTTTCTCAAATTTCTTTTCTAAATCAGTAATCATCTTTTCAATATCAGATGTCTCGGTCTTTTCAATAGTTGCCTTCTTAATAGCCTTCGGTTCTTTCTTCTTTTCTTGAACCTCTTGGTAATATTGAGCCCAATCATCATCATCATCAATGATCACCTTTTCATCATCAAAAACCACTTCACTAACTTTGGTCTTCCCTTTATCCTTTGGTTTCTTAGTGCTAGCAGATGCCTCAGCATGGTTCTCTAAGATTGTAGTCAACTGGTTCTTTATGGTCTCAGCTAGGGCCTCTTTGATTTCTTCCATCTTGGCATTGAGGGCCTCATCCACCATCCTTTGAATTTGTTTAGGCTCCATTATTTTAGGTGAGCAAGTGATTGAGTCATTGCTAGATACTTCATCTCCGGCGTAGGTCGGATTGTTGTAAGCTTTAGAACTATTGTAATCCAGGGCTGTGACCCAGAAAGGATCAATGATATGAGATGCAAATGTATGCATGTATGCACAAACAATCAACAAATAAGGACAAATAGGATGTTCCTTCCAACCTTATAACATCCACACACGAATGACGAGTCTCTTTTCCTAGGTATATGGTTGACAAAATACCATCATGGGGTATCTTGTTTTTGAATAATTCTCTCGGATGTTTCAACCAATAGTTATACTTTCGAAAATGAAAATCAATTTATAATAATTCCCATTAATTAGGTTTTAATCCATCCAACCAATTAAAGTAGCTTTTATGCTATATTGGATTAAAACGAAATTAAGAGGTTTACAAATAGATTTCTCACTTGAAAAGAGTAACTAATGGTTCATGCCAAAAACAAGCCCATAGTTAATTTGTTCTTAGTGTAAACTAGGCCCACAATTGATTTTTGGTATTTCATAATTGACCCAAATAATTTGTAAGCTCTTTGTAAGAAATGGTTGAGTGAAAATAGTTTTGTTTCTAAGCCCATTGTAAAAGATTTTAGAAAAATGGATTTTGGGCTTAGTATTTGGGCCATGAGCCAAAGAATTTTTGATTTGTTTTTTAGAAAAGTTTTATGTCCAAAGACCATCTTAAAAAGTTTTGAAAATAGCTTTGGTCTCTTGGATTTTAAAGAAAAGTTTGTTTTGAGCTTACAATATACTTAGGTCATATTAGAAAAAGAACAAACCAAATAAGCCATGATTTAAGCCAAGATAAATTAACCATAATCAAACAACATACATTTGGGGTAAAACCTAAGGAAAGTAACTAGGCCAATTACATGAGCTTTAGTCTTTGAGTTAAAAGGCTTAGGTTCCCATAGCAAGTATATACCAAACGGTACGAGGCTATGAGTGGTTATGCCATGCTCGATCTCCATACCTTGAGTGAAAGTATGGTATCTCTTACATAACATAACACAGGTAACACGGGCATCCTAACTCACGCACACAATGCAATCTAATATGATGCAATGGATAATATCATTATAAGAAAGAATAGAATAATATAAAGACCAACGGAATCAACTTCTCTTATCCCAGTGGAGTCGCCACTGTGAGCGGGGATTTTCGCCCCCACTCCTGGTGGAATGGTTCTTGCGACTTTGGCACTGTTTAGGCTCGGGGCCTTAGAGAACATGGACCTAAGTCCGGAGAAAATGGAGTCGCCACTCGGACGGGCCGGGAAAAAAGAAAGGGGTGGATGACTCGATTCCTAAGGAATCCCCAACCCCCTAATAGGTTCAGAAAGTTGGGTACATGTGGGGAAGGTGAGAAATGGCCCAGCACCCCTACAACGCCCGGTTCATTGGAACCGGCCTCCTTTACAGGTCTTAATATTATAAAATTCTTAAGTATAATAACATTATCCATATTACACACAATAAAAAGATAGCATCATTATATTAAAATCAAAGCAATGTCCAAATAAATGGACACCCATCCAAGGATGGAAACATGTCCTTAACATAGGTTCTAAAATAGAAAATCAAATTAAATTACATGATGTTTAAATAATGAGGTATCCACCAAGTGAAAATGTAACACCCCTATACCCCGTATACGTACACAACATGCTATTACGATCGTAATATACGTATACTGAATATAAAAATGCCACGGTTTACTAGACACACAAATCATCTCTTTAAAAAGATATGAACAAATTTAAAACATTTAAATTATATTATAAAACTCGATAGATAAAATGTTTATTCAAAACGCAGCGAAAAATGTAACAAATATTTACAAATACATATACTTCAAGACTTAAGTTTTACAAAACATAAGATATATACATGGTTGGCAGTATGTCTTTGATCTTTAAGCTCCACTATCAACACCTCAAAATCTAGACTCTACTCGGCCTAGAGGAACTCTCCGGTTCTTCCCTGTCACCTGCGCGATGAACCACAATCGCGCTAAGCCAATGGCTTAGTGGTACAAACCATAGTAATAATGTATTAAAATGCAATGCCAATATTATATGTTCAAACATTATAAACAATACATAAGAATATACCCTTTCAAAGTCTTACATTGAATCTCATTATTCATTAATTTCACCATTCATGAAGCATTTAAACAAAGACAAGCATGGGCCCAAAAAGAATCTAATATGTTATTCAAAGTTCAGAGTTACTTCTTTGGTCCATAATCACAATCATCAAGCCCGTAGGCGATACATATATATATCTCTATCCATGGATAGTGTAACAGACCCAGTCTCTTGGACCTCAACCCGGCTAAACTCGAAGAGATCGTCAACCCGGCAAGACTGTTACCTGTAACAGACCCAGTGTCTTAGACCTCAACCCGGATAAACCCGAAGAAATCCTCAACCCGGCAAGACTGTTACTATAATTCACATTTTTCAACTGGAATCGGCTTACGACCCGGTCTTTTCACCTGTCCAGCAATTTATAGGCATGCCGCCAAACTCAGAACTCTGAAAATTGAATTAACATATTAGGCACACATCATTTCATTTATCTCTTTTCATTTCATTCCCAATATCAAATAGGCAACTATGCCTCCATTATATTTCATTTGCAATACCATAGCCAACAACCATGGCCTCATATCTCATTAATAGAGTATACATAAGTAGTTGCATTGAATATCATCATCTAAGCAACATGCCCACTTAATTCATTTGAATCATCATGACCAATCACATTTGCTTCACATCTCATTATATCTCAGTTTCATTCAAATGTACACAATCAATTGCATTAACATACATTCTAAATGCTAATCAATCATTCACATTATACAAATCATAACATTCATCAATGTATTTACAATATAATCCATTACTTAACATATGTATAACCAAATATGTTAAGTATCAAATCATGTAAGTGTATGCAACAATGTAGTTTGTACTTACCTCCAAAAGCAACTCATATAAAACACTAAACTCTTCTTCCAAGAATCCTTCAAAACTTGGATTAGGGCAACTCAAACTCTTCACAATCTAATCCAAAAGGAATAATACACATGAGATAATAAGACTAAGGTCTAACTAGGGCAAACTCTACACATGACACGCTCAACAACACGGGTGTGTCCCTGACCGTGCCCTAAACTCACAACACAGAAGCTTTGACACGCTCAGAACCACGGGCGTGTCACTGAACATGTAATACATTCCGTCTCCCAGAAACATTGACACGTCCAACAATACGGGAGTGCTCATGGCCGTGTCAATTCTTCACCAACACTGTAGCTATGACACGCCCAATGACATGGGCGTGTCACTGGCCGTGTCTAACCACCAACAACACAGAATCATCGACACGCCTAAAGACTTGGTCGTGCTCATGGGCGTGTCAGGCCAAAAATCCAGGTTCCGGCAACATCAACAACACAACCAACAAACCACTTTCTTCCACCATTTTCCACTTCAAACAAACTTAACCAATCACACCCATAAACCATAATAACTTGTAAAAACACCAAAACACTTCAAAACATACATCAAACACCACTTTACAACCATCACATACACACAACTCTTACTCTTTCAACATCAAACCTAACTCCTTCTTTCCAATCCAACACCAACATCAAAATCAAGTGAACCAAACACTCTTAAACACACCACAATCAAACAAACACATTTCAACCACCATCTCAACTCACAAACTCAAAGAAAAATCAAAGGATCAAGTAGAGAACTTACCAAGGATGAAGAAACTCTTAAATTTCCAACTTGATCACTTGAAAACTTCCTTCAATCTTGAGTTTGGAAGATCAAATCTCTCTCTTGCTCTCTTGTTATGGAGCTCCCGGCCAACACTAAAAAGGAGAAGAAGAAGAAGATACACAAAGAAGAAAGAAAGAAGGAAAACAAAGAAAACCAAGTCAAACACTCAACCTTCTCTCTCCTCAAAATCCTCTCCTCCAAGCATTATATCATTAAAATATTCAAATAATTCTCTTCCACTCAAAATTTTCTTTTCCAATTTATTTAATTAATTTAAAAATTATAAATATCTTCTTTGACTTCCACACTTTGACTTGTGTATATGTTGTATATATTTCCGTATATACTACATATACACTCTCTTCACTTCTTTCCCCTTTCCAATTAAACACATATATTAAATCCAAATACAACAACAATTAAACCAAACTTCTAGGGCATACTTTGGGGTATTACAATTCTCCCCCTCTAAAAAGAAATTTCATCCTCGAAATTACCTGATATCAAGTTTGAAACAACTGAGGATATTGACCTTGCATCGCTTGCTCATTCTCCCAAGTTGACTCTTCTCTACCATGATTCTTCCAAAGAATCTTCACAATTGGCACTTTCTTATGTCTCAACTCTTTCATTCCATATGCCAAAATAGCAACTGGTTCTTCTTCAAATGTCAGATTCGAACTCTCCTCAATAGATTCAACTGGTAAAACATGAGATGGATCTGATCTGTACCTCCTTAGCATAGAAACATGGTAGACATTATGGATTCTATCCAACTCAGGTGGTAAAGCAAGACGATAAGCAACTGGTCCAACCCTTTCTAATATCTCATACGGTCCAATAAAACGAGGACTCAGCTTCCCTCTTCGACCAAATCTTAAAATATTTTTCCAAGGAGACACTTTCAAAAATATTTTATCTCCAACATCAAATTCTATGTCTCTCCTCTTTAAATCTGAATAAGATTTCTGTCTGTCTGAAGCTACTTTTAACCGATCCTGGATTATTTTAACTTTCTCTTCCGTCTCTTTAATCAAATCAGGACCAATCAATTTGCCTTCTCCAAGTTCATTCCAACATAAAGGCGTTCTACATCTTCTACCATACAATGCCTCAAATGGTGCCATACCAATACTAGATTGATGAATGTTGTTATAAACAAATTCCACAAGTGGCAAAAATTTGTCCCAACTTCCAGAGAAATCAATGACACAGCTTCTCAACATATCCTCAATAATCTGTATCACTCTTTCTGACTGCCCATCTGTCTGCGGATGAAAAGCAGTACTAAAGTGCAATCGAGAACCCAATGTACCATGCAAACTCTTCCAAAACCTTGAAGTGAACCGGGGATCTCGATCAGACACTAAAGAAATCGGGACTCCATGCAATTTCACTATTTCATTGATATAAAGCTCAACCAGTCTCTCAAGAGAATAGTCTATTTTAATTGGAAGAAAATGAGCTGTCTTTGTCAACCGATCAACAATCACCCAGATAGAATCATGCTTCTTCTAAGTCAATGGCAAACCAGATGCAAAATCCATTGTTACTCTCTCCCATTTCCATTCAGGCACTGATAAAGGTTGAAGCAACCCTGTTGGAACTTGATGCTCAGCTTTTACTCTCTGACATGTGAGACACTTGGATACAAATTCTGTTATATCTCTCTTCATACCTGACCACCAATAATGCTGCTTCAAATCCTGATACATCTTTGTACTTCCAGGATGCATAGCAAAGACCGATTGGTGTGCTTCCTCTAAAATAATCCTTCTCAAACTAGCATCATTAGAAACACACAATCTATCTTTAAACCACAGGCTACCATCACTTCTCACCTGGAAATCTTGGCTCTCCCCATTTTGGCAATCTGACACAATCTTCTGAATTTTCTCATCAGCCAATTGAGCCTCTTTAATCTGATCCAACAATACTGGTCTAAACTGCAATTGAGCCAACAGTGCACCATCATCACATGATTTAAAATTAGCATGCAACGCTCTCAACTCAACAAGCAACAAGAGCGAATACACAGTCATACCTGCCAAAGACTTTCGACTCAAGGCATCAGCAACTACATTCGCCTTACGAGGATGATAATCAATCAAGCAGTCGTAGTCTTTGATCAACTCTAACCATCGCCTTTGCCGAAGATTCAGTTATCTCTGAACACCCAAATATTTTAAACTTTTATGATCCATATAGATAAAACACTTTTCCCCATACAAGTAGTGTCGCCAAATCTTCAAAGCAAAGACTATAGCTGCCAATTCCAAATCATGCATCGGATAATTAAGCTCATGCGGCTTCAACTGCCGAGAAGCATAAGCTACAACTTTACCCTCTTGCATCAAAACACATCCTAAACCATTATGCGAAGCATCACTATAAATCACATATGGTTTATCTTCCACTGGTAAAGTAAGAACAGGCACTTGAGTCAACATCTCTTTCAACTGCTAAAAACTATCTTGACACTGATTTGTCCACACAAATCTAACTCCCTTCCGAAGTAATCTGGTGAGTGGAGTAGCTATCAAAGAAAAACCTTTCACAAAGCGTCGATAATAGCCTGCCAAACCTAGAAAACTTCTAACTTCAGTCACTGACTTTGGTGAACTCCAATTCAAAATAGTTTTAACTTTACTTGGATCGACTCTTATACCATCTGCTGAAACTATATGACCGAGAAAAGTTACTTGGTCAAGCCAAAACTCACACTTTGATAGCTTAGCATACAACTGCTTCTCTCTCAAGATATGTAATACAATCCGTAGATGCTTGTCATGCTCCTCCACATTACGCGAATACACCAAAATATCATCGATGAAAACCACCACAAACTGATCCAGATAGGGCCTAAACACCCTATTCATCAAATCCATGAAAGCTGCAGGTGCATTTGTCAACCCAAAAGGCATCACCAAGAACTCATAATGCCCATACCTTGTGCGAAAAGCTGTCTTAGGAACATCTTTAGCTCTAACCCTCAACTGATGGTACCCCGATCTCAAATCAATCTTGGAAAACACTGCTGCTTCCTTTAACTGATCAAAGAGATCATCAATTCTAGGCAAAGGATACTTATTTTTGATAGTTACTTTGTTCAATTGCCTATAATCAATGCATAACCTCGAAGTACCATCCTTCTTCTTCACAAACAACACAGGAGCTCCCCATGGAGAAACACTAGGGCGAATAAAACCTTTATCCAACAACTCCTGTAACTGCACCTTCAACTCTCTCAACTCAGCAGGTGCCATTCGATATGGAGTAATAGAGATGGGAGTGGTGCCAGGCAATAAATCGATACCAAACTCAACCTCTCTCTCAGGGGGTAACCCTGGCAACTCCTTAGGAAACACATCTGGAAAATCTGCAACTGTGGGTATACTATCAAGTTGAGAACCCACTACTCTAGTATCTACAACATGAGCAAGATAAGCATCACACCCTTTTCTAATCAACCTTCTAGCTGTAAAAGCTGATACAAACAAGGATGCAAGTTGTCTCTGCTCACTAGACACCATCACATTTCTACCATCATCGGTTCTCAAAGTAACACACTTCTTTTGAAAGTCTACCACAGCTCCATGCTTAGACAACCAATCCATGCCTAAGATCAAATCATATTCCTTAAAAGGCATTACAATTAAATCACCACGAAACTCTTCACCTTGCACTACCACTGCACTATCACGATGCACCTTACTCACCACAACACTATGTCCTAAAGGATTTGTCACCAAAACATCAAATTCTAAGGACTCTGAATGCAATTCAGACACAGGCAATATAGATGCACTTATGTATGAATGAGTAGATCCTGGATCAATCAAAACAAGAACTGGAATATCAAATAAAGAAAATGTACTCGCTATAACTGCTGAAGCATCAGGCTGCCTCTGCATCACATAAACTCTCTGAGAAGGTCCGGCCTCAGCTGGCCTACTGCCTCTGGATGTAGAACCTCCTCTCTGACGAAACCCGGGTCGACCACCTCTACTAAAACCTCTGCCCCCCTCGACCACCTCTGCTGACACTAGGTCGAGAAACTGCAGACTCAGCCTGCCTATGCTCCTGCATCTCAGGACAATCTTTAATAAAATGAGCTGGTGACCCACATCTGAAACACCCAGTCGATCCACCAACCTTCCAACAAACACCCACGTGGTTCCTACCACAAAGCTCACATACAGGTGGAGTAGATCTCTAAACCACTGGAGTCAGAGCACTAGCTACAGAAGCTGTAGGTCTCGACCTCTGCCTCTGATACTAAACTGACCTACCCGACTGTCTCTGGCTTCTACTAATCCTCGGCACAAAACTTCCTCGGCCCCTCTTCAAAGATGAAGACCCTGCCTCAAACTGGGAACTTCTCACTCTGGTCTCCTCTTTAGTAACAGCTGCTGCAATACCTTGTGCTCTCTCAACACTTCTAGCTGCTGCAACTAGCTGAGAGAAATCCTGGTACCGAGAACCAGTAACAATGCACATAATAGAGGGCCTCAAATCTCCCACCAGCATAGTGACTCAACCGGATGTACTCAATCTCATATTTTGTCACTGTCCGGTTATCTTGCCTCAAATTCAGGAATTCCATCTTCTTAATATCTTTATACTCCCTTGGAGTATATTTCTGATCAAACTCCCTCAGAAAATCACCATAAGATAATGTAGGTGGATCATCCATGGCATGAGGAACCGTCTTCCACCAATCATAAGCATCTTTCTGCAGAAGAGATCTAGCATAATCAAATTTTTCATTAGGAGTGACTTGCAACTGGATAAATATCCTTTGCACTCTATCCAACCACTACTCAGCTATTGCAGGATCTGTAGTGCCCAAGAAATCCTCAGCTCCATACTTTCTCAATTTATCATAGTGTCTCACCGGCACTTGTGGCAGTGGTGGCTGCTGTACCGGAGCTCCTCTCAACAAATCTACCATATGCCTTAACCAACCCAGCGGTACCTCATCAGCAGCTGATCTCCCTGGCACAGAAGCAGGGGCCTTACTAACTCTCTCCACTCTAGCTCCCTCTCTACCCTCTTCAGGAGCTACACTCTCAGCACTACCTTCTACAGACTGACGTGACTGAGACGCCATCACTACCTATATCTGCAAACACAGCAGAATATACCTCATTAAAGATCAAAGACTGCCAATACCAAAACATGTATCTTATTTAAAAACCGTATTTTAAAATCAAAATTTTCTTTTTCTTACATTTTACCTAGGTTGAGAATCTCAAACCTAGGCCCTGATACCAAAATAATTGTAACACCCCTATACCCCATATACGTACACAGCATGCTATTATACATATACTAAATATAGAAATGCCACGGTTTACTAGACACACAAATCATCTCTTTAAAAAGATATGAACAAATTTAAAACATTTAAATTATATTATAAAACTCGATAGATAAAATGTTTATTCAAAACGCAGTGAAAAATATAACAAATATTTACAAATACATATACTTCAAGACTTAAGTTTTACAAAACATAAGATATATACATGGTTGGCAGTATGTCTTTGATTTTTAAGCTCCACTATCAACACCTCAAAATCTAGACTCTACTGGACCTAGAGGAATTCTCTGGTTCTTCCCTGTCACCTGTGCGATGAACCACAATCGCGCTAAGCCAACGGCTTAGTGGTACAAACCATAGTAATAATGTATTAAAATGCAATGCCAATATTATATGTTCAAACATTATAAACAATACATAAGAATATACCCTTTCAAAGTCTTACATTGAATCTCATTATTCATTGATTTCACCATTCATGAAACATTTAAACAAAGACAAGCATGGGCCCAAAAAGAATCTAATATGTTATTCAAAGTTCAGAGTTACTGCTTTGGTCCATAATCACAATCATCAAGCCCGTAGGCGATACATATATATATCTCTATCCATGGATAGTGTAACAGACCCAGTCTCTTGGACCTCAACCCGGCTAAACTCGAGGAGATCCTCAACTCAGCAAGACTGTTACCTGTAACAGACCCAGTCTCTTGGACCTCAACCCGGATAAACCCGAGAAAATCCTCAACCCGGCAAGTCTGTTACTATAATTCACATTTTTCAACTGGAATCGGCTTACGACTCGGTCTTTTCACCTGTCCAGCAATTCATAGGCTTGCCGCCAAACTCAGAACTCTGAAAATTGAATTAACATATTAGGCACACATCATTTCATTTATCTCTTTTCATTTCATTCCCAATATCAAATAGGCAACTATGCCTCCATTATATTTCATTTGCAATACCATATCCAACAACCATGGCCTCATATCTCATTAATAGAGTATACATAAGTAGTTGCATTGAATATCATCATCTAAGCAACATGCCCACTTAATTCATTTGAATCATCATGACCAATCACATTTGCTTCACATCTCATTATATCTCAGTTTCATTCAAATGTACACAATCAATTGCATTAACATACATTCTAAATGCTAATCAATCATTCACATTATACAAATCATAACATTCATCAATGTATTTACAATATAATCCATTACTTAACATATGTATAACCAAATATGTTAAGTATCAAATCATGTAAGTGTATGCAACAATGTAGTTTGTACTTACCTCCAAAAGCAACTCACATAAAACACTAAACTCTTCTTCCAAGAATCCTTCAAAACTTGGATTAGGGCAACTCAAACTCTTCACAATCTAATCCAAAAGGAATAATACACATGAGATAATAAGACTAAGGTCTAACTAGGGCAAACTCTACACATGACACGCTCAACAACACGGGTGTGTCCCTGACCGTGCCCTAAACTCACAACACAGAAGCTTTGACACGCTCAGAACCACGGGCGTGTCACTGAACATGTAATACATTCTGTCTCCCAGAAACATTGACACGTCCAACAACACGGGAGTGCTCATGGCCGTGTCAATTCTTCACCAACACAGTAGCTATGACACGCCCAGTGACATGGGCGAGTCACTGGCCGTGTCTAACCACCAACAACACAGAATCATCGACACGCCTAAAGACCTGGTCGTGCTCATGGGCGTGTCAGGCCAAAAATCCAGATTCCGGCAACATCAATAACACAACCAACAAACCACTTTCTTTCACCATTTTCCACTTCAAACAAACTTAACCAATCACACCCATAAACCATAATAACTTGCAAAAACACCAAAACACTTCAAAACATACATCAAACACCACTTTACAACCATCACATACACACAACTCTTACTCTTTCAACATCAAACCTAACTCCTTCTTTCCAATCCAACACCAACATCAAAATCAAGTGAACCAAACACTCTTAAACACACCACAATCAAACAAACACATTTCAACCACCATCTCAACTCACAAACTCAAAGAAAAATCAAAGGATCAAGTAGAGAACTTACCAAGGATGAAGAAACTCTTAAATTTCCAACTTGATCACTTGAAAACTTCCTTCAATCTTGAGTTTGGAAGATCAAATCTCTCTCTTTCTCTCTTGTTATGGAGCTGCCGGCCAACACTAAAAAGGAGAAGAAGAAGAAGATACACGAAGAAGAAAGAAAGAAAGAAAGAAGGAAAGAAGGAAGGAAAACAAAGAAAACCAAGTCAAACACTCAACCTTCTCTCTCCTCAAAATCCTCTCCTCCAAGCATTATATCATTAAAATATTCAAATAATTCTCTTCCACTCAAAATTTTCTTTTCCAATTTATTTAATTAATTTAAAAATTATAAATATCTTCTTTGACTTCCACACTTTGACTTGTGTATATGTTGTATATATTTCCATATATACAACATATACACTCTCTTCACTTCTTTCCTCTTTCCAATTAAACACATATATTAAATCCAAATACAGCAACAATTATACCAAACTTCTAGGGCATACTTTGGGATATTACAGGAAACATACCTCTTACAACTTCTGAAAATCTAAATTGATTGATAAAAGTAAATAATCATCCATAATAAATAAATCATTCATCAAAAGTATTTAAATATCAATAAAATAAACATCCATCCATGATAAATTAAATAAATCAAGTATTGAAATTAAATAGATTAAAGCATAAGAGATAAATCAAGGTATAAGTAAATATGGAATTGAATAAAGCAAATAAAAGTTCAATTATAGCTACTGTGACTTTTTATGGAATTAAAATAGATTAGGGTTTTATGTTTTAAAAGGTTGGTAAGACACTTTTATTAACCAAATTAAGATTTGAATGGTGAAATCATGAAACTAGGGTTTTGGACACTTTGAAATACTTTTTAATTCATGGTTTTAAATAGTGATGTAAGCTACTGTGTAATTTTAGAGTTTTTATGTTTTTATGGTTTTCAATGTTTTAAAAGGATTAGGGTTCATAAAAATTAGGGTTTAAGGTTTTAAAAGGATTAGGGTTCATTATTTTAGGTTTAAAAGTTGAATTTTGGATTTTAGGGTTTTAGGTCACAGGTAAAAGATTTGAATTAGGGTTTTAGAAATCAATTTGATATTTTATGAAGTTTTATGAATTTAAACAAAAGGATTGAAGTTTTTATAAGTAGAAAAGATGTTTTTTAAGGCTTTTTGAATGAAATAGAACCTACTTTAAAATCTTAAAAGAAACAGAATTTGGTTTTGGTTTTGTTGAAAAATATGTTCAATTAGAATTTTAAGGTCTTTAAGAAGAAAAAATAAAAATTTAAGTCTTTTTAGAAAATAAGGTCACGTTTTAGTGTTTTAACTTTGGAAAACTAAATTAAAGTTCTAAGATTTTAACTTTTGAAAAAATACAAAAAATCCTAGTTTTAGCTACTGTGTAAAAAAATTAGAATTTAGAATTTCATACCTTCTTTTGTAAGTTGCTCCAAAATTGCTTCTTCTTGAATGAACTAGCTCCAAAGACAAGCCTTTGTTGCCTTTGGAATCCCTTTATTGTGATGCTGCTGTCTAGAAAAGATTTAAATTGAATTTCTTCTTTTCCTTCCTTGATTTGGTTTCAAACTTTCCAAACTCCCTTTGGATTTGCTCTCTCTCGGCCACCTTCTAATTTTCATTAGCTTTGGTCCTTTTTATAGTGGTTTAAGGTTATTTATTCCTAATTAATTAAGGTAAGTAAATAAAAAAAAAGAAACCAAAACCTAATTGGATTAGGTTTCGAAAAATTTGCATTGCCGAAAAAAACTGCCGCAGGAAAAAATGCGCTGGCAAAAAATTTCTGCCGCAGAAAACTGCGGCAGTGTGCGGGGAACGGGCCCGTAAGCTATTTCGCAGGCAGAAAAATTTTGCCAATTTCGCAGGCAGAATTTTTCTGCGTGCGAAATACCCACGGGCCCGAATTCGTCGCCAATTTTTCCGACTCCGATTTTTATTTTTATTTTTATTTTTATTTTTTGATTTTTATTTATTTATTTCTATTTTTTATTAATAAAAATTAGATACTAAAGCAAAAATTATTTAATTAAAATTATTTTGTACCAATTAGACAACAAAAATCATTTTGGACTAAATAAAACATATTGGACCGGATTGGGTCAAAAATTGAGGGTCTACACTAGGCTCATTGCCTTATTTTCACTTTTTTTTTCTCATTTTTCACATCTTTCTCATTTTTCTCACTTTTCTCTTCTTTTCTCATTTTTATCAATATCAATTCATTTCATTATTCCACATATCTCATTTTTGCATTCACAACACATTACCCAATTACTTAGGGTATTTTCACATTATATGCATATTTCACACTTTACACAATTTAGCCATTATCAATGGCTTTTCACAATGCATTTAACACATATATGACATTACAAATGTCATAGCACATTATTCATACTCAATCAATGAACCAAATAGCTTAACACATTTTCCAACCAAAATGTGTTAAGTCCAAATGTCATGCAAATATAAATATTATACTCAAAGTTTGTATATACCTCTACTAGCAACCCAAAGCAAGCTTAATACAACCTCCAATCCTATCCTTCCAACTTGCCCTTCACCACTTGGATGAAGCAAATCAACCTCCCTCAATGCCTATACCAAATGTGATCATACATAATCATTTAATATCATATTCTAAGGTATTCTCAATATTAAACCATAATTAAACATCACTCTAAACCAAATCCCAAAATTAAGCTTCACCTCACTTAACTTTGAAAAACCATATCAAGCCATTTAAATTAGTGTTTTAAGTTTATTAATATCATTAAAAATATATTTTAATACATTTAAATCATTTACTTTATAACAATACACTCTTATACACAAAATCTCAAAAATGGCATAACCTTCCCCCATTGAAGGTTTTCCATTCCAACACAATCCATTACTCATTTCAAGCTTATATTCATCACTTTTAACACTAAACAACAAGCTTAAACAAATAAAATCACACAATTCAACCACTTTGGAAAATCACTTTTCCAAAACTCTAAATCTCCACTTCCATTCTCAAACTCCAACCAAACACAACCAAATCCAATATTTGACTTTAAAATACTTGTTTATGTATCAAAACAACTCATTTGGAATCAATTTACACAACTAAAAACCATGATTTCAAAACCCAAAAATTACATAACCCTAAATTCTCTCTCTTCACCAATCTTGCCCAAACTCAACCATTTCTTTAATCCAACCTTAAAATCATTAATAACCAATCAAAACAACTTCATTCATATCCAATTAAGCAATTTAATCATGCTACTATAGAATTTCAAAATTTACATAACACACTTTTCCATAGAATTTGAAAATTTGGTAAGAAAGCTTACCAATTGATGAAGAAACTTATAAAACTCCACTTGAATCCTTAAAATCTCTTGAATTTTTGGAGTATGGAAGAAGCAAATCCCTCTCTTGAAGCCATGAAATTCAGCCTTGAAGGAAAGAAGAAGAAGAAGACTTTATTTTTTTTTATTTCTCTTTCCTTTTACCCTTTAATTTTAAACGATATACATATATATATATATATTAAAATAATTTAATAATTAATTATTTAATTAATTATTTAATAAATTAAAAGTCTTAAATTCCCTCTTCCATTCAAAAATAATTTATTTTTGAATTATTTTATTAATTTTAAATTTCTAAGATTTAATTACCAAAATACTCTTTTACTTTAACTTTTTTTTAAAAAGTGTTGACTTTTATATGTTATGTATATTTTACATATATATCACATATATTATCCACTTTTTCATTTAAAACCATTAATTTAAGTTATCCATTTAAATTATAATTTATTTTATCAAATTTTCAAAAATTAGAACTTTTCAAAAATTTAAGATATTATACATATGCACAAGTAATGTGTATCTTATATACACATCAAATGTACCTTATATGTGTATTAAATATTAAGTATGTAATGTATTAATCAAACATATATAATTAATATGCCATAAGTATATGTTATATATACTCTAGATATATATATATTAAGTATATACAATTTATATCTCTAAATATTTATTTAATTTGTCCAAAATCACGGAATTTACAATTTTCTTCCCCTTAAATAATTTCATACTCGAAATTATCCAGTATAGTAATAAATCATCGAAATCATTATTTTACCAAATTACATAATTTTTATTCTCCCCCTTAGGTTCATTCTTAATTTTCTTTTTACCATTCCCTAACACATCATTATACTGTCTATTTACTCAATCAGTCACAATAAATTATTATATCTTCAATCGAATTGTTATTAGACAAAATTAATTCATCTCCTTAATATATATACACCACACACCTATTGCACTCAAGATATCTGATCACTTCATTATCTTAAAAATATACTCTCATCACCTTAAATTCAAATGTTAATAACTTTTATCTTAACACAATAATTTTACACATCTTCACTTTGATCCTACTCTTTATACAATTACCACATATTAATTTAATATCACTATTATACAACAACAAAATCTTATTTTCTTATTAAAATTCATTCCAATTATACTATAACTAACACTTTTCTCTTATAATTATTTGAAACTAATATAACTTAGCTCCATTCATATGCATATACATATCAAAACGTTGTATTATGCACATTATCATATAGCTTGCATATTCTTAATACAACTACACACATTGAATTTCAATAAATACTTGTAAACTTATTACATTTCGGATCAATTGATCTAACTATCACAATATGACCATCACAACCTTATTCTATTCTGACCAACATTTTGTCTATTTTAAATACATCAATCTGTTTTCAATTCATGACCTAATTCTATTAGGTCAAATTTATTCTCAAATTTTAATTCTCTTCAAATTCATTATTACAGATAATATTTACTTCTCATAGTCTCATTTACTTTACACATCATTTTCATAAACTTATTCATTTTATACCACTTTCAAATACATTTATTATAACTCTTACTCACATTTCATAATTCCTTTCATTTACCATTTTCTCACATTTCTTATAGTTACCCTATTTACACAAATCACTTTTCTTATACATCATTTAAAGCTCATCATATTTTTACAATTCTCTTCTGTTTCCACACTTTCTATAATTATAAACAAATTTCTAGTATAAAATTATAAGATACAACTATGCAAACCATAAGTCTTGACCATATTTCTTGAAGCATAACTATCAATCTCACCAAAACTATCCTACGGTCATGCCATAATAATAGTCACATCCGTGGCTTATAAATAAATACTGCCCTTCTATCATTCTTCTTCAAACATTTCCAATCACAATGTTAAGTTCGTATCGCAAAAATCACATATTCATTTTCTAATCTTTTGATACACAAAAAGTTAACACGTTTCAACTCTGTTTCAAAGCAATTTACTCTTGATCACTTGATCATTATTAGCCTAACTCATGTTTCAACAATATCATCATTAACATCTCTTACATATACATATTCGTTCATATGCTAATTTACACAATTTCCATTTATTACTCCATTTCTAATTTATCTCTTATAAAAATTTTCATTCATTTCTTTTTTTTTTTCACTTCCATACTTTCTTCATTATACTTTCCTTTTTCCTTACAATCTCTTATTTATACGCATATACTTTAGGCCTAAAATAATATACAATCATGAAGTTCAGTTGTTAAAATAACAATTTCACCGTCCTGCTCTGTTCGGGTCCATTCTCAATCTCAATTCATCACATGACCTAACTCTACGCAGGTCAAAACCTAATCTCTCTTAGGTCTATTAATACATGCAATATCATTCTCAATATCACCAGACACATATTTGTATAAGGTAGTAAACACTCGATAACATTTTTTTTTAATCATCCACATACACCTTCGTAAGTCATAATCACAATGTGACTTACTTTCCATATTTTCTTACATATTGTATTTGTGTTCATATAGAAAAAAAAAATCTCATCACACAAATCATACAATTATACTCAATTCCTCTTTTACATACAACCTATATAAAGTTAACATTTATCACCTTTCAGAGAACATTATCATTTCTCATTCTTTTGACATTACTTAGGTTATTCATCAATTCAACATATATACACACTCTGACCACAACATAATTAACATCTTCCTTATTCAATCGCCCATCTCTTAAATAAGTTTCTTATTATATATATATATTTTTTTTTCTAACATTTCACATAAATCTTAGTCATGTTTCCAATGTGATATCTCTCTCACATTTTTTTTTCTTGCATTGATCACACCTTTCATATCCATTTTGATCATTTCCAATTCAATTAACTAAAGTAACTCATTTTCACTTGCTTAATCATTTCCCTTTATTTCATAATAAATTTCTATATTATCAACCATATTACACCTTAGTTAGTACTTTTATAAGTAACATTACTCATTCAAAATTACTCCCATGCTTATTAAACATTAAACTATCAATATCTAAACAATCCTCATCGAAATTCCCTTACAACTCTAAATTTTCAATTTACTATTTTACTTAAACTTCATTCTATTAATCTTACTTTCAAGATCTAACTTTATAAACATTATTTTATATTAATATAACATCAAAACACATCACTTTCACAATTATGGAAGCCCATTTAAAAAATTCAAATTTCATATAATGCAACTAACAACATGAACCTCACCAAATCTCACCCATATCACATTCTCAATCTTAAGATCATAACATTTACTTTTAAACAACAATAATTCATTTCCTTACACTAATTAACATCATCCATTTAGATACTTTAATTTTACACACTCAACCCTAAATTATGCATCACTGTTCCATAATAAATAATTCGCTATCATATATGATTTCACTCTTTGATTTTAATTATGAACTCTTTGTTAAAAATTATTAAAAACTCCATATTCCTTCTATAATTATACCCATAAGCATATAAATTTTATAATTTTCTTCATTCATTTGTCTCATAAAATTAATTTATTACTTACTTACACAAAACTACATGACTTCCTCAGTTTCATGTCAATCTCATTTTTAATTTTTATATTCCTTACCAATTCTTTATAAAAGCTTGTAAACTTTTATCCATGTGCACTTGACACATATATGGACTTATATTTAAAGTTTTAGATTTTTCCAAGTTGATTTAATATATTTAAAAATTAAATCTTCCAAAATCAGAAAATCTGTCTCTTTAATAATTTCTCTGGCAGCACCCGGTTGTCCATTTTTTTAGGTATCAAACCTTAATAAAAATTCATAAAATTTTAACCATATGTTATAGGAATACATATGATATTATGTGTAAATTTTTAGATTTTTCTGGGTTGGTTTACCATAGTTTCTAAATTTATTTTTTTCTCAATTTCTATAGATTCTGAGTTGCTGAAATTTCTCCAACAATCTGTGTTCTTCTATTTTTCTTAATTAGAGATCCATCTTTAAAATTTATAAAATTTTATACATTTGGATTCTAACATATAGAAAAACTTTCTATTAAATGTTCAAACTCATCCAACATTTCTAGATTTGTCCAACAATTCAGACAATATCACTTTGCAGTACATTTATAAAATTTTCTGTAACTATCATGCTCATTTCTCAAACTTTTTATTTTTATATCTTAAATTATTTCCTAGATTGTTTTTCTAACGTCACTTATTCATCAATTGAATCAGCTATAAATTTTAAATTTAAAATAAAAATTCCAAAAAATCTTAATCCATAATCTCTAGAATGACGTTGCCACTGCGCCACTCTAATCTATGCAACCCAAGCACCATCTCAACTCATATCCATTATATCAAATGGACATTGCCACATCAGGGATCAGATAAATTGTCAGTGCCAATGCATGCAATATAATTGAAAATTTATTTTTTTATTCCCATTTTCTCTCTCTATCATCCCACGTAGGTCGAGAATCTCAAACCTAGGCTCTAATACCAAAATAAATGTAACACCCTTATACCCTATATACGTACAATACATATTTTCAGTATATGTAAAATATGCATATACGGTATAAAAATGTCACAGACCGATTTAATAAAAATTTTCACATTTCTGTTTTAAGATTTCAAATACTAATATATAAAATAAATAATATATAAATATTCTTTGCTTGTTATAGGAATCCAAAACAAATATTTTATATGAAAATCTCTGGGAAAAATTCGCCAGAGTTTTGTTTGTAATTTGAACGTTTCCAAAATTCAACAAAACACAACCTGCATAAAACAAACACTCCAAATAAAATCAATTCACCAATTTAACAATACTTCTCAATTTCTCCATATTTTCTCAAAATACTTACATATAGGTATATATATCAACATAACATATAAAATCACATCTTAAACAAAATTATTCAAATCATTCTTAATAATTTACAATATATGCTTCAAAATCATATCATAACATACATAATATCAAAAATGTACATGCTGGCAACTGGCTCTGATCTTGATGTACCCAAAATAACTCTTCAAGCTCAATAAATACAAACTTAGACCAGACCAGGTCTAGTAAAACTCTCCGGTTCTACTAAAACGTCCATGACACCTGCGCGACGAATTACAATTGCGCTAAGCCGAAGCCTAGTGGTACAAACTTTGATAATAATAAAAATGTAAAATAATGCCACTGCACAATGCATATAGAGGTCACATCATTTTACTTTCTTATATTTTTCAAATATTTCATACTCGCAACTCATAACATTATATTGCTCAATTGTATCACAATTCATAATTCACATTAAAGCAAAGACAAGCATGGGCCCAAAAAGGATCTAATATGCTATTCAAATTTTAGAGTTACTGCTTTGGTCCATAATGACACCATATGTCTAGCCCGTAGGCAATATATATATCCATGGATAATGTAACAGCCCCAGTCTCCTGGACCTCAACCCAGCTAGACCCTTAGGCCCCAGTATCTTAGTCCTCAATCCAGCTAGACTGCTACAATTTTTGAGGCTTAAGACCCAGTCTTTTCACCCCAAAAACATCATATTTATCATTTATCAGCTGGGCTCGGCTTACGACCCGGTCTTTTCACCTGCCCAGCAATTCATAGGCATGCCGCCAAACCCAGAACTCTGAAAATTGAATAACATACTAGGCACACAATTAATTCATTTATCTCATTATCAAATACTTTCACAATTCATTTCTCATTTTATTTCTCATAATCAAACTAGGCTCATTGCCTTATTTTCACATTTTTTTCCCTCAATTTTCTCATTTTTCACATATTTCTCATTTTTTTCACTTTTCTCTTCTTTTCTCATTTTTATCAATATCAATTCATTTCATTATTCCTCATATCTCATTTTTACATTCACAACACATTACCCAAGTACTTTGGGTATTTTCACATAATATGCATGCTTCACACTTTACACAATTTAGCCATTATCAATGGCTTTTCACAATGCATTTAACACATATATGACATTACAAATATCATAGCACATTATTCATACTCAATCAATGAACCAAGTAGCTTAACACATTTTTCAACCAAAATGTGTTAAGTCCAAATGTCATGCAAATATAAACATTATACTCAAAGTTTGTACATACATTTACTAGCAACCCAAAGCAAGCTTAATACAACCTCGAATCATATCCTTCCAACTTGCCCTTCACCACTTGGATGAAGCAAATCAACCTCCCTCAATGCCTATACCAAATGTGATCATACATAATCATTTAATATCATATTCTAAGGTATTCTCAACATCAAACCTTAATTAAACATCACTCTAAACCAAATCTCAAAATTAAGCTTCACCTCACTTTAACTTTGAAAAACCATATCAAGCCATTTAAATTAGTGTTTTAAGTTTATTAATATCATTAAAAACATATTTTAATACATTTAAATCATTTACATTATAACAATACACTCTTATACACAAAATCTCAAAAATGGCATAACCTTCCCCCATTGAAGGTTTTCCATTCCAACATAATCCATTACTCATTTGAAGCTTATACTCATCACTTTTAACACTAAACAACATGCTTAAACAAATAAAATCACACAATTCAACCACTTTGGAAAATCACTTTTCCAAAACCCTAAATCTCCACTTCTATTCTCAAACTCCAACCAAACACAACCAAATCCAATATTTGACTTTAAAATACTTATTTATGTATCAAAACAACTAATTTGGAATCAATTTACACAATTAAAAACCATGATTTCAAAACCCCAAAAATTACATAACCCTAAATTCTCTCTCTTCACCAATCTTACCCAAACTCAACCATTTCTTTAATCCAACCTTAAAATCATTAATAACCAATCAAAACAACTTCATTCATATCCAATTAAGCAATTAAATCATGCTACTATAGAATTCCAAAATTTACATAACACACTTTTCCATAGAATTTGAAAATTTGGTAAGAAAGCTTACCAATTGATGAAGAAACTTCTAAAACTCCACTTGAATCCCTAAAATCTCTTCAATTTTCGGAGTATGGAAGAAGAAAATCCTCTCTTGAAGCCATGAAATTCGGCCTTGAAGGAAAGAAGAAGAAGAAGACTTTATTTTTTTTTATTTCTCTTTCCTTTCACCCTTTAATTTTAAACCATATATATATATATTAAAATAATTTAATAATTGATTATTTAATTATTTATTTAATAAATTAAAAGTCCTAAATTCCCTCTTCCATTCAAAAATAATTTATTTTTGAATTATTTTATTAATTTTAAATTTCTAAGATTTAATTACCAAAATACTCTTTTACTTTGACTTTTTTTTAAAAAAAGTGTTGACTTTTATATGTTATGTATATTTTACATATATATCACACATATTATATAATTTTTTATTTAAAACCCCTTCTTTTTTCATTTAAAACCATTAGTTTAATTTATCCATTTAAATTATAATTTATTTTATCAAATTTCTAAAAATTAGAACTTTTCAAAAATTTAGGATATTACACATATGCACAAGTAATGTGTATCTTATATACACATCAAATGTACCTTATATGTGTATTAAATATTAAGTATGTAATGTATTAATCCAACATATACAATTAATATACCATATGTATATATTATATATACTCTAGATATATATATATTGAGTATATACAATTTATATCTCCAAATACTTATTTAATTTCTCCAAAATCACGGATGTTACAAAGTGGATGTGTAATACATCTCTATGCATGATGTGGCTGCAGATCCTTTCGTGAAACCTATACCGAGAGACATTTTTATCAAGCATACTAAGTCTCTAGGCTTGTGTAGGTGTTGATCTTTTTTATATATATATTCCTAAGCTTTGTTCACTTGTTATTTATTAATGCCAATACATGATGTTTGTTTTATGTTTACAAAAATTTTAAATGTTTTTTATTACATTTGATGAGAATGTCTAACAGGATGAAGATTGACCTTTTTCACTAGTTCAATTGCCTTTATTAGTCTTTGTGGGAAGTAAAAAGAGGCAATTTCAAACAATATTATCAAGATGATAATGAGATTGTGCTTGAACGTCTCAATCAATGAGAATCACATGTCTAGTTTATTGTGACTACACCTATTTTTGTCTAAGTTGCAAGACGTGAGCTCTAAGACAATCTGAGTAGATATGTTAAATCAAGGTCAAGAACTGATTGTGTCTAACCTATTGTCTGCATTGTGTTTTGAAACATCCCTAATTTTTATAAAATTAAATAAAATAAATTAGAATTAAATAAGATAAATTAAATAAATAATTTAAATAGAAAATGAAAGAATTTTAAGTGAGAAAATGGAATGTATATGTGAAAAATATATTAAATATATAAAAGTCAACTCAAAGTCAACACTTTAAGAAAAAGTCAAAGGTCAAGTGGCAATATTATAAATATACTTTAAAAAATTAAAATTTTTTAAATAAATTAAAAATAAATTATTATTGAACGAATGATGTAATTTATAATTTTTTAAAATAAATAAACAATTAATTAATTAATTAAAAATATAATAAAATATATTATATGTATGGAATAATTTGAAAGTGGAAAGAAAAAGAATTTAAAAAGTTGGACTTCTTCTTCTTCTTCTTTCTTGCAGTCGAACCTCCATAGCCAGACATCAATGATTTTTTCTTCTTCCAAGCTCCATTAATTGAAGGAATTAACAAGATTTAAATGAAGTTTGTGTGATTTTCTCTTAAAATAGTAAGTTTTCCAACTTTCTCTTTGGAATTCCATGGTTATATGAATATGTTGAGTTTGGGAATACCATGATTTAATTGCTTGATTGTGATTGTATGAAGTTATTTTTAGTAGTTATTAATCATTCTTCAGTTGGATTGAAGAAATGATTGAGTTTAAGTTGAGTTGGTTGAAGAAAGAGAATTTTGGGTTATGGAATATATGGACTTTTGAGTTCATATGTTTTAATTGTGAAATTTGATTCAAAATGTGTTGTTTTGATGCATAAACAAGGATTTTAAAGTCAAATAATGGATTTCGTTAAGTTTGGTGAGAAATTGGATAAGGTAGTGTTGAAGTTAGGTTTTTGGAAAGAGAATTTTCAAAGTATGATTGGTTGTTTGATTTTAACGCTTAAATCATGTTCTTTAATGACATAAGTGATAGATATAAGCTTGGATTAATAATTGGAATGAGTTGGAATGAAGAATTCACTGGTGAAGGTTATGACATTTTAGGGTTTTGTAAAAGTATGTGTGTTTATTGAATGTAATTGACTAAAATATGTTATAATATGTTTTTAGTAATATAAATAAACTTAAAACACCAATTTAAATGGATTAACATGGATTTTCTAAGTTAAAGTAAGGAAAGGCTAAATTTTGAGAATTTGTTGGAGTGATGTTTAATTAGGGTTTATTGTTGGAAATTTCTTATAATGTGATATTAATAAATTTTATTTTATCACATTGGCTTAGGCATTAAGAAGAAGTAGATTGCCCAACCCTAGTATTGAAGGGAAAATTGGAAGTGAAGGTTGGTGAAGATTTGTAACTTGCATTTGAGTGCTTATTGAGGTAAGTACAAACTTTTGATAAATTAGATATGTTGGCATTAAATTAGGCTTAACATTTTGCATGAAAAATGTGTTAAGCTATTTGATACATTGAACATTCATGAACATTGTGCTATGATATGTGAATTGTTATGTATGTATTATATGCATCATGAAAAGCCATTATTAATGGCTAAAATGAATGAAATATGAATTATGTGCATTATGTGAAAGTGACCCAAAAACATTTGTGTAATGTGATATTTATGTGAAATGAGATACATTATGATGAAATGATGAAACATGATGAGATATGATTAATTAACATTGATATGAACAGGAAAACTGAGAAAAATAAAACAATGTGATGAGAAAAATGGAAAGTGAGACAATATGATGAGAAAAAAGTGATTATGGAAAACATGAATTATTTGTGTGCCTAGTATGTTATTCAATTTTTAGAGTTCTTTGTTTGGCAGCATGTCTATGAGGTTATCCTCATTATTTGCCTTTGGGGCTAGGCGCTATGCATCACTGATGCATTATTTACCTTTAGAGCTAGACGCTTGGTGTCACTGATATATGATTTGCCTTCAAGGTTAGATGCTTGACATCACTGATATATGATTTGCCTTTGGGGCTAGATACTTGGTGTCAATTTGGGCCAAAATGGTAACTCTGGGATTTAAATAATATATTAGTTTATTTAGGCCCATGTCTATGTTTGTGTTAATGTGAATTATAATATGATTAAAGATTATGTTTTAAATGGAATTGTATACCACATTGTGACATCAAATACAAAGGCATTATGCATTGGCATTGTTTTACAGTTTTATTGTTATCAAAGTTTGTACCACTAGACTTTTAGCTTAGCGCAATTATAATTCATTGAATAGGTGACGGGGGTAATCCCGCAGAGCCGGAGAGTTCTTCTAGACCAGATTGGGTCTAGATTTGAGATTGCTTGTTAAGTTGATTTTTGGGTACATCAAGATCAAAGCCATTTGCCAACATGTATATATTTTATATTATAGTATATTTTGATATTATGTATATTATGCTATGTTTTTGGAGTATATATATTGTAAATTATAAAGAATGTTTTGGATAATTTGTATGAAGTGGAATTTTATATGTGTTTTTGATATATATATAAATGTTTTGAGAAAATGTGGAAAAATTGAGATGTGTTGGGAAAATGTGTGATGTATTGTATATTGGGAGTGTTTTTGTGAAAGTTGTGTAGCTGTTGAATTTTTGGGATTGTCCAAATTACAAACAAAACTATGGAAAATTTTTTTTAGAGATTTTCATATAAAATGCTTATTTTGTAATTTATAATTAAGAAAGAATATTCTATTCACTATTAAATATACATTTTAAGTATTTGGAATTTTAAATTTGAATTGTGAAATTTTTATTAAACTGGGTTGTGGCATCTTTATACTTTATATTCATATTTTTCATATGCTAGGTGTAAGTACAATATGTATATGGGGTATAAGGGTGTTATATTTATTTTGGTATCAGAGCCATGGTTTGAAGTTCTCGACCTAGGTAGGTTGTTAAAGAGAGAAAATGGAGACTTTAAATATGATTTTAAATTGCAGTACATGCATTGGCACTGGCAATTTATTTGATCTCTGATGTGGTAATTTTTGTTATATTTGCAGATATAGGTAGTTATGGCATTTAGGACACATCAATCTACAGAGTATAGTGCGGAGAGTGTAGATCTTGATGAGGGTAGAGTTTGAGCTAGTGTTAAGACTACTGAAGAGGCATCTGCTTTTGTGCCAGTTAGACTAGTAGCTGAGGAGATTCTACCGGGCTGGGTGAGACATATGGTGGAGTTGTTAAGACATGCTCCGATTCAGCGACTGCCACCACAGCCACAGCCACAATAGCAGTTGCCGACTCGGAAGTATGACAAGTTAAGGAAGTTTGGAGCCATATATTTTGTTAGCACTATAGACCTGGCTATAGTAGAGCAATCACTGGACATGGTCCAAAGAGTGTTTATTCAGATGCATGCTAGTCCGTAGGAGAAGTTTGATTATGCTAGATCTCTTCTATAGGAGGATGCATATGAGTGGTGGAAAATGATTCCCCATGGTAAAATGATCGACCAATTCTAACTTATGAAGATTTCCTATGGGACTTCTAGAAGATGTATTCTCCCAGAGAGTATAAAGAGGGTAAGAAGATGGAGTTCCTGAGTTTGAGATAGAACTCGAGGACTGTGACAGAGTATGAGGTTGAGTTTATCCGACTAAGCCAGTATGCTTGAGGAATTATATCTGATGAGATTAACAGATGTCAGAGCTTTAAGGAGGGACTGAGAGCCTCTATTATGTGTTTAGTGGCAAGCTCTCAGTATTAGGATTTTTCTCAGTTTGTTGCAGTTGCCAGGAGTATAGAGCAAGAACAGAGTCTTAAAGCAGCTGCCAGAGTAGAAAAGAGAAGAGTTAGGAGACCCCAGGATGAGATAGGTTCTTTATCGGTGAAGAGAGGTCAAGGGGGGATATCCTCAGAGGTTTAGTAGGAGCCAAGGATAGTCTGGCAAGTCAGCACAGTAGTAGACGCAGAGACAGAGACTTGTAGCCTCGGTGGCTAGTGCAATGACTCAAATGCCTGCTCCATCTACCTGTGTGCATTGTGGTAGGGCATATGGAGATATCTGCTGGAGGACTGGTGCACCAGCAGTATGTTATAGATGTAGATCACTAGACCATTTTCTTAGAGACTGTCCATAGCCACCAAATGACAGACAGGCAGATACAGTAGCTTTTAAACCTAGTATCAGAAGGGGTCATGGTGGCAGAGGTTTTGGTAGAGGTGATATATATAGGACTGGTCAGAGAGGAGGTTCTACAACATGTAGTAGACCAGATGATGCAGGGCCATCACAATGGGTTTATGTGATGCAGAGGCAGTCGGATGCTTCAGCTGTCATAGCTGGTTTTTGTACTTTATTTTATACTTCAGTCATGCATTGATAGACCTGGATTGACGCATTCATACATCAGTGCATGCATCTTGCCTGTGAGTGACATGCATTTGGAGTCCCTATGATTTGATGTGTTGGTTACAAATCCTTTAGGGTACAGTGTTGTAGTTAGCAGAGTGCACCGAGATAGTCCAGTTGTTGTTCAAGATAAGGAGTTTCTCAGTGACCTAATTGAGATGCCTTTTAGGGAGTGTGATCTGATTTTGGGCATGGATTGGTTATCCAGGCATGGGGCTGTGGTAGACTATCAATGGAAATGCGTTACCCTGAGAACACATGATGGTAGAGGTGTGGTGGTATCTAGTGAGCAGAGACATCTTTCATCCATGTTTATTTTAGTTGTATCAGCTAGGAGAATGATTTGAAAGGGATGTAAGGCATATCTTTCTCATGTGGTAGATAGTAGAGTATTGGGTTCCCAGCTTGACAGTATATCTATAGTTGTCAAGTTTTCAGGTGTTTTCCCTGATGAGTTGCCAGGAGGTACCTCCTGAGAGAGAGGTGGAGTTTAGTATTGATTTGATGCCTGGTACTACTCCCATCTCAATTACCCCTTATCAAATGGCACCTGCAAAATTGAAGGAGTTGAAGGTGCAGTTGCAGGAGTTACTTGATAAAGGGTTCATCCACCTAGTGTGTCTCCTTAGGGAGCACTTGTCCGGTTTGTGAATAAGAATGATGACACCTTGAGATTATGTATTGATTACCGGTAGTTGAATAAGGTGACCATCAAGAACAAGTATCCATTACCTTAGATGATCTCTTTGATCAATTGAAGGGAGCGGCAGCATTCTCTGAGATCATGGTACCATCAGTTGAGGGTTAGAGATGTGGATGTACCCAATACAGCTTTCAGCATGAGGTATGGGCATTATGAGTTTCTAGTGATGCCCTTTGGATTGACAAATGCACCAGCAGCATTTATAGATTTGATAAACATGGTGTTTAGACCATATTTAGATTAGTTTATAGTGGTCTTTACTTATGATATTCTGGTGTAATTGCACAATGAGGAAGATCATGATAGGCATCTGCAGATTGTACTGCAGACTTTGAGGGAGAAGCAGTTGTATGCTAAACTGCCTAAGTGTAAGTTCTGGCTTGATCATGTGACTTTTCTTGGTCATGTAGTATATTAGTAGAGGGTATTAGAGTTGATCAAAGTAAAGTTGAGGCTATATTGAATTGGAGTCCACCAAAGAATGTGGCAGAGGTAAAACATTTTCTGGGATTGGCAGGCTATTATCATTGGTTTGTGAAGGGTTTCTCTATGATAGCTACACTCCTCACTAGATTACTTCGGAAAGGGGTTAGATTTGTGTGGACAAATCAGTGTCAGGCGAGTTTTGAGCAGTTGAGGGAGATGTTGACTCAAGCTCCTGTCCTTACCCTGCTTGTGGAAGGTAAATCTTATGTGATATACAGTGATGCTTCACATAGTTGTTTAGGATATGTTCTGATGTAGGAGGGTAGAGTTATTGCTTATGCATCTCGACAGTTGAAGCCTCATGAGCTGAATTACCCGACTCATAATTTGGAGTTAGCAGCCATAGTTTTTGCATTGAAGATTTGGCAGAATTACTTGTATGGGGAGAAATATTTTATTTATACTGATTACAAGAGTTTGAAGTACCTGGGTGTTCAAAGAGAACTAAATTTGAGATAGAGACGGTGGTTGGAGTTGATTAAAGACTATGATTACTTGTTGACTATCATCCTGGCAAGGCAAATGTAGTTACGGATGCCTTGAGTCAAAAGTCCATGGTAGGTTTGACTGCTTATTCACTCCCATTGCTTGTTGAGTTAAGAGTGTTGCATGCCAAATTTGAGTTATGTGATGATGGTATATTGATGGCTCAATTGCAGTTGAGATCAGTTTTGTTGGATCAGATTAAGGAAGCACAGTTGGCAGATGAAAAAATCTAGAAGATTGTGATGGATTGCCAAAAGGGGAGAGTCAACACTTTTATGTGAGAGATGATGGCAGTTTATGGCACAAAGATAAGTTGTGTATTCCTGATGATGCAGGATTGAAGGGGAAGATTTTAGAAGAAGCACAACAATCGCTCTATATTATGCACCCTGAAAGTATGAAGATGTAGCAAGATTTGAAGAAGCATTATTGGTGGTTAGGTATGAAGAGGGACATAACAGGGTTTGTATCTAGATGTCTCTCTTACCATAGAGTGAAAGCTGAGTATCAAGTTCCTTCAGGGTTGCTTCAGCCATTATCAGTGCCAGAGTGGAAGTGGGAGTGAGTGACGATGGATTTTGTGACTAGACTGCCTTTGACCTAGAAGAAGCATGATGCAATCTAGGTGATAGTTGATCAGATGATGAAAATAACTCATTTTCTTCCAGTTCGGATAGACTACTCACTTAATAGGTTGGATGAGTTATATATTAATGAGATAGTAAGGTTGCATGGAGTTTCAGTTTCTTTAGTGTCGGACCGAGATCCTCGATTTACCATTTTGGAGGAGTTTACAGGATGTTTTGGGTCTCGGATGCATTTTAGTACTGCTTTCCATCCTCAGATAAATGGACAGTCAGGGAAAGTGATACAGATTCTAAAGGACATGTTGAGGAGTTGTATCATTGATTTCACTGAAGCTGGGATAAGTTTTTGCCACTGATTGAGTTTGCCTATAATAATAGTTATCAATCTAGTATTAGGATGGCACCTTATGAGGCCTTGTGTGGCAGGAAGTGCAGGAAATCTTTGTGTTGGGATAAGGTTGGAGAAGGTAAATTGGTTGGTCCCAATTTGATTAAGAAAATAGAAGAGAAAGTGAAGGTAATTTGGGGTCGGCTGAAGTAGCTTTAGACCTATAGAAATCCTATACAAATTTAAAAAGGAAAGTTATAGAGTTCAGTTTGGGAGATAAGGTGTTCTTGAAAGTGTCTCCGTGGAAGAAGATTTTGAGGTTTGGTCGAAAAGGGAAGTTGAGTCCTCACTTCATAGGACCATTTGAGGTACTGAAGAGAGTTGGTCCAGTGGCTTACAGATTGGAAGGATTTTAAATGAGAAAATTGAATGTATATGTGAAATATATATATTAAATATACATAAAATATATAAAAGTCAACTCAAAGTCAACACTTTAAGAAGAAAAGTCAAAGGTTAAGTGGCAATATTATAAATATACTTTAAAAAATTAAAATTATTTAAATAAATTAAAAATAAATTATTATTGAATGGAAGATGTAATTTATAGTTTTTTTAAATAAATAAATGATTAATAAATAAAAAATATAATAAAATATATTATATAGATGGACAAATTTGAAAGTGGAAAGAAAGAGAATTTAAAAAGTTGGAATTCTTCTTCTTCTTCTTCCTTGTAGCCGAACCTCCATAGCCAAGCATGAAGGTTTTTTCTCTTTTTCCAAGCTCCATTAATTGAAGGAATTAACAAGATTTAAATGAAGTTTTGGTAACTTTCTCTTAAAATAGTAAGTTTTTGAACTTTTTATTTGGAATTCCATGGTTATATGAATATGTTGAGTTTGGAATTTTCTATTAGCATGATTTAATTGCTTGATTGAGGTTTTATGAAGTTATTTTGAGTAGTTATTAATGATTCTTAAGTTGGATTGAAGAAATGATTGAATTTAAGTTGAGTTTGTTGAAGAGAGAGAATTTAGGGTTATGGAACATATGAACTTTTGAGTTCATGTGTTTTAATTGTACAATTTGATTCCAAATATATTTTTTTGATGCATAAACAAGCATTTTAAAGTCAAATGATAGATTTAGTTAAGTTTGGTTAGAAATTGGATAATATAGTGTTGAATTTAGTTTGGAAAGGGAATTTTCAAAGTATGATTGTTTGTTTGATTTTAACGCTTAAATCATGTTCTTTAATGATATAAGTGATGGATATAAACTTGGGTTAATAATTGAAATGAGTTGGAGTGAAGAACCTCCATTGGTGAAGGTTATGGCGTTTTAGGGTTTTGTAAAAGTAGGTGTGTTTATAGAATGTAATTGACTAAAACATGTTATAATATATTTTTAGTAATATAAATAAATTTAAAACACCAATTTAAATGGATTAACATGGATTTTCTAAGTTAAATTAAGGAAAGGCTAAATTTTAGGCATTTGTTGGAGTGATGTTTAATTAGGATTTATTGTTGAAAATATCTTATAATGTGATATTAAATGATTGTATTTGATCACATTTTGTTTAGGCATTAAGAAGAAGTAGATTGCCTAACCCTAGTGTTGAAGGGCAATTTGGAAGTGAAGGTTGGTGGAAGATTTGTAGCTTGCATTTGAGTGCTAAGTGAGGTAAGTATAAACTTTTAATAAAATAGATATGTTTCTATTAAAGTGGGCTTAACACAATTTGTATGGAAAATGTTTTAAGCTACTTGATACATTGATCATTCTTGAACATTGTGCTATGATATGTGAATTATTATGTATGCATTATATGCATTATGAAAATTCATTATTAATGTCTAAAATGAATGAAATGTGAATTATGTGCATTATGTGAAAATGACCCAAAAACATTTGGGTAATGTGATATTTATGTGAAATGAGATACATTGTGATGAAATAATGAAACATGATGAGATATGATGAATTAACATTGATATGAATGAAAAAAATGAGAAAATAAAGCAATGTGATGAGAAAAATGGAAAGTGGGTCAATGTGATGAGAAAAATGGAAAATATGAATTATTTGTATGCATAGTATGTTATTCAAATTTTAGAGTTCTGTATTTGCCGGCATGCCTATGAGATTTCCCTCATTATTTGCATTTAGGGCTAGAAGCTATGCATCACTGATACATTATTTGCCTTCGGGGCTAGATGCTTGGTATCACTGATTTATGATTTACCTTCGGGGCTAGACGTTTATCATCACTGATATATGATTTTCCTTCAAGGCCAGACACTTGATGTCAATTTGAACCAAAACAGTAACTCTGAGATTCGAATAATATATTAGTTTGTTTGGGCCCATGTTTGTATGTGTTAATGTGAATTATAAAAAGATTAAAGATTATGTTTTAAATGGAATTATATGCCACATTGTGGCAACAAATATAAAGGTATTATGCATTGGCATTGTTTTATAGTTTTATTATTATCAAAGTTTATAATACTAGGTTTTTAGCTTAGCACGGTTCTAATTCATCGCGCAAGTGAAAATGGTGATTTGGTAGAGCCGGAGAGTTCTTATAGACCATATCAGGTCTAGATTTGAGATTGCTTGTTGAGTTAATTTTTGGGTATATCAAGATCAGAGCCATTTACCAGCATGTATATTTTATATTATACTACATTTTGATATTATGTATATTATGTTATATTTTTGGAGTATATATATTGTAAATTAGAAAGAATGTTTTGAATAATTTGTATGAAGTGGAATTTTATATGTGTTTTGGATAAATATATAAATGTTTTGAGAAAATATGGAGAAATTGAGATGTGTTGGAGAAATTTGTGATTTATTGTATACTGGGAGTATTTTTATGCAAGTTGTGTAACTGTTGAATTTTTAGAATTTTCTAATTTACAGACAAAACTCTGGCGAATTTTTTTCAGAGATTTTCATATGAAATGCTTATTTTGTAATTTATAATTAAGAAAGAATATTTTATTCACTATTTAAATATACATTTTAAGTAATTGAAATTTTAAATTTCAATTGTGAAATTTTTATTAAACCAGATTGTAGCATCTTTATACTTTATATACGTATTTTACATATACTGGGTATATATATGATACGTATATATGGTATAAGGGTATTATATATTTTCCTTTGAGACATATGTTCCATGGGAAGGACAGAACACTATGGCATGTGACTCATACTACATGTGCATTTTCTGGACCAAAACGGGGATAAAAGAATATGATATCTATTTTGTCATGGTGAAAACCTTTGAGAATTTAGGTTCTCAGTGTTGTTACCCTTATGACTTTTGGTTGGTTTTTGAGATATAATTAGGATTTTACTATCTTAGGATGTTACTAGAAGATTATAAATTATTTGATCTAATTATTATTATATATATAACATAATATTTTAATTTAAATTTAAAAAGAGAGAAGTTGAATAAAACTTGGATAAAATCTATCCAAAAGTTTGATTTTATTTAGAAAATCAAACACCATATTCTTTTAGGAAAAGAATATTAATTTATTAATATAATAGCTATCAGCAACATAAAAATGTTTTTTATGTTAATTTTGTATGTTCTCTCTCTTTGTCTTCTCTCCCATTCCATATACTTTCTTTATGAGGGTTAAGAGGTTATTTGTGAAGGGAGTTGGCTTTTAGACTATAAAAAGCAAGAACCTTCCTTTATTAGTGATTTTTCTTTGAGAGCTGGTAGTACAAGAACATGGTTATTCTTTCATAAGCATTGCCAGTAACATCTGACCCTCTTCTTATGTATGGATTTTTTCCAACAATTTTAAATATAAGTTACAATAAATATTAAATACAAGGATATATACCTATAGTGCAGTAATACCTTCAAATTTTTTATTTTTTAATTTTAATGTAGACAAATGGTTCTTGTTATGCCTCACCTCTTTTAAGTTTATTTTGTAACTCCCTTATATCTTATATATATATATATATATATATAGTACATACACTCCGTATATATAAAAAATATATATATAATACAAAAATGTCACCATGCTTATCATTAGAAAATTTTTCTTCATTTTAATAAAATAGTTTATTCTTTAAAAGATAACTTAGTAGATAAATAAATATATATATATATATACTAGTCATTTATCATTAAAAATACAAATTTAAAAGAAAATATCCGGGAAACATTCGATAAAGTTTTATCTGTAAATCGAATATTCCCAAAAATAATTAAAAACCACCTACAAAAATTTGCACTCCCAATACATATACATGCATTTATACAAATCTCCAACATTTTCCCACAAATACATTCAACATTTCATATATATATATATTATGTAATTCAATAATTTACAACACTTAATCATTTATTAATTTCATAACATTTCATATAATAATATAAAATTCATAAATATCACGAGTTTAAGTCCGAAAACATTTACTTACATGATATGCATACTGGCACTAATCTTGTGGCACAAAACCAAACTTCTAGTACTATCCAAAAACCTAGACCTGGTCAGGTCTAGTAGAGCTCTCAGCTTCTATCACGTCACCTGTGTGATGAAATTCAATTGCGCTAAGCTACTAGCTTAGCGATATATACTTTGATAATCAAAGCAATTTTTAAAATAATGCAGCATATTTTCCTTTCAATCACAAAATGTACCATATTTTAACACATGCATTACTCTCACACATCATCAAGGTATTACAATCACATGCATTGGCCCAAATAACCCCATACTTTTTTCAGGTTCTAAAGATATTATTATGGTCTATCATGACACTAGAATCTAAGTGTCATGTCAATTCACCCGAAGGTACATCTCCTATTGACACCTCTATGTCTAGCCCTGAAGACAAATATTATCTCATCTCATATCAATGGCATACCAATTTGACAACATTAAACACAATTCTCTGAAACAAGATACTATATAGGGCAAACACACATTTCATATACATTATCCTTTATCATATCCATTTCCATCATTCTTCATTTTCAACACAATTTTATAATTTTTCTCAATTTTCAATTGTTGCCATCATGGAAAACATATTTCCTTTCCAGTTCCACAAGGTGGCTGATTTTTACCAATCAAAATACATAATACAAATTTTCACAATTTATTCACAACAATATCATTAGTCATTCTACAATGGCTTAATAGCTCACACTTTATGTATTCCATATATTTTAGCATGAAACCATCCACTTATATGTGAACATTCACATTAAAGTACCATAACACAATATTAGAAACATAATGCAACATATCGATTCAAATACAATTGAAACATAATTATCAAAGTATGCATTAACCTCTAATTATGCCAATTTCCAAGCCAATTTCATGTTCACTTCTTCACTTTTCCAAAATGACCTTCACTTCTTTAATTTTGGAAATCCTCTCTGCTCACTCCTAAACCAAGTTTGAAGTTCAAATATGGCATTAGAAACTCATTCTAGTACATTTTAACTATTCAAATACCAATTACATCAATTCTACCTAAATATCATAAAAAACCCTAACTTACCCTACTACCTCTTTCAAATTCCAACCAAACCCATTTATTTCAATCATCCAACCTTAAAATCTTTGCTTATACATCAAATAACATTATTACAATCCATATTAACAATTATCTAAGCCTTCTTCAAAAATCAAAATTCTATATATTCATAAATTCAAAGAAGAACTAGGAAAATCCAAAGAATCCTTACCTACTACTTGAAAATCTTTCAAAATCACTCTTAATCTTTGAAATCTTAATGAAATTTGACTATATAGAAAAAGAAGAATCCCCCCTTATGCCCCCATGATGGATCGGCCTTGATGAAGAAAAAGGAAGAAGAATAAGAATGAAGAAAAGTGATATTTTGACTTCCTTTCTTCCTAACCAATAATATATATAATTATTTATTTAATTAATTCTTTAATTAATAATTAAAAATTCATAATTTTCCTCTTCCACCAAAAATTAATTTAATTTTGAATATTTTCTAACTTTTTCTTTGACTTTTAACTTTACACTTTTTGACTTTTTCATTTTCTAGTGACATTTATATTTTATGTTTTTTTAACATATATCCTATATATACATTAATTATTATCTTCTTCCAACACCTCACTTAACCCTTCAAAATTATTTATTTAATTATATTTAATAAAACTATTGGCGTTATAACTCTCTCCCCCTTAAATAATTTTGTCCTCGAAATTACGTAATATTTAGCTCTGAAAAGTTGAGGATACTACCTCCGTATGATCTCTTTACTCTTTCATGTTGCCTCTTAAGTAGAATGATTCCTCCATAAGACTTTAAAGAATGGCACCCTCTTATTCCTCAATTCTTTCACCTCTCATGCCAAGATCGCCACTGGTTCCTCTTCATAACTCATATTCGAATTTACCTTTATGGATTCAATTGACAATATATGGACGAATCCTTTCTATACCTCTAAAGCATAGTGACATAGAAGACATTGTGTATCTTATCCAACTCAATAGGCAAAGCCAGTTTATAAGTAACTGGTCCTACTCTCTCCAATATTTCATATGGTCCAATGAAGCGAGGACTCAACTTACCCTTCCAATCAAAACTCAATATCCTCTTCCAAGGATACACCTTTAGGAACACCTTATCACCCATACTGAAATCTATACTCTTCCTTTTTAAATCTTAATAAGATATATGTCAGTCTGAAGCTGCTTTCAATCGATCCTGAATTACCTTAACCTTTTCTTCTATTTCTTTTATCAAATCAAGACCTACCAATTTTTCTTCTCTAGCCTCATCCCAACATAACGGTGTCTTAAACTTCCTATCATGAAAAGCCTCATAAGGTGTCATTCTAATGCTGGATTGATAACTATTGTTATAGAAAATTTTAATTAAAGGTAAGTGATTATCCTAGCTCCCAGTAAAATCAATGACATAACTCCTCAACATATCATCCAGGACTTATATCACTTTCTCTGACTGCCCATCTATCTGTGGATGGCAAGCAGTGCTGAAATGCAATCGAGTACCTAATGCATCTTGTAAACTCTTCCAACATTAGAAGTAAATCTTGGATCTTGGTATGATACTAGCATAACTAGGATGCCTTGTAATCTCATAATCTCATTCACATATAACTTAGCCAGCCTGTCAAGAGAATAATCCATCTTAACCGAAAGGAAGTGAGCTAACTTCAACATCCTATCCACTATTACCTAGATTGCATCATGTTTCCTCTGGGTCAAGGTTAGTCCAGCTACAAAATCCATAGTCACTCGCTCCCATTTCCACTTGGCCATTGATAATGGCTACAACAACCATGAAAGAACCTAGTGTTCAACCTTCACTCTCTGACAAGTGAGACACGTAGACATGAATTCTACTATGTCCCTCTTTATACATGACCACTAATAATGCTGCTTTAAATTTTGATACATCTTATTACTTTTGAGGTGCATAGCATAAGGTGATTAATGTGCTTCCACTAGAATCCTCTTTTTCAATTCAACATCATAAGGAACACACAACCAATATTTGTACCACATGCTGCCATAATATCTAACATGAAATTCTTTACTCTCTCCCTTATGACAATCTTCCAATATCTTCTGGAATTTCAAATTTGTCTTCTGAACTTCTTTAATCTGACCAAGCAATAATGGGCTCACCTGCAACTAAGCCATAAGGGCATCATCATCACATACCTCAAATCTAGCATGTAAAGCTCTCAACTCAACAAGCAACAAGAGAGAATATGCAGTCAACCTTACCATGGACTTCCGACCCAAGGTATCTACAACTACATTCACTTTGCCTGGGTGATGAATCAAGCAATGATAATCTTTTATCAGCTCCAACCACCATCTCTGTCAAAGATTCAGATCCTTTTGGACACCAAGATACTTTGACTCTTATGATCAGTGTAGATGAAATATTTCTCCCCATATAAGTAATGTCGCTAAATCTTTAATGCAAACACTATGGCTGCCAACTCCAAATCATGAGTCAGATTGTTTAACTTGTGAGGCTTCAACTGTCTAGATGCATATGTAATACCTATACCCTCCTGCATCAAAACACATCCCAAATCATTATGTGAACCATCACTACAAATCACATATGGTTTACCTTTTACAGTAAAGATAAGCACAAGAGCTTGTATCAACATCTCTCTCAATTGTTCGAAACTTGCCTGACACCAATCTGTCCACATAAATTTCACACCTAGTCTGGTAAGTAACATAGCTGTCATAGAAAATCCCTTTACAAACCGACGATAATAACCTACCAATCCCAGAAAACTTCTAACTTTCATTACATTCTTTGGTGGATTCTAATTCAGAATTGCCTCTATTTTGCTTAAATCAACTTAATGCCATCTGTTGAAACAACATGTCTAAGGAAAGTAACCTGATCCAACTAAAATTCACACTTGGATAACTTGGCATGCAATTGTTTCTCCCTCAAAATCTACAGTACAATCTGCAGATGCCTATCTTGATCTTCCTTACTATATGAATAAATGAAGACATCATCAATAAATAACACCATAAACTGATCCAAATAGGTCCAAAAGGTCTGATTTATCAAATCCATAAAAGTTGTTGGTGTATTTTTTAGCCCAAAAGGCATCAATAAAAACTTATAATTGCCGTACCTTATGTGAAAAGTACTTTTACGTATATCTTCCTCTTTAACTCTCAATTGGTGGTATCCCGATCTCAGATCAATTTTGAAGAATACAGCTGCCCCCTTCAACTGATCAAAAAGATCACCAATGCAAGGCAATAGATACTCAATCTTAATGGTCACTTTGCTCAATTGACGGTAATCAATGCATAACCTCAAAGTGTCATCCTTCTTTTTAACAAACGATATTGGTGTTCCGCATAATGAGACACTAAGGCAGGTGAACCCTTTATCTAGCAACTCCTACAACTACACCTTCAACTCTTTCAATTCTACAGGTACCATCAGATAAAGGCTAATGGAAATAGGAGTGCTGCCTATCATCACATCAATACCTAACTCCAACTCTTGTACTGGAGGCAGCCTTGGCATTACTTTTGGGAACACATCAGGAAACTCTACCATTGTAGGAATATTATCAAGCTTAGACCCCACTACTCTAGTATCTATTACATGTGCTAAGTAAGCTTTACACCCTTTCTGAATCATCTTTCTAGCTAAAATAACTAAAATAAAAGTAGATAAGAGTTGTCTTTGCTCACCTAATACTACCACATTCTTCCCATCATGTGTTTTTAGAGTAGCACATTTTTACTAGTAATGCACCACTGCCTGATATCTAAAAAACCAATCCATACCTAGAATAAGATTATAATCCCTAAAGGACATCTCAATTAAGTTATCGATAAACTCCTCATCATGAAACACTACTAGACTATCTCGGTATACTAAGCTAACGACCATACTATGCCCTAAAGGGTTGGTAACCAACACTTATACTCTAAAGATTCTAAATACATGTCACCAATAGGCACAACTGATGCACTAATGTATGAATGTGTCAACCCAGGGTCTATTAATGCATGAACAGGAATGCCAAATAAGGAAAATGTACCGGCTATCACATTTGAGGCATTTGGCTTCTTCTGTATCACATATACTCTTTGTGCAGCTCTAGTCTCCTCTAGCCTACTTACTGATGTTGAATCATCTCTCCAGCTAGACCATGGTCTGCACCTCTACTAGTCCTATCACCTCTACGGTCTCTGACATTAGGCCTAGACATCACTGTCTCTGTTTGTCTGTCATCTGATGACTCTGGATGATCTTTGATACAATGGTCATGGGACCCATATCTATAACAAACTCTTGGTGTACTAGTCTTCCAATAGACATCCCAATATGTCCTACCACACTGAGCACATATGGGCAGAATATATCTTTGAGAAGCTGGGGTCAAGGCACTAGCCACTGAGGCTGTATGCATCTACCTCTGTTGTTATGATGACTTACCAAGCCACCCCTGGCTCTTACTAAACCTCTGAGAAAAACTTCTTTGGCCTCTCTTTGAAGATGAAGACCTTGTCTCAATTTGAGGTCTTCTACCTCTACTATCTTCCACACTAGCAATAGATGCAAGCCCCTGGGCCATTTCCACACTCCGAGCAGCTGATACCAATCTGGAGAAATTTTCATATTGCACCTCAGCCACTTGACACATAATAGATGGCCTCAATCCCTCTTTAAATCTCTGACAACAATCTATTAGTCATAATATCACCCACATACTTGCTCAATAGAAGAAACTCCTTCTCATACTCGGCAACTGTCTTCACACCCTACTTCAAATTCAAGAACTCCCTTTTCTTTATATCTTTATAATCTCTGGGTGTATACTTTCTTCCAAACTCTCATAGAAAATCATCATATGTCAGCACATAAGGTTAGTATGATCCATGTGGAACTGTCTTCCACTAACCATAGGCATCTCCCTATAGAAGAAAAAGGGCATAATCATATTTCTCTACTATTATGGCCTTCAACATAACCAATACTCACTACACTTTATCTAGCCATTGTTTTGCCTCAGCTGGATCTGCAATGCCTATAAAGTCTGGAGCCCAATATTTCCTGAGCTTGTTATATTTCCTACTCTATTGTTATGCTGGGACATGATGAAAAAACTACACCATCTACTGTATCCGTGCTGGCAGGCATTGATGCCTTTCCAGTAATCTCTACACTAGCTCCAGCTTTACCCTCTCTTGAAGCAATACACTAAGCACTCCCCTCATCATATTAGTGCATCATGGATGCCATCTGAACCTCTATCTATTACAATAACAAATATTGCCACATCATATACCAGTTTAGATACCAATGCATATGCATGTATCATAATTTAAAATCACATTTAAAATCCCATTTCTCTTTTAAAAATCTACCTAGATCAAGAATCTCAAATCAGGCTCTGATATCGAAATAAATATAACACCCTTATACCATATATACTATAATACATACACTCCGTATATGTAAAATACATATATAGAATATAAGAATATCATCATACTTATCATTAGAAAATTTTTCCTTAATTTTAATAAAATAGTTTATTCTTTAAAAGATAACTTAGTAGATAAATAAATATATATATTAGTAATTTATCATTAAAAATACAAATTTAAAAGAAAATCAAGCTCACCTTAACTATTTTAATCTCAAATTCAACATAAACACATCACAATCACTCCATTAAACATCTTCTATTTCAATTTAAACCAATTTTTCTCTCTATCCACTTTACACGTAATCTTAAAAACTAGAAAAAATAAGTTCAAATTAAAGAAAACGTACTTGAATCTTGATAAACCTTCAAAATCCACTTGACTTCTTTAGGTTTTTAATGAAATTATGTGTTTGAAGAAAAGTCTCTCTTCTCTTTCTCTCTCTCTCTCTCTCTCTCTCTCTCTCTCTCTCTCTCTCTCTCTCAATTTCGGCCATTAATGAAGAAGGAAAAGGAAGATTAACATTTCATATTCAAACATTCCAACTTTGCTCCTCATATATATATAATAATTAATTATTATAATATAAAAATATTTCCTTATTCTTCCTATCCAAAAATAATTTTAATTTAATTTAATTTAATTTTTTTAATAATTATATATTTAACTTTTCACTTTTTGACTTTTATTTTTTAGTATAATGTATACTTTATATATATCTTGCATATATATTAAGTATATACTATTCATATTCTTCTTACACTCTGCTTATTTTTTGCGTTAATTATTCTAATGTATATAAAAAATGCGGATGTTATAATTGTCTCCCCCTTAAATAATTTTGTTTTCAAATTACCTACTATGGTAAAAAAACTCAAAAAAAAATATACACCAATTTCAACTTCCTATAATCAACCACAAAATTGTTATCACAATTATCACCATCCTTAACCAAATAATTTCTACTTTCCCCCAAATAATTTCCACTGTCCCTCTTATGGATCTTCTCAAACATCGTTACAAATCCCTGAAGTAGCATAAAAATTCTCAACTCTAGTAGCATCAACAAAGAATAAACAATCCATTTCAAATGAGGTAGTTACCCTAAAATGCAATACTGAAACTATCCTTATGCATAAACAATAATATCAAAAATGAAGAATTTACCTTTATCTACATCTGAGACACTTTGTTTCCTCTGCATCACATAAACTCTTTGTAATGTTCTAGCTCCCTCTGGTCTATCCACAGATATAGACTTTGCTCTCTGACTATATCCTATTCTGCCACCTCTTTGACCTCTGCCTCCTCTAACACTAAGCCTTGACTTAAAAGTCTCCATCTGCCTGACCACTGGTGGTTCTAGGCAATCTCTCACATAATGATCTTGGGATCCACACCTAAAATAACCTCCTAAACTAGGTCCCCAACAAATACCCATATGTGTCATACTACACTGAGTGCAAGTAGGTGGAATAAATCTCTGAGGAGAAGGGGTAGGGGCACTAACAACTAATGATGCTGGCCTCTGCCTTAGCTAAAATTTCCTACCATACTACTCTTGAGCCTCACTAACACTCCATAAAGGATTTTCTTGCCCTCTCTTATGAGATGATGATTCCATCTCATTCTGAGATCTCCTAACCTTACTCTTTTCTAACACTGAAGAAGCTACAGCCACCTAAGATTTCTCCATACTCCTAGTAGCTGATACCAACCCAAAGAAAAACTCATATTGCTCTGCTGCTACTTGACATCTAATAATAGGCTTAAACCTTCCTCAAACCTTCTACACTTATCTCTCTCATCTGATACAATCCCACTGGCATACTTGCTCAACTGCAAGAACTCATTCTCATACTTTGTTATGATCTTCACCCCCTGCTTCAGATTTAGAAACTCTATCTACTTTTCATCCTCATAATCTTTGGGGATGTATTTTTTTTAAACTCTGCCAAAATATCATCATAAGTAAGTATTGGTAGTTTTTCTAACCCATGTGAAACCGTCTTCCACTAGTCATAGGAATCATCCTGTAGTAAAGATATCATATAATCAAATTCTCTAATTTTATAGCCTCCAGTTGTACAAAAACTCTCTTTACTCTATTCAGCCACTGCTTCGCATCAACTGGATCAGTAGTACTCAAAAAATCAGTGGCCCATACTTCTTGAGTTTTTTATACCTCCTAATTGGCTGAGGTGTAAGGGCTTAACATAATTATTTCACCATCAACTGAACCCAAGCTAGAGGACATTGTACCCCTGGTCTAGCTGCCTCTGAAGCCTCTCCAGTACCCTCCATACTAGCTCTGAAACTAACTCCAACCTTCCTTCACTTAGTGAAATACTCAAGGAACCCTTTTCCTCATATCTATGCATTATAGACACTATCTTAACCTATATCTATTATAACACACAAATATTGAAATATTAGAGACCAATACAAGTGCTAATGCATATGTATGTGTTACAATTCAAATCATCATATGCATGTATTACATTTCAAGTCACCATTTTTTTAGAATTCCCTTTTTTGCTTTAAAATCTACCTAGGTCAAGAATCTTAAACCTAGCTCTGGTACCAAAATAAATGTAATACCCTCTTACCCTATATGCTTACAATACATATACTCCATATATGTATAGTACATATATAGAATATAAGAATGCTATTGTAATTAACTATAGAAAATTCATTTACCTAATACCAAAAATAATTACACCTTTAAAAAGACTAATTTAATAAATAAGTACATTTATGTTTAGTAAATTGGTAAAACTTTATAAGAAAATCTCTGGAAAAAATTTGCTAGATTTTTGTTTATAATTTTGATAAATCCCAAAATTAACACACGTAGCCTGCATTAGAAATTACACTCCGAAATCTCATTTTCACCAAACCACAACTTCATTAATACACATCCAAAGGTTTCATAATTAAAGACACTACTTATTTAAGTGCACATATATATATGCATAACATTTTCAAAACTTGTTTAATATTCATAAGAAGTGGTTAAAATATACAAACCTCAGGCACATAATAATAAAAATTTTACATGCATGCAACAAGTCAAGGTTGGTCTTGTGGCAAACACAAACCCAAATTCTTAACCACAGTATGGACCACTTTGATGTACAGTTCTAACACCTACGCGATACAATTAACCATGCTAAGCAATAGCTTAGTGGTGTATAATTTGATAACATAAAACATTTTTAAAAGCAATGCATGCTTTCATGACTCACAAAATATCATACTACCAACATAAAGCAACACTTATTATCTTATAAAAAATTTAACACCAATGCCATGTAATATTCATTTTTCATCCATTAACTCATAATATATATATATAAACATCTCACAAACACACACATTAGGCCCAACAAGTCCATACACAATATCCAAGTTACAAAAATATTGATTTGGCCTATCGTGACCCATATGTCTGACACTGGGGACAAAGTATCACACATCTCCCAAAGGTTGTCCCCTCTTAACACTAGAGACAAAGTGTGTCATATAAATCAACCGAAGGCCATCTCTTCAGCACAAAAGTGCCCGACTCTAGTATGTCTCACCCAAAGGAGTAATAAAATGCCATTACATATTGTTGGCACTCCAACTCGACAGTACCAAGATTAATATTCTAAAATAAGATTTTCCTCATTTTTATCTCATTTATCATTTCTTTTTCACAATTTTCACATGTTTCTCGTGATCACCTCAAACCATGATCACCTCCACATTTCACATTTTTCCATAATCTTTTTTCACATTTTTCAACGCATTATATAAAGCATTATCATTTATCATAAAACTATAGTTTTTAGTAACAAACCAATGCACAATTCATAACTTTGATAAGAATGAACATATTCATACACAATGTCACTTTTAAGGAAATGTAAAGTCCTTCAAAGTGTGCCAATGAGGATTATGTCAACCATGAATATTTAATTTAAATGTTAACAAGTATATGCTAACCTTTCTTAGCTTCCAGAATCAATCTGATTCACTTTCCATCTCTTACTTTCACCAAACTCTAAATACCTTCCTTAGGGAAGCTTTGGCCTAAACATACATAAACCAAACAACAAGCAAAATTATTCAATTAAAATCATTTCCATGCTTAGTTTATACCAAATTATCACTAATTACACATATTATATTAAACTTCCAATAAAAACCCTAATTTCCCCTTACTATCTTTTTCAAACTCCACCATAACCAACTCATTTCAATCATCTAACTATAAATTCATTACATACAAATAAAAATAACTTCAAAACAATCCATTTTAACAATTATAAACACCTCCATCGAAAATCCAAATTTCACATATTCTTCCATAAACCCTAGTTTCACCAATCAAGCTCACCTTAACCATTTTAATCTCAAATTCAACATGAACACATCATAATCACTACATAAACATCTTCTACTTCTATTTAAGCCAATTTATTTCTCTAACCACTTTATAAATAATTTTAAGGGCTGGAGAAAACAAGTTTAAATTAAAGAAAACTTACTTGAATCTTAATAAACCTTCAAAATCCACTTAACTTCTTTAGGTTTTTAATGAAATTTTGTGTGTTTTATGGAAATTCTCTCTCTCTCTCTCTCTCTCTCTCTCAATTTTGTCCATTAATGAAGAAGGAAGAATAAGATGAACAGTTTATATTCCAACATTCCAACTTTACCACTCATATATATATATATACAAAATAATTAATTATTATAATATTAAGTTATTTTCTTCTTCTTCCTATCAAAAAATAATTTTAATTTAATTTTTTAATAATTATTTTTTTAACTTTTAATTTTTTGACTTTTGCTTTTTAGTGAAATGTATACTTTATGTATATCTTGTATATACTGTAAGTATATACTATTCATGTTCTTCTTCCAATACTTTAATTATCCTTCCACATTAAATATTCTAATGTATATCAAAAATATGGATGTTACATTTCTAGTGTGATGGTACCTTTTTGAGACTAAGCAACCCTTTACCCTCCTCACATAGTAACTTTAGATCTTGGCCTTAGGTTGCATGTACCTTAATAATCATCCCCCCCCCCCCCCCCCCCCCCCCCCCTCTATGTAGTGCCATGAAATCTTTTTAAAGCATTCATTCATGCATTCATATGTACATGTTTCTAAGATATATATATAATTCTTCTCCAAACCTTTGTCCTTTCCTTTTCATGAGCCACCTCATAAGGATCCTTACTAAAAAGATTCCCTTAGATTAGGAAAACCATGTCCCTTAAGGAATATCACATCCTTCAATCTTGGGGTGCATTGAGACAATCCTTACATTTGATGGTATGAACATTAGAATATAAAATTACTAACTAATAGTCCATCTTAGACAAAATATGATTAATCGAGCCCTAGTCATATGATTTTCTGGTATCTTGATTTTCTTCATTAATAAGCTCACTTGTCCACTATAAGAAATATGCACTTTACTGATGAAATTTATCGACAGATTATTTACTGTCCATAATTGTCGACGGATTACCATCAAAATTTTAAGGAAAAAAATAAATCATCAAAAATTTAGTGATAGAATACATGATAGAATTTCAATACTAGTTGGTAAAAATACCAAAAAACCATTGGTGCCAAAATTTACCGACAAAACTTACTGACAAATACTATAATTGATCGGTAAAAATGGTGTTTATATCACTATTTAAGAAGAAAAGGTATTTTCTAATGGTAATATTAGGTATTATAAATCTTATTTACCGATAGATATATGTATCAATCAGGAGCTATTATAGGAAAAATTTTAGGTTGCAATTTTAACGCCACATGGTATTGGGAGAAAATCATTTCTACCAGTACCTTTAGGGTGCATTATGTTTTTATATGTATAGATGTCGATAGATTGCTTATCTCTCAGCTATAGGGGTGAAAATTTTAGGCGATAATTTTAGCACCATAATTTATTGAGAGAACTACATTTCTCTCTATAAATGCTTTTTGACACTGAAAGAAATGTAGTTTTCTTGGTAAATTTTTCTATTATTAAATTTAGGCGGCATTTAAACTACCACAAATTGCCGACAAAAATATTATTTTCTCGATAAGGAGAAGATAAACCAAGAGAAATATATTTTTATTCGCAACTATTTAGAATATTAAATTCAGATGAGCTTTTGTGTACTATATATTTACTAAGAGAAGTATATATTTGTCGATAATGTTTTAGAATATAAAAATTCAAGCGATAATATGCGCGTCACAAATTATTGACAGATAATTAATTCTCTCGCTAAATTGTGAACTTTAATATGAAAAGTCATTTTATTTACCGTGAGAAAAATATTTTGTAATCATATCATACAGTGCTTACCGAAAGATTTAAGCATCTCTCTGTAATTCTAACTTAGATATTTTTGTAAACTTTTTGTGTTGTAATTCATGTAATATTTTTGCTATAATTTTTATCCAAATTGTAATTATTTATAATATTGATTTTCAATTTATAATTTTGAAGGTAGATAATTTAATATTATTTAAATTTGGGTCAAAGCCCATGTAGGTTATACTGGAAAAAAAATAAAAATTAGCCCATATAGGTGGGCTTGGCTCCAACTTGGACTTGGACTTACTTGAGGATGAGATTGGGCCCAACTTAACTCCAAAAGTGAGTTGATTTTAAATTAATCAAAGCCAAATTAAATTAATTAATCAAATTAATTAAAATGACCTCAATTAGCTAATGAAGCAAGCCCCGGGTAGTCCAAAACTAAAGAGAAAGGACCTTTTCCTTTTAAAATTTCCTTTTAAGGAAAATAAAATTAAAGAGGGAGAAGAGAGAAAAAGGTAGCAAAGAGTTACTTGCCTTTTTTGTGTGATTTGAGTTTAGGGGCTAGGCTATTTATAGCCAAGCTTAGGAGTATAAAGTTATAATTTCTAGATGTGGGATAAATGAAAAAAATGAGATTATAGGCCACACTTTGAGCATCTCCACAATTTTTCTTGTTTCAGGCATGTCTGATGTCTAATTTTGGTGATTCCTTTTGTGTTTGATTTGTAACAGAATGAGCTACATGTCGATAATCTTTTGAGGGTAAAAAAAATTTATTTTTGGACTAAACCTCCACAAGTCATTTCATATGGAAATATATGTGTTAGATGGTGCAAAATTAAGGGTTCATAACTTTGTTTATTATGGTTATTTTATTTAAAAAGTGACCATATTTTTATGAAAATAAGCTTCTTTAGTAAGTTGAGCTCGCATCGATGTAAATGTAATAAAAACTCACTCTAAGGAGACTGAGAAGACCCATTCTAAGCTTGTCTTATAATGTTTATGGAAGCTTATCCTTAAAGGATAACTAGGAAGGCCTATTTTAGGATTATCTTAGAATGAGTAAACCTAGCCTAATGGGGTAAGGGAGGCCCAAATAAGGTTTTGACCTTACCTTAATGCGGTAAGTCAGGCCCATCTTAAATTTTGACCTAAGATGTCTATGTAAACATACTCTAATGGGGTAAGAGAGGTTTATTATAGGTTATGACCAAAGATGTCTATATAAACTTACTCTAATGTCATATTACTTCTTGGCTTATGATGACTCGAAGCCTTGGTAGCTGGCAGCTGAGTGAAGCATCTATGATGCCATATTGGTTTTTGGCTTATGATGATTTGAAGCCTCAATGGTTGACAAATGATTCTAGAGACAATTCAAAGCCTTGGTGGATGATGATTGATCTGAAGTTGATCCGAAGCTTTGGTGGTTAATTGATCTGAAATTGATTCAAAGCCTTGGTGGCTAATGATTGATCTAAAGTTGATTCGGACTTGGTGACTAAGGTTTGATAAGTGGCATTGTCATCGACACGAGTTGGCTAGATTTTACAACACTGAATTTGAACTTTATTTGGTTGTTGGACTAAGCTTTGGGCAAATCATGAATGATATCGGGTTCTATAATTGTCACTTAGTTGGATTTTAGGGCTCTTACCCATAATGTGTTTGGAAGTTGCAACTCTATGATTCTTACCTAGAATGACTCTCAATGTCTAATTTTATGGCTTTTACCTAGAATGAATTTGAAGGTTTGATTCTAGGGCTATTACTTACAATGAATATAAAAGTATGATTCTAATGCATTTACCTAAAATGGTTTCGAAAGTCAGGCTTACAACATTATGACAAATGAAATGAAATGAAATTGGCCAGATACGGTAAAATGGCTCATCAAAATTGCTTACAGTAGTGTGTTTGAGCATAAGCTCTTTCTACTTCATTTATAAATTCTTATTACATTTCATTTATGCTCTTTTTGTAAATTTTCTTTACATGTTTCTTTATATATGCTTACTTATTACCTTAGACTTAACTCATACTGTTGAAAAATTTTATGTTGAAAGGACATTATACTGTCTTTCTATGATCATTATTTATATTATAAACATATGCACTAATTTGCAGTTATTAAGCTTCACTAATAACTGAGGTGTTGCAATAAATACTCTTTTTTTTGACATATGTAATGATGCTATTAACCTTAGTAAATTTGATTTAGTTATGTATATTTATTGTCTTGAATATGAAAAAATGAGGAATAAAATTTAGGTTTTTGATGTTTTATATGAATTTAGCAATTATACACATAAATATAATCATCGATTCATAAATATAATCATAGATTCAAATTATTAGTTTACTTTTAATTATATTTTTCAAATAAAATGTTCTGTAAAATGAAAGTTAGCAATCTAGCTGAAGCATAGAAAAAGTTCAAAATTCTCTCTTTCCGCACCATTAATTTCATTTATCTTTTTTTAAAAAAATTTTATATATAATTTAAGTATTTGAAAGTAATTTAAAGCAAATGCTAGGTAATTAATTGGACATCTAATAAGAAAATTTTTGAGATTTTTTTTCTATCTTTAAGTATAATAATTTTATTTGAACGGATTGAGTAAAAAATAGTTAATTGGATATTTAATATAAGAATTTTTTAATTTTTTAATTTTCATTTATTATAATTTTATTGGAACAGATTAAAAAAACATAAATAACATTATGAGTTAAATTGGTTGTAAAATTAATTATAAAAAATTGAATATCAAATTATGCGAAGTAAGTTTTCGATTAGTTACAATGAATTGCAAGCTTTTTTTTTTCAAGAGTTTAAGTTTTTATTTTGGAGGCGATATAAAAAAGAAAGAACTTAACTGACGCAATTTCTTGATCAGCGATCAGAGGTGCCGCTCATTATGAATGGGCAACAGTTCTCTTACTAATAAGAGAAGGGGCTAGACTGAAAAAATCAGCTCTGATATAAGATCTTTCTTTGTCACAGCCAGTTGAAGAGAGTTGACCAAAGAGCCTTCCCTTCTTCTGGAATCCCGACGACAGATGTATGAGATAATTAAGATTGTGCACTTGGTATAATCAAAAAATTTCTTTGAACCTCTTTCTTGTTTGGAACCAAGAACACATCTTAATTAATATTTTAAGCTTAAGAAGTAATGAAAATAGAGACATTTACAAAACTAACTAAAAAATAAATTTAATTTCAAAAATACTGTAAAAAATAAAAATCTTTATATTTTTAGAAAAAGTTGGAGCAAATTTTAAAAAATAACTTACTCCTTACTAAACCAAGTTTTTTTAAAATATCACTTCTCTCACTGTAATCAATATTTTACTTCAATTTTATTTTTTTTTTCAAACTTCACTATCAAATAAAAATATTATAATAAAATAATAAAAAATAATGTTTTAAAGTATACTTACTGCATATAAAATTTATTAATTTTTATTAAGAAAAAATTTTAATTTTGATTGCAAAAAAAAAAAACACACACACACACACAAACAATTATAAAAAAAATAATAAATATAAAAATATATTAATAAATATCATTAAATTTATTTTTAAATAAATTTTATATATTATATATGTAAAAAAATAAAGTTAGAAAAATATTAATTTTGTTACGTAAATATTGTATAGATATTTGAAATATATTTTATGTATGTTTGGTAGATGTTGTAAAAGTTTGATAGATGTTATATTTATGTTATGTATACTATATGTATTTTATGTAGATTTTGTATTAATATTGTGTGGATGTTGTCAGAATAAAATATTAAAAAATAATATTAAAATTATTTTGTATATGTTTGGTGGATGCATAATAGATGTTTGGTATATATTTGGCATATGTGGTAGTTATTACTTGTTTTGTTGTGTATTTTGTATATATTATATATATTGTGTATATATTTATTTTGTTATATGTATATTGAGAATATGATATTAAACAATTATTCTGAATGAAACAAAATAAATCAAAAATAAAATAAAATAAAATAATCACCCTTTAAAAAATTAAAAATGAAAAAAAAAAAATGTTGTGCGTGTCCATATTTTGAAAATAAAAATTTCGTGCTGTAAAAACGAAAAGGGAACAAAGATCTTGCGTAATTTGTGTAATTTTCTCATGAAATTATTCATAGGCTTTGAAAAGAAACTAGAGAGGTTGTTAAATGGAATGTTGAGGCTCCAAGCCAGTTAACCAGTTGTGGAAGAACTTATGCTTCTTGAATTGAAAATTTCAAATTTTCTATGGGAGAGCATTTAGGAACTGTATGCCAACCAACTAATCTCCACCAGAAACATATGCCCAATAATATTGGTTGCCTTGTGTATAATAAGACTTTGTTGATTGCCATTTTGCTAGAAGGTGTTGGTTACTTTTGAGTGGCACGCTCAGACAGCACCATCACGCTGTCACATTAGTAGATTGGGTGAATTACGCCCCTCTTAAGCTGTAATAAGAAAGTAGGAAACTTTGTTGCCATGTTGCTAAGGGCTATATATTATAGTAGGAAAATGATATTGTACGGAGAAATAAAAGAGAACCAGTACAATTGATAGCTCATAATGCTTACAGCTATTTCTTTCAATGGACACAAGCTCAATTGAGAAGATTAAATACAAGCAATTTAAGTTCGGCCCAAACGGCAAGTTTCGCTTGAAACTTAATGTAGATGCAACACTTTTCAATAAAGACAATAAGTTAGGGTACATATGCATAACTCAGGACTTGAGAGGAACAATGATTGCACCATGTGATGGAATTACGAGAGGTCCCTTGGATCCTAGCACAACTGAGGGACATTGAGTTTATTTACTTATTTAGTATTACAACATGAGGGAGATGTAATCAATTTTGAATCTATTTAAGACAAGTCAAGTGCACTTGTCGTTATATTATATCTAAATGTGCAGACATCGAATTTAATTAATTCATCACTGCGCCTACAATCTTATTGTGTTCAATTAGATGCCCTGTAGTTTGTTCTAGTAATCATAAAAGGGGTAGACCAACCCTTACTTGTTTTAAGTCATAGATGACTAAAAATTATTACTCAGGGGTTTAACTAATTGTTTAATTTCTTGCATAAAAAAATTAACAATTACTCAAGTAAATTATATCTAATTCTATCGTTGAGCGTATAGATCACCTGATAAGATAATATTCTAGTATAATTTGATATTTTAAGTTTAATTCTTTGAATATACAATTATATTAAAAATTAATAAAAAAAAATTACTGTTTTTGTGATCTTATTTAGTTCCAACTCTATAATGATAATTACAATATATATATATATATATATATGATTTCTATGAGTGAAGGCATTCTATCCCACATTTCTAATTGATTGTACTGCTTATGAATTTTAGTTAATAGAACGTTTTCCATTTGATATTTTACAAAAAAAAAAAAAAAGAATTTCTTTTCTGTTTTCTTCCTTAAAAAATTGAAATGGTAAATAATGTACATAATAATTTTCTCCTACATTTTTTTATTTCATTTTTCTAAATAGTCACAATTACGCATAATGTTGAAAAAAAAAAGGGATTTATATCGTATAGTCGTACCCGTTATTGTTCACGGATATCCAAATCTATTGGATGGCAACTTAAGATCATCTTAATTCTCAGGACCTTTTTTTTTTTTTGGAAAAAAGAAAAGTTAGAAGAAAAAAGAGAAAAAAAAAAGAAAAAAAAAAGAGAATGCTTTAAATTGGCCATAACGCCCATCCCTTTATCTCCACCTATCACTCACGGACAATGCCAAATTGCCCAACCTTTTCAACTCTAGAGCATCGCCTGAATTTTGGATCAAGGAAAAGGAGAATATATGAACAAGTCCTTTTTTTTTTAAAATTTGCATGCTGGCGCGTAATTTCAATGGCGTACTAGTGGATTCATTAACTTTTAAGTCTAAGAATATTGAGAATTATTGAATAAAAAAGAGAAATTTATTAATAGTGGTTGGTAAAAAAAACTATCCTTTTCAAAATAAAAAAAAAATAGAAAACACTCAATAATTCACAAAAGTAAATATGTAATTTCTTTTCGTATTTTTTTTAAAAAAAGTATCATTTTTTTATATAATTATACTATTATTGAATTCAAACGCATGATCTCACAAAATATGAGATAAATTTATTTTTTAATTTTAATTTTATTTTATATTTTAGTAAATTTTATATGAGTCGGGGTTATTTGTTTTTAAAGAGGTAATTACAAATATGACCTAAAATAAGATTACAATTTCAAAAATACCGTAACATCCTTTTTTAAAAATTTATGAAAATTATATTTTTAAATTACAAATATACGTTGGCAGCTTGAACTAAAAAATATAAAATAAAAATAATTATAAAAATGTCATTATTTATAAAGGTATATACAGATTTATGAAGATATATAAAGGTATATGAAAATATATGTAATATATATCGACATATATCTATTATCTTATAAAAAGAATATCAGTATGTAGCTCCTATATTTTAATATTTATAAGTATGTAATAACTATAACTATATATATCTAATATCTTTTTAAAAAAATATCAGAATGCAATTGTAAAATCAAAATATATAAAAGAATATTTAGAATATACATATATATATACCTATTATCTTTGAAAACAATTATCACTACGCAGTTGTTATATTATATTGTATTTAGATATATACTAATTATAACTACATATAATTATTATCTTTTTAAAAAGTTAATATGCAACTATAATATGAAGGTATATGCAGCATATATATATATATTTAATACCTACATATACCTACTATATTAGAGAAAAAAATATTACTATATAGTTATTATATCTCAGTTTGCAACTATAATAAAAATTTCTTTCAAATATTTTATTAAATATTTGGTATACATTTACATTGAAAAATAAAAAAATCTCTAATCATTATATTTAAAACTCAAAAATATTAAAAAACTAAAAAAATATAATTCACATCAATAAAATGATATAATCATATATTCTATACTCTTCCTTTTACTTTTATTATTTATTTTAGTAGCCAATTAATCATCAAAACAACACTTTTTATGATAATTATCTTCACAATAAAATTAAAAATTTTACACAATAAAAAAACAAAATAAAAAATAACTATAAAACCAAGCCTTTATTTTAGAGGGAATAATTGAGGTAGCAATATTTATAATTGAAAAATTGAATTTCTATAAATTCACGAGATCCATCAAATAAGAAATAATTGATTAAAAATAATTTCACCCAAATTAGATCAAAATCATCAAGAAGAAGCCACCACCATTAGGCAGCTCAACAACCACTCCATCATCTATCATCACCATTCTTGCCTACTCATCCTTCACCTCCGTCATCATCGAAGCTACCAATTCTTGAAACAGCCAGTGCCGAGTCTAGCAAAAATAATAGATAAGTATGAAAATAATTTTACAAAGAGAATTGCTTAGATTATTGTATTACCGATGTTGCAATTGAAAGGAAAATTTTCATTAGCTTTTAGTTGGATAAGATCGAATTAGAATCAATCAACAATACAAAATGATGATGAGTTTTAAACATTTTTATGTTTTATTGAGAAATAAATTGAATTGAATTTCTATATCAAATAAATATGCATATAAAGTTTACCTAAAGGAGAATGAGAAATCAAGTTGACAATAAAATAAATTTTTATACCAAAGAGAAAGTTGTAAAGGTGAAATTGGAAACTTTGTCATGGTTGCTGATTTGTTTGGTTGGTTGAATAAAAAATTTGAAGACCAACCATGAGAATGAAAAAAAAAAAAAAGAGTAAAAAAAAATAGAATAGAAGAAAAGAGAAAAAGAGAATAAAAAAATAAGATAATAATGAAAAATAAAAGATAAAACAGAAAATTTGAAAAGTTAAAAATTTAAAAAAAAAAGTTGGAGCAATAAAAATAAAAATAAAAATTTAAAAAATATTACATGTTGTAAATTTTATTTTTTAAAATGTCTCCAGCAAAATATACTTATTTATGTTACTTATACACTTGACTAGGCCCTTAATTTTTTGTTTAAAAAATACCCTTAATTTTATATAAATTGGAAAATTTCATATATATATATATATAATTTTTTTAGCATAATTTACAGGGTTAATTATAGCACATCCTCACAGAACAAGGCATGAAATGAGTTTTCTAATAATAAATTCATTACATGGACCCACTAATTATATTAATCCACTTGTCGTATTAAAGAGATACACATAATTATTGCAACTGTTGATATTGCAATAAGCCAATCGAAGATACACATGTGTCAATGTTGATATCAACAAATCAATCGAATATCAAAATATTGCCACGTATTGATATTTGATTGACTTGTTACAATACAACGATTGTATTGTATAATTATTCCCTCAACTCATGCCGGCCTTTAATGCCCAAAACCTCCCAACAACGACACAAAGAAAACGAAGAACTTTCCTTTCAACTTCTTCGTCTTCATCGTTCAAATGAAGAGCAACACCATGTCCATATTATTACCATAAATATCACATTAAAATCTTCCCTTATGACCCTTAATTAACTTAATTTTTTCTTGGCGTTAAATATGAAAAACGCTCCAAGAAACAAGTTCTTGCTATGTTTCCGACAAGTCATTGATATGGATGATCAACTACTGCTCAACTCAACAACTGCTGCTAATGTTTCCAATACTCAATCTTCAACAACTGTTGGCATCAGAAAGAAAGTGGGAGTGAAGAATAATTCAAGTTCCAATAACTCTTCTTTGCACTTCAATAATGAAAATAATAAAAGAAACTCATCATCAGCAAGTTCACCTGAAAACTCATTGATTTTTCATTCTCCTACAAGAAAGACGCCCTTCTGTTTGAAATTATATTTGTAAGTTTTATCAAATTTCTATTATTAACCTACTGTTTTTTGTTTATTTATGATAATCAGACACGATTCTTATACCACTAGCTAGAACTCACTGCCATATCAACTCATTACTGGTGCCCTTAAAAGATCTCTTACTTATATGATTAATTTACCTTATTGTTTCTGTTTTTAATTACTAGTCTAAGCGAGTTCATAAAGAAAGAAGAGGACGAAGCCAAAATTTATACAAATCAAAGCATAATTTTTTGAATAAAAGTGAGGATATTAAGTTGAATTTGTCGCCATCTTCTTCATTAAAGTCATGCTCATCATTTTCAAGTTCTGTGTCCGAACCAAATAATGTTTCCAAATCTTTATCAAGCAAAAACAGCAATTCAATAAGGCCAAACAATGACAAAAGCTATGCAATACATTTGGTCCTCTTTAGTCTAACAGTGACAGTGTTTTGGGGTAAGCTCTGCGCAATATTTTTCACATCAATTTGGTTATATTTGCTGCCACACCGGCTGGACGTTATGGCGAGGTTGTGTGTAGGAATGAAAGAGCTAAGAGTCTACAAGAAAAGGATCATATATAAAGGAAAGGGCTACTTGAAAGTAACCACAACCAGATCAGAGTCCACAGAGTGAGCATTAAATTTCTGACATGACAGAGCCTGTACTTTTACAGGCAATTCTTCAATCTACAAGTGTAGGCAAGTGCGCCTTTAGATTAATTTTAGAGGATTTTGTTTTTCTTTTATTATTTATTAAGAACTTGTTAAAGTTTGAATTTAATTACATGGTATGAACTTTAGAAATTATTTTTAATTTTTAATGCATCTTCATTTATGCAGACGCTGGCCTGACATAATTCCTTTTTTTTTTCCAAATTTGTTTCAGAAACAAAAACCATTCGCAAAATGTAATTAGTTTCCCATGCTCTGAGACAAAATTCACGCAAGTCTCGGGACAAAAGTTGCAAGTTCACAGGGGCATAATTGCAATTTATCTTAAGAAAAAAATTAATCAAGTTTACTAATGGTAAACTTAGACCCCATATATGTATATATATACATATATATATATATGTATATATATATTTTCCAATATAAACCTAAACTATATTGAAGAGGCACATAATCAATGGTGAAATTGATTAATAAGTCAAGCAGAACGCCACATGAAAATTTTGATGAGTTTAAATATGTTCTCAAAAAATTAAAAAAAAATAACTCTCAAATTTTTTTTTATTAATTTAACAACCTTTATATAAGGAGGCAATACCCTAATGTACTATAAAAACTATTTCATGAATAAAGAAGCATTCGTAGTTCATGCATACCTTAGTTCAGTACTGATCCTTATAGACAATCCGCACACATGTCCGAGGTCACCAACAGCACGAACCGAGCCTTTAGGTTAGTGTAAGTTCAGAAAAAGATTATATAGGATGCAGGAAGTTTGAGTCGAGCTCCTTAAATTCAATTGACAAATCTCGGACGCAGTTGTCGTATGATACTGGCACTTCCTAAAGATCTGTTGATACACTCAGACCTTATCTTCTAGTCCTCAACTATAAATAAGGATGGATCCCCATAAGTAAATTATTTTTTTCTCAATTTCCTTAGCTTGCTTATCTGCAAACAACATGAGCACTGACTTAGGCATTGGAGTCTCCCTATTAGAGCCCAATCTCTTCTCTTATCTTATATGTAGGAGAGCCAGTAGCAGAACCTGAACCCAAGCTAGAAGACCTTGAGAGTCCACATTGTCATCAGTTGTGCGGTGGGTGTGGATAGGCTAATCCCTAAAAATGGATAGGAGGACTCAAAACATGATCCATGAGACACAAAACAACACCCATACTCCAAATAGCAAATTACTTCCACCACTATATACACCTCAGTACCATGTAACCCAAAACATTCCGTCAACCCAAACAATTATCATTAAACTAGACCCTTAGCAGAAGGACACACCACCCCTGGACCTTCAACAACTACTCTTTCTGCAGCCGAGTCAACTCCTGCTGAACCTTTAACCCCATTTGCCCCACTAGCTCATATGGCTTTGGTAGCATTATAGTCTTCAAGCCTAACAGAGCAAATAGCTTGGGAGCTTACAGCTACCCTCATAGACTTTATCATGACCCTCAGGAAAACAAGCTAGTGGAACCCCACCATAGCCCACATACCTAACAAACCAACAAACCCAAACACCACCGCCACCACCACCTCTAATATACCAAACACCACCTCTGTAAGACTACTACCCACTACCTCACCCATTTGAATTTAACCAGTAATACTAACCAAGAGATAACTCCCTCGAATTAAAAAAAGAACCAAAAGTAGGCTATACTCACCTGAGCACTCCGAGACTCAACCACTAACTAATTCAATCTCAGCTTTAGTGAAGTTCAAGTAGAAAGATGTTGTAATGACAGAAGAGGATCTCAACACCCTCGTTGATGAGAGAATCAAACTAATGCATAGGGGGGACAAATTCCAATATGATGCTACTTTTTGCTCCCCCTTATCAAAAAGAGATCCCCAATGATGTGTACCCGAGCTTCCATATGCCAAGGTTAAAGGAGTACAATGGGTCCCCTCGAGTACATGTTGACACCTTCTTTAGCACCATATTGATATACACTAGCTCAAATTCTGCCTTATTATGAGCAGAGATTTTTGCTCTTGCTCCCATGTGGAATGGTTCTTGCGACTTCGGCATTATTAGGCTTAGGGCCTTAGAGAACACGAGCCTAAACTTATAGAAAATGAAGTTGCCACCTGGACAGGCAGAGAAGACAAAAAGTGGTGGATGACTCAATTCCTAAAGAATTTGTAACCCCTTATTGGGTTCGAAAAGTTAGATACACATGAGAAAAGTGAGAATGACCTAGTACCCCCCATAGCGCTCGGTTCATTGGAACCGACCTTCTTTTTAGGTCTAAATATTATTAAATTCTTATGTTATTATAACATTATCCATATTACATGTAATAAAATAAAATAGATTCATCTATAAAATAAGATAAAACAGTACATCATAAAATAAAATGGATACCTATCCTTAGATGAAAACATACTCTTAGAATCCTCAAATGTTCATAATATAAATAAAATGGGACACCCATCAATTGATGGAAACATGTCTCTTACAATATTCCTAAAGTCTTTAAAATAAATAAAATAAACAAAAGAAAAAAGACACATACAAAGTGGAAACATGCCTTTTACATCTTAAAATCCCCTTTAAAATCTAAACAACAAAATAAATACAAATCAATAAACAATAAGTAATCATTAAAAGAATTATAAAACTAGATTTTAATTAAATAGAAATAGCGATTAATCAAAAGAATTATAATCCAAAAATAAATATTGACTCAATTGACGAGAGGTTGCATACAGCGATCCCGTTAGTCAGTTAACGGGCATAGAGTCAAGGGGGAAGTACCCCCGAAAGATAAATGATTTTTTGAATAGGATTTTATAGTTGAATTAAGGTTTGGTTGTGGAACTAGGGTTTGATCATACAAAATAAGGTTTTAATCCTAAACTAGGGTTAACATGGAAATTTAGGGTTTTAATTATAAGATTAAGGTTTTATTTATAAAACTAGGGTTTAATGTGCAAATTAAATTAAAACATGCAAATCTAGGGTTTGATATTAAAACATGCAAAGATTAGATAAGGATCACACAAACAATGAATTTTTTTGTCTATTTTAATCCTAAGTTCGTGGGTTACTGTGAACGATTTGCAAAGCTGTTTATTAATTGAATAATGTAATTAATCAATAGAAGTAAATAATTGAATTGAATTGATTAAAGGAAATTAAACATGTGTTTGTCAGCTCCATGAAGCTAAATTGTTGAGCCAAACCTGTATCTTTGAACGATTGAAAGTTTGGAGCAATGGAAGTTTTGGTTGGTGCCTTAGTGATCCAAGGATCAAGCTATTGCCTCTTTTATTTTATGCTTTTTGCTCTCTGCTTAATTCCTCTCTATTTTTATTTTTGTTTAATTGTTCTTTGATAATTGCTGCTTTTTGGCCGTCCCATAAACCTATATTTATAAGCATCATTAGGTTAAAGTTCGGTACTTAACCCTAACTTATCCGAGTTTTATTAGAATTTTAACCAATCACGATTTGTATTTGGTCTGAGATCAAGTCTTAAACTGAAGTCTTATCAAATTAAAACAATTTAAGTTCGATATGAATCAACTCATATCGAATTTTATGGTAGGTAAATTCGATATGAGTATTAATTCATATCGAATTGGAGCTTGTCCAATTCGATATGGATGAACTCATATCAAATTGGAGTGTCCGATATGACATGGACATGACCCATATCGAATTAAACCAAACTAAACCCATCTTAACTTTGAATCAGACCTCTTTAGTGCTTTAAAAAAATGAACCGGCTTATTTTAGGCCTTATAAAATTGGACCAATCTAATTAAAAGCTTTAAACTAGGTTTAAGCCATTAAGAATGGACCGAATTTAACTTAGCCTTTATTAATTGAGATTAGACAAGCTTAGGGCCAAAATTAAAGGTCTACACTTGTGCAAAGCTCTTCCCTAAGACTTTAATGGGTAAGGCCCATATATGGTAAAAGAACTTAGAGCCACACTCTATTTAAAGCTTTAAGTAGCTTATCGAGGTCTTTATCAATAAATTTATAGCATCGATTGATCTAGGGTGTACTTCAGTAGATCTATTTAAAGTGGCATAGAAACCTAAAGAAACACTTTAGGCATACATTGAAAGATTAAATGACGTGGGTAAAATCCCAAAAGTTAATTATGAGATGGCCTTAGAGACGTTGATTAGAAACACAAAATGTGTCAAATTTTTCAAATTCTTTAAACCCTCCACAAGACTTCGTTGACTTAATGGCCTGAGCTCACAAATACATCCATTTGGATGAAAACACATGACTACGAGAAAAGCTTAGAGCCTCTTGCTTCAAAAGCTCCTTAAGAACAGCCCTAATCCAAGCCTATCAGGCTAGATTCATCCAAGATGGACTCTTCCAAGCCCTCAAAACCCAGCTCCTCTTGGCGAAACTATAACTGCAGGTCCAGCAAGCTACCTAATCACCTGAAACTTCACTAAATCCTACCACATCTCAAAGTCCTTTGAACAGTTCACTCTGCTCACTACCTCGCGAGCAAGCATCTTACATTGGCTCAAAGATAATGCAGAGGTCAATTGGCCTAGACTAATAATAAATGACACTAATAAAGATCAAAATTAGTTTCCATAGGGAATATGACCATAAAACTAATGACTATGGAAAGTTAAAAAGATAACTTGAAAGGTTAAGCCAAACTGGTGAGCTAAAGTAGTTTATAACCGCATCTGGACCTAATGATAACCTAGATTAACCTCTGAACCCTCCTCTCAAACTTCCAGCCAGGGTGATACATGTCATAGCAGAAGGAGAATATTATGATGTAGTAGATACTTTTAGAAAGCATCAAGATAAGAAGGTCTTCTCGGTAGCAAAGATTCCAAGTTAAAATGCCCGATCATCACTTTCCACCTAGAAGAGTGCCACTAAGACCCACACATCAATACTCTAGTAGTTGAGGCTGTAATCCAAGATTATCTAGTCCTGTGCATTTTGGTTGATACAGGTAGTGCCATAAACCACTTAACTCCGGATGCTTATAAAAAGCTCAGCTTGTCCTCAAACACTTTTAAACTTATTATAGCTGCACTAATGGGCTTGTCTAGACACAGTGTGCCTATGATAAGTTTGCTCATGCTGGATGTGTAATTGGGCAATGACTTCATTATCAGAAACTGTCGAGCTTGCTTTTATAGTAGTAGACATGAGTTTTACTTATAATGCAATTTTTTTGCGACCATTATTGGTAGGAATAGAAGCCTACGTCTCTACGAGAAGCCTAATTATGAAAGTTTTAACCTACCAATAAGGAGTTATAATTTTAAGAGGAAATCAACAAGGCGCATGAGACTCTTATGATGTGCTCCTCAAAGATGTCGATATTGTACTTTTTATTGATTCCCTCGACCTCTCTGATAATTTAGAGTCCATAGCTGAGCTAGTTGACATGCTAAAAAACATATAGGTTAGAACCAATATAGCATTGAAAATCATGAACTCCAGTAGAGTTGAGAAGGAGCTTGCCCTTATCCAAGTGCTAAAGCAGTATCAAGTTGTCTTTGCCTGGAACTTCACTAATGTTAAAGGTATCTACCAGAACATATGATGCATGAGCTCTATATGGATCATAGCACCACATTAGTTAAATAAAAAAAAAACCTTAGACTAGAGAGGTAGCTAGTTGTCAAACAAGAAGTTGAGAAGCTTTTGAAGGTTGGTTTCATAAGAGAAATTCTATTTGCAGACTGGTTAGCCATTGTGGTTTTATTGAAGAAGGCCAACGGAAAATGGAGAATTCGTGTAGACTTTTTTTTTTTAATCTTAATAAGGCATGCCCCAAAGATTCCTACCCACTTCTAAACATTGACCACCTTTTTGAATCTATAGTGGGCTATAAAGAGCACAGTTTTGTTGATGCTTCATTAGAATGCCATCAAATTCTCTTGAAACATGAGGATCGAAGAAAAACTTCTTTTATGATAGGAAAGGGCACATATTGTTGTAAGGTCATGCTATTTGACCTCAAAAATGCAGGAGCTACCTACCAAAGGCTAGTCAATAAGCTCTTCCAAGAGCAAATAAGTCAAAATTTGAAAGTATATATAGATAAAATGATTATCAAGTCCAAGACCTCGGTAGAACATCCTAGTGACCTTGCAGAAATTTTTGAGATTCTTCAGTGGCAAACATAAAGCTCAATATCGAGAAATGTGCCTTTGGAGTCCAGTCTAGGAAGTTCTTGCGGTTCATGATATCAAAGAGGGGAACAGAGGCCAATCTTAAGAAAATTCAAGCAATTATAGAGATGGAATTCACAAGAATATTAAGGTAGTGAAAAAGCTAACTGGCCAAATCATAGGCCTTGGAAGATTTATTTCATGCTCGACTAAGAGGTGCCTACCATTTTACAAGCACTTGAAGAACCTGAAACAATTCCAATGGATAGAAGAGTACCAATAGGCCTTCACTGAGATAAAGCAGTTCCTAAGGTCACCTCTCCTTAACTGACCTATTGAGGTTGAAACACTATACTTGTACCTCTCAGCCTCACTAGTGACTATAGGCTTGGTATTGGTCAGAGATGAAGATGGTCAGCAGTACATAGTCTATTACACGAGCCATGCTCTGTTGGGTCTCGAGCTCAGCCACTCCCCCTCAGAGAAGTTAGTATTGGCCCTTTGGATCACCTGATAGAAGCTCCTACCATACTTTCACACCATCATAGTACATATCAATTCTTGCCTAAAGAAAATTCTACAGAGGCGAGAAACCTCAGGGTGCCTCACCGAATGGGCTACTAAATTGGGATAATTTAATGTTCGGTATGAACCTAGACGAGCAATGGAAGCTTAAATATGGCAGATTTTATCATATATTTGTATGAAAAACCTTATGAATCTGCCCCTAGGGAGTCTTGGCCCCTTAATGTTAATAAAGCATCTTGCAGTAAGGGAGTTGGAATTGGAGTGGTCCTTAGAGGGCCAGGGAAAGTACTTATCAAATACTTAGGAAGACTTAATTCTACAGCCTCCAATAATGTAAAGATTATGAAGCCATATGTTTAGGTCTAAGGCTTGCTTTAGAAGTTTGACTTGAGCTCTTTCAAATCTTCTTGGACTCCCAATTAGTGGTAAGCCAACTAACTGGGAAGTATGTGACCAGAGAGTCAAACATGATCCGTTACAAGGAATATATAGTCGAGCTTCTATTAGCATAGGAGAAAAAAGGTTATTCTTAGGAGATCCATTAGATAGTTTGAGCTAAGAATGAACAGGTTGATAAGATGGCTAAAGTAACTGCTACTAAGGAGGGGACCCCCATGTATGGAGTTCTCATAGAGTCCATCCAGAGACCTAGTCATGAGATTTTAATTGTAATGATGATAAAACCTATGAAAGGTTGCACGCTTCCATTCTATAAGTTTCTTGATTTTGGTGCCTGAAGACCTAGTGAAAGTTAAAATGATTGTTAGGAAGTCTAGCCTATACTCCATCCATGATGGACTCTTATACAAGATGTCATTCTCCCATCCTTGGAGCAGGTGTGTATCTAAAGACGAGGGTAATTGCTTACTCAGAGAGATATATGAAGGCATTTATGGAGCTAATGAATAAGCATGTGCAATAGCTCGAAAGGCATTACCACAGGGGTATTTTTAGCCTTCTATATATGATGATGCAAAGGACTTGGTTAAAAAAATGTTAGAAGTGCTAGAAGCACGCCAATTTGCTACATTAGCCCTCCATTAACAAGAGACTTATCAAAAGCCTATGGCCCTTTGCTTAGTGGAGAATGGATATCTTAGGACCCTTTCCACAAGCCACAGCTCAGAGAAAGTTCTTGGTAGTTACTGCAGATCACTTAACCAAGTAGGTAAATCAGTGGTCATAAGGTTCGGCATTCCCCACACTCTAATCACAAACAATGGTAAATAGTTCAACTATTGACCATTTAGAGAATACTATACCGAGCTCAAGATAGACCTCCAGTTCTCCTCAGTCTACCACCCACTGTCTAATGGTTAGACCAAGGTCACCAACTAAACCATATTGGCAAGATTAAAGAAAAGACTCAATGATGTAAAGGCCCATGGGTGGAAGAATTGTATAGTGTAGTATAGGCATATCGAACTTTGCCAAGGACAACCACTGGGGAGCCTCTCTTCATATTGGCTTATGCCACTAAAGCAATTAACCCTATAGAGATCGGGCTCCTATCAGCCTGAACTCTCAACTTTTTAGAAATCAGGAGGCTGATTTTAGATACAGTCTTGACATGTTGGAGTTCAAGAGGGATTAAGCAGACATCAAAGCAGAAGTTTATAATACTTGGATGCCAATTTCTAGAAAAGAGGGTGCGCCATAGGTAGTTCAGCAAAGAAGACCTGACGTTATGAAGAGTCATCTCTATACACAGATTAGCTAGACCTGGGAAGTTAGGAGCCAACTATGAAGGACCATACAAAGTGGCCAAGGGGCTAAAATTTGGGGCATACAAGCTCCACACAAAAGAAGGTAAAGAGATCCTGCAGACTTGGAATGCCAACAACCTAAGATGATACATCTCCTTAATATAATTTTCTTTTGTATTTATTTTATGAAAAACTTGTACTTTTACACATATAAAATTAAAAAAGAAATACAGGCACACAAATACTTAGAATGAGCTCCATAATATCGGGCTCTAATCGCATATTGACTATAGCACTCTAATCGTGTATAATACCAAGCTCTGATCTTGAAATAATGATAGCACTCTAATCATACATAATACCATGCTCTAATCATGCAATAATAATAACACTCTAATTTTGCATCAAACTCATCGCACTTTGATCATGCATTCATCAAGCATTCTAACCATGCACTAAACGCATTGCACTTTAATCGTGCATTCATCAAGCACTCTGATTGTTCATTGAACTTATTGCTCCTAAATCATGAATTAATCAAAGCACTTGAATTGTCCATTGACCTTACAACTTTAATTAATGTGTTAGCTTTGAACAATTTAGTTGTATAATCATGAATGTGGGAACTCTAATCCAACAGCCTAATTCTTCAAAGTATAATTACTTATAAGTTTGGTTATACAAAACTTCATTAAAAATTAATCACACCTTATAAGCATTACTTATCATTTACAAAATAAACCATCGGATAAGAAAAGAAGAAAGAAATAATTAAATTTCATTAGATCATATTAAAAGTTCATAATCTGTTAAGAGATCGATTTGTACAAACAACTTTAGACCATCCCCAAGTATGAGCTCTTCATAGGATAAACAAAAGCAAAATAAATGATAGTTAAAAGCCCTATGATCCAATCAGACATCTTTAAAGCTTGACTCATGCAGAATTTTCATTAAGATTTATGGTGGTGTTAAAGGGTAAGGGCCAATAGGCCTTAGCCCTAAAGCCTACTATTCACCTCATTGAAGGGTGCGAGAAGGCACAACCCTTATGGTATATATTTATTTGACCTATTTTGAGTGAAGGAATAAATGGGAGTAGGTTTTGGACCAAAGAAGATTGATTTACATAGACTACAATCCAATTTCCCCTAATATGTTTATTTACATGAAGTAGAGAAACAAATTAAGAGACTTGCCTTTCTTTTTATTTTGTTATTTTAAACATTTTCTCATTAATTATTTATTCATGACTTATTATTTAATTTTATTTCTAACCCATATTGATGTGATTATATTATGAAATTTATTATATGCTTATACATTGCATTAGAACTGCATTAGATTTTTTTGGCGATATAAGCATGCCATATTTATAAAAAAAAAATCAATTTATAACTTCAATGGATGCCATCAATGGATTGAAACTCTAGAGAATAATGGATTGGTCCTTAGCATGTGGCTTAAACACTTAGACCACTCTCCCATTTTCAATTCTTATTTAGCATCGAGTTATGACTCCATTCGACCTGCTCACACTAACCCTAGTTCTACTTATAGTTTTTGACCGTATTTTGCTCTCCATATAGGTCAACCACTTGGATTAAGTTTTCAAGCTTGTTTGGACCTATATTATTTCTAAAAGCCAACTTTCTTAAATAAGTCCATTTAAGAATTCTTTAAGTCTTTTAACTCATGCTCTTGCTATTAGACCTGCATTAATAATTAATGGGTCTTATGAAGGTATAATAGGAAGATTCCTTCCATATGTTGGGATTTCTTACTTCAAATGAATATGGAAATATAGTTTCTTGAATATGTTCTTCAATCAAGCTCCTATCATAAGAAGAACTTTGTAGACCCTTAATTTTAGTCCTGAATGAGTTTAGTTCTAATTAAGAGGCCCAAATTAAGTCCAATCCAATTTTATGAAGCTTAAACCTAGCCTCGTCCATTTTTAAAGTTCAAATTAAAATCAATCTCAATTTTTAAGCCCAATCAATCCGGTTCGATTTAAATAGGCATGGGCCATCTTAATTAAGGAAATTACACTGTATAGTATACTTTTTAAATATTTTTTTCAAAAATATCCTATGTTTTTTTTTCTATAATTTTGATATACCATATGTATATCTAATACATATCTTTGAAAATTGAGTATACCTTTAGTATACAAAAAATATACCTTTGAAAAGGGATATTTTTGAAATTAAAAATTTTAAAAAGGGTATTTTTGAAATTTAAAAGGAAAAGTGGGTATTTTTGAAAATATTTTTATTCATAGGGTATTTTTGAAAAAATCCCATCATAAATTGGACTTGTCCAAATTCGACATGAGCATGCTAATGTTGAATTAAATCATGTTTATTTTGACATGAGCATGCCCATGTCGAATCTAGACATCCAAATTCGACATGGGCACTACTCATGTCGAATTGGACCCAATTCGATTTGATGACCTGTTTAAGTGTCCTAATTTAGATTAAATTGAAGGAGAGAGGTTTTCTAGTAGGCTTAGGGTTTGAGAAATAGATTAAGCCCTAAGATTGTCTTATAAATACAGAGATTAAGAGCCACACATGGGGCTAGCAACAAGACCTAATGGCAACAATTATCAAGAGAGGGCAGCAATAGACATAGAACCAAAACACAATCAACACACAAAATTCAAAAACACAGCAATTGTCTCGGTAATTATTTCACTCAACCAAAATCAGGATTGGTGCAGGCAGAAAGCTTGGATAAATATATAATTTTGGTGGAGCCAACACACAGAGGTTTGGTTTTTAACTCATTTAAATTTACGGTAGCTTCCATTAATAATATTTCAACCATAGATTCATGATTATTTAAACTTTCAGTAAGCAATTTCTATTCTAAAAAGAAAATAATATCATCACATAGTAGCTACCTTCACGCTTGTTTCATAGTTGCAATTTCAATCAATACATTCTTGTGTAGTAAAGCTAACATCCAGTAGTCATCAAAGTATGGATTTAATCACAGTAGCTAGATTAAACATAAAACCCTAATTAGTTCATCCAAAACCCTACTTGCATTCTTTTAAAAACAAAACCCTAATTTATAAACTTAAAGCCCTAAAATCCAAAGTTGATCCCCAAAACCCTAAATTTTAGTTTAAAGCCCTAATCTTGTTTTTAAAAGCATAAACCCTAGTTTATTTCCAAGAAATCCTAAAACCCTAGTTTTCATCTAAAAACACTAATTTTGTTTTAAAATCTACAAAACCCTAATTTTCCATCCAAAACCTTAATTTTCACCTAAAAACCCTAGTTTTATTTTCAAAGCCCAAAAACCCTAGTTTTTATCCTAAAAACTCTAGTTTCCACTTAAAACCGTAATTGCATGTATAAAACCCTAGAAACACTAATTCATATATATTAAAACCCTAATTTTGAATATCTATTATTTAACATAAGGTTAAAACCTAGATTTGATCATTTAATTTGTTAATGTATCCTTGTGATGGATGATTTACTTTTATTCCATTTATGATGAATGGTTGAATATTTTAATTTGATTATTTTGATTTCAAGGATGTAAAAGGCATGTTTTCATACTATGTGAGTGTCTTATTTGATTAGTTTGTTATTTAGTTTATTTTATAAATTTTGAGACTGTTCTAAGGGACACATTTCCACTAATTAGTGGGTATCTTATTTTATTTGTTTATATGAACTTTTGAGGATTATAAGGGTACATTTCTATATAAGGATGGATACCCATTTTATTTTGTGATGTACTATTTTATCTTATTTTATAGATGAATCTATTTTTATTTTATTGAATATAATATGAATAATGTCATAATATCATAAGAATTTAATAATGTTTAGACCTGAAAATGAGGCTGGTTCTAATGAATCAGGTGCTTTGAGGGTGCTGGGTCATTCACACTTTCCCTAAGCGTACCCAACTTTTCAAATCCAATAAGGAGTCAGAGATTTCTTAGGAATCGGTCATCCACCCCTTTCTATCTTTCTATAGCGTCCGGGCGGCGACTCAAATTCTCTAGGTTTAGGCTCATGTTCTCTAAGACTCTGAGCCTAATAGTGCTAGAGTCACAAAAATCATTCCACATGGGAGTGGGGATGAAAATCTCCCCTCACAATATCCAACCCATCTCTTTAGTGTTTCAATATCAAAAAAGAAGAAACAATAGTTCCAGTTATTGTGCTCCGCAATTTTCCTACTCTTTCTTAAGTTCTCTTACTAGTTTTCCTAAGAAATAAGCACGTCCTTTGCAAACTCTATCGAGTCCAAAGATTTAATATCTAATAAATTAAGAAAAGGAGCCAAGTAGTAGTGGGCTAATCTATATGTTATTAATACTAAATGTGAAAATGGGATTCTAAATGTCGTTGTTGAAAAGAATCCTCCACTGCCTAAGCCTAAAAAAGTTGAGATTATTTTCTCTTGATTTAGTATGAAAGGAAAAGAAAATTGACAGCTCTGTTGTTATTGCTGCATTTTTTGTTGTTTTATATAGATGGTTTCTAGAGATTATGTTCAAAGGGTCTAATTTAATGTTAAAAATCTGCAAATTTGCTTAGTTGAAAATGAATTTAGTTGAAATTAGAGCCGTTTGATGCTCATAAGATATACTCTGGATGTGGATTCTTCTCAAGTTTAGGTTTTTAATTGGAATTTTGGATTTTTATGTTATGATTTAAGTTATGAAGTTATTGGTATTTTTTGAATAAGTAGTAGTAGAGAAGAAAATAAAGAGAAATATGTAATCTATATATTGCTCAAAAACACTTTTAAATACCGTTTATATACAAGCTAATGCAACAAAACCAATAAATCCTATAACTAACTTTAACTTTTATCTAACCAACTATTTACATAAGTTACACGTAGTTAGTTCAACATCCCCCCTCAAGTTGGACTTTGATGGAAATCTGCCAAAGCTAACTTGGATACCAAAGAAGAATATAAAGGAAAAGATAAAGCTTTTGTAAAAACATAAGCAATCTATGAAGTAGAACCAATGTGCATAGTAGAAATCAGATTTTCTTTCAACTTGCTCCTAACCAAGTGACAATCAATGTCGAAATGTTTGGTGCACTGGTGAAAAACTGGATTAGAAGCTATATGGATTGCAATACGATTGTCACAACGTAAAGGAATGGGCAATTGAAGTGGAATCTAAAAATCTCATAGAAGATATTGAAGCCATTGAATCTCACAGACAGTGGATGCTGTAAAGTAATACTCTGCCTCAGCAAGGCTTCTACTAATGGTTACCTGCTTCTTAGTTTTTCATGAAATCAAATAACCACTAAGGAAGACACAAAAACCAGTGACTGATCATCTGGTTTCTAGACAGGATGCCCATTCAAAATCATAAAAATCAGACAACTTCAAATCATTCAATGATGGGAAGAAAGGCCAAGTGAGGGACTCTATTTAAAGTAACGAAGAACATGATGTGCAACCTGGATATGAATCTTATGAGGACTTTGTACATATGATTGAGATAATGGACACTAAAAGAAATATTAGGCCGAGTAAAGCCTAAATACAATAACAACCCACAAAATTATGATAAGGTTGAGGATCGTCTAGTAGAGATGAATTGACTGAGAATAACTAAATGCCTTTAGGGAGAGGAGTTGGCTTAGGTTTAGAACCCAGCAACCTTAAATCAGTAAGCAAATCAAGCACATACTTTCTCTAATTCATGTAAACTCCTTCATCTGATTGAAACAATTCGAGTCCAAGAAAATATCGAGCTTTGCCCAGGTCTTTAATTGTGAACTTCTCATCCAATTTGTGTTTGAGCATATCAATTTCTGCATTAGAGTTGCCAGTAAGCAAGAGATCATCCACATACACCACGAGAGCAAGAAAAATCTTATCCTTAGAATAGGTGAGCAAGCAATTATCATTAATGGACTAGCAAAATCCTACAAGAAGATCATAAGCTCATTATTCCATTAACGCGATGCCTACTTCAAACCATAAAGAGAGCATTAAAGCTTACAAACCTAGCCTTTTGAGCTCGAATATAACCCTAAGGTGGTTGTATATACACCTCTTCATTGAGAAACCCATGATGAAGTGCGTTATTGACATCATCTTGTTGGATATGCTAGTTCCTAGTAGTAGCAATCAAAATGAAAACTTGCATAGTGACGAGCTTAGCAACTGGAGAGAACCAATCACTATAATCAAGACCTGCTAGCTAATGATACTCCTTAGCAACTAACCTAGCTTTGCATCGATTCATAGAACCATCTGGACAATAGCCAATTTACTAGGAGGCAAAGTGGTTAATTTTTAAGTGTTATTGTGTTTTAGAGTTTGTATCTCCACATCCATGGCTTGTGTCCATTCTTTAGATTGATTATCCTGAGCAAAAGAAGAAAGCATGATGTTTAACTGACAAGGTAGAATTATGGATAAAAGGGAAAATATTTGATATATAGGGGGAAGAAAGAGAAATAGAACTAGAGACAAAATCAGTCAGCTAAGAAGGTTTTGTGTGTTCTTGTACTGTTTGACTGAAGGTTAGGGAGAAGTTGCAATAGGTGCAGGGGCAGGTGCAGGAGAAGGTATGGTTTCAATTTGCATAGGTATAAAATCATGTTGTATGGTTGATGTGTTTTGTGTTGATTATATTGACTGCATGGTCTATGTTGGTTATGTTAGTTGGGTGGGTAGGTTGATAGGTTATAGTTGTACAGATACATGATTAGTAAAAATAGGAATTTGACGGATAACATATTCTGCATCATTCTTCATTTCATGATAAGGAAAAGTTTTCTCATGGAAAAAATCTCTCAAAATAAAAAATTCCAAACTATCCAAGTTATAAAGCTTATATCCTTCCTGTCTAGTAACAAATCCTAGAAAAAATGCACTTATATGCTTTAGGTGCAGATTTATCTTTGATGGGCTCAACAACAGTAGCATGACACAATCACCCAAACTGCTTAAGAGTATTAATATCAAGCTTATATTTAAATAAAAGCTCATTAGGACTTTTCCAATTCAAAACACTTGATGGAAACCTATTTATCAAACAGGTTGCATGTATTATAGCTTCAGCCTAGAAATCATTAGGCAAATAAGCCTGTAATAAAAGAGCCATAGCTACTTGCACTAGATGTCTATACTTGCTTTCAACCCTTCCATTTTGTTGAGGAGTACAATTGCAAGCCCTTTGATGATGGATACCAAATTCCTATAAATCCTTCTGCCAAGAATTACCGAGGAATTCTTTACCATTATAAGTTCTTATGCTTTTAGTAACAACACTGGACTGAGTAAGAACCATTTTAAGAAACTTCTCTAATATACTAGTGACTTGATCTTTACTCTGCATCATAAAGGTCTAAGTAGACATACTCATATCTTCAACTATAGTTAGAAAAAATGTAGCCCCAGATAGGTTATATTTGTGATAAGGACCCAATATTTCAATGTGCAATGTGTCAAACAAAATTTGACTATAAGATGAGCTACGTGGAAAAACCTACCTAATTTGTTTAGACTTAGCACAGATATCACAAGGAATGGTCATAGCATCTTTATTCAGAAAACTCAACTTGTCAAGTACAATATTTGAGGAATCTCCTAGCCTTTAATGCCATAAACTGATGTCAACAATGGTATTTACAAAAGAGTGAGTTGTAGAAGAGTAAAAGGATTGCGAAAATTTACAAGTAATGATTAATAATACTAGACAAAAATGAGAATGGGTTTAGTATGTATAGATTGCCATAAGCTTGGCCAACAACAAAAATCTTATGAGTCTTGAGGTCTTATAGAAAATAAAAAAAAGAGAGTAAAAGGTTCAAATAACTCCACTTTCAGCAACCAATTTGTTAACTGATAGCAAGTTATAGTTGAATTTAAGGACATAAAGAGATCCTTAAGCTACTGGTATAGCCAGACTCCCAGCCAATTCAATTGCCAACACAGTACCATTAGACAAATGAATAGTATGAAAATGATCCACTTTATTTAGAGACATGAAAAGAGTCTTGTTAGCACAAATATGGACACTTGCTCTTGAGTCAATGATCCAATATAAGCTTGATTGATTAGTCATAGAAGATTGTGATGAAGATATAATACCTGCAAAATCTTGCAAAAAACTACCAACATGCAGCTCAGTGAGTGGCTTGCCTTTGAGAATCTTAATTAATTCTTGAAGCATATCTTGCAGTGAAGTAAAATCAGTAGCTTCAGTTGATGTTATAGGATCTACCATGTCATCATCAAGAGGAGTCTCAACCATATTAACCCTAGTTTTACCTTCATTAGATTCTTCCATCTTCTGTTTGAGTTCCTTGAACCAATCAGGATAACCATGTAGTTTAAATAAGGTATCCCTAATATATCCATCTCTATTACAATAAGTACAATGCTTGTCTTCAAAGTGCGATTGATCTCTGTGTTTATAACATGATCTAACTGTAAGAACAATTCTTTGTGAAATAGAATTGGCTAACAAAGCAGTGGGCATGTAATAATTCTCAAAGAAATTACTAGGAATAATCCTTTATTTCTCTTAATTTGGCACCAGTGAATACACCTTGTCTAGATTAGGTAGAGGCTGAATCACGAGGTTCTAATTTTTAGCAGTGTCATAACTCTCATTGAGACCCATAAGAAACTATATAGTCTTGGCATTCGCATTAATCTTCATCATCTGATCCATTATTTCACAAGTAAACTTGCCACAAGTATAGTTAGGATTTTGCACAATACTACTCAGTTCATCCTAAAGTTTAAACAATTTCATAAAATACATTGAAAGAGTTGAATTACATTGAGTCACAGAAGCTATTTCTCTCCTGATCGGATACCCTTATGGACCACTAGCTTAATCAAACCTTTCTTCTAGTTTCTCCCACAATTATTTTGTATAATGCATATAAAGAAAATCATTATGAAGATCTTTGGTTCAAGCATTCAAGATCCAAGACAAAACCATAGCACTATTGCTAAGCCAGGTATCACATCCATTTGATTTCTCATATGGTTTCTTAATCCTTTAATCAATGTAACCTAATTTCTATTTTGCTAGAAGAGCTATCTTCATGGACTTACTCAAAGTCCTATAGTTATTTCCATTGAAAGGACATGACATAAGAGTCAAATTTGGATTGCCATTATTATTGATTATACTAGATTGTATAGAAGAAGAACATGATTTAGTTGCCATTATCACAAATCACAACCAGAAGAACTAGGGATTCAATAAAAAATAGATCAAGTAGAAGTAACTAGGAAAGGAAGAGAAAAATTCCAGAAAGAATAAAGCATTTGAGAAGAAAATCAATCAATTAATAGAATAATTCAAAAAGAAAACCATAAGATCGAATTCCTGCTCTGATACCATGAACAAGTAGTAGCAGAGAAGAAAATGAGGAGAAATAATATGTATTCAGTATATTACTCAAAAAAACTTTTGTACACTATTTTATATACAAGCTGATGTAACAAATCCAGCTAATCCTATAACTAACTTTTACTTTTATCTAACCAATTATTTGCATAAGTTACACATGAGTTGGTTCATGATTTTTTTTTCATAATTTTACTTTAATTTAATATTCATTTGTTAATTTCTTTAGTTTCTAGGAAATTTTCAATGATATTGTATGGAGTTTGGAATGTAAGGTTTGGCAGAGGGAAAGCGAAGACTTGCCTTTTGAAGATTATAATTATCTTCCTCCTTCGTATGTCTTTCTGTTTTTTAAAGTTTTCATTGTGAATTTTTCTTTTTCTGCTAGGTTCCTTCAACCAAGATATATTACAATGCTTTTGTTCCATCTCTTGCTTACCCTTACAACATTGAATAATTGGTTGTAAAGAAAACCACAAAGAATAACTTTAAAAAGAATGAAATGTATGTATATTTGCAAAACTACAGTCTGCAAACTTTGGAAATTGGATTTTTTTGCTTTAGCAATTTGGTTTGTGGAGTCTCTAACTTATTAGTGAAAAAACTTGAAGGTTTTTTGATGGATCCATCTTTTATTTTCTTTTTTAAGCCCAATTGATCAATCATTTGGAATCGTCTTCTAGGTATAGTCATTCTCCATTGCATTGGAGGTATCGCTTTTGTATGATTTGTTTTTGCTTTTTATTCCAAAATGAAGTATTATACAATATATTGCTTTCATGAAATTGATATTTTTTAAGAATTTCTCCAAGATTTACATAAATCTGATTGTTTATTTTTCTTGCAGTTGTAGCCCAAGGTTCTATGCTAGGGCCTGATTCAATAAAGAATAATTTGGGATATGGAATTGTTTCCATGCGAGATGCTTTTGTTCTTTAATGGTTTCTTATATGACAACATTGTGAAAATGTCAAATTTTGTGCCTGCTAAAGGAAAAATTTAGAAATTAGGTTATGTGTTCTTTTACTATTAGTTCCAAATCACAAATTAGGGACTTAATGTTCAATTGCAATTATTAATACATATTGTAATTTATGTTATATTTGAACTATTGTTCAATAATACATTATTTACAATAATATTTGAAGCTTTGTATTAATGAATCATTGAAAAAATAAAATAAAAAAAATTAATTCTACAGTTTGTGTATAATAGACTTAATATGTATTAAGAATAAACTCGTTGTAACATTTTAGTTTTTATTTAATTTATTTTTTGCTATTTATTGATATTTTATTTTACCCAAAAAGTGTGAATTGATTTATTTTTGCTATATTTTTGCATAATAAACTCCATAAACTCCATATATACTATATATTGTATAATAAACCCAATTATACCCAATATATATTAATTATAACTTGTTATAGCTTTTGGCATTTGATAAAAAACACATAAGCTAATTCACAAATTTGCTGAATAAAATTTGTTATACTTAATAATATTTTTATTTTTGATGAACTCTATAGATGAAGCTATTAATAATCTAATAATAAACTCAAAATAATACTCATAATAATCTAATAATAAACTCTATAAATATTGTATGTAACTATTTATGCAAAATATAGTTTATGTTATATTTGAGTTATTGTTCAATAATAATTTATTATAAATTACAATTTCAAACTTGTATCATTGAAGTATTACAAAAATAAAAAATTAAAAAATAAAACTTAATATATATTAAGAATAAACTCATTGTAACATTTTAGTATTTTATTTTATTTTATTTATTACTATTTATTAATATTTTATTTTACCCAAAAAGTGTGAATTGATTTTTTTGCTATATTTTTGCATAATAAACTCAATAAATACCCAATATATATTGTATATTGTATAATAAATCCAATTATACCCAATATATATAAATTATAACTTGTTGTAGCTTTTGACATTTGATAAAAACACAAGCTAATTCACAAAATTTACTGAATAAAATTTGTTATACTTAGTAATATTTTTATTTTCAATGAACTTTATAGATAAAACTATTAATAATCTAATAATAAACCCAAAATAATACTCACAGTAATCTAATAATAAACTCTCTATATATATCATAATAATGTATGGAACTACTTATACAAAATGTAGTTTATGTCATATTTGAGTCGTTGTTCAATAATATTTTATTATACAATACAATTTCAAACTTGTATCATTGAAGTATTACAAAAATAAAAAATAAAAAAATAAATTCTTCAGTTTGAGTGTAATAAATTCAATTTATGCCAAGTATAAACTCAATATATTCTCTTAGGTATTTCACTGCAAGAATGTGCCGAGTAATCCTTACTTTTTTGCTAAAACAAAATATCGAGAGATTACCGATAGAAAAAAATCCGTTATCACTAAGTTTTATGGTGATTAAAATACCAACGTAAAATCTACTTCCATTACAACTACCAAAAGATGAAAAGTATGTCGGTAGTACCGACAGACGATCTATTGGTAGTACGGATAGACTATCTGTCAGTAAAGGATACTATGTGTTATTGGTTTATACTAACTGAACCGATAAAGTTGCCGATAGTGTTAACTAAATTTCTATTTGTCAGTAATGCTGATGAAAATTTCGGTCGATGAAGTCGAGGGAAAAATTTAGGAACTACCAATATAGGCCTTAAGTTATCTATAATATTGACTGAATATGTTGTCGGTAATGCTGATAGAGGCTTCAGTTGTTGGCAATGCCGATGGATATTTTGGTCAGTTTTCTACATGGGACAAATGGAATATTTACCATGAGAATGGTTGTTTGTCAATATTCCTAAGAAATTCTTCTATCAATAAATGGTGAGGAAATTTGTTTTATTTAGTATCAAATATGTATTTTGTCAGCAAATTTAAATAATATATATTTTCTTAAGAATTTTACCATTAATATATATTTAAATTTTAATTAAATAATACAAATTTATATATTAAAATTAGAATTGATATTAATAAATCAAATGAATTTCAAAATAATAAAAATAAATAAAATAAATATAGTGTTTTACAATGCACATAAATAAAGAAAACAAAATCCTAGGAAGAAGGTGCAGGTGGAGGTAGAGACGGAGGAAGAGGCAAACAATGTTAGGATCAAAGCTGCCTCTAAGCATAAAGTTATCCATAAACTCCTACAGCTATTGCTGGATTGTTAGGGCTTAGTCTATCTAACTATAAGTGCACATATCATAATCAAACAATGTAGTAGTGAGTGAGTGTCTTTTTCACGAGGAAGAGTAATTTTAAGTAATAAATAATCAAATTATTTATTATTTGGAAAGAAAAGATTGAATTTATTTTTTAAAATAAACTAATAAAACCTAAAACTAAAATTAGATTACTAAGTTTTGACTCTTATATTTTTTTGAACTTAGGGCTAGAGTTCTTCAATTGGTTATTTATGGATTTCCTAAAGGTTTAGTTCAATTTTTATTTTTTCTTTAATTGCTGGTTGGATTCTCCTAAATTAAGTTCTACTCTCTCTCAAGTACTAAAACTAATGTTGGTCTTAACCCTTATGTCTACTCTCATGAGCATAAGTAATTAAGTCAATTTGTTAAGATTTGTGAGAATCTTTTATCAAACTCCTAAATGTTTACTTTATCTCTAAGTGAAAACTTACTTAAGATTATTATCTCCTTAAACTAATTTTACACTTTCTCTCTTGCTCCATCATATGATATCTTAGATCTAACAACTATTGGCCAGATAATTATTGTATTAGGCACAAAGATAATAAAATAAACAAAAGAGAATAATTATTGAATTAAATAGAAATGAAGTTTACCATAAAATAACCAATTGAATTGTCTAACTCTAAATTAAGGTTTAGGAACTCAAGCTTGAAAAAAGAATGAATATAAAAGAAATTAAGAAGATAATTGAAACAAAAGAAATTAACAAGATAATTGAGGACGTTATATATATAAAGAACAAAATCAAACTCAAATCTAATACTCATTTGGATTGAAATAGAATTCTTGAATCTTGAATCTATGCAAAGACTAAGCCTCCTTCTGTCTCTAAAGAAATATTGAAGCTTGAGAGAAACTAATAGATAATAATTGAATGAATAATAAATAATGATCTTAGAAGGAAGCTTGTTTTACATAGAGGTCTTTGAAGTCTTCTTTTTTGAATAAGAAAAAGATCCAGGGAAAATCTTTAATACTTTTAAACTGAATAGGAATTGAATTTAAGATAAACTTGAAGACTTTTTAATCTATATAGGAATATATTTGGGGCAGATTCTGAAACTTCTTTCTTGATTAGGAAATATCTTTAATATGAAATTCTGCAGAAAATAGGAATTCCAATTATCACAGGGATCGCACGGGTGTGCTCTTTAAAGTCCACAGCCGTGCATAATTTTACCTTGTCTGTTCTGTAATTCTTCTCTTTCAAGTAGCATGGTTTTGGAACACATGGACATGCAGTTTCAATTGCATGGGCTTGGAAATCAATCTCTACTAGTCTTTTTTTTTTCTTCTATTCTTCTTTTGGGTGGTGTTAATTTGATATCCATATGTATGGGAAATGAGTTGTATGCCTATGGACTTGGTTTCTTTTCTACTTCTAAGTTGCTTTGCTTGCTTTCATTTTGCATCTCCATCTTCTTTATATTTCATCATATTTTAATCAATTTGCACTTCACATTCACGTATTGTAAAGCCATACTTCAAAAATATAATTATTCTAGTTTTTACAACAAAAGAACATCAAATTAAAATAATAAAAATGCAAATATAACTAGAATAATAACTAAAATACATGCACAACATGCCTTTATCAAACTCCCCCAAACTTGTATCATTGTTTATCCTCAAGCAACAAGAACAATCTCTTTCACAATAGGCCTCATTACATATTAAATATTCTCAGTATTTTGATATACACAAATTTAAACATTTTAAAATATCAAAATTCAATTCTAAATTAAGCTTCATAATTGTATGCATTTCATTCTCCACTCCTTTGTTCTAGAGTTTTAGTTAATTGCAATCAATTATTTCAATTTAGATAGGCACATACCAATTGTATTTATTAAAGATTTCAATAGAATTTAAATAAACTTGCCTATCTCATATGCGTATTTAATCAAAATTTCTCCACTTATAGGCCTTACTAAGTCAAGAAAAATCAAAAAATCTTTTTAAGCTTGTAATATGGTCAGTTAGAGTTAAGGCTAAAGCGACCCTAAAAACTAGGTCTTCCATCTTTTGAATACCTTTCAACCGTAAGTTACCTTGGTTGTAACTCTTTTCTTAATATTGCTATTGGAGAGTTCCTTTGCTTGGCTCCTTTATTTCGCATTTGCTTTGACATACTTTAATTGAAGAGTTTTTTTTTCACTTTCTTTTTTTATTATTTTTCTTTATTCTTATTTATTTATTCTTATTATTTTTCTTTATTTTCTTTATTTATTTTTTCTTCTTATTTTCCTCCATACTTGAACTTTTATTTAGGAGGCATATGTGGATGAGCTATAATACTTTTATTTTACTCTCTATCTTTAATTGAGCATATATATATATATATTACAGCAAGAAAATATTTTAAAAGATAATCAACCTGAAAATGATAGTTATTAGAATTACTTTAATCATAAGAACTGCACGCTAAAAATATTCAATTTAGCTCAAAGGAGATAACTAAAGGGGATGTTTAAATAAGGTCGATATAAGAATTTTACTGAATAAATAATGCCTAAATCATCTTTGTCCCTACTTAGCAAGGTTCATTTTCGCATCAAAAGTTTTCTTAAACATGTTCTATGTTTAGGTATAAAATAATAAAAAATAAATGATAAAAGAGTAGGAGCCCTCTCTAAGTAAACATACAATTGACCACTTTCAACTAAATTTAAGAACTCATTTAGGTCAAAATCCATAGAGTACAACACTTCACAAAATTTTCTTCTCAAATTTGAAAATTTTAAGAGATAAATTTAAGTCTATCAACATAATTAGCATCGCTGAATTATAAATAAATGTTGGCCTATCATGAACTTAACCATTCAAGTACAAAATTTCAAGTAAGAAAAATTTTAAAATTTTTCACCATGCCTAAAAGGTTTTTAGCAAGTATCCCCTAAACATATCCCCAAAATTTATTAAAAATTAAAAAATTTCAATAGGGAATAGAATACCTTACTATATTTTTGGGTTTAATCTCTTCTAAACTTTAAGCTTGCCAATGTCTTCAATGGTTTGGGCATTATATAGCATAGGGATTGTGCATGACCATGATGTTATATTTTAATTCTACCCCTTTAAGAAAAATTCACCCAAGGGCTCTTATCAAATCTAATTTTAACCTAAAATAAAAAATAAAAATAAAAATGTAAAATATTATCCCAAGATGGTAACCAAGAGGGGGGGGGGGGTGGGTGAATTGGTTGTTTGGGAAGTGATGGAAAATTGAAAAATTAACAAACAAGAAATGTAGAAGAAGATTAAGTAGAAGATGGAACAATGAACACAAAGATTTATAGTGGTTCAGATTTACCTTGATCCTACATCCACTTCCTTAACAACTTGTTAAGGTTCCATTAGCCTTGAGTTTTTTACAAGCTTAACTCTAACTTGGTGTTTTCTCTAGCTCATGCTAAACTATACAATGGTTTGAGTATAATCCTCACAACCCTTACAGGAGTTTTTCTAAGCTCACTCTCGCAACCTAAGTTTTTCCAAGCACACACTAAAACTTAAGATGGTTTTTAATGCTCACACCCAACACTCAATCAATACAAATGGTAATTTTGATGCAAAGTAAGTAAAGATATCAAGGTAGACTATTATAAATTCAATATCTTGTAAAAATGAAGTAACCTATGGTATTTATAGCCTATAAGCCATGAAATAGCCATTTGAGGTGTGATCCAACATGTTTGATTCTTGCCTTCCACTAATTTCTTAGCCAGAGCAATTTTATGGTTGGACCTCCTATGGTCCGGTTGGAGTTCAATGATATTAGTCCAGTCAGAATATTTAAAATTTTGCTAAATGCTCTTCCAATGGTTGGCCTACATGGCTTCAACTAATTGAGTGGAGGGGCAATGGCTTCTGACTTAGGTAATATTTAAATATCCTGATCGGACTTACATCAGGTCCAGTTGAAACATTGGTAGTCCATTCAGATTTTGAGCGTACTTCAGGTCAGGAACTTAACTGGAAGTTTTTGAGAAAATCTACCTTCATGGTTTGGTCAGAATATCATCAGGTATGGTCAGACTTGTTGTGGTACTTTGAGAAAATAGGAGCACTTATGACCGTGAAACCTTCTGTGTTTTGTCTAAATTTACTTTTAATGGTTCGGTCAAAATTATGAATGGTCTGGTTACATTTTATGTGGTACGGTAATATTCAAGGAGTACTTTCTACCGTGAAACCTTCTGTCTAAATTTTCTCATTTGGTCATTGATAGTCCGGTTGGGCTTCTTCATGGTCCGATCGGACTTTTCATGTTTTCTTCAAAAAAATAACTTCCTGCAAAATATAACTTAATACAAATATTAGTTTAATTCAATTTGATTGCCTAAGATCAAAAATAGAGTAATTGGACTAATAATCTCCCCCTTTTTGACTTTGGTAATGAAATTGAATTTAAGGTGTTCAAAAATTTGAAGATGTTAATTTTTGTGACTTTGCTTAATTTACTCCCCCTCAATGTGTGCTTCATGCTCTTTGATTAATTTAAATTCAAAATTTAAGTTTGTTCAAATTCAATTAGATAGTTTCTCCCCATTGACAAAGGCAAAAAGATATACCTAAATGAAAATTATTTAAATGGAAAAATCAATTTCATTAATTAAATTAAGAGGCAAAGAACATAACAAAAACAACATTAAAAGAAAAATAAACAATTATGAAACTAAGTTCTAAACATCATTATCACTTTATTTATCCTCTCCTTCTTCTTCATCTCCCTCTTCTTCTTCATCCCCTTCCTCTTCTTCATGTTCCCCTTACTCTTCATCTCTTGGTTGAGAGGCAACAACTTCTCCTTCTTCTTCTTGAGGGTAGGAGCCATGAATGGAGGGTGACAAGCTTGGTTCATCCTCAAAGTACTTTGGCAAGACTAAGCTTCTTGAATGGTTTGAATGTCAAGATGGAGATGAGAGATATCATTGGTAATTTTATCTATCCTTGAGCTTTGTAAGCTCATTTGTCCATGAATGTCTTAAAGGAGTTGGAGGATAGAGGATTAAGGTCTTGGAGTGGTAGGTCTTAGGAATTCTATTTGAAAAGTTCCTTCACTTTCCTCTATAATCCTTGGCCTCTTTCTTTGTTGAGCCCTAACACCTAGTGCTCCTATGAGATAAACATAGTTCCCATTATCATCCCTAATACATTTGGCATGTTTTAGGTATGCTATGTTTATGGATTTTTTTTATAGGATCTAAGGGATTGGAGAGAGTTGCTTTATTTGTTGGTGTAAGTTCACCAACATATTTGGCGATTTGTGTAACTTGTGAAGAGAGAAGAATAAGCCCATATTTTGTTTTCCTAAGGTGTAGGAAATTGTCAATGAGGAATTTTCTGGTTTGGATTGGTTGACCTATAAGCAAACAATAAAGAAAGAGTAGATTCTTTTGGGTTACTTTCTTATTGCTCTCACCTCTAGCACTAATAGCGTAAGTGATAATCCTATGCAACATCCAATAAGTGAGGGTCCTAAGGTGTTTGGCATTGGATTGTTTGTGGAGAGTGGTTTTTATAGAGATTTTGGTCCAAAATTCTTTTTGTCTCTCTGAAGTGAGGATGTTGTTAGTGATATGCGAAATCCCTTAATGTGAGGCCATATTCTTAATTGAAAAGTCTAAAAGAAATCCCACAATAGTCAAGTGGATTAGTGCTCTTCTTACTTACTACCAAGGTGGTGAGAAATTCTTTTGTCAAGGTTCCCAACCAAGATCATCATGTTCTAAGAAAATAAAATTTTTCCAACCCAAAGTTCTAAGACAGCCCCTAATGTCATTTTTAGCTCCTAGGGTCTCTAGAGTGAGGGTAGAGAAGAGATGGTTTGCTTCTACAGTTTTATTTTTGATAATTTCATACCTTAGCCTTTCTTTATTGTCTCTAAACCTTATCTTGTGGCTTCTTTTAGGAGGTTCTTCTTGTTAAGAAGGAGTAGCAATTTCCTTCCATTTCTTAGCCCTTAAAGCCTTCTTCTTATGTTCTTTAGGAGCCATCAAGTTTGATTAAGAAAAATAGATGAAGTGTAGAGTATGCTTTGAGTGATTTTGAGTACTTTGAGTCTTTAGGTATTTAGAATTTGATAAAAAGATGTAAATACTCACATTAGAGGGTATTTATAGTGGTTAAAATGAAAAATAACCGTTTATAGCTGTTGGAGACAAGATTTTCTTATTTTGATTGAGTTCTAAAGGCTAGAAAATTTTGAAAACAGAGTGAAGATATGGTCGGACTTTAAGGAGTCCAGTCATGAAATTCAAATTTTTTTAAAAAAGCGGTCAGACTAAATTTTGGTTCTAGGCACAACGGTAAAAAATTTTTGAAAAATTTTGGTCGTACCTTGGAAAGTATGGTCATACTTTTTTGAAACATTTTGAAATCAAGAATTTTCTAAATGTAGGGTTGGACTTATAGTTGGTCTGATTGGGAAACCTTCACAAGTGTAAAAATTTTGAGAGAACAAGTGCTTTTCATTTAAGATACAAAGGTTTGATAAAAAAAATAAATATTGATAAGAAATTTTCATAAAATGAAATATGTTTTCATGCAATTCCAAGCCAAAGATATGGTGCTTCCATACATCATTCCCAAATGATATTTTATGAAGTTCATTCTATCTTCATTCAAGGGTTTTGTGAATATGTCAGCAAGTTAGTTTTGTATATCAATGAATTTTAAGATGACATTTTGCTTTTGGACATTATCTCTTAAGAAATGGTACCTAGTATCTATATATTTTGATCTAGAATGTTGAATTGGATTCTTGGATAGATTTATGGCACTTGTGTTATCACACTTAATAGGAATTTGATCAAATTTTTTTTTATAATTAAACAATTATGACTTCATCCAAAGGACTTGAGTACAATAAAAACACACCGCAACATATTCAGCTTCCACGATAGACAAAGCAACCAACACTTGCTTCTTGCTAAACCAAGAAACTAGGCATTCGCCAAGAAAATGACATGACCCGGTCATGATTTTTCTATCCAAAAACTTAAAATATCAAATGATGTGTTTCTAGGATATCAAAGTCCTAAATGTAATGTGCCATTCAAGTATTTCAAAATTCTTTTAGAGGCATTTAAATGTGATTCTTTAGGGTATGATTGAAATCTAGCACATGATTGAAATCTTTCAGGTCTAGAGGTGGTTAAGCAAAGTAAAGATCTGATAATACCTTGATATTTCTTCCCATCTGCTACCTTACCACTTTCATCTTTGTCAAGTTTCAATGATGTGCTCATGTGAGTCTTGCTAGTCTTGCAACCATCCATTCCATACTTCTTTAAGAGTTCTTTTGTGTACTTAGATTGGTTGATGAAGATCCCATCCTTGCATTGCTTGATTTGTAATCCAAGGAAGAATTTGAGATCACCCATCATGATCATTTCAAATTCCCTAGTCATACAAGAAGCAAATTCCTTGCACAAAGATTCATTAGTAGCACCAAATATAATGTCATCAACATAAATTTGTACAATTAAAATGTTATGCTTATTCTTCTTAACAAAAAGAGTTGTATCAACTTTCCCTTTTGAAAATCCATTTTCAAGCAAAAATGCACTAAGTCTATCATACCAAGCTCTTGGAGCTTGTTTCAATCCATATCAAGGTAAAGATATCAAGGTAGGCTATTACAAATTCAATATCTTGTAAAAATTAAGTAACTTATGGTATTTATGGCCTACAAGCCATGAAATAGTTGTTTGAGGTATGGTCCAACATGTTTGATTCTTGCCTTCCACTAATTTCTTAGTCAGAGCAATTTTATGGTCAAACTTCTTGTGGTCCGGTCGAAATTCAATGTTACCGGTTGGGAAACATATTGGTCTGGTTGGAATATTTGAAATTCTGCTAAATGTTCTTCCAATGGTTGGTCTACGTGGCTTCCACTAATTGAGTGGAGTGGCAACGGCTTCTGACTTGGGTAATATTTAATTATCATGGTCGAACTTGCATCAGGTCCGGTCAAAACATTGGTGGTCCATTAAGATTTTAAGCGTACTTCAGGTCGAAAACTTCACTGGATGATTTTGAGAAAATCTGCCTTCATGGTCCGGTGGAAATATCATTAGGTCTAGTCGAACTTCTTATGTTACTCTAAAAAAATGGGAGTACTTCTGACCATGAAACCTCCTATGTGTTTTTCCTAAATTTACATTCAATGGCTTGGTCGGAATTATGAATGGTATGGTTGGACTTTATATGGTACGCTGAAATTCTGAGAGTACTTTCTACCGTGAAACCTTCTATGTAAATTTTATCATTTAGTCATTGATGGTCCGGTTGGGCTTCCTCATGGTCTGATCAAACTTTTCATGGTTTCTTCAAAAAATAACTTTCTGCAAAATATAACTTAATACAAATATTAGTTTAATTCAATTTGATTGCCTAAGTTCAAAAATAGAGTAATTGGACTAATATAAAACTAAAATCAAAAATAAAAATAATATTAGAATAACACTTTAGCTTGCCTCCAAATAAGTGCTAATTTATAACCGTTATCTTAACTATAGCTTTTAGTTCTCAAGGTAGAAAATCACAAATCACTTCATTGCCTAAGAAGTTGCTTGCTAAATATTGCTTTGAGTGAAGTTTCCCAAGCTTTTTACACCCTTCAATTGGTTATTGTGGAATTGCATCTAGGATAGTGTCATTAGTAGCTACTTTATTATTATTATTATCATTTATAGTGGAGCTTTGAACTAGGCAATTTGTGATTGAAGGATCTTCCTTGAAGTCATATCGAATTACAGATTCCTTTTGAAAATAATCACCTGCGAAAGAGGGGTTCTTTATTGATTTTGTAATGTTGAATTATACTTGTTCATCCCCTACTTTTAAGATGAGCTTTCATATTGATTATAGCTCTCACAGTAGCTAAGAGAGGTCTTTCCAAGATTAGTGGAATTTCTACATCCTCATCTATATCCAAGATCACAAAATCAGTAGGAATATAGAATTTATCCACTTTAACTAGTATGTCCTACAAATTTCTATAGGCTATTTGACCGAGCGATCTGCAAGTTGTAATGACTTCTTATGGGCTTCATCTTTGTGAATTTTAATTTTCTAAAAATAGAAAAAGGTATCAGACTAATGCTAGCACCTAAATCACATAAAATATTTTAGAAATTCATTTCACCAATTTTATAGGGAATAGAAAAACTCCATGCGTCATTGAGTTTATATTACACCCCAACCCCATTGAGGCGAGGTACGACGGTCCTAGGATTCGAATAGGTTTAAAGCTGCAAGGTACCATAAAGAACCTTATTCAAAATAATTTTAGATCATTAAACATTGTATCAAAATGTTTATATTTATTATTATAATTTTACTATTAATATATATTACAACCTTCAAATTTTATTACGTATTATTCTGTACCCAACGGAGCACTATAGATCATAATATATTTTACAAACTTCTCTTATCATAACATTATTAGCTTTTAACATTAACTAGAGTGCGTAGCTAGGAGAAAGAAATCCAAAAGCTCCAACCTTCAAAGCACTAATCTAAAAAAAATGGTGACTATGAGTGAGCTGTCAACTCAATGAATCATAACCTAACATGTGACTAGGTGGGATAGCCAATAAAATAACTTAAGCAGAGACTTAGGCAAAGTGAGTGAGGTAAAGAGTGATCAATAGATCGAAATAACAAGTATCAACTAATACAAGAGATAATATCAACAACAGAAAATAAATATAACCATAGTTATATAAAATAAATACATATTGTGACATTCAGAATAGATATATGAGTTTTAAAGGTGGCTCCCAAGGTTCTAGAGTTAACTCTAACCATGTAGTACTTTGTCCTAATTTAAATAGGGCAATAACTTTCTCCTTTTTGAGCATATAGAAATACCAGTGTACACCATCCAGTGGTTTTACCCTACTAAAGTTAGGTCATGTTATGACAGTAGAGGCCAATAAATAGTTATCAATAATCTCAACAGAGAAAAGTAGAGGAAATCAACCAAAAATAGATCAAATCAAAATAAAAGTTAATTAACAAGTTCCACAATATTCAGAGGATCGCTTAGAATAATATTTCTCAACAAGAAACAAATATCAAAGCAATAACTCAACAATAATAAATCAACAGGAGTTAATGAATAATTAGGAACATAATAAACAATAATGCATAATCACAAGCAATATAATAAATGAGAAGTAACAATTTCTTGATAAACATAAATGCAAATCCTAGTAATAAAATTGCTTCCTTCAATTTTACTAACAATTCAAATTTTTTTTAACAACACATTAATTACCATATTAAATTTATATATACCATAGTATAAACACATGTACTTTCTATATAATATAAAATAATAGAATTTAATATAACTATATACATATGATGTTAATTCATTATGTAGTTTAATATTACAAACATTGGTTTTGCTTGTTTCTTCAATTTAGAACTGTCTAATGGATCAATCAATATCCAAAACTTAATTTGAAACCCCTATAGTTTTTTTATTTGCTAGTTGTCAATTTGTAAAAACTAACTTAGCATTTATTATTAATTTCCCATGCATTCTTACACGTGTATATTGATGAATCAAATTCCCATTCTTCCATTTGGCTTAATTGTTATTTTATTAGTAGTAGCCATCATTACACCTACTAGTTAGATAATGATTAGTTTCTCTAGCTTAACATCATCATCCTTATTTGGCTTTAACACGTTAGATACTCTAAAACTATTCCCAACATTTGTTTCTTTCTACCCTTTAAAAATGATAAGTGTTTCACACATGTATGTGCATATATGTCTATATTTCCTACACTATAATACCTTACCTCATACATCACATTGTCACCATACATTATATACATAATCTTATATTGACCAATTATTTGGGCTCAGTTTATCTTTCAACTTTCAAATCAAAATCCAAGATATATTTACATATATGCTTTAATTATTTGACCCAAATTTTAGGCCTTGTTTACTTCTCACATTTAAGCCATTATTATTTTAATCAGATTGTATGATTATAATTGTAACATCCCTTTTCAATCCTATGAATAATTACCAAGGGAATGTCATATATTGCCTATGCACCTTTCATATAATTTTATTAAACACTAAAGCTAATGTCAATGAACATTTCGGCAGAGTCTCCCCTAAAGTTGAGCACTGCCAACATCTTCTTCAATCAAATAAAACCTGCAGAAGAAAGTACTCCTAATGCTTCTTATAGTCAACCTCAACTTCACCCTAAACAACACACCCATAATCAACCAAAATTTAGAGCAAATAATTATATCATATTGTTCACAATGTATATCTATTTCTACGACTAATATAATATTCTATAAATTTTTAAACCAAATCATTCTTACAATATATAATAAATTCTAGTCAACTATAATTTTACAATAGTCATTATAGACATAATCTTGCTATGTAAACAAAACTAAATACATAATACAAAACTCTTTAATAAGCCACCTTCTGAATTGCAGTTGATCTTGAACTCTATAACTCACGCAGCTGGATCTATCTTGGCCATTTGATCTATGCTTCAGAAATAAATCTAACACACTAAGCAATACTTAGTGTTTCTTATACATTCATAATTTGCTAAAAATTAAAGCATAAAGAGGTAAATGAAATAAGGTATATAAATAAATTTCAACTTCAATATAGTAACTTGATATAAAATCATTTAAAAACAATCTATCTTGATTTAACATTATTAAGCTCAAGATTCACATAAGTAATAAAGTTGTAATTTCATTTTTGTTTTGTACAATTTCCTTATCATGATAAATTTTATTTACTTTGCCCTAATACACTGAATTTTAAATCTTATGTTTGGATAGCGGTTCAGTAGTAGCAAGTAAATGCCCAGTAATATCAATCAATATGGCCAATGGCCAAGTAATGGCAAAATGCCCAGTAACAATAGTGGCACAAAGTGTCTAGTAACTGTAATGGCACGGAGTGTTTAGTAATAATAAGGACGTCCACCCTCTAGCTAGCCATTCAATTCATAAGCTAGATTCAATATCAATATAGTTTGGGCAATTAAATTTTACCTCATTTTCCAATCTAAGCAATCATTATTAGGTCACTTAGTAAAAAATTAACAATAATTCTTTTTAAAGAACACTTTTCCATTCTATTTAAAATATATTCATCAAACGTATTATAAACAATCATTTTAATTTCAAAGCTTGATAAATGCATACCTTTATATACACTTAGGATAACATTTGCATTAGTTTTCTTTATTTTTTTATTATTAGTTTTTTCTTATTTTTTATTCGATTTTAGTTATTTAGTCTTATGTCATATATATATATGTATATTGTAGGTGAAGTTTTAGAAAATACAACAAAAATCCAATAAAAAATGCAAAAAAGGCAGAGGTGTGCATGGACAGACACATGGGCATATAGTTGGTTATGCATGTTGCTACAAGATGCGCATGGGTAAACGCATGACCATGCAGTTGTATATGCACAAATTTACAACATATTTTCTATGTTTGTTAATCAATTATGAATTCAAAATAACTAATCTCATATTCAATTTCAATTTTCCATAAACTCTAAACTAATTCTTTAATGGATCAAAGGTTGTTCTAAACTTAATTTTAAGTTATAAAATTATGTAAACACACTTGATATCTATCAAAAATTAATTAATAATCAATTTCTTTCACTCAAAGAATTCCATATTCAATTTTTTGCACAAAATTTCAATTAATAAATTCTTTCACAATTACTTAAATTAATATTTTTCAACTAGCTTCCATAACATTAAAAATAAAAAAGAACAGTAAATAATAGCAAACTATAAATACACAAGTACAAACCTCTTTCAAAATAACTTCTTCCTTTCTCTTTTCTCACTTCCCTTTGATTATATGATGATAATCTTAGTAATTCTCACATACACTAGTGAATTCCTATGAAAATTTTGAGTTATAAGAGAAGATCTTTATGTTTTCATATATGGTGATGGAAGAAGAAGGAAGAAAGAAGAAGAGAGATATAGTGGTGGTGAGAGAGATGTGTGGTGTTTTGGATGGGAAGAAGAATAAAGAGAAATCTAAAAATCAAAAATTAAAAGTATGCCATTTAGGGTTTTGATCCTATAAGGTGTTCTCACCATAATTTTCATACACAAACTTTATTAAATTATTTTTAATCCGACTTTTAATTCTCCATCTCTTTCAAATATACGGGTCACTCTCAACATTATTCAAGGTCAAATATTTAAAAAATTCAAAAAGTCGCTGCTTAAAAATTTCAACCAATACAATAATTCCATATTTTCTAATGGTTGGTCTTAACTACTATTTTTTTTTTCAATAGATGTAGATCATAATTATGAAATATTTTTCCTTTTAATCTCATAAATTTTAATTTTAATTTAATTTTTTAGCATAATTACTAATTATTAATTTGGTATTTAAAACTTATCTGATATTATTTCAATAATTAACTAGTTAATCCTATCATAAACGTTATTCTTAATTAATAATTTAATTAATTTTTCAAATCTATTTTGATACAAATCTTGTAATGATGACCTACTTCGAATTGGGGTATTACAGTTTAGAGGAGTTCTTATTTTAAATAACAATATTGAATTCCTCAGCAAATGTAATTTTCGCAGCCTCCTCCATCTTTGTCTTCAGTCTTTGAGGAAAATGAATAGGTAGCACATAAGGTTTTATCTTTTGCTTAATAGATGCCTCCTCTTTTTTAGCTTCACCTTCATTGATCTCTGATTCAGACGAAAGATTTTTGAGTTATGAGGTCTTCTTGGGTAGTGGATTTTTCAGCTGTATTTCTCTTCTTAAGAAGATAGCACTGCAATATTCTCTTGGATTAATTTTTGGTTGGTTCAAAAATGCCCCTTGTGGATGATTGTTAAGAGAATTTACTAGTTGACACACTTGAATCTCCAGTTCCTATTTTGAATTGCAATATGGTACGCTCATGACTCTAGCCTATCATTATTTTTCAAACATATTAAACCTTTTTGAAGTTACCCCAATAAACAAAGCGAATTCATAAGATGGTTTACTTTCAAGTTGATGCGGCTGGCTTTCATTTTGGTTCCTAAAAATGGATATTAATGGGGCACATTATATTATTTTGATTTCCCCATGATAATTTTAGATGAATTCTCCAGCTTGGGTTGTATGTGTTACCATAGGGAAGATTTTGAAGGTTATTCTAGTTGTCCACAAACTGCATTGGCTCCATTATTCAACACTTAGAAGTTTGATGATTTCCTTTATAGCTTCCATAAAAAGAACAAGATGCAAAGTTGACATGTTCAAGCTTCTTGGCAATTTCACCTACCTTAGCTGAGAGTAAGGACAAACTATCAACTTCATGGAGACCTGCTACTCTCTTAGGAATGCTTCTTTTAGATGACCAATGATAATTGCTGGCTACCATCTCTTCAATTAGGTCACAATCATCTATTGGATTTTTGTTCATTATAGCCCCTCCAGTAGCCACATCACTTATGCCTCTAATATTTGGTGTCAACCTATTATAGAAGGTTTGGATTAACAACTAATCAGGAACCCCATGATGAGGACACTTTCTTTAAAGATCTTTGAATCTCTCCCATGCTTCATATAAAGATTCTCCATCATATTTCATGATGCTGGTGATGTCATTCCTTAATTTAGTAGTCTTCATAGGTGGGAAATATTTTGCCACAAAAGCTATTGCCAATTAATCCTAAGTTGTGAAGGTGCCTGGTGCTTTGGAGTTTAACCATTCCTTTACCTTGTGTTTTAAAGAGAGTGGAAAGAGGCAGAGTCTAATGGCATCATCAGTAACACCATTAACTTTAAATGTATCACACATCTCTAAGAAATTAGACAAGTGAGTGTAAGCATCTTCATGATTTAAGTCATAGAAAACTAATTGTTGAAATGTTGATGAGTGCAGGCTTAAGATAAAAATTGTTAACTTTTACTGTAGACTTCATGATGTTTGATCTTGATTGTGTAGATGGCATAACATAAACCTTCTGAGTCATGTTTTGAGTGTTATCCCCCATTTTTCTTTCTTCTTCAGATAAGTAGTCTCTCTCTTCTTCTTCTTTTTTTTAGAGGTTCAGCTGAAGTTCCTTCTTCCCTTTCCTTCTTTTGCCTTTTATCTTTTTTCCTTATTTTGCTTTTGATATAATTTCTCAATCTCATAGTTGTATTCCATGAGCTGTGTGCCAAGGTTTCTACGTATATAATTAAGATTCTCGTAGGTTTCTACGTATATAATTAAGATTCTCGTAAGGAAAAGAAAAGAAAAGAGATTAAAATAAATAGTAAAAATATTAATAATTACAAAGTAATAATAATTTAATATTATTAAAATAGAATAGTCGCCTTCCCCATCAATGATGCCAAAAAAGTTTTAGGGCCTAGTCTAACTAACCATAAGTGCATAGGTTGTAAAAAAAGTAATATAGTAATGAGCGAGTATCGCTCCAACGAGAAAGGGTAATCCTAAGTACCAAACAATCAAATAATTTCTTATTTGGAAAGAAAAGATTGAATTTATTTTTAAGTCAAACTAAATAAAATAAAAACTAGGTCTACTGGGTTTTGACTCTTATGTTTTTTTGAACTTATGGCTAGACTTTTTCAATTGGTTATTTATGGATTTTCTAAAGGTTCAGTTCAATTTTTAGTTTTTCTTTGATTATTGGTTATATTCTACTAAATTAAGTTTTAGTCTCTCCCAAATACTTAAACTAATATTAATCTTAACCCTTATATCTGCTCTCATGATCAGAAGTAATTAATTTAATTCATTAAGACTTGTGAGAATCTTTTATCAGCCTCCTAAGTGTTTATCTTATATCTAAGTGAAAACTTACTTAAGTAATTATTTCCACAAAATAATATTATTCTTTGACTATCACTCCATCACATAATATCTTATATCTATCAATTATTGGCTAGAGAATTATTACATCAAGTAAAAAGATAATAAAACAATCAAAAAGGAATAATTATTGAATTAAATAGATATGAAGTTCACAATAAAATAACCAATTGAATTGTCGAACAAGAAATTAGGGTTTAGTTACTCATACTTGAAAATTAAAGGACAAAAGAAATTACGAAGATAATTGAAGACATTAAATATAAAAGAAAAATAAAAATTAAACTCAAAACTCCTTTGGATTGAAATAGAATTTTTGAATCTTGAATCTCTCTAAAGTCTAAGTCTCCTTCTCTCTCCAGAGAAATCTTAAAAACCTATGAGGAACTAATAAAGAATAATTGAATGAATAACAACTAATGATATTAGATGGAAACATACTTCATATAGAGGTCTTCAAAGTCTTATTTCTTGGACAAGAAAAAGATCTAGGGTAAATATTTGAGACTTCTAAGTTGAATAGGAATTAAATTTAAGATAAACTTGGAGACTTTCAATATATTTAGGTATATATCTTGGGCAGATTTTGGAACTTCTTTCTTCATTAGGAATTGTCTTTAGGATGACATTCTATAGAAAAGAGGAGTTCCAATCGTTACAGGGATCATACGGGGATGCTCTTTGGCACTGCATATTTATTCCTTGTCTATTCCACAAATCTTCTCTTTCAAACCATATGGTTATGGAATGGACGACCATGCCATTTCAACTGCATAGGCATGGAAATCAAATAGCTACTAGCCTTTTATTTTTCTTCTCTTATTATTTTGGGTAGTGTGTGAGCCAAGGATTTCATCCTTGACTTCTGGTGATTGCTCTTCGGCACTGTTTAGGCTCGTAATCTTAGAGAATATGGGCTTAAGCTCAGAGAAATGGAGTCACCACCCAGACAGACAGGGAAAGGAAGGGGGCAGTGACTTGATTTCTAAGGAGTCCCCAACACCCTACTGGGTTCAAAAAGTTGGGTACATACAACCATAATAAGATGTATCCTACTATCTCTATATGCTCGGTTCATTGGAAGCGGCCTCCTTTTTAGCTCCTAATATTATATTATTTTAAAATATCAAAAATATTATCCACTGTACAAGCAAAGGAATATGCAAAGGGTAAATAAAGAAATTTCATTGCATAAAAAAAAAGATAAACATAATATGACAATGTCCAAGGCAAGTAAATGAATAAAAAAAAATAAATGAGCACCTGTCTAGGATGGAAACATGCCCTTACATCTAGTTGTAAATCCCATACATTATATCTATAAAATAAAAAGTAAATTCAAGAAGCCTAATACATATATTCTAAGGAAAGTATCAAAATTAGGATGAAACTAAGCAAATAAGTAAACCCCATATCAATATTCATAGAAGATCACAAATTGCATTATGACCACTTAGAATTATCGTATTTCATCACAAATCATCATAATGAATCATTCAAAGCATGTTTAGATCAAAATCAGAGCCAAACCCCATAAAACTCAAAAATCAAAGTAAACATCATTGCCGCAATTGAACCATTGATCATTTCATAATTGTCCAAAAACATTCAATATCATTGTTAAGCATCATATTAGGCCAAATAAGTGCATTAGAGATAAAATTGGGATAGTATCACACTTAGCACAATTTTCAAAGCAGAATTGAGCCTAATTAAGGAAAAATCTCATTTTCATTCAAGATACTAAATTTTCACTCCAAACAATCTTAGAATTAATTAAACATAGGATTATATTGACTACTTCTCAAATTTGATTCAAACATCTACTTCGCATGCAAACTGAGGCAAAAATCAAATTAAAATTCTGAAATGGGTTTTCTCTCAAAAAGTCAAGAAATAACCTTTAATCTTCTTAAAATACTTTATATATCATAAAAATGGTTTTAGAATTGATTAATTTTAAAAAAAGAGTTAAAGAACCATATTAAACCTTCAAAATTGGATTTTTTTAGTTTCGGGCTATGATTCAAGGTTCTAATCAGTTTATGGTCCAAATTCCAGTAAGTATCCATGTTCAAATCTTGTCCAATATTGTCCTTGAAAGTCCAAATTCGGTTTCTTCCATGATCATGTCCAAAAGTCCAAGTTATTTATCCAAAATGAGTCCATTTCAAACAAATATTAAGGTTTAGTTCAAAGTAGTCCCAAAACCAACATTCCAAGCACTTGTTCAAGGTAAAAGAAGTTAAAAATAAGTCTCAAAGCTACTGCCTCATCCATCTAACACATCCAAAATTCGTCCAAAGTGAAGTTCTTAGGGACAAAGATCTTAAAACCATCTTTTAAGGTTTCATTAATTTGATTTTAAGATATTGGAGCCATTTCAAGAACTTAATTAATCACATTAATATTAAGAAAATCAATGAGAAAAAAGAAATGAAGAAATATATTCAAAAAATAAAATAAAAATAAGTTAAAGAAAAAAACCAACAAGTAGGTTCCTCAAAAAATCAAATCTTCAAGAAAATGATTCAAAAAGGCCTTCGAAGTTCCTAAAATCTTCAAATTTTGGTTTATGAACATGGGCCTTTCTATGGGATTTGAGTGCCTTGGATGTTTTGATTGTTTAAAAATTTGGTTTTGAAAACTTTTGGATGATTCACAGAAAAAATCAAGCAGAGTTTCCCCTTAAAATTAAAAAAAAAATCCCCCGAGTCAGTTTAGGGCCTCTTTATTTATAGAGGAGCCCTTGGGATGGAACTGGCAGAAGTGCCAATTCCATCCTAGCAAGTGAAGAATAATGACTATTGGAAGGCGACTTTTTGACTTTTTCATCTGATTTTTACTATTTTCAACCACCCAAAGTTTTTTCATGTCTCCAATCTCCTGGAATATTCAAAAGAGTCATTTGAAATTGTTTTAGATTATTTTTAAGGAAATTTTGATAAAAAAAAAATCAAAAAAGCTAAAACATCGATTTTCAGCTTATCGGGTTCGTTTGTGGGATTTTTGGCCTTTTAAGATTTTTTTTATACATCCTGAGTCCTTCAGAACAAAGTTAAAAAAAAAAGTGAATTGGGTTAACAGTAACAACTGGCAGGTGACTTTTTTTATCTAATTTTTGTGGTTTTTAACTCTTTAAAGCTTTTTCATGTCCTGAACCCTCTGGAATGCTCAAAAAAGTCATTTGAAATTTTTTGACAGATGAGTTTTAGAAAAATTTGACTTAAAAATGCCCTAAAAGGCCGATTTTAATCTAGACTGACGACTCGTGTCGGTCTTAGGCTAAAATCTTTGTTTCAAGGTTCTTTACATTATTTTAATTCATTTTAGAATTTAATATATATATATATATATATATATATTCCCGAAGATGTAATCAAGGGACTACACAGTGTTAATTTAATATCCATAGGCATGGGAAATTAGTTGTACACCGGTGGACATGGTTTCTTTTCTTCTTCTAAGTTGCTTTGCTTCCTTTTCATTTTTTCATCTCCACTTTCTTCATATTTTATCATATTTTAATCAATTTGCACTTCAAATTTATGTTTTGTAAAGCCAAACTTTAAAAATAAAATTATTATAGCATTCACAAAAAAACACATCAAATTTAATTGATAAATAATGAAAATATAACTATAATAATAACTAAAATATATGCACAGTATGGCTTTATCATGGACCAACTACTAGACCTAATCTTATAGTTGTTGAAATATCCGATCATGCTCTGTTTAGTGTGCTCTCAATTCTTCCATCTCCTGCCGTAAAGTAGATGAGCTGAAAAATGAAAACAACAAAGAAAAAATATGCGCTGACAAACTAGGACTCGAGTCTATACACCTTCTTCTTCTTCTCTATAATAATTACAAATAAAAATAATTATTTGTAATCAATTGGTATGTCAGACTGAGACTCCTAATCTCGGGATGCAGTGTAACAATCCTCCAACATTAATAAAATAATTTTAAGAGTTATTTTAAAATTACTTAACTAATTCAAAATAAAATTTAAAAATTATTTGTATTTATATTTCCAGACCACTGATCAATGAATGAATACCTATCAAGACCTTTGGTATGCGTATAAAGGAAGAGCTCATAGTTGGTCAGGCATCAGCCCAAAATTACCTCATGTATTAAGTTAAAAATTAAAAATATCTATATATATTTGATTGGATAACTAAGGAAAGTATTATTACCAATATTAATAAAGACATAATCATACTTATAAGTGCTCAACCATGATTGTAATGCAATCTGCTGCCCCCATTATGTGTGGATGGACTTGCACCATCCACAACACTAGATAAATTATTCTGCGAGGTAATAGTAGAATGGACATGCCCCTCGAAAGAATTCCAGTGGACCTGAAGATTAATCTAAAGATCATCTTCTATGACAGAATGCTACTTCCCCTTATCTTTTATTTCGTTCAGCATATCATTGTAATGAATAACAATCTTCTTCATAAATGCAATCCAAACCAGATTATCAATAGCCTAGTCCCGCCAAAAATATTTGTGCAAAAAAAAAAAGACAAATAATTTTTGTTTAATAATATATATTAAATTGTTAACTTTTAAAATTTTATTTTCTTACCTTAAACTCCTCAAAGAAAAGTCCTTCATCACTCGAGATGGCCTTCCAGGTAACTCTATTGGAAATATCCTCTCCTACATGATCTTTCTAATACATCATGAGCAGAGTCTAGATGGCTCCAGCATATGATTGAAAAATCAATAAGTAAATACATAATTACATTAAAATATGTAATATAATTACAAATAAATTAATGTAAATAATGAAAAATATAAAAATACTTACTCTTGCTGATGGACTTTAACCTCGTCCTACTGACCTAGCAATGTGCTGTTGATACTACTATACTAGCATCACCAATCTGTGCCTTAGTAGTGGCACAATCAATAAGAGTATGATCCTCTATGACCATAATATTAGTAGTAGGGCCCATAGGAGAGTCATCATCAGGAGTATCTCTTAGTGGTGGAGTCTTGGAAGTACTCCCCTCAAAATCATCCCCACTAGTGTCTCTCATAGAAATCGGTCTACTACTAGTTGATCATCCCTTAGAGCCTCGACCTTCGGATGATCATCCATCGAATGTAGATATATCTAATCCTCTACATGAACCTAGATACATATCTAAGTAAATATTCAATAATTTATTAATATATATTCACTAAAATATTTGATATAACATATAAAAATTTAAATAACCCAAAAAACAATTTATGAGTACTTATTGTTTTTATTAATCGCTTTCATCTAATTTTGACTCTTTGGATTTTGATTCATGTATTTATTTATCTAATTCAAATTCCATAACTCCAGTGTCAATGTCCATTAGTTTTCTGGATCATCACTAACTGTCCCATCTACAGCTTGTACATTTTCAAGACTATCTTTCTAAAATACAAATTCTATTTCAAGATTGTTTGTAAATGATTAAGACATATTAATTCTTGACCTAACTTTTATTTTGCAAACTGACAACCAATTAGTAGTGTCTCATCTCATGCTTAGATGAGGGATATAGTGCACTTGTGAAACTTGACTAGTGAGAATAAATGGTTCATATTAGGCACATGTTCATCTTCTGCATACATCCACCAGAATATATTATGGACAACATTTGTCTAAATTATTAGGTCATACCAGTCATATTTAAATAATACTACCCTGGTAGACCCTTAATTTGGGACGGATTAAATTTAGTCTCAATTAAAAGGGTACAATTTTTGAAGCTTAAACCTAGTCAGATATAATCTTAAAAACTTAAACAACTTCAATTAAATCTAATTTATTTTTAAAAAGCCCAAAATAAAGAATAACCAACATGATCTGACCCAAATCAGCTTGGTATGACCCAAAACCTAGACACCATGTCTAATTGGCAAGCCAATTCGACATGGACAACTCTCCATGTCAAATTGGCTTGTGCCAAATCAACATGAACCTTGTTATAAGGCTCCATGTCGAATTGGCATTTGCCAATTCAACATGAGCCTTGTTTTAAGGCTCCATGTTGAATTGGTACTTGCCAATTCCACATGAGCCTTGTTTTCAGGCCCCATGTCAAATTGGCATAGGCCTTCTGCCCCGAGCCTTAACAGTTTTAATTTTAATGGAATTAGGGTTGGCTAGGGCATTTTTGAAACTGTATAGGACTTTTATGCACTGGGTTGCCCTAATTTTGCTTGTAAATAGCCAATTAAATAAACAGAAGGAGGCAGACACAATTATCAAACCTAGAATTATCAAAGAAGAGACATAATTACTAGAGAAAGCAACAGACATAACAAAATCAACATAGCAACCTAGGAGGCAAAAGCAGTTGTCTCTAACTTGCTTCATTCAACTAGAATCAACGTTGGTTTAAGAAGTAACACAAGTAAACCTGATTCAACAATGCTCAACCTGGTGGAACCAACAATGAAGGTTTGGTTTTCATGATTCAATTCATTTAAAACTTCCAGTAGCCATATTGGTTATTTTGTTTTATAGTAATTATATCAATAATTTAATTTAAAAACATCTAGTAGCTTGTTCACCTTTTAAGCATCATAAAATAGTTTTTTAATTACATATGAAGTAATTTCATCCATTAGATTGTTAAACAATATTGAGAATTATTTGCTTTGAATTTTTAGTAGCTTAGAATTTGATTTCATAAAGTGGATTTAAATCTCCAATCTAGTTTGATCCAAATCTAGAATCCAACCTATTTCATATAAACCATAATCTTATAATTTTGAATAAAACCATATTTGTATGTTTTTAAGAACCAAAACCCTAAGCTGATTATTGAAAACCCTAATTCTAAACTAAAAACCTTAATTTTCATTTATAAAATCATATTTTAACCAAAAAAAACCCTAGTTTAGGAAAAACCCTAATTTTTATAAATATAAAACCCTAGTTTAGGAAAATCCCTAATTCCCCAAGAAAACCATGTCATGTAAACCGTCTCTGGGGTCAATATTTATTTATGGATTATAATTCTTTGTGATTAACCTTAATTTTCTTTTATTAAACTCTAATTTATTATTATTTTTGTGATGATTAAACTATATGCTTGGATTACATATTTTATTATGAATGATTGAACTATACTTATTTATTGGTTGTATTTTTAAGGATGTAAAAGGCATGTTTCCACTTGTGGGTGCCTTATTTGTTTTGCTTATATAACTTAATTTATTTTATAGATTTTGGAATCAATGTAAGGGGCATGTTTCCACCTATGGTGGGTGTCCCACTTTATTTATTTTATTTTTTATTAGACATTGGACATTGTAAAGGCATGTTTTCATCCATGGATGGGTGCCTATTTTATTTGTTTTATTTTAATAAGATGACGGATGTTTATTTCTTTTAAATTGTGTGTAATATGAATTATATTATACTATTTAAGAATTCAATAATATTTAGACATAAAAAGGAGGCCAGTTCCAATGAACTGGGCACTATAGGGGTGCTAGGTCATTTCTCACTGTAATATCCTCATTTATGCCCTAGAAGTTTTGAGTATGTTGTTGTTATTGTGGTTGTTGATATATATATTGGGAAGTGAATGTTTGTGCATATATGTGTTAAATTGTAAGAGAAAAGAAATGGGAAGAGAATGTATATGTATATGTGTTTTGGAGAAGAAATTTAGGGTTTAGAGACAAATGTATATGTTGTTTATATGATGATATAATTAACATATACATTGGTCAAATGAAGAGTCAAGGTGATGGTTAAGTGGAAGAAGATATTTTTGGTTGTTAATGAAATTACTATAAAGGGCTTATATGAGACAAAGAGTTAGTTATATGGTTAAGGGTGTTTTGGTAATTTTCCTTATAAGATGCATGGTGGAGATTAAAAGAAGAAAAGGTGTTTGACTTGTGCATTTTCTTCTTTCTTTCTTGAAGTGGCCGGATTCTCCATAGACAAAGAGAGAAAGAGAGGTGATCTTGAGGTTTGAAGCATTTTGAAGAAAGAAACAAGGGTTTTGGTTAAAGATTTGTGGATTTCTTCATTTGAGGTAAGATCTTTTCTCTAATTTCTTCAATTCTTTTGAAGTGGTATGATTAAGTTGCTTATGGTATGATTATAAGTATTGATTTTGCTTGATAGATGAGAAGTTGGGTTGGTGTTGGTGATGGAAGAGTAAGATTGGTGTTTAGTGAAATTGTTTCTGTTTTAGGATTAGTAAAGGCTGTGACTTGTATGATTTTTAATTAATTTTAGAAAAATGTTCTTGAAGTGAATTTTTGATATGTTGTGCCTCTATGAGTCTAGAATGACTGAAAAATATGTTGATTCGATTTTGGAATGGTTATGAGTTTAGAAAAATTATTTTCATTAGACCTGTTCCAGCAGGTACCTTAACTGGGACAGCTATATTTCGGGATTTTTAATAAAATGTAGAAAAATCATATTCAATTGAATTTTGGATATGTTGTTTATTAGTGAGTCTAGTATTTGAGAAAAATAATTTGGAACCACGTTGATTGAATTTGATTTATGGAATTCACAAAGTTCAGAACTGCTGCCAGGATGCAGGGCAATTGGGGCAGTCTGGTTAGGTGAACTATTTGACCAAGATTTTGTGTTCAGTTTGATCTGAAATTTTAAAGGGATGATTTTAAGATATAAAACTAAATTCTGTAAAAATTTTAGAATTTTTAGTCAAGTAGATTATTTTATACAATTTTTCAAAATAAGGATAAAATGGAGTTTAAAACCAGAATGTACTATTTATGGTTAGGGTTTTAATTCTTTGTTCTTCTTGCATTGCTTTGGTTCTCCAAAGGTAGGTTGGTCCTTAAACCTAACCCTAAACACTTTAAACACACTTGAATCAATGAATGTTATAATCAATTGTTCTTTGCCCTAATTGCATTGTTGAGATTGAACAATGTTATGTTGTGCATTGTGAATGGTAATGTGTTTCATGAGTAATGTGGAATGAAATGTTGATATTTATGAATGATGCTATGTGAGATATACTGTGATCATGGATGAGATATATATATATATATATATACTTGAATAATGAGATGTTATATTATGAAATGAAATGTGAAGCCATTGTTATTGGCTAAGATGATGTAATTGAAAGAAAGAAGGCATGTTTGCCTAAATGTGATGAGAATTGAGAATGGAAATGAATTGTTTGTTTAATATGTTATTCAGTTTCAGAGTTCTGGATTTGGGTGGCATGCCTAAGAAATGATGAAAGGTAACAGTCTTGCCGGGTTGAGGACCTCCTCATAGGTGTTGAGTTGATGGTCCAAGAGACTGGGTCTGTTACACTATGAGATACATGATTTGTAACAGTCTTGCCGGGTTGAGGATCTCCTCATATGTATTGAGTTGATGATCCAAGAGACTGGGTCTGTTACACTATCCATGGATAGAGATACATGTATATACATTGCCTACGGGCGTGATTATTGTGACTATGAACCAAAGCAGTAACTCTGAACTCTGAATATCGTATTAAATACTTGTTGGGCCCATAGGTGTCAGGGTTATATGAATGTCCTAAATAATGTTATGAGTTAATGAAATGAGATGTTGGTTATTGAGTATGATTGATTAATGTTGAATGTGGAAAGATGTTGAAATGTGGTATGCTCATATGACTATGATTTGTGAAATGCATAATTATGTGGTTAACTTTATATTTATGATATTGATCTTATCAATAACATATGTGGCATTGCATTACATTAAAGCATACCATTAGCATGTTTTATCTTACTAAGCCGTTGGCTTAGCGCGAATGTGATTCTTCGCGCAGGTGACAAGGAAGAACCAGAGAGTTCCTCTAGGCCGAGTCGAGTCTAGATTTTGAAGATTGAATAGTGGGCTTTAAGATCGAAGACTGACTGCCAAACATGTATAAATTTTATGTGTTGTAAAACTTGAGTTTTGATGTATATGAATTTGTAAATATTGTTACTTTCCGTTGCATAGTGAACAAAGATTTTATCTGCTGTATTTCATAATAAACCTTTACTTTATTTTGTACTAGAAGTGTAAATCCTTTTTGCAGGTTGTAGTTGAGGTTATAAGGGGGATTTATTGGAAGTGTATTGAGAATGATTTTGTTTGCATTGGTTTGTGTAAAAATGTTTTCAAAAAATTAGAAAAAAACCAGTTTTGTCGACACTTGGGATTGAATTTTTAGGCAAAACTATGGCAAAATTTCTATAAAAATCGGAACAAAAATTTGACTAAGTAAAAGTGGTAGCAACATTAGGATAGGGTGGCGCCTCTACTCAGCTTACACACGTAGGTCGGGAAGGGGTGTTACACTCACTTTTCCCATGTGTACCCAACTTTTTGAACCCAATAGGGGGTTAGGGATTTCTTAGGAATCAAGTCATCCGCCACTTTCTTTTTCTATCTCGTCTGAGTAGTGACTCCATTTTCTCCGAGTTTAGGCCCATGTTCCTTAAGACCCTGAGTCTAACATTGTTGAAGTCATAAGAACCATTCCACCGGGAGTGGGGGCAAAAATCTCCGCTCACAACCCTCTTAATTTTAAAGCCAGATATTCAATCTCTATAATATCAGTTAATTGACCATAGAAATCATAAGAGTTATCACTAGAGTTTGACCATTTTATACAAACTCCACTATTTATGGTAGATCTTATTATGCAATGGAATTTTGTGTGGAATTTATACCCACTCATAAAATAGACGTTATCACATCTAACAATTGGTAATGAGTCCTTGGCTAGATCCTTTATACATTTGTCTGTAATCATTTCATTATTTTCATGTGTCTAATAAGGAGTGAAAAATTATGGTGACTTAGAGTTGAATTAATCAAGTGTCTTACATAACTAATAATTTATATAGATATGTAATATAATTTCTAAATTGTCCAACTTGGGCAATTTAGTGAGTTCTCATATGTAACAAAAAAAAAGTCATCAAACTGGTACTAAGGTTTATTTAAATTGTAATTTTAGTAAATTTAATTTTTAAATAAGTAGATTTCAATCTGTATTTAGACAAAAAATTTAGCAGATTTTTCCTTTAGGTTATAACTATCGAAGTAATATCTAATGTCCCTGCAATGAAAAAACACTTCCAATAAATACCACCCATATTGCAACAACATTTCACAAACTACAAGCACTTCCATAAATGAGTCATTTTCAAAATAAATTATCATATAAATAATTAAAAAAATAATAAAATGCACATCTCAAATAATTCACATGCAATAATAAAACAATTATAGAAACAGAGAATTCACAATAAATGCATTACTATAGTCCATAAATTCACACAATAGTTTTGTTAAATTATTAAATTTATTAAGTATATTATGAAATTTTTATGGGCCTTTATACTTGCTTTTTTTTTCCTGCATTTACATTATTTATAAGGTTTGTTATTTATAAAAAATAGGTATTTGTATTATGAACCCTCAAATTTTCACCTAATTAAAATTAGGCATTTAAAATTTTAAAAAAAGTAATTATTTTTTGGGTTTTAAAAAATAGTAATGACGTACCATTAAAAAAAATTCTAGTCGCACCATAAGTTGTGCCAAATGACGTGATTGGCACGACCAGATCGTGGTATGCCCTACCAATGGTGGGACCACTCATGATGCGAGGGGCCGATAAGACCCAGCCAATGCGTGCATGACTCATTGTCTCTACTGCCCAATTTTATGCATTCTTAAAAATAAGGCTTCCTTTTTTAATATAATGGTCTAATTTTTTGGAGTCCAAACTCTGCTAAAATCACTTCATAACACCCAAAGTCAATTCATCAACCAATTAACTTTGTTCTTTTAGTTTTGACTGTTCAATTCCTTCATTCTCTTATATTACATATTTAATTTCTGAGCAATTCAAGTGGAGCTTCATAGCTAAAAAAAATACTCTAGCCTTACATTAAGCAAAGGAGATCTCTAAAAGTAGTTCTCCTAACTTTTCTCTTTTCAATTTAGTAATAAACCAACTAAAATCAATTAATTAAGACCTTTGCAACCAAAGAAACAAACTACTTATGGCTTTGTTTCTTATTCAAATTAGAGAAGTAGGCATACTATAGAATCTCACTCTAAGTGGTGAGCCTTAACTAAAAAAACATAAAATTAGTCCATTTTAATTTATTTTAATTTATTTTATTTTTTTCAATTTAGATTATTGAAATTTTATTTGAATGAATATATTTTCAATAAGTTATTATTCGTTTAAAGTTAGCTTAGTCTGTGTGTAAACCATTAATTTTTTACCCAGTCCAGTCCAAAGATTTTAAAACTGTCCAAAATATTTTTGTGGTATTTTAATATTTATTATTTATTTTAATAAAATTTATTTTTAACAATATTTATTACTTATAATATTTATTTTATTTATTATTTATTTTTATAAAATTTAATAGTTATTTTTAATAAAAATAAAAATATCAAAAAAGATAAAAAATTAAAAAAAATCGGAGACGGCAGAATCGACGACGAAAGTCGCTAGCAACGAATTAGCTTGGGCCAATTCGCCGCAGGTTTTGCCTACGGTGAATTGGCCATGGGCCAATTTGCCGTAGGCAAAATCTGCGGCTAAATTGCACCGGACCTTATTTTACTTGGTTTTTTATTTTATTTTCAAAATAGTTTTTAATTTCCTTAACATACTAGGTTTTTTATTTTTTTTTGTCTATAAATACTATATTAAAAACACACAGAAGATAGGAGAATTTTATTCGGCCAAAGGAGGAGGGGATTTCGGCTAGGAGAAGAGATTGGTTCAAGAATTATTCAAACTTTTTAGCAACTGATTCAAGGACTAGAGAAAACAAGCAACAATAAAGTGATAAGAAGTGATCAAGGCAGGAAGCAATCTTCTGCCTTGGTGTTAAGCTTAGCCAGGAATTTTGCCAATAATTTTTTGGTGGAGCCTTCAAATGCACGTATGTGTATTTGAATTTTGATTGTTAGAATTAACTCTCATCCAGTAGCAATTGATATATCAAAATTGATACTTGCAATTGGATAGTGGCCTTTAAACTTTTAAATTTTTTCACAGTAATCAACTTAAAAGCTTTAATTTATTTAATTCAAACCGTAATCACTCTTTAAAACCTAAATCTCAAGTTCTGCTTTCTTAAAAGCAAGTTACAAGGGTGATCCGGCAGATCCAGAGAGTTCTGCTAGACCTGGTCGAGTCTAGACTTGAGGTTGATTGAGTTGCTTTTTGCTGCTTCAAGATCAGTGCCGGTTGCCATCATGTATATATTTTATGTTATAGTACATTTTGTTATTTTGTATATTATGGTTATATTTTTTAGTACATTATATATTATAAAGACTTTTTGGACAAATTTTATAATGTGGAAACGTATATATATATATATGTGTGTGTGTGTTTGCTCTATATATGTATATGTATAAATATTTTGAGAAAATGTGGAGAAATTAAGAAATTGGGATGGAATGTTGATTTGATTTATTGGGAGTGTGTTTTTATGTAGGTTGAGTTTTGTTGAAATTTTTGGGATGTCCAAATTATAGACAAAACTCTAGCAAATTTTTCTCAGAGATTTTTATATAAAATGCTTATTTTGGGAATCGATAATTAATAAAGAATAGTTTATTTACTATTTAGATACACATTTGAAGGTGTTTGGGATTTTTAATTAGGAATATGAAAATTTTTATTAAATCGGATTGTGGCATTTTTATACTTTATATGCATATTTTACATATACCAGGTGTATGTATTATACGTATATAGGGTATAAGGGTGTTACAACTACTGAGTGTCTAAATACATTGTTGTGCAAAGGTGATTCAAAGGGTTTATATGAGTATTGTAAACTAAATGTTGTATTACTGGGTGTATGTATTACACGTTGGTTCATAGTAATTTGTTTAGTTTACAATACTCATATAAAGATGATTCAAAGGGTTTATATGAGTATTGTTGGCATTAATTGCCCGTTAATATTTTAAAGTTCAATTACTACTGCGATTTAAAGATAATGTTAATAAACAAATAGCTACTATGAACCAATGACCACTGGACATTCTTCAAATAAAACTGATATGAAAAATAATGAATATAACCTACTGGGAGTAATTTAGACAAAGAATAAATGTATTCAATATTTAAAACCATCATCAAAGCATCTTATATTGAATTTAAATGAATTAAATTTAGAATGTACCTTCTTTTGTTGGCTCCACCAAAATTGAACGTTAATCAAACTTCTACTTGCAACAATTTAAAACTATGGCCGAGCAAAAAAAAAAAAAGACAATATGTCACTGCCTTTGTATGGTGTGTGGTTTTATGGTTTGATAATATGTTGTGTGTATATTAACGGTTGTTGCTTCTAACTCTCTGGCTCTTTTCAATTTTGTGTTGCTATGGTTTTTTCAATTCCTTGTTATTGCCCATTCTTTTCTTTTAATCATGTATTTATAAAAATACATTAGATTAAAATCTTGGAACCGAGTCTTAACTTCTTATTCAAGCATGACTCTTCTGAAGTATATCGAATTAAACGTTTTTCAATTCGAGTGAAACCATGACCAAAAGCCCATGTTGAATTAGTAAGTCTAATTGGATATGGACAAGTTCCATATCGAATTAGAATTGACCTAATTCGATATGGGCTTTCATATCAAATTAGAATCACTCTAATTCGATATGGACCAATCCATATTGACTTAAAGTGTTTCTAATTCAATATGGACATCCATATTGAATTAGAATGTGTCGAATTGGATATGGACATGGTCCATATTGAATTAGGCATGGTCTAATTCGATATGGACCATCCATATCAAATTGGACAAGTCTAATTCAATATGGCATGATCCATATCAAACCAAACTTGCTTCAATCTCAAATTGGACCGTTTCAGGGCTTTAAAAATTGAACCAGACTTATTTTAAGCCTTATGAAATTGGACCAATCTAATTAAAAGCTTAAAGTAGGTTTAAACTTATTAAGAATGGACTGATCATGACTTAGGCCTTCTTTAATTTGGATCAAACTAGCTTAGGGCCAAAATTAAGGGTCTACAATAACCACTTGGCCATATGGACCAAGCCCCTTACACTTTAACTTTCATTCATGTCCCTAACCATTTAGTCTCAAAAGCTAGACTTTATAACCATAACATATGAACTGATACTCCATGTACTCATTCATCCTGACATATGAACCATGACCCATTGACTAGCTGTTTGAACATGCCCAAATTAAAGAAGCATCATCTACCCTAGCCTACATATAGTCCATTAAGCTTGAACCACTCATCACCAATGCCCTACCAACTTAGTCTATATGTGCAAAATTTTAAGCATCATTTATACCCTTCTGCCTTTGTTAAGCAATAAACCTCTCCTTAAAGCATTCACTTACTTATCCCTTTCATGTGAAAGTACCCATGGCCTAACAAGGAGACAACACTGAGATGACCCTTTATCTTAAAGGTTTCCTCAAGAAGCAAGAAGATAACTTTTAGATGTCTCTTAGTGTCCAGTAAGATCACTTTTTCCAACCTCATTAAGAAGCAAGAGGAGAATACTCATTCTATCCTTGCAGCCAATCAAGCTCATTCCATCAGTCTCCTTAAAGAGCAATGGGAGAGTTTTTCAAGCTATGCTCATTGCACAACATACTTATGTCGCTTAGCTCATTAGAAAGATGGCAAAACATGTTAAAGCCACCACTACCTTGAACATTCAGTAGGCTCAATTTTAGGAGCATCCTATTCAATTACCAGGAGTCTTGATGCCTGTCCTCAAATAAGTCAGATCAAACCAACACAATAGCTAATAAGGAAGTCACCCAAAAAGACATTCCAAGCAAGTATCAACCTTTCCTCTTCCTTGGATCATTTTGAAGGTAGAGAAAACAACTCCAACCTTTAGGAATTTATGAGGCATGACACAATAGTAATGGATCCCCCTAAGATGGGTAAGCATTTCAAAAAGAGTAACATAAGAAGGAAATTTACAGACTTGGGAATGCCTCTAGGCCTAGTCTATGTGAAAGCTTTGGAGGCCCATCTAGTGATGACTCTAAAACCAAGCAAGCCACCTTGCCCCTTACTTAAAAATTACAAGATCAATGAATATTGTGCATACCATCAAGGGGGTGGACACAGAACTAATGAATATTATGCTTACCGTATTGATAATAGAAAGATCATTTGACCTAAGGCAACTAGTATTGGTAACCCTTCCCAACCATAATTAAGACTAGATTAAATATGCCTTAATTAGATAAACCTTCCTATATCTACCAAAATGCCAAATACTTTTCCTAACCAAACCTAGAAATTAACTATTTCATGCCTACCATTCAAAAACTCTTTGACAACTAGTACTATTAGAAGGCTAAGTCCTAACCTAGTCTAAGCCTGTGTCAGATATTAAGCCAAAGTAAAAAAAAAAAATAGAGTCCAAGCTCATTCCAGATACTGAAACAAAGCCAAGCCATGTTAGATACAGAGCCAAGGTTAAAAATTGAGTCCGAATCTTAAAGCATTGTGTCAAAGCTCGAACTAATTAAAGTTAGAGTTCGGTTAGAGTCTCAAGAGTCTAAGTTTACAAACTTCGAGTAAAAGCTTGAACTGATCAATATCAGTCTACCAACATCGAGTCAAAACTTGAGTCAATCTAAGTCAAAGTCCAAATCTAGTATGAGTCTAAGCCTATATCAAATATTAAGTCTGTAAGTGTAAATTTCTTTTGTAATAGGCCATTTATTAATAAAATACAAAATATCATTCTCATTATCTTTTATGCATTGAAAAAAAAGGAAGAAGAAAAGAAGAAAAAGCAAATAATGGATGACCTTTGGCATTACATTATCGTCCAATAACAAATGAGGACCAATCCTCTAGAAGAATTTATAGAATTTCAAGATCCTAAAGATTTTCCAAGTCAGCATCCTTTAACACCTCATATGGGATCCTAAAAAGAAAAAAAAAGAGAGAAAGAGGAAATTCATCATACCTTAGTGTTAGAGTTTCAAGGTCATCACATCAACATCTTTTAAAAAAAGAAGAAGAAAACATCACTTTACTGAAGAAGTCAAGGATAAAGCTATTAAGTCACCTTAGCAGAAAAAGGCTTGAATGCCTATCCATCACATCATGGAGTTACATGAACTCCATACTCAAGAACAACATCTTATTTCATGGATGGCAACCATCCTATTAATCCAAATAAAAATTTGAGAAAGGGTTATGAGCATAATTAGCCAAACACTTTAAAAGAAAGGACATCCAGAAACCCTTAAAGAAAGTATATGCCAACATATATAGGCATTGTTTGATAGAACTCTCATCTTGGCAAACTTAGATGGGATTAATACAAGAACTAAGCAGAGCTGATTCTTTTGAAAATGAAATTGATACTTAGGTAGGCCCCATTGGGCTTAGTCCCATTTATTCCAACCCAATCTGAGTTGGTCCAAATAATGCTAAACCTTTTCATGCCAAGGTTATGTATATATATATAAAAAAAGCTTGCTAAGCTGAAAACTTGAAAGTACAGCTTAGGCAAAAATGAGGACAAGCTCGTCAAGTTGAAAACTCGCAAGGGTGGCTCTGTAAAAAATTAGAGCTAAAAAAGCAATATGTTTTACTCAAGTCAAGGCTTACGAAAGTTAAGCCTCCAATGAGAAAATTAAATCTCAATGTCATATCTCTCATGGGGCATACCCAAAAGTTATCATTTAAACCTTAGATGTAGGTGCAGCCTCCTCCCTAATGTCTCCCTCTAATCCAGTCACCAAAATTCATTAGTTGTGCTTTCTTATAGGACCATGAACTAAACACATACAACCACCCAAATTGTCACACCTCCAAACCTCATGAAATCACCAATCATTTCCACTAGACCTATAGTCTAAGAAAACTCATCTCATGACTAAGGTCATATCATCACCTCCTAACAAAAGAAACATTCAATATCTAAGGCTTAAATTACCAACCTCATTTCCTTAGGTTTTAAACCAGACATGATGGGTTACCCAAGGTTGTCTATGACCTCATTCCTCTAGCAACCATTCACTGAAGATAAAAATCATCAAGGAGAAGCCAACATCCATGAGAATTAAGGCCAAATCTGCTTCACAAGAATAAACCAATTTGATGAACCATTAGCCCCAAGCCATACTTGGACAAGCCCAAGCAACCTCTTCATCTTATTTTGTAATATCCCAAAATACACTCTAAAAGTTTTGGAATAATTATTGTTGTATTTGGATTTAATGTGTATATTGAAGGGAAAGAGAAAAGAAGTGAAGAGAATGTATATGTTGTATCTATGGGAAATATAAATGCAATATATATAAAATATACATATACCCACATATACATCACATATACATGATGTATAAAATGGTGTAGGTAAAGTAAGTTATATAATTAAATAATAATAATAATAATAAAAGGAAAAGAAGAAAGGAAAGTCAAAGGAAGAAAGTGGTGGTGGAGATTATTTTAGAAATAATTAATTATATTATTATTATTATTATTAATATATATATATATATGATAAGTATGAGAAAAGAAGAGAAGATCTTCTTCCCTTCTTCTTCTTCTTCTTCTTCTTGCACGAGAGAGAGAGAGAGAGAGAGAGAGAGAGAGAGAGAGATGATCTCATCTATATACACATTAAATCCAAAGGGATTTTGAGAGGATTGAAGATGGTTATTGAAGATTTGGCATAATATCCAAGTAAGTATTCATTTCCTTGTATGGATTTCTATTGTTTAAGTTTGGATTTGATATGGTTAGTTGTGAGAGTGATGATGGGTTATTGAAATTGTTTAATAAGGGTTTAATATAAAGGAGTTGGGGAATTGAATATTTGATATATGATTGATGTATGTTGTGTTTAAGGAAGTTGAAAACATAAAATACATGAGTTTGGATCCTAGAGAGAGATGAAATTTGTGAGTTGTGATCTAAAGTTTTAGAATGAGTTTCATAAGTGAATACTTGTATTGGAATTCATGTATCTTATCATTGTTTTTGGATTAGGTTGTAAAGGAAGTGGATTGCCCTAATTTAAGTGGTGAAGAGTTCTTGGAAGGTAAAGTGTATAGATTGGTGTGAGTGATTCTTAAGGTAAGTACAACTTACATTAAATTGTAAATGTGTTAATGAATCTAATGTATTGTTGATGGGTACTAATAGTGTGAATATTGTGATAAGCATGTAATACATGTGCCTAGAACATTGATTATATCCATTTGAATCATGCTATATTGTGTATAATGTGATTTAATGCAATCTAGGAGGCTTGGCCGTGTTTGGTTTTAAAATTATTGAGAGACACGGCCAAAATTTAAGGAGAGACACGGCCATGTTATGGGAGACACGGCCAAGTTAGGGGAAACTTGGCCGTGTTGGATGATTTTTGGGAGAGACACGGCCACTGTCTTGGCCGTGTCCCTTGCCCGTGTCTGCTACTACCTGATTCCATCTTTCTTCTTTTGTTTTTGTTCTTTGGATTTAAGGGAGACACGGCCAAGCTAGGGGAGTCTTGGCCGTGTTGGAATTTTTGTTGAGAGACACGGCCACAAGCTTGGCCGTGTCCCTTGAGTGTGTTGGCTACTGTATTTATTTTTTTTTCTATTCTTGCATTGTGGGATCCTCCAAAGGTCTTTTTGTATCTACACTTTAAATATACTTAAAACAAGGATGACCTAAACAAATGTATATTGAGGATTCTAAATCTAAGAATAAGGTAAATTATATATGTGTATATCAATGATGATTATTCTTAATGGATGTTTAATGTGTTTGATTATGTATATTTCAATAATGAGGTATTATAATGTGAATTGATTCAAATGAGATGTGAAGCCATTGTTATTGGCTATGATGATTCAAATGAGATGTGAAGCCATTATTATTGGCTATGATGATTCAAATGAGATATGTGGGGCATGTTTGCCAAGATGATGATGAGCATTGAGAATGAAATTGATAATGAAATAATAAATGAATGGTGTGTCTAATATGTTATTCATTTTTAGAGTTTTGTTGTTGGTGGCATGCCTAATAGTACCAATCTCTTGAAGTTAGGTTGGGCTTGATCCTTGAAGCCAAGTTGGGTTGAAGTTAACATGTTTTACTCCCCTTGAAGCTTGGTTGGGTCTAGTCCTTGAAGCCTAATTGAGATGTTACAACCCTTGAAGCTAGGTTGGATTGGTTCTTGAAGCCAAGTTGGGTTGATACTTAGCATGCTTTGTTCCCCTTGAAGCTTGGTTGAACCTAATCCTTGAAGCCTAGTTGGGATAATGATAATGATAAATGAGATAATTAAACCAAAACATTAACTCTGAAAGTTGAATGGCATATTAGTGTCTTTTGGGCCCATGCATGTCTTTGATTAAATGTGAATTATGGAATGAAAAATGTATTGTTATGTGATTTATGATGATAATCATGGAATGAGATGTATACAATACATAAGTAAATTATTGAAAGTGAATATGGCTTGAGGAACTATGTTGAGAAATGAGTTTATGAAAATATAATATGATGTGTAAAATGGATATAAATGTGGAACTTGTGAATATTGTTTTCACAAAGGGTTGGATAAGTCGTTGATTGGTGATTTGTTGAAATGATGTATATGCATATGTATATATGATATATGAGATTAGTAGAGATATATGAAAGGTGTAATTGAAAAGGGAAAAACCATGATAAGAAACTATTGGTACATGAAGTTAATATATTTGTATGTTAGAATTTCTGTACTATATGTTTATACTATTTATTTGTATTACTAAGCACTCGGGCTTAGCGCGAATGTGTAATCGCGCAAGTGAGTAGATGGTAGATCTGAAGTCTTTCGTTATGCCACGAGAAGAGTAAGAGTTTGTCGAGACCAACTAGAAGGTGATGCATACATGTGTGATTTAATTATGTTGTATTTTTTTTATAAGAATATATTCATACGTATAAATGAAGTTTTGGTAAATAAGAAAGAGATTATTATATATATATATAAGACCCTTGAAAGTATAATGATTTTGTAAATGTTCTTTAAATTAATGTAATATTGTTTGAACTCGGATAAAGTTTTTTTTAAATTGAAACTAAAAGTGACATTGTTATACTTTATATACGTATTGTATGTATACCAGGTATATGTATAGTACTTATATAGAGTATGGGGGTGTTACAATTATTTTGGTATCAGAACTTAGGTTTGAGATTCTTGGCCTAAGTAGAATTAAAGAGGGAAAGTTTTGAAAAAAAAAACTTAAAGAGAATTAAAAAGAAAAGTTTTGAAATGAAATTTGTAATACATGCATATGCATTCACACCTAGGTTGGTCTCGGATGTGGCATTATGTGAATTGAAATGTAATTGAATTAAATGAGATGAATAATAGCATGGGGATAAAGTTCTGCATGAAAGGAAAATTAAAGAAAGAAATGAATAGAAGAATATAGTTGGAAAGGAGTTAAAAATAAAATCAAGATTAAATTATGTACTCTTTTCTATACAGTTTGGATCTCTTTCTAATAAACCTTATGTTTGGATTATTAGAGAGAGGAAATATTGTGGGATTGTTAAAATAGATAGATATGTTATTAATTGAAGAGAGTATGGTGAAATATTAAGTGAGTTGATCGGTATAAACAAAATGTGATCATTTAAGGTTTGGGTGTATAAAGTTAAAGTTTTGTTTAAAAGAAAAAGAGATGATGTTGGTTAAGTAAAAAGATATATTGGTATTGTTTGTATTGTTATTGTAATGTAACATTGTGATTTCAATGTTAAAAATGTAATATGTTTGAATATTGTGAAAGCTTATGTTAATGGTGGTAATATACAACAGTTGGATTTTTGAAAAGAGCTTCATAATTGTGAAAATTATATGTTTGGATGTTGCTTTGTGGTATGTATATAAGATGTTTTTAAAGTTGATATTAAGAAAAGATGAGAATTGTAAGTTGAAGTTTAAATGAAATCGTGATTTGAGAATTTAGAATTTTAATGGAATGTTGATAAAGATTATTTAGATATTAAACATATGAGGTATTTGCAATGCATATTCTTGCATATGAGAATTTATTTTGAAATAAAAGATAAGTGTGAAAGAGATGTCACATTAGATATGTGAATGATATGATTGAATAATGATATATGTGTTTAGTCAATGTAATTGATGTTGTATATTATGATGATGAAATGTGAAATGTGAAAGATATGATGTTATGAAGAGATGCTTTATTGTGATTTGAGATCATATGAGATGATTGAGGCATGGTTGCCTAATTTGCTTATGAGAATGAAAGGAATTGAGAAAGTAATGTTTAAAGATTGATGAATGGATCTATCTGCCTCCTGCGGAACCATGCAGACCCACTGGGATGGGCAACCGAACTTGGACTACCGACCTGGTTGGGGGAAAGTTCGTATATAAAGCCATGGTTGTTGGCTATAATGATGAACTTGAATGAGTATAATGAATGATGATATAATTATTGAAATAATGAAATGTAACATTTATAAATATGATCTTGATTGGTTGAATACATGACATTGATAATGTTCAGAAAAAAAAATGAAAATGATGATAAACATTAAATTGGTATAGATTGTATGCGAAAGAGGAATCAAATAAAAAAAAATACATAAGTGTATATATGTAAAGGGTATGTGAGATGAGTTCTTCGATATGAAGGTAAGTGTAATATGTAAGGAATAAGGGAAGTGAGTCACATTGTGGATGTGGCCTATGAATATGTAGGTGATAATTACTGGTATAATGATAATAAGAATGATATTGCATGTATTAGTGGACCTAAGAAAGATTAGGTCTTGAACTGTGCAAAGTTAGATAGATTATGTAATGAAATTAAGAATGAGAATGGACTTGAGTAATATTGGATGGTGAAATTGTTATGGTAATCACTGAATCTGATAATTATATAATATTTTGAGTCCCAAGGTATTTACATGTGGGAAGGTTTTATGTATATGTGTATAATAGGAGATTGTAAATGGATTAGAAATAGATTCAAAATGGAGTGAGAAAAGGGAAATTGTGTAAGAATTGTATATAATTGAATATATATATATATATGTAAGAGATGTTAATAGTAATATTGTTGAAACATGAATTACGCTAATGATGACCACATAAATGAGTGCAAATTGAGTTAAAATGGAGTTGAAGTGTGTTAACTCTTGATGTAGCAAAAGTTTAGAGAATGAATATGTAATTCCTGTGATCTAATTTAGCTTTGTAATTGGAAAGGTTAGAACAGGAATAATAGAGGAACAGAATTGATTATGGGGTTACAAGCATAATTGTTAATCTCTTAGGGTTATATGATTTGTTTAGTATATTTGGCTGATTAGCTTTGTTATCCCCAGCTTTGGGATTGAGATAATATGACTGGAATGCAGTTTTGGTGAGATTGATAATTATGTTTCTAGAAACATGATCAAGAGTTATGATTGGTAAAGTTATACTTTATCATTTTATGTTAGAAATTTGTTATAATTTTGAAAGTAAGGAAAGAAAAGAGAATTACGAAAATGTTTTGAGTTATGGATAATGTGATAAAAAGACAATTATTGTAAATATAGTAAAGGTATGAAATGTGAAGAAATATTAAAAAGGGAGAAATTATAAGATGTGAATGAAAGTTATATTGAATATGTTTATGGTATGAAGTGAATAAGTGGATGGGCTTAAGATTTAAGTAAGTGAACTATGGATAGAAAGTATGGTATGAGATGATCATGAGAATTGATGGAAATTATACTAAGATAGTAGAAGATAAACTATGTGTATATTGAAAGATAATTTAAAGTAATTTGTAATCATGATAATTCTTCTGATTGTGGATCTGAAGAGATCAGGATTTGAATATAAGTTTGTTCTAATGGAATTAGGTTATATATATTGTGAAATTTTATGATAAGTTTAAATAAATTAATTGTTGATTTGAATTAAACAAGATTAAAACATAGATATATTGTGATAGATAGATCAATTGATCTGGATTTGGTTTAAAATTGTGAATCATTATTGAAAATTTAGTATATAAAATTGTATTAAGAGTATAAAAGTTTAAATGATAAAAGAGAAAAGATTGATTATCTATAAATAAGGTTATTGTTATCAATTAAGGTTTAGTAGATGTTTATTTTGAAAGTGATTGTGATGACGGGATAATTAATATTAAAATTTAACTCAATGATTTTTAGGGTTAAATTGAAAGAGTAATTATAAAAAGATGAAGTAATAACATATTCTGAAGATAATGATTAGACGAGGTATAAGTATATTATAAGATGATTTGATTTTTGGTATAAAGGTAATTTCATTGGGAATGTGAGAAAATATCTTGATTGCTTTATTAAAGAAGTAATAAGATATATATATATGTATAATGGTGAATTATGAAATTTAAAAAAAAAGTTGATTGACTCTAAGGGGGAGAGTATAAATTATATGATTTGATGATATAATAATTTAAGAATATAATTAAATTCATATGGAAGTTAAGATGGTATGGTATTATGAATGGATTACTATTATACTAGATAATTTCGAGGATGAAATTATTTAAGGAGGAGAGAATTGTAATATCCCAAAATACACTCTAAAAGTTTTGGAATAATTATTATTGTATTTGGATTTAATGTGTATATTGAAGGGAAAGAGAAAAGAAGTGAAGAGAATGTATATGTTGTATCTATGGGAAATATAAATGCAATATATATAAAATATACATATACCCACATATACATCACATATACATGATGTATAAAATGGTGTAGGTAAAGTAAGTTATATAATTAAATAATAATAATAATAAAAGGAAAAGAAGAAAGGAAAGTCAAAGGTAGAAAGTGGTGGTGGAGATTATTTTAGAAATAATTAATTATATTATTATTATTATTAATATATATATATATATATGATAAGTATGAGAAAAGAAGAGAAGATCTTCTTCCCTTCTTCTTCTTCTTCTTCTTCTTGCACGAGAGAGAGAGAGAGAGAGAGAGAGAGAGATGATCTCATCTATATACACATTAAATCCAAAGGGATTTTGAGAGGATTGAAGATGGTTATTGAAGATTTGGCATAATATCCAAGTAAGTATTCATTTCCTTGTATGGATTTCTATTGTTTAAGTTTGGATTTGATATGGTTAGTTGTGAGAGTGATGATGGGTTATTGAAATTGTTTAATAAGGGTTTAATATAAAGGAGTTGGGGAATTGAATATTTGATATATGATTGATGTATGTTGTGTTTAAGGAAGTTGAAAACATAAAATACATGAGTTTGTATTGTTCAGTTCATGTAATTTCTTGTTGTTTCAAATTTGTAATAATTATAATAGGTTGAATTGCTCAAACAGACAGTTTACTATTGATATGAATACTGAAGGAAATGCTATGTTTTAATTTACACTATGAAAGAAGAAAGAAGTATAATATAACTTGATATAAAGTTTTGTTCAAAAGTAAAGTCATTACACACAGTGATTAACCAATCTAAAGAAAACAAAATAATGTTATATTAGTCCAAATTTGTGCTAATTGTGTAACACCCATATACTCTATATATGTATAATATATATACTATGTATATGTAAAATACGTATACAGAATACTAGAGTGTCATAACTAAAGACATTTTAAAGTTATTTTTTGCAATAATAAGAAAAATATTATAATTCTTAAAATGTATTGAATAGTTAAATTAATGGCTACATTAAAAATAATATTACCAAAACTGTTAATTTTAAAGAAAAATCTCTGAAAAAAATTTACCAGAGTTTTGTCTGTAATTTGGACGTTCCCAAAAATTACACAACTCAACTTGTAGAAAAATATACACTCCCAATATAAATAAATATTCATCCCACTCTAATACTTCTCAAAATTTCTCCCAATTCTCAAATTTATATCTGATATAACAAATTGTCAGCGGAGATTTTTGCCCCCACTCCTGGTGGAATGGTTCTTACGACTTCGGCACTGTTTAGGCTTGGGGCCTTAGAGAACACGGGCCTAAGCCCGGAGAAAATAGAGTCTCCACCCGGACGGGCTAGGAAAAAGAAAGGGATGGATGACTCAATTCCTAAGGAATCCTCAACCCCCTAATGGGTTCGAAAAGTTGGGTACGTATGGTAAAGATGAGAAACGGCCCAGCACCCCCACAACGCCCAATTCATTGGAACCGGCCTCCTTTGCAGGTCTTAATATTATAAAATTCTTAAATATAATGATATTATCCATACTATATGCGATCATAATAATAAATAAATACTTTATTAAAATCAGAATAATGTCTAAACAAAACAAATAAATGGACACCCATCCGAGGATGAAAATATGTCCTTACATCATCCATGTCTAAAACTAAATAGGACGCCCACCAAAAAGGTGGAAACATGTCCTTTACATTGGTCCAAAAACTTTAAAATAAAATAAATTACATGATGCTCACGACATGAGGTACCCAAGACATGGAAACATACCTCTTACAATGTTTTGAAATAAAAACAAATCAATAAAAATAGCCAACCATTCATTATGAATAAATCATTCATCAAAGACATCAAACATCAATCAAAATATATAACAAACATTCAACTAATTTAAATACAACAGTAAGTATATAAATTTTGGGTTCATGCATCAATTTAGGTTTCTTTGGTTTTATGTTTAACAATTAGGGTCTTGTAATTTAGTTTACTGGATTAATAAAAAATATTTAATATAAAAGAAGTAATATAACTAGTGGTTTTTTTTTTTAAGATTTAGGGTTTGAAATAAATTAGGGTTTGAATCTAAGGAATGGATGTTTTGGATTTAGGATTTCAGAAGTTGTGTGAAAATAATAGTAAAATTTAAGGTTTAGATAAAATTGGAAAGAATAGGCTACTGTTATTTTAGAAAAATAGATTTGGTTAGGGTTTTAAGAAAATAGATTATTGTTTTGTGGTTTTAGAAAAGTGTAATTAGGATTTTAGATTTCAAAAATATATTTTACGGGTATTAAGATATTAGGGTTTTGAAAAAATAGTTATTAGGGTTTTAAATAGAGTTTGGATAGTAAACAAAATAATCGATCAAATAACGAAAACATCATTTGTTGTATGTTTAAACAATTAATCCAATTGAATGATGAAGCTACTGTAAACATAAATAAGTCAATAGAAATTCAAACCTTCGTTGTTGGTTCCACCACAACTTGAATTCTGGTTGAACAATAACCAAAGACAGAGTATGCTGCCTTTGCTGGATTCCTTCTTGCTTGCTGACTGCCTCTTGCTTTTTCCAAGTCCAAAGTTCTAAAAAAGGTCCGATCTCCTTTTAAAAGATCAAAGCCCAAAGTTTCAAGATCAAAAGTCTGAATAATTGCTAAAAGTACTTTTTCTGTGTGTTTGATGTGGTATTTATAAGAAAATAAAAATCTAATACTAATTGATTAAGGAAATAAAAACCATTTAGGAAATACATTAAAAATCAAAACCAAGTAGAATAAGGTTTTGGAAAGAATTGTGCTGGCAAAAATTGCTACAGGGGGTCGCTGGCTGGGCGAGGGCCACAGGTCAGTTCGTCGTAGGAAAAACCTGCGACGAATTGGCTTTCGGCCAATTCGCCGCAGGTTTTTCCTGCTGTGAATTGGCCCATGGCCATTTCTCTGCAGGTAAAACTTGTGGCGAATTGGCTTGTGGCCAATTCGTCACCAGCGATGAAAAATTTAATCGCTGATTTTGCCCGTCGTCGATTTCTATTTTTAATTTATTTTTTATCTTTTCTTCTTTTTTATTAATTTTTTATTTTAATTAAAATAAATACTATTTTAAAAATTTTAAAAATATAGGACTGGACTGGGTCAAAAATTAAGGGTCTACAGTTTGCCCCCTGCTTGAGCAATCTGAGACTACAACAAAAGAGAGCGAAAAGCAATGTAATTTTTGACTGGGTTTAGAGCCATATTGGACTCCGTAATCAAGGTTAGTTTGAGTTCTGGACTCAAAAATAATTTAGGTTTTGGACTCGAGATAAGTTCTGGACTTAAAAAATAATTTTGGTTCTGAACTCGAGGTAAGTTCTGGACTTAAAGATAATTTAGGTTCTGGACCTAGAATGATTCAGATTTTGGATCCAAGGCGAGTTCTGGACTAAAAAATGATTTGGGTTATGGATCCGAAATGAGTTCTGGACTAAACAATGATTTGGGTTCTGGACCTAAGACTGACCTTTTATTAGTTGAGAATTCTGGCTTAATTGGTTATTCCATTCTTTAATGGATTGTGGGTCTTTACCACTAAAAATGGATCTTTATCCATTGGAGATTAGGTCTTTACCCTTGAAACATGGATCTTTATCCATTGGAGATCGGGTCTTTATCCTTGAAACATGGATCTTTATTCATTGGAGATCGGGTCTTTACCCTTGAAACATGGATCTTTATCCATTGAAGAACGGGTCTTTACCCTTGAAACATGAATCTTTATCCATTGGAGATTGGGTCTTTACCCTTGAAATATGAATCTTTATCCATTGGAGATCGGGTTTTTATCATTGAAACATGGATCTTTATCCATTAGAGATCGGATATTTATCCTTAACTTCAGCTCTTTTTGCTAGACTGATCTTTTGTTTTTTGCATCTTCATTCTTTTGAGAGTTCTAATTTTCTTCTTTTTCCATTCTTTTTTATTCTTCCTTTGTACTTTTGCAAAAAATCAACCCCTTTTTTTAGCTAGCCTTCATATCTTCTCCTTGCCCCCTATGTGGTAAAATATTAGAAGTGAATCTCAAAATATTTTGTACATACATAAACTCAAAAAATATTGAAAGGAGAAACTTTGCTCCCTGTGTAGGCTCAAACCCATGATTTTTTCCATGTGGTTTTGGTTGATGTTTGTATAATATCTAGCTCATTGAACAAGCATGCATTTCTTCTTTCTTTTGCAAATTACTGGAGCTTCCTCACGCAATGGGCTTTCCATGCCCCCTGATTCCATATCCACTTTATAATTACTTCATAAAATATTACTATTTATTTTTGACAAAGAAAAATGGAGTGTGATATGCTCATGTATGCATGATATGCATGAATAATACTTACAGTGGTTCTATTGACTCACATACTAAGGTGCTCAGCTGAAGTATTCTCATTAACTCATTCTAGATGCTCGTTCAGATCTCACAAAAGGCTTTGATTTTATGGCTTTCATCTTGAAGATGTTGAAAATATGAGTGGTGAGGCCCAAGTAGCATAGTCAGGGATTCATCCATTTTGGACTATGAATCAGCATGTCAGTTGGTAGCTTCTTCATAACCTTGCAAATAATTCTTTACTTTGCCAAATGTATCCTTTGAGGTTCGATTGTTCAACATATTTTCCTTAACTTAAAAGTTTTTATAACAAGAAAATGGTTTTTTTTAAAAAAAAATTTAAATGTTGACTTTGTCAAATCAATATCATTGTATCTCAGGACTTGATTTTTTGAATTAGCATATCTATGTACCATACTAAACTCGAGAATCATTTATATTTAAGCAAGAACTGTTACACTTCAGATAGGCACATACACATTACTTGGCCAAAGGTCTCATTGAGTTTGAATATTATCTATCTCATATATATGCTTATCCAAACAATCTCCACTAATAGACTCTACCTACCAAGAGAGATCAATAGCTCTTTAATAGGCTTGAAATGGGGTCTATAAGGGACATGGCTTAAGCGGAGGCCAATTGTAAATTGGAGCCATTGTGACACAATGGGCAAACCCTCACACTATAAATTTCTTGTTGGAACTTTAGACAGTTGGGAGCATGAAAAGATAAAGCTTTGAGTGTTCTTCTTTCTTTTTGACATGAATTTAGATCTTGATTAGGACTGTCTTTTCCCTTATAAAAAGGTTGATACCCACATTCCTTTTCTTTCTTCTTTTCCATTTTCTTTCTCTTTCTTTTCCCTTTTCTTTCTCTTTCTTTTCTCACTCCTTCTTTTCTTTGAGCATTTTATCATTTTGTCCTTCTCCCCTGTAGGATTGTCAAGTACAGGACTTTCAAGAACTGGATGAATTTTCTCCTTTTTCTCTGATTTTGATTGAATCTTTAGTTGGGTTGGACCAATTCAAGTAAAACTGTCCTTATAAACCAAATAGAAGTCTTTTGATGCTTTAGGTAAAAGAGAATTCGGTTAGCTTTCTGAACAGTTTTGGGTTTTTTTTCTTTTTTTTTTAGTTCTAAAAGAGTTGTCTTGTTTGTACCAACTTAGGTTTCTAATAATGGATGAGTGGAGTGACATAAATTTTCTTTAACAGGGATAAATAATTTGTTACTTTGATGTTGTCTTGATGGATTGGAGATATTAGGTGAACCTCAACTACCCTTATAGTCTTGAGAACTTCAACTATCCTCATGGTCTTGACTATTCATTCCATTCTTTGATCTTCTTGCTTCTTCACCTTAGTGATTATAAGACTTGTCAAAAGTATCACAACAACTCAGGGTAGGTTATCGGAGTTTGTAAGCCAATGAAAAGAAAGCTAAAATTTTTTGAAAGCTCAATGGGACAACTAGGGATTGATATTTAATAGGTTGGATACTAGTTGTTGGCTAACCAAATAATGTCTAGATCATTTCTCCCTTAAATAAGCAGAGTTCAATTTCACCTCAAAAATTTGGCAAAGCATGTTCTAAGACTGACTAGGACTTATACAAAGGTAATTATGCAGGAGCCCTCTCTAAGTAAGCATACACAACTCAATGCTATAGAGCAATTCTCTCACCTAGTAAAGTCATTCAAGTCATGATGCATACATATATTAATTCATGAATTATCAAGCTAGATTGCTCATTGATTAAGCACCAAAATGAGCAAAGACCAATAAAAATTTAATGAAATTAATTTATTCAAGCAACTTTTAAATTTGAAAAACATAATTGTTCCAATTAAATATTAAAGAAAGAATAGAACAACACTCCAAGCTAATGGAAGTTTGTTGAACAAAATTTCTCCCCATTCCACATATTTAATATTCTCATCTTGAAAAGAGGATAAAATAAAATCTTCTTCCAATCCTTTTCGTACTATGAAGGTTGCTGGTGTTGGCACTCTATTGAACCTTGGCAAAGAATTGTCTTTTGTGCTGGGCTTATCAGGCTCAGGCAGCTTACCACTATCAATTAAATTTTGGATCTCATATTTTAGTAACAAGCATTTGTCTGTCTCGTGTCTTTATGTTCGATGAAATTCGCAAAAGGCTTTAGTATCAAATTTTGGGGGTAAAGGATTCGGCAAAGGTCGAGGGGCCAATGGCTGTAATAGTCCCTTCTTTTATAGCTTGTTAAAGACCCAAGATAAAGGCTTCCCCAGATCTGAAAATTTTCTTCTATTTGCTTGACCAGTCGCATTAACATCAAATTCTTTTTGCGTGCTTTGATTGCCCGACTGGTAGTTCCCTTTCTGATTCCTTCTTACTGAAAAGTGATTCTTCTCCCTTTCCCATTATTCAATTTGTAGACCAGCTTGGAGAAGATCTTTCAAATCCTGGATGAGTGAATGAGACATCCTTTCATGAAGACTAGGCAACACCCCTCTCACAATCATTCTTATTTGATCATATTCATCGGGCTTCTTCCTAAGCAATGCAGCCTTATTCCTCCACCTTTTCACATAGTCCACAAAATTCTCATTTGGCCTTTGTCTAATGGACTCAACTTCCATTAAGGTAACTTCCATCTCTACATTGTATCCATATTGTTGGATGAAGGCCTTGTATAGCAGATCCCAACTCTTTTGTGTGCCATCATCTAAGGTATTGAACAAATTTTGGATAATAGGATCCAATGAGAGCATGAAGTACCTTAGAGTTTGAGCCTTAGTAGCTCGGGCAGATTGCATAACAATGATATATTGCTTCACATGGAGGTGAGGATTTTCGGTTCCATCAAACTTTGTAAAGGATGGCATCTTGAACTTATAAGGGACCTCCTCATCATGTTCAAATAGTTTTTCGATCTTGGACATCTCTTTAGTTTTTAGTTTCTTCTCAAATTTCTTTTCTAAATCAGCAATCAGTTTCTCAACGTCAGAAGTTTCAGTTTTCTCACCTCTTCTAGACTGTGGAGGAGATGGAGGATCAACTATGGGTTCTCTTATTGTGATTCCTAGAACTCTCTTTGCTTGTCCTTTTATTTTGGAAGTGGTTTTCTTTTTGGGAGCCATCAGAACAGAAAGAAAGAGAAGAAAACTGGAAAACAGAGGGTGATTGAGAAACAGATGATTTTTAGAAGATTTTAGAGATTCAGAGGGAAGTTTGTATGTTTTAATAAGCAAAATATCAAAGAAACTGATGTAACATACTCTTAAATAGATGAAATTAAGAAAATAGCCGTTTATGACTGTTGAAAGTTAAGAGTTGCGACCTGTCACACAGCCAACGGTTACAAAATTTTGAGCAGAGTGTACAGAGTGCGGTCGCAGATTCAACAGGGTGCGATCGCGAAGTTTGGTCTAGCGACCATTATCAAGACCAGTACGCTCACGGGTGAAGAAACTATCTGTAACGGTCGAAACTGTTCAAATTATTGCGTCCGCGCACAAATTTTCTCGACCGCGCACAGAGTTTTTTGTTTGAATGAATATGGCAGACAAGATAGCGGTCGCTATGGACACTGGAGTGAACGCTACTGACTTAGAAATGAAAGATTCAAGGAAAGATGGAGGAATTTTCTAATGTTTAGGCAAAAATATACATATATGCACAAAGAAACTTTATTGAAAGGCAAAAGTTTTAATTAATTCAAAGTGATTCCATCGATCATTCCTAAATTAAGTTTAATGAAGTTAAGTCTATCTTCATTCAAGGGTTTTGTAAAGATATCAGCAAGTTGATTTTGTGTATCTATAAATTCTAGGATTATATTCTGATTTTGTACATTTTTTCTCAAGAAATGATGTCTAATATCTATGTGTTTGGATCTAGAATGTTGGATAGGATTTTTTGACAAATTGATAGCACTAGTGTTGTCACATTTTATGGAGATATTGTTAAATACTTTACCATAGTCAAGCAATTGTTGTTTCATCCATAATACTTGTGTGCAACAAAAACATGCTGCAACATATTCGGCTTCCGTTGTGGATAAAGCAACCGATGCTTGTTTCTTACTATGCCAAGAAACTAGACAATTACCAAGAAAGTGACATACTCCTGTAGTGCTTTTCCTATCTAAGATACTACCAGCATAATCTGCATCTGAAAAGCCTATGATATGAAATGATGTGTTTTTAGGATACCAAAGTCCTAAATGCATTGTACCACTCAAATATTTTAAAATTCTCTTAGTGGCATTCAAGTGTGATTCTTTAGGACTAGTTTGAAATCTAGCACAAAGACATACACTATACATTATATCAGGTCTAGAAGCGGTTAAGTAAAGTAGTGATCCGATGATACCTCGATATTTCTTCTCATCTACTGCTTTACCATTTTCATCTTTACCTAATTTCAAGGATGTGCTCATAGGAGTTTTGCTAGTTTTGCATCCATCCATTCCAAATTTCTTGATAAGTTCTTTTGTATATTTGGATTGGTTGATGAAGATCCCATCTTCACATTGCTTGACTTGAGTCCAAGGAAGAACTTGAGTTCACCCATCATGCTCATTTCAAATTCCCTAGTCATACAAGTAGCAAATTCTTTGCACAAGGCTTCATTAGTAGCTCCAAATATTATGTCATCCACATAAATTTGTACAATCAAAATGTTATGCTTGTCCTTTTTAACAAAAAGAGTTGTGTCTACTTTTCCTTTTGCAAAACCATTTTCAAGCAAATATGCACTAAGTTTATCATACCAAGCTCTTGGTGCTTGTTTCAATCCATATAAAGCTTTGGTAAGTTTGAAAACATTATCAGGAAATTTGTAGTTTTCAAAACCAGGAGGTTGTTCTACATAAACTTCTTCGCTAATAAGTCCGTTTAGAAATGCACTTTTAACATCCATTTGAAAAAGCTTAAAGTTCATGTGACATGCAAAAGCAAGTAATATTCTAATAGCTTCTAATCTGGCTACGGGGGCAAAGGTTTCATCATAGTCAATACCTTCTTCTTGATTATAGCCTTTGGCTACCAATCTTGCTTTATTTCTAACAATGTGACCATTCTCATCAAGCTTATTCCTATAGACCCATTTGCATCCTATTATAGAGTGATCTGTAGGTCTAGGAGTAAGTTGCCAAACATTATTTCTTTCAAATTGATTAAGTTCATCTTGCATTGCAGTTATCCAATTTTCATCATTTAAAGCCTCCTCAACAGTCTTTGGTTCAATTTGAGAAACAAAAGCAAAATTAACATCTACATGATTAATTTTAGATCTAGTAATTACTCCCTTAGATGTTTCTCCAATGATGAGTTCCTTAGGATGATCTTTCTTGTATTGCCAATCCTTAGGTAGATCTTGAGTCTTTTCTTCAAGTTCATGCTGATTTATCTTTAGAGCATCAATAGATTCAAGAGGTTCAAGTGTACCTGCAGGGTCATTGAAAATAATACCTTTCTTTTGATCACGATTAGATGATTCATCAAATACAACATGCATTGATTCTTCTATAACTAGAGTTTTCATGTTAAATACTCTATATGCTTTGCTATGTGATGAACATCCTAGGAATATGCCTTCATCTGATTTGGATGAAAATTTTCCAAGATTATCCTTGGTATTCAATATGAAGCATTTGCATCCGAATACTCTAAAATATCCAATTCTGGGTATTCTTCCATTCCATAGCTCATAAGAAGTTTTATTAGTTAAATGCCTTTTGTAAACACGATTTGCAATGTAACAAGCTGTATTAACGGCTTCTGCCAAAAAATAAGATGGTAAATCATATTCATTGAGCATTGTCCTAGCCATTTCAATTAAAGTTCTATTTTTCCTTTCAACTACACCATTTTGCTGTGGAGTTCTAGGAGCAGAAAAATTATGTGAAATGCCAAGTTCATTGCAAAAGCCTTCAAAATTTTCATTCTCAAATTCTTTGCCATGATCACTTCTAATAGATGTGATCACATATCCTTGTTCATTTTGAACTCTATTTGCAAACATTTTCAAGTAATTAAAGGTTTCATTCTTTTGAGCTAAGAAATTAACCCATGTGAATCTAGAGTAGTCATCAATAAGAACAAATGCATATGATTTTCCTCCTAAGCTTGTAACTCTATTTGGTCCAAACAAATCCAAATGAATGAGCTCTAAAGGTCTAGAGGTGCTTATAACACTCTTTGTTTTAAATGAGCTTTTGTGTTGCTTACCATGTTGACAAGGTTCACAAATCCTGTCTTTATCATATTTTATCTTAGGTAGGCCATCAACTAAGTTTTCATTGCAGATATATTTCAATTGATCCATACCAGCATGACCTAGTCTTCTATGCCATAACCATGCATCATTATTAGTGGACATTAAACATTTATGATTTGAATGAATGTTGATATTATAAGTGTTGTTTGTTCTAGTACCCTTAAATATGATAATATCATTTGAATTTGTGATTTTGCATTCCTTGGAATCAAAATTGACAAAGTATGCTTTATCACAAAGTTGACTAACACTTAGTAAGTTATGTTTCAAACCATCAACAAGCCATACATCTTCAATTAAATCCTTACCAATAGAACCAATGGAGCCAACACCAAGAATTTTACCTTTAGCATTGTTTCCAAAAGTTACATTACCTCCATGTTTGTAGGTAATACTTGTAAAGAGCTTTGTATTCCCAGTCATATGCCTTGAGCATCCACTATCTACAAGCCATGTGCTTTCGTTGATAGTAGATTTTAGGCATACCTGCAAGGCAATAGTGATCATCTTCTTTTAGGTACCCACATGAAGTTGGGTCCTTGATTGTTAGTAGTAAAAGTACCTTCTAAATTGAGATGAGCCTTTCTTATATAACAATAGAAATTTCTGTGTCCGAATTTCATGCAATATGTGCATTGCCATGGCATTCTATACTTCTGCATTTTTTTTTGTATTTGACGTATTATGCATGCAGCTACAAGTATGTGATTTCTTTTGTGCAAGTTTAGTGAACAATAATGCATAATTATTTTTGGCTTTATCTCCTAGCAAACCATAAGAAGTTCTTGTAGTACTTTTAGACTTGGTGCAAGCATCTTTGATATGAACATCAGGAATTTCAATTGTAGATGCTTTTACAAATGTTGGTTTGCTTGGTGCAATGTTAGTTGAGCCATTGAATCCTAATCCATATTTTAAGGAAGGTGATCTTTGGTTATTAATTAATGTGTTTAATGCTTCCTTTCCTTTATGAAATCTGGAAATTGATTCTTTTAATTCTTTTAGTTCATGCTTCAATGTTTCATTTTCTTTAATCACTTTTTCTAAGTCATGTGAGTTTTTATTTAACTCTCCTATTGTATTCATCAAGTGTTCATTTGAGGTTTTCAATTCTAAGGTAGAGTTTTTTAAGCATATAAAATCCTTTTCTAACTTAGAGTTTTTCTCTTTATAGAGCATCATTTTAGAAAAAATATTTTTCTATTTTAAAGTTCATGTGCTCAATCAAATCACTATCATCTATATCATTTGTATCATTATGTGCTACTAGATCAAAGGATTGAGTACTTACCTCATTGGAGTCATCTTCAATAGCCATGAGACACAGATTTGCAATTCCTTCTTCTTCTTCTTCTCCATTTGAAGAAGAGTCATCCCATGTGGCTTTGAGAGACTTTTTCTTTTCTTTATCCCATTTCTTTTTGTTCTTTAATTTGAAACAATCCGATTTAATGTGACCAGTTTTTCCACATTCATAGCATTTTACCTCATTTTTCTTTTCTTTATCTTTGAAGGAGAATTTTGGAGGTGTACCTTTGTTTGCTTGTAATCTTTTCTTTCTTTTCCATTCATTAATTCTTTTTGAGAACATTGCCATTTCATCTTCATCATCAGTACCTTCATTGCTTGAGCTCTCAGCTTCTTTGATTGCTTTGAGTGCAATTGGTTTTCTCTTTTCTTTTTCACCTTGATCTTCTTCTTTCTCACTGTGTAGCTCAAATGTGAGTAGTTTACCAACTAGCTCGTCAATTCTTAATGTGCTGAGATCATGAGCTTCTTCTATGGATGATACCTTTGATTCAAAGTTCTTTCTAGCTCTTAGGGCTCTCAAGATTTTACTGTTTACATCACCTTGATCATATACCTTGCCATACTTCTTTAGTTCATTGACAATAGCAAGCAAGCGATTGGTCATGTCAGTGACATTTTCATTTGGTTTCATCTTGAATAGCTCATACTCATGGACATGCATTTGTTTCTTGGTAAATCTCACTTGAGTCATACCTTCATGGTAGTTTTTGAGTGTTTTCCAAATGCAATGTGCACAAGTTAAATGTTGAACTCTTCCACCTTCTTCTCTTGAAATGGAATTCATCAAGATGGAAGCGGCTCTATTGTTCTTGAATCGATCTTTGACATTGCTAGCTGACCATTGTGCTTTGGAAAGTGGAACTTGAATACCGTCAACTTCATAAGTGGGAGGTTTCCACTCACTTTCCACGAATTCCCATAGTTCAATCCCTTCACTGTCTAGAAACAAATACATTTTGTGTTTCCAATATGAATAATCAGTTCCATTAAAGTAGGGTCTAAGAATAGTGTTAAGATTTCCATGAGAGCTTGATGAAGAAGAAGTTGCCATAGTGGATCAGATTTCACAATTAAGTTTAAGAAATCTCAGGCTTTGATACCAATTGTTGTCCCAAGATGGCAACCAAGAGGGGGGGTGAATTGGTTTCCTCAAGAAATAATGACAATTAAAAAACTCAACAAAATAGAAGTGTGGAATTAAGAGATGGTTGAGTAATGGAAGAAAGAAAGAACACGCAAGATTTAGTGGTTCGGATTTTACTTCAATCCTACATCCACTTCCTTAACAACTTGTTAAAGTTCCAATAATCTTTGAAGTTTTTACAAGCTCACTTCCAACTTTGGTGTTTTCACAAGTTCACACCTAACTTCACAAGTGTTTTTCTAAGGCTTACACTCAAGAACCTTTAAAGGAGTTTTTAAGGCTTACTCTTACAACCCAAACAAGAGTTTTACAAGGATTACTCTCACAACCCAAGTGTTTTTTCAAGCTCACACTCAAACTTATACAATGGTGTTTTCAATGCTAACACCTAACATTCATTACAATTCAAATGTAAGTTTAAGTAAAAGAGAATTTGTTGCTTGGCTATCAAAATCTAATTTCTTGCTTCTTTTTTTTTCTTTTCTTGTAGAAGCACTGTATTTATAGCCAATGTGGTCTTACTAGCCGTTATTGAAAGTAAGAATAAAGTCTTGGCAGCTTAGACCTTCTTTACATAAACTGTCCGAAGCTTCTCGCGGTCGTCCTTCATACAGGAATGGGCGCGCTTATGTCACACGTGGTCGTCCTTGAACAAGGCACGGTCGCTGAATTTTAAAAAAGCTTTAATGGTCAAATTTGAGTGCTTTGCAGCTGGAATCTTGTCCATGCTGCAATTGTCGGGACGGTCGCGCATCACCAAGGTGCGGTCGCCCTTTTTGAATGTTGAAGTGGGTTTTTAACGATCATGTCACGTGGCATTCTCTGACAGGGCAGAAGAGATGTCCGCTATAATTTGAATGTCGCGGTCGCTCTAGGTAGCATCTCGTGGTCAAATTGAGGTTCTCGCGTCAAACTTCTGGACGTACATGAGGACGCAAACACTACTATCTCTTTAAGCAAATTCTTCTTGAATTGGCAGAGCGGTCGCGACTCTGAATGGGCGGTCGCTGAAGTGGTAAGCGAGGCCGAGTCATTCGCCGTTCTTGTCACCGCGAACCTTACTATGATTAGAATGATTTGAGTTCCTTGGTTAGTGGTCATCCATAAATTGGGACGGTCGCTCTTCTTTATGCGCAGTCGCTACTGAGGTCGAGCTTCTGACCGCAAAACCTTCTGTGATAAGGTTTCATCCTGTAATTGAATGGTGCGGTCGTATTCATGTTTGGTGCGACCACTAGAAGTGTTATGTTCACCTTTATTTGAAGTAACCTAATCCTGCAACAAGATTCTCCAAACACAAGTTAAATGGATCATTCAATTTGAATTGTCAAGGATCAAAATTGAGATCATTTGTCTAACACACATCATCAGGAACACACAATCTATCTTTGTACCATAAGTTGTAATCATCTCTCACATGAAAGTTTCTACTCTCCCTCTTTTGGTAATCCTTCACAATCTTCTAGATTTTCACATCTAATAACTGTGCCTTTTTAACTTGGTCAAGCAATAATGGCCAGAGCTGCAATTGAGCCATAAGTGCACCATCAGCATACACCTCAAATCTGACATGCAATGCTCTCAACTCAACAAGCAATGAGAGCGAATAAGTAGTCAAACCTGCCATGGACTTTTGACTTAAGGTGCCTGCTGTTAGTAAATCGAAAAAGGATCTGCAACCCTTGCCGCAGCGGATAACAAAAAAAAAATTTTCTTTCGATTTACTCACAGGATCCATGTGATCCATTCAGTTCGATAAAAGAGATTCGAAACTAACCTTTTTTTTGCGTAGCTTCAAAACGATTAACAGATGCTGCCTTCTGAAGACGAACACCCTCTAACGAAGTCCACACAAACGTACGCCGGTCTGAGTGCTAGCTCACCAACGGCAGTGGCTGAATTTTTTGCAAAAACGAAACTAGGGTTTTTTTTTTTAGGTTTTTCCTCTTCTTCCGTTTTTCTTTCAAAACGAAAATAAAATAATCAATATCATCAAAGCCTCTAGTCCTTTTAAAACCGTTTTAAAAGACCTTTCCTTGTCAAAACCCTAACTGTCCATATCCTATATGGACCCACGTTTTTAATAATTATTATCTAATAATAATTATTATAACAATATTATTATTAATATCTAATAATAATAATAATACTAACAACAATAATAAAAATATAATTATTATTGTTTAAGTACAGCCTACGTTCTATGTGTGTGACCCGATAGGCTCATATTAACTGGTAGTGTATTTCAATCTCTATTGAAATGCACAAATCATAATTGGCCTCTAGCAAGACATTATGACTACCCAATTAATCATGAGAATCATTATAAATGAAAACCTAAAATAGTACATGCATTAATCCCTTTGTCACACGATATCTAGTTTGAACATAAGTCATAGTAAATGTCATACTTATATTGTCCAAACTTATGATTACTCGATCTCCAAGTTAACTGATAAACAAATAAGATTGATCTTATATCAACTTATTTGAGCACGGCCATGCATTTCTCAGTTACACTTATCGAGGGGCCCAGAAGATATCTCTCTCATAGAGAGGGACAAATTCCATCTTGATTGTTCATTTTCCTCTACATAATTTATACCATGTTCAAGCATAACCTTTATAATTATCTAGTTACAGATAACGTTTGATCATGTCAAAACATAATATTCCTTATGTTGGAAACTATGACAATCTCAAGTCAAAGGATTAAATGAAAACTATTATGAGATACACTTATGACATTAAACCATGAAGTGATATCTATGTGGGTCTATCCAATACACTGTTCTCTAACATGTATCCATAATATTGATTTGTATCTTCATACCTATAATCATCTTATGATTATCAAATCAATATTACACTAGTTATATTTATTATTATCTCCATAACAATAATAAACTAGGGATATAATCATTATTATATATAACATGCAAACATAACAATGATAATAAAAACTTCTTTATTAATAACAAAATGAATAACATTAAGGTCCAAATCAATGGCCTAGGGCATATACACTAACAGTCTCCCACTTGCACTAGGCCTAGACTAACAAATATCTCATGCCCATAGACCTAGTGTGCTGATCATGCTTGACCCGCGAGAGAGGCTTTGTCAATGGATCTGCTATGTTGTCATTTGTGTCAACTTTGCATATCTTGATATCACCTCTATCAATGATGTCTCGAATGAGGTGAAATCGCCTGAGTATATGCTTAGATTTCTGATGGGACCTTGGCTCTTTTGCTTGCGCTATGGCACCATTGTTGTCACAATAGATAGCCATAGGATTAGCAATGCTAGGCACCACTCCAAGCTCAGTGATGAATTTCTTCAGCCAAACTGCTTCCTTAGCTGCATCTGATGCTGCTATATACTCAGCTTCTGTTGTAGAATCTGCTACTGTACTCTGCTTGGAACTTTTCCAAGTAATGGCTCCACCATTCAATGTGAATACAAAACCTGACTGCGATTTGTAATCATCTATATCAGTTTGGAAACTAGCATCTGTGTAACCATTTACAACTAGCTCATCTTCCAAACCTCCATAAACCAAGAAAGCATCCTTAGTTCTTCTTAGATACTTAAGAATGTTCTTAACAGCTGTCCAGTGACCCTCACCAGGATCAGCTTGATATCTACATGTTGTGCTCAAAGAATATGAGACATCAGGTCTAGTACATAGCATGGCATACATAATAGATCCAATAGCAGAAGCATAAGGGATCTTATTCATTCTATCTCGCTCATCAGATGTCTTAGGACATTGATTCTTGCTAAGATGAATACCATGTGACATAGGCAAAAATCCCTTCTTGGAATCTTGCATGCTGAATCTCTTCAACACTTTGTCAATGTATGTACTTTGACTTAAGCCAATTATCCTTCTAGATCTATCTCTATAGATCCTTATACCAAGGATATATGTAGCCTCACCCAAGTCCTTCATTGAAAAAGTATTCCCTAACCAATCTTTAACCTTTTGTAAAGTGGGGACATCATTTCCAATGATCAATATGTCATCTACATATAGGACTAAGAACACGATAGCACTCCCACTAACCATCTTGTAAACACATGGTTCATCTTCATTTTGAATGAAACCAAAGTTCTTAACTGTTTCATCAAAACAAAGATTCCAGCTTCGAGATGCTTGCTTCAATCCATAAATGGACCTTTGAAGCTTGCAAACCTTCCCAGAATTCTCAGGATTTACAAAACCCTCAGGTTGTGTCATGTACACATCCTCGAGTAAATTTCCATTAAGGAAAGCAGTTTTGACATCCATTTGCCATATCACATAATCATAGTATGTAGCAATGGCAAGGAGAATCCTAATAGATTTAATCATAGCAACTGGAGAAAAGGTTTCATCATAGTCTATACCATGAGTTTGTTTGAAACCTTTAGCAACCAACCTTGCTTTATAGGTTTGCACATTTCCATCCATGTCAATTTTCTTCTTGAAAACCCATTTGCAACCAATAGTCTTAATACCTTTGGGAGGATCAATTAAGGCCCAAACTTGGTTGTCAAACATGGACTGCATCTCAGAGTTCATGGCTCCAAGCCATTTCTCTGAATCTGGACCTGACACAGCTTCAAGATAGGTAGTTGGCTCATCTTGATCTATGAGCAAAACTTCACGACTTTCAGTCATGAGAAATCCATATCTCTCAGGCTGATGACGTGGTCTATCAGATCTGCGCAGAACTTGTATAACATTTTCAGTTTCCACAATGGCTTGTGGTTCTGACACTGTTTCTACAGGCGGTTCAATATCTTCTTGTGGTTCTATAAATTCATCTAATTGAACTGTACTCCCACTAGTTCTTTTAGAAATGAATTCTTTTTCCAAAAAGGTTCCATTTCGAGCAACAAACACTTTGTTCTCAGATGGAATATAGAAATAATATCCTTTAGTTTCCTTAGGATATCCCACAAAGATACATTTAGCAGATTTTGGAGCTAACTTATCTGAAACTGGTCTTTTCACATAAGCTTCACAACCCCAAATCTTAAGAAAAGACAAACTAGGTGTTTTGCCAGTCCATATCTCATATGGCGTCTTTTCAACCGCTTTAGATGGTACACGGTTTAAAACAAAAGCAGCTGTCTCCAAGGCATAACCCCAAAATGATAATGGAAGATCTGCTTGACTCATCATAGATCGAACCATATCTAATAAAGTTCGATTTCTTCTTTCAGAAACACCATTCCACTGTGGAGTTCCTGGAGGAGTTAATTGTGAAACAATTCCATAATTTCTTAGATGTTCGTCAAACTCTTGGCTCAAAAATTCACCACCTCGATCAGATCGAAGTGCCTTAATAGTTTTACCAAGTTGATTTTGTACTTCATTTTTAAAATTTTTGAACATTTCAAAAGCCTCATGCTTATGTTTCATTAGGTAGACATAGCCATACCTACTGAAATCATCAGTAAAAGTAATGAAGTAATTATATCCTCCTCTGGCACTAATGCTTAACGGGCCACATACATCTGTATGTACTAGTCCAAGCAAGTCATTAGCCCTTTCACCTTGTCCGATGAAAGGATTCCTTGTCATTTTGCCAAGTAAACAAGATTCACATTTATCAAATGATTCAAAATCAAATGAATCTAATAATCCATCTTGATGGAGTTTAGAAATGCGTTTCTCATTTATATGGCTAAGACGACAATGCCATAAAAATGTAGGGTTTAGGTCATTTGGCTTAATTCTTTTAGAGTTTATGTTATAAATATGATTCTCCCTAGAATCATCTAAGTCAAGGACATAAAGGCCATTAAAAGATCTTGCAATACCATAAAGCAAATCATCTTTATCAAAAATAGAACAGGTCTTATTTTTAATTAAAAATGAAAAACCTTCATCATCCAAAACTGAAACTGAAATAAGATTCCTACTCAGAGTAGGAACATAATAGCAATTGTTCAAATTTAACAAAAAGCCATTAGGCATATGAAGTTCATAAGATCCTACAGCTAGTGCAGCAACTCTTGCTTTATTCCCAACTCGTAGGTCAACTTCGCCCCTTTTCAGTGATCTACTCCTTTTGAGTCCCTGCACATTTGTACAAATGTGAGAACCACATGCAGTATCCAATACCCATGAAGTAGAAGCAGATAAGTTAATTTCTATAACATATATACCTGAAGATGTAGTCGCACTACCCTTCGATTTCTTCAATTCAGCCAAATAAAGTGGGCAATTTCTTTTCCAATGCCCAGGCTCCTTGCACTGGAAACAAGTTCCTTCCTTAGGAACAGGTGCCTTGGGTTCTTTTGGCTTGGGTTGTCCCTTAGGCTTTGTAGCAACTGTTGCTTTACCCTTTGCCTTGCCTTTCTTCTTCATAGGCTTACCCTTATTGACATTCAATACATGGGTAGCCTTTGTGGGCTTTTTGATATTCCCTTCAGCAGTTTTGAGCATACCATGTAGCTCAGGAATGGACTTTTCCATGTTGTTCATATTATAGTTCATAACAAAATGTGAAAAACTGCTGGGCAAAGAATGAAGGATCAAATCCGTGGAGAGTTCTAAACTCAAGGGATATCCAAGTCGGGCAAGGTGATCTATGTAGCCCTTCATTTTCAAAACATGAGCGCTAACCGATTCGCCCTCTGACATCTTGCAGTCAAATAATGCAACAGCAGTGTCGAATCTATCCTGCCTAGCTTGCTGTTGGAAAGCTTGTTTGAGATGGACACTCATCTCATAAGCCTCCAAGTGTTCCAGATCCTTCTGAAGTTCTGGACACATAGTAGCAAGCATAAGACATCCAATGTCATTGGAATCATCCATATGCTTCTTATGCTTGTTATTATCAGCATTAGAAGCATTAGCAGGAGGTGGCTCAGGGACAGCTTCATCAAGCACATAGGACTTCTTTTCTTGTTTGAGAACAATTCTCAGGTTCCTAAACCAATCAACAAAATTAGTCCCATTCTCTTTCAGTTTTTCCTTCTCAAGGATGGATCGCAGTGATAAAGTGGAGTTATTGTTGGTAGCCATTTCAATCTACAAAATATGCAAATTTTAATTAATAAAAGGTGATAAGTAATTAAAATCCCACTAAAATATAACCCTCAATCATCACAATGACATTTTAGTGGGCTAAGATCCAATTTTTACTTAATATTAAGTCAGCTTTGGCATGACACTTAAAATCAAGTTATTATGGTAGGTAACCCCTTACCAATTACATCACATGTAACTCTTAGATAATATGGGATCATGACATCATATGTCATAGCATGTTATACCCCATCTAATGCCTTAGGCCCAAAACCATTTTGATAGCCTAATTAAGTCTAACCAATTTTAAACGCATGAGCAGCACCATTACTCATCATATCTTACTAGGATAACCTAAAGTACTTTGCTTTGGCAAAATCTACATTTAGGTGATCTTAGCCTTGATAAGTGTTTAAGATATGGATGGCATTAAAACTTAAATTAATAGTGAGGGTTCATTCCATTTAATTTTGAAAACATGTTAAAATTAACATTTATATATCATATCCCATATGCATACATAAACTATCAAACATGGCATCTCATACATATTCGATAAAAATAAACGTGACATAGTATGGCCAAACTAGATATGATCTTCATGAGACCAAATGAAGATCATATAGGCAACCCTAGGTGAAAAGAAAACCTATCTATTACAACATTTGCAATAGTACATTTCTTCATATCTTGAAAGGCAACTTCATCTCCATGGAATTTTCATCTTCTTCTCCAAGCTTGAGTCTTCATTATTACATTAATAATAAAACTAACTACTAAACTAGTAATAATAAAGTTACAAAAATAAACGACACGCAGGCCGTATATACAATCCAAAGATATGAATAAACAAACACATAGGTCATAAAGCCATACTATGCACCATGCCAAGACATCAAATAATCATAGCATATTCATCACCAACATGTTAAATAGAAACAAATATATTGACATTCTTAATGTCACGGTAACGAACTATAGGGCGCGAACATACGGCGGTCGTAGCAATCTATTAATCATATTAACAGAGAACTATTACAAGAAACCTTAGAAAACGATTTACTCAATAATCATATTAATCAAAATCGAAATCTATGTATACATTCAATATGAATAAACGAATTGAATTAATCATATTAACCCTAATTCGAAACCATAACAGATTGTATACCAACCCTAGTTCGACTTCACAGAATTGTATCTTATACAATTGGTCATCTTTGACATCATATATCAACAACGATTTAGGTTATATCTCATATAACAGATTCGAATCATCATCAAATGATAAAACGAATCCAATCATGCCATTCGAAAAACAATAGATCACATCAACACATCAACATGGCATATTTCGAATTAAATGGAATCAACAAGAGGCTCTGATACCACTGTTAGTAAATCGAAAAAGGATCTGCAACCCTTGCCGCAGCGGATAACAAAAAAAAAATTTCTTTCGATTTACTCACAGGATCCATGTGATCCATTCAGTTCGATAAAAGAGATTCGAAACTAACCTTTTTTTGCGTAGCTTCAAAACGATTAACAGATGCTGCCTTCTGAAGACGAACACCCTCTAACGAAGTCCACACAAACGTACGCCGGTCTGAGTGCTAGCTCACCAACGGCAGTGGCTGAATTTTTTGCAAAAACGAAACTAGGGTTTTTTTTTTTTTAGGTTTTTCCTCTTCTTCCGTTTTTCTTTCAAAACGAAAATAAAATAATCAATATCATCAAAGCCTCTAGTCCTTTTAAAACCGTTTTAAAAGACCTTTCCTTGTCAAAACCCTAACTGTCCATATCCTATATGGACCCACGTTTTTAATAATTATTATAACAATATTATTATTAATATCTAATAATAATAATAATACTAACAACAATAATAAAAATATAATTATTATTGTTTAAGTACAGCCTACGTTCTATGTGTGTGACCCGATAGGCTCATATTAACTGGTAGTGTATTTCAATCTCTATTGAAATGCACAAATCATAATTGGCCTCTAGCAAGACATTATGACTACCCAATTAATCATGAGAATCATTATAAATGAAAACCTAAAATAGTACATGCATTAATCCCTTTGTCACACGATATCTAGTTTGAACATAAGTCATAGTAAATGTCATACTTATATTGTCCAAACTTATGATTACTCGATCTCCAAGTTAACTGATAAACAAATAAGATTGATCTTATATCAACTTATTTGAGCACGGCCATGCATTTCTCAGTTACACTTATCGAGAGGCCCAGAAGATATCTCTCTCATAGAGAGGGACAAATTCCATCTTGATTGTTCATTTTCCTCTACATAATTTATACCATGTTCAAGCATAACCTTTATAATTATCTAGTTACAGATAACGTTTGATCATGTCAAAACATAATATTCCTTATGTTGGAAACTATGACAATCTCAAGTCAAAGGATTAAATGAAAACTATTATGAGATACACTTATGACATTAAACCATGAAGTGATATCTATGTGGGTCTATCCAATACACTGTTCTCTAACATGTATCCATAATATTGATTTGTATCTTCATACCTATAATCATCTTATGATTATCAAATCAATATTACACTAGTTATATTTATTATTATCTCCATAACAATAATAAACTAGGGATATAATCATTATTATATATAACATGCAAACATAACAATGATAATAAAAACTTCTTTATTAATAACAAAATGAATAACATTAAGGTCCAAATCAATGGCCTAGGGCATATACACTAACACCTGCAACTATATTTACTTTTCCAAGATGATAATTAATCAAGCAGTCATAGTCCTTAATCAACTCCAACCATTATCTTTGTCGAAGATTCAACTCCTTCTAAACACCCAAATACTTCAAGCTCTTGTAATCAGTATAAATGAAGTATTTTTCCCCATACATGTAATGCCACCAAATTTTCAATGCAAAAACTATGGTTGCAAACTCCAAATCATGAGTTGAGTAATTTAACTCATGAGGCTTTAACTGTCGGGATGCATAAGAAATAACTCTACCCTCATGCATCAAAATACAACCAAAACCACTATACGAAGCATCATTATATATCACATATGGTTTACCTTCCACAGGCAAGGTAAGGACAACAACTTGAGTCGACATGTCTCTTAACTGCTCGACGCTCACCTGACACCGATCTATCTACACAAATTTTACTCCTTTCTAAAGCAGTCTGGTGAGTGGCATAGCTATCATGGAACCCCCCCCCCCTCACAAACTGATGGTAATAGCATGCCAATCCCAGAATACTTCTAACCTCTGTCACATTATGTGGTGGACTTCAATTTAAAATTGCTTTTACTTTGCTTGAATTAACTTTAATACCCTCTGCAGAAACCAAATGTCCGAGAAAAATCACTTGATCTAACCATAACTCACACTTAGATAGCTTAGCATACAATTACTTCTCTCTCAATGTCTGCAGTACCATTCGCAGATGTCTGACATGATCTCCCTGCTGCGTGAATACATAAAAATATCACCAATGAAAATGACCACAAACTAATCTAAATATGGTTGGAAGATCTGATTCATCAATCCATATGTGTTGGAGATGTATTCGTCAATATAAAAGGCATCACTAGAAACTCATAATGCCCATACCTCATCCGAAAGGAAGTCTTGGGTACATCCACATCTCTGAATCTTAACTGATGGTACCCTAATCTTAGATCAATCTTAGAGAATATTGTTGCTCCTTTTAATTGATCAAAGAGATTATCAATGAGAGGTAACAGATACTTATTCTTGATGACCACCTTATTCAACTGTTTGTAATCAATGTATAATCTCAAGGTGCCCTCCTTCTTCTTTACAAATAGTAATAGTGCTCCCAACTGTGAGACATTAGGGTGAACGAACCCTTTATCAAGTAACTCATGCAACTGCACCTTCAACTCTTTTGATTCTGTAGGTGCCATCTGATAAGGGATAATAGAGATGGGAGTGGTAACAGGCATCAAATTGATACTAAACTCCACATCTTTCTCTAGAGGTAGCCTGGTAACTCATCGGAGAACACATTTGGAAACTCCGCCACTGTAGGTATACTGTCCAATTGAGATCCCACTGCTTTGGTATCTACAACATGAGCCAAATATGCCTTACATCCCTTCTAGATTATCCTCCTAGCTGATATAGTTGAAATAAACTTGGATGAGAGGTGTCTCTGCTCATTAGATGCCACTAGATCTTTTCCATCACATGTTTCCAGAGTAGCATTTTCTGCTAACAATCCATCATAGCTCCATGTCTGGATAACCAATCCATACCCATAATCAAATCATACTCCCTAAAGGGCATCTCAATCAAATTACCTAGAAACGCCTCATCATGAATAATAACTGGACTATCTCGGTGAACCCTACTACCACACTATGCCTTTAAGGGTCGGTAACCAACACCTCAAATCCTAGGGACTCAGAATGCATATCACTCACAGGCAGAATGGATGCACTGATTTATGAATGTGTCGATCCGGGATCAATCAATGTATGTACAAAATACCAAATAATAGAAATGTACCAGCCATAACATCCAAAGTATATGTCTATCGCTGTATCACATAACTCTCTATAATGATCCTGCCTGGTCTGGACTACTAGTCCCTATAGTGGATCCCCCTCTCTGACTGGATCCCGGTCTGCCACCTCTACCACCACCTCTACCACCATAACCCTCTTTATTACTGGGTTTGAAAAATGGTTGTCTCAATTAGTCTGTCATCTAGTGACTTCAGGCAATCTTGGATAAAATTTGCTGGCGACCCACATCTGAAGCAAACAGCTGATGCACCAGCCCTCCTACAAACAACTCTATGTGTCTTACCACACAAAGCATAAGCAGGATAAGTAGATCTCTGTGAAACTGAATTCGGAGAACTAGCTACTAAGGGTGCAGGTCTCTACCTCTACTTCTGTTGTGATGATCTGCCAGGCTACCTCTAGCTCCTACTAATCCTCTGAGGAAATCCCCCTTGGCCTCTCTTCATTTATGAAGACCCCACCTCACCCTGGGGTCTCATGGCTTTACTCTTCTCTCTAGCTATAGTTACAAGTCTCTATGCTTTCTCAATATTTCGGGTAGTGGACACCAATCTAGATAAATCATCATATTGTACTACGATCACTTGGCACATAATAGACGATATCAACCTCTCCTCAAACTTTCGGCATCTATCTATCTCATCAAGTAACAAATCCCCTGCATACTTGCTCAATCAAAGGAAATCCTTCTCATACTCGATCACTATTTCCTGCTTCAGACTAAAGAATTCCTTCTTTTTGGCATCTTTATACTCTCTAGGGGTGTACTTCTTCTTGAATAACCATAGGAAATTGGCATATATCAACATTGGTGGATCATCTAATCTGTGATGAATCATCTTCCACCAGTCGTAGGCATCCCCTGCAGAAGAGGCAAGGCATAATCAAACTTCTCTTCTGCAGTAGCTTGTAACTGGATGAACACCCTCTGAACTCTATCCAAGCTCTACTCTACCTCAGCTGGATCAACTGTGCCCATAAAATCTATGGCTCCATACTTCCTCAGCTTATCATACTTTTTGGTCCAGGGTGGTGGCTGCTGCAGCAGCTGCTGCTGCTATACCTGTACTGAAGCATGATGGAGCAGCTCCACCATCTGCCGCACCCAGACTGATCCCCCTGTCCTATTGGTATGACTAACACTAATATAGTTACCTCCCCAGCAGTATCAACACTAGCTCCAGCTTTACCCTCTTTTGGAGCAACACTATCAACACCCCCCCTCAGCAAACTGGTGAGTTCTAGAAGCCATATTCACTATGTCTGTAATTACAAAAGAATCACCACATCAGGGACCAGATAAAGTACCAGTGCAAATGCATGTATGACATTTTAAAATCACATTTAAAATGCATGTATGACATTTTAAAATCACATTTTAAAATCACATTTAAAATCCCTCCTTTCTCTCTCCAAAATACCAAAATAAATGCAGCACGCTTATACTCTATATACGTACAATACATACACCATGTATATATAAAATACGTTGTTATGATCAATTATGTGTGTGTCTTTAGGGTAACTTTATTAGCTTTCTAGTGAATTTTTCCTAAAATGTGTGATCAAGTTTGCTTGAAGTTTTATGATGTATGTTGAAGCATGAATGTATTTTGATGGAATGGATTATTCCTTTTTGAAACACAAAATGTATTTGTTTCTAGATAGTGAAGGGATTAAGCTATGGGATTTTGTGGAAAGTGAGTGGAAACCTCCTACTCATGAAGTTGATGGTATTCAAGTTCCTCTTCCCAAAGCACAATGGTCAATTATCAATGTTAAAGATCGATTTAAGAATAATAGGGCCGCTTCCATCTTGATGAATTCCATTTCAAGAGAAGAAGGTGGAAGAGTTCAACACTTAACTTGTGCACATTGCATTTGGAAGACACTTGAAAACTATCATGAAGGTACGAATCAAGTGAGATTCACCAAGAAACAAATCCATGTTCAAGAGTATGAGCTATTCAAGATGAAACCAATGAAAACATCACCGACATGACGAATCACTTTTGCTATTGTCAATGAGCTAAAGAAGTATGGCAAGATATATGATCAAGGTGATGTAAATAGCAAAATCTTAAGAGCCCTAAGGGCTAGAAAGAACTTTGAATCAAAAGTATCATCCATTGAAGAAGCTCATGATCTTAGCACATTGAGAACCGACGAGCTTGTGGGAAAACTACTCACATTTGAGCTACACAATGAAAAAAAAGGAGATCAAGGTGAGAAAGAAAAGAGAAAACCAATTGCACTTAAAGCAATCAAAGAAGTTGAGAGCTCAAGCAATGAAGGTACTGATGATGAAGATGTAATGGCAATGTTATCAAAAAGAATAAGTGAATGGAAAAAAAAAAGAGAAGATTACAAGCTAACAAAGGTACATTTCCTAAATCCTCCTTCAAAGATAAAGAAAAGAAAAATGAGGTAATGTGCTATGAATGTGGTAAATCTGGTCGCATCAAATTGGATTGCTTCAAAGTAAAGAACAAAAAGAAATGGGACAAAGAAAAGAAAAAGTCTCTCAAAGCCACATGGGATGACTCTTCTTCAAGAGAAGAGGAAGAAGAAGAAGAAGAAGAAGGAATTACAAACCTATGTCTCATGGCTATTGAAGATGACTCTAATGAGGTAAGTACTCAATCCTTGAATCTAATAGCACATGATGATTATTATGACCTAGATGATAGTGATTTCATTGAGCACATGAACTTTAAAATAGAAAAATATTTCTCCAAGATGATGCTCTATAAGGAAAAGAGTTCTAAGTTAGAAAAGGATTTTATATGCTTAAAAAACTCTACACTAGAATTGAAAACCTCAAATGAACACTCGATGAAATCAATAAATGAGTTAAATAAAAACTCACATGACTTAGAAAAAGTTATTAAAGAAAATGAAATTTTGAAGCGTGAACTAAAAGAACTAAGAGGATCAATTTCAAGATTTCATAAAGGAAAAGAAGCCTTAGACACATTAATTGGTAACCAAAGATCACCTTCCTTAAAATATGGATTAGGATTCAATGGTTCAACCAACACTACACTTAGCACACCAACATTTTTAAAAGCCTCTACAACTCGAATCTCTAATGTTGATATTGTAAAGAACAAAGATGCTCACACCAAGCCTAATAATTCTTAAAAAAACTACTCATGGCTCACTAGGAAATAGAGCTAAGTTCTCAAAAAGTAATCATGCATTTATATACACTAAACATGCACAAAAGCAATCACATACTTGTAGTTGTATGCATAACACATGGAATATGAATAGGAAAGTGCAAAAATATAAAACATTGTTACAATGTATATATTGTATGAAATTTGGACATAAAAGGATTTTTTGTCATATTAGAAAGGCTCATCACAAGTTAGAAGATGCCTCTATTGCTAACCATCAACGACTCAACTTTATTTGGGTACCTAAGAAAAGATAACTACTATTGCCTTGTAGGTATGCCTAAAATCTACTATCAACGAAAGCACATGGCTTGTGGATAGTGGGTGCTCAAGGCATATGAACAGGAATGCAAAGATTTTTACAAGTATTACATACAAATTTGGAGGTAATGTAACTTTTGAAATTATGCTAAAGGTAAAATTATTGGTGTTGGCTCCATTGGAATACTTGGTAAAGACTTGATTGAAGATGTATGGCTTGTTGGTGGTTTGAAACATAATTTGCTAAGTGTTAGTCAATTATGTGATAGAAAATACATTTTAAATTTTGATTCTAAAGGATGCAAGATCACTAATTCAAATGGTGTTATTGTATTTAAAAGAACTAGAATAAGCAACATGTATAAAATTGACATACATTCATATAATGCATTTAAATGTTTAATCCCTACTAATAATGATGCTTGGTTATGGCATAGAAGACTAGGACATGCAAGTATGGATCAATTAAAATGCATTTGTAATAAAAACCTAGTTGATGGTCTCCCTAAAATAAAATATGACAAAGATAGAACATGTAAACCTTGTTAACTTGGTAAGTAACATAAGAGCTCATTTAAATAAAAAAATGTTGTAAGTACCTCTAGACCTTTAGAGCTCATTCATTTGGATTTGTTTGGACCAAATAGAGTTACAAGCTTAGGTGGCAAGTCATATGCATTTGTTCTTGTTGATGATTACTCTAGATTCACATGGGTTAATTTCTTAGCTCAAAAGAATGAAGCTTTTAATCACTTCAAAACATTTGCAAAAAGAGTTCAAAATGAAAAAGGATATGTGATCACATATATTAGAAGTGATCATGGCAAAGAATTTGAGAATGAAAATTTTGAAACTTTTTGTAATGAATTTGGCATTTCACATAATTTTTCAGCTCCTAGAACTCCACAACAAAATGGTGTGGTTGAAAGGAAAAATAGAACCTTGGTTGAAATGGCTAGAACAATTCTCAATGAATATGAATTACCATCTTATTTTTGGGTAGAAGCCATTAGTACCGCTTGTTACATTGCAAATCATGTTTACAAAAGGCCTTTAATTAATAAAACTTCTTATGAGCTATGGAATGGAAGAATTCCCAAAATTTCATATTTTAGAGTATTTGGATGCAAATGCTTTATATTGAACACCAAGGAAAATCTTGGAAAATTTTTATCCAAATCGGATGAAGGCATATTCCTAGGATACTCATTATCTAGGAAAGCATATAAAGTATTTAATAAGAAAACTCTAGTAGTTGAAGAATCAATGCATGTTGTTTTTGTTGAATCATCTAAACTTGATCAAAGGAAAGGTAGTACTTTTGATGACCTTGCAGGTACTCTTGAACCACAAGAAACTATTGATGCTCCAAGGATCAATAATAATGAACTTAAAGAAAAGTCTCAAGATCTACCTAAGGATTGGCAATACAAGAAAGATCATCCTAAGGAACTCATCATTGGTGAAACATCTAAGGGAGTAATTACTAGATCTAAAATTAATCATATAGATGTTAATTTTGCTTTTGTTTCTCAAATTGAGCCAAATACCATTGAGGAGGCTCTAAATGATGAGAGTTGGATGATTGCAATGCAAGATGAACTTATTCAATTTGAAAGAAATAATGTATGGGAACTTACTCCTAGACCTAAAGATCATTCAATCATAGGATGCAAATGGGTCTATAGAAATAAGCTTGATGAAAATGGTCACATCACTAGGAATAAAGCAAGATTGGTAGCCAAAGGCTATAATCAAGAAGAAGGCATTGATTATGATGAAACATTTGCCCTTGTAGCTAGATTAGAAGCTATTAGAATATTACTTGCTTTTGCATGTCACATGAATTTTAAACTCTTTCAAATGGATGTTAAAAGTGCATTTCTAAATGGATTTATAAACAAAGAAGTTTATGTTGAACAACCTCTGGGTTTTGAAAAGTACAAATTTCCAAATCATGTTTTCAAACTCACCAAAGCTTTATATGGATTGAAACAATCACCAAGGGCATGGTATGATAGACTTAGTGCATATTTACTTGAAAATGGTTTTTCAAAAGGAAAAGTGGACACAACTCTCTTTGTTAAAAAGGACAAAAATAACATTTTAATTGTGCAAATTTATGTGAATGACATAATATTTGGAGCTACTAATGAAACCTTGTGCAAATAATTTTCTTGTTGTAGGACTAGGGAATTTGAAATGAGCATAATGGGTGAACTCAAGTTCTTCCTTGGACTACAAATCAAGTAGTGCAAAGATGGAATCTTCATCAACCAATCCAAATATACAAAGGAACTCATCAAGAAATTTGGAATGGATGGTTACAAGACTAGCAAGACTCCTATCAGCACATCCTTGAAATTGGGTAAAGATGAAAAATGGTAAAGCGGTAGATGAAAAGAAATATCAAGGTATTATCGAATCACTACTTTACTTAACCGCTTTTAGACCTGATATAATGTATAGTGTATGTCTTTGTGCTAGATTTCAAACTTGTCCTAAAGAATCACACTTGAATGCTACTAAGAGAATTTTGAAATACTTAAACAGTTCATTGCATTTAGGTCTTTGGTATCCTAGAAACACATCATTTCATATCTTAGGTTTTTCGATGCGGACTATGCTGGCAGTATCTTGGACAGAAAAAGCACAACAGGAGCATGTCACTTTCTTGGCAATTGTCTAGTTTCTTGAGATAGTAAGAAACAAGTATCGGTAGCCCTATCTACGGCGGAAGCCGAATATGTTGCGGCATGTTTCTGTTGCACACAAGTGTTATGGATGAAGCAACAATTGCTTGACTACGGTAAAGTGTTTAATAATATTTCTAAATGTGATAAAACTAGTGCTAACAACTTGTCCAAAAATCCTATCCAACACTCTAGGTCTAAACATATAGACATTAGACATCATTTTCTGAGAGATAATGTATAAAACCAAAATATTGTTTTAGAGTTTATAGATACACATAATCAACTTGCTGATATCTTTACAAAACCTTTGAATGAAGATAGGCTTAATTTCATTAAGCATAATTTAGGTATGATTGATGAAACATCCGTGAATGAATAAAATATTACCTATTATGAAAAATCTCTCAAACAACTCTAGGCATCAACTTTTATCACTTTTTGTAAAACTATAACAATCCATAACTTTTGCCCCTTTCATTTTTTTTTGTTACTCGCGATCGTTCCAATGCTTATTGCGGTTGCAACCTTGCTAGCTAGACTCATCCGAATTGACCCTTCAGCGAGCGGTCGGGAAACATTGATGAGTGGTCGCAACAATTTGAATAGTTTCGACCGTTACAGACATTCTCTCCATTCGCAAGCACTCATTTATGCTAACGGTCGCTATAGTGTTTTTAGCAATCGCACCTATACATATAGGCGACCGCACTCTATACACTTTGCTCAAAATTTTGTAACCGTTGACAGTATGACAGGTCGCGATTTTCCAACCTTCAACAGTCATAAACGGTTAATTTCTTCTCTTTAAGACCATCATACATCAGTTACATAGGTCTTTTATCAATTATAACATACAAACTTCCCTCCATATCTCCAAATTCTCTCAAGATCATCTCTGTCTCAAACACTCTCTATTTTCAAGTTTCTTCCACTTCTTCAATTCTCATGGAATCCAAAAAGAGAAGTACTTCCAAAGGGAAAGGGAAAGGAAAGAAACCTTTAGGAATCACCAGAAGTGAACCTCAAGATGTTCCTCCATCTCCTCCACAATCTAGAAGAGGTGAGAAAATTCATAAACCTCACCATCAAACCACTGAGGAAGATGTGAGATATGCTATGCTGAAAAGGAAGAAATTTGAAGGAACCAAATCTACATTTGGTGGCATGCTCTCTGCCCTCAACATTAAGGAAGAGATTGAGAGTCTACTTGATGTTCTTGGCTAAAGAAAATTTGTTTTCCCTGATGAGGTAGGTTATTCTAGTCTTAGTAGGGAATTTCTTATGTCCCTTCAGATTGAAAAGAGTGCAAATTCTGCACTAGGGTGGTATGGGGTTAGATTTAAGCTTTTTGACCAATACCTAGCCTTAACCTTAGAGGACTTTGGAAAAATTTGGGACTTTCCTATTGGTGGAGTCACCTCCTACAATGATTTAGCCTTCTCCTACCAAACCCTCTCTACGTTTTGGCAAGAAATTTCTGTAGAGACGTCCTTTGAGAAAGAGTCAAAAGCTAGACACATCAAGTCCCTCACCCACTGGATGCTTCATAGAATTATAACCTACACTATTCACCAAAGGGCTTATAGGAATGAAAAGGTAACAAAAAGAGACCTCATCTTCTTATATGCATTCACCCATAACATCCAAATGAACATAACAAAATTCTTGATTGACACATTGTAACATCCGTGATTTTGGAGAAATTAAAAAAGTATTTGGAGATATAAATTGTATATACTCAATATATATTTCTAGAGTATATATAACATATTCATATGGTATATTAATTATATATGTTGGATTAATAAATTACATACTTAATATTTAATACGCATATAAGGTAAATTTGATGTGTATATAAGATACACATTACTTGTGCATATGTGTAATATCCTAAATTTTTGAAAAGTTATAATTTTTGGAAATTTGATAAAATAAATTATAATTTAAATGGATAAATTAAATTAATGGTTTTAAATGAAAAATGAAGGGGTTTCAAATGAAAAAGTGGATAAATATATGTGATATATATGTAAAATATACATAACATATAAAAATCAACACTTTTTAAAAGAAAAGTCAAAGTAAAAGGGTATTTTGGTAATTAAATCTTAGAAATTTAAAATTAATAAAATAATTCAAAAATAAATTATTTTTGAATGAAAGAGGGAATTTAGGACTTTTATTTTATTAAATAAATAATTAAATAATTAATTATTAAATTCTTTTAATATATATATATATGGTTTAAAATTAAAGGGTGAAAGGAAAGAGAAATAAAAAAAAAATAAAGTCTTCTTCTTCTTCTTTCCTTCAAGGCCTAATTTCATGGCTTCAAGAGAGGGATTTCCATACTCCAAAAATTGAAGAGATTTTAAGGATTCAAGTGGAGTTTTAGAAGTTTCTTCATCAATTGGTAAGCTTTCTTACCAAATTTTCAAATTCTATGGAAAAGTTATGTAAATTTTGGAATTTTATAGTAGCATTATTTAATTGCTTAATTGTTTATGAATGAAGTTGTTATGATTGGTTATTAATTATTTTAAGGTTGGATTAAAGAAATGGTTGAGTTTGGGTAAGATTGGTGAAGAGAGAGAATTTAGGGTTATGTAATTTTTGGAGTTTTGAAATCATGGTTTTTAATTGTGTAAATTGATTCCAAATGAGTTGTTTTGATACATAAACAAGTATTTTAAAGTCAAATATTGGATTTGGTTGTGTTTGGTTGGAGTTTGAGAATGGAAGTGGAGATTTAGGGTTTTGGAAAAGTGATTTTCCAAAGTGGTTGAATTGTGTAATTTTATTTGTTTAAGCATGTTGTTTAGTGTTAAAAGTGATGAATATAAGATTGAAATGAGTAATGGATTGTGATAGAATGGAAAACCTTCAATGGGGGAAGGTTATGCCATTTTTGAGATTTTGTGTATAAGAGTGTATTGTTATAATGTAAATGATTTAAATGTATTAAAATATATTTTTAATGATATTAATAAACTGAAAACACTAATTTAAATGGCTTGATATTGTTTTTCAAAGTTAAAGTAAGGTGAAGCTTAATTTTGGGATTTGGTTTAGAGTGATGTTTAATTATGGTTTGATGTTGAGAATACCTTAGAAAATGAAATTAAATGATTATGTATGATCACATTTGGTATAGGCATTGAGGGAGGTTGATTTGCTTCATCCAAGTGGTGAAGGGCAAGTTGGAAGGATAGGATTGGAGGTTGTATTAAGCTTGCTTTGGGTTGCTAGTAGAGGTATGTACAAACTTTAAGTATAATGTTTATATTTGCATGACATTTGGACTTAACACATTTTAGTTGAAAAATGTGTCAAGCTACTTGGTTCATTGATTGAGTATGAATAATGTGCTAGACATTTGTAATGTCATATATGTGTTAAATGCATTGTAAAAAGCCATTGATAATGGCTAAATTGTGTAAAGTATGAAATATGCATATTATATAAAAATACCCAAAGTAATTGGGTAATGTGTTGTGAATGTAAAAATGAGATATGTGGAATAATGAAATGAATTGATATTGATAAAAATGAGAAAAAATGAGAAAAGTGAGAAAAATGAGAAAGATGTGAAAAATGAGAAAAATGAGAAAAGAAATGTGAAAATAAGGCAATGAACCTAGTTTGATTATGAGAAATAAAATGAGAAATGAATTGTGAAAGTATTTGATAATGAGATAAATGAATTAATTGTGTACCTAGTATGTTATTCAATTTTCAGAGTTCTGGGTTTGGCGGCATGCCTATGAATTGCTGGGCAGGTGAAAAGATCGGGTCGTAAGCCGAGCCCAGCTGATAAATGATAAATATGATGTTTTGGGGTGAAAAGACTGGGTCGTAAGCCTCAAAAACCGTAGCAGTCTAGCCGGGTTGAGGACCAAGATACTGGGGCCTAAGGGTCTAGCCGGGTTGAGGTCCAAGAGACTGAGGCTGTTACATTATCCATGGATATATATATATATATATATTGCCTACGGGCTAGAAACATGGTGTCATTATGGACCAAAACAGTAACTCTGAAATTTTAATAGCATATTAGATCCTTTTTGGGCCCATGCTTGACTTTGCTTTAATGTGAATTATGAATTGTGATACAATTGAGCAATATAATGTTATGAGTTGTGCGTATGAAATATTTGAAAAATATAATAAAGTGAAATGATGTGACCTCTATATGCATTGTGCATTGGCATTACTTTACATTTTTATTATTATCAAAGTTTGTACCACTAGGCTTCGGCTTAGCGCGATTGTAATTCATCACGCCAGTGTCATTGACGTTTTGGTAGAGCCAGAGAGTTTTACTAGACCTGGTCGGGTCTAGGTTTGTATTTATTGAGCTTGAAGAGTTGTTTTGGGTACATCAAGATCAGAGCCAGTTGCCAGCATGTACATTTTTTATATTATGTATGTTATGATATGTTTTTGAAGCATATATTGTAAATTGCAAAGAATGATTTGAATAATTTTGTTTAAGATGGGATTTTATATATAATGTTGATATATACATACCTATATATAAGTATTTTGAGAAAATATGGAGAAATTGAGAAGTATTGGTGAATTGGTGAATTGATTTTATTTGGAGTGTTTGTTTTATGTAGGTTGTGCTTTGTTAAATTTTGGAAACGTTCAAATTACAAACAAAACTCTGGCGAATTTTTTCCAGAGATTTTCATATAAAATATTTATTTTGGATTCCTATAACAAGCAAAGAATATTTATATACTATTTATTTTATACATTAGTATTTGAAATCTTAAAACAGAAATGTAAGAATTTTTATTAAATCGGTCTGTGACATTTTTATACCGTATATGCATATTTTACATATGCTGAAAATATGTATTGTACGTATATAGGGTATAAGGGTATTACATTTATTTTGGTATCAGAGCCTAGGTTTAAGGTTCTCGACCTAGGTGGGATGATAGAGAGAGAAAATTAAAATAAAAAAATAAAATTTCAATTGTAATGCATGCATTGGCACTGGCAATTTATCTGATCCTTGATGTGGCAATGTCCATTTGATATAATGGATATGAGTTGAGATGGTGTCTAGGTTGCATAAATCAGAGTGGCGCAGTGGAAACGTCATTCTAGAGATTATGGATTAAGAATTTTTTAAACTTTTATTTGAAATTTAAAATTTATAGCTGATTCAATTGATGAATAAGTGAAATTAGAAAAACAATCTAGGAAATAATTTAAGATATAAAAATAAAAAGTTTGAGAAATGAGCATGATAGTTACAGAAAATTTTATAGATGTACTACAAAGTGATATTGTCTGAATTGTTGAACAAATCTAGAAATGTTGGATGAGTTTGAATATTTAATAGAAAGTTTTTCTATATGTTAGAATCCAAATGTATAAAATTTTATAAATTTTAAAGATGGATCTCTAATTAAGAAAAATAGAAGAACACAGATTATTGGAGAAATTTCAGCAACTCAGAATCTGTAGAAATTGAACAAAAAATAAATCTAGAAACTATGGTAAACCAACCCAGAAAAATCTAAAAGTTTACACACAATATCATATTTATTCCTATAACATATAGTTAAAATTTCATGAATTTTTATTAAGGTTTGATACCTGAAAAAAATGGACAACCGGGTGCTGCCAGAGAAATTATTAAAGAGACAGATTCTCTGATTTTGGAAGATTTAATTTTTAAATACATCAAATCAACTTGGAAAAATATAAAACTTTAAATATAAGTCCATATATGTGTCAAGTGCACATTGAATAAAAGTTTACAAGCTTTTATAAATAATTGGTAAGGAATATAAAAATTAAAAGCGAGATTGACATGAAACTGAGGAAGTCATGCAGTTTTGTGTAAGTAAGTAATAAATTAATTTTATGAGACAAATGAATGAAGAAAATTATAAACATTTATATGCATATGGGTATAAGTATAGAAGGAATATGGAGTTTTTAATAATTTTCAACAAAGAGTTCATAATTAAAATCAAGAGTGAAATCATATATGATAACGAATTATTTATTATGGAACAATGATGCATAATTTAGGGTTGAGTGTGTAAAATTAAAGTATCTAAATGGATGATATTAATTTGTGTAAGAAAATGAATTAGTGTTGTTTAAAAGTAAATGTTATGATCTTAAGATTGAGAATGTGATATGGGTGAGATTTGGTGAGGTTCATGTTGTTGGTTGCATTGTATGAAATTTGAATTTTTGAAATGGGTTTCCATAATTGTGAAAGTGATGTGTTTTGATGTTATATTAATATAAAAATAATGTTTATAATGGTAGCTCTTGAAAGTGAGATTAATAGAATGAAGTTTAAGTAAAATAGTAAATTGGAAATTTAGAGTTATAAGGGAATTTCGATGAGGATTGTTTAGATATCGATAGTTTAATATTTAATAAGAATGGGAGTAATTTTGAATGAGTAATGTTACTTATAAAAGTACTAACTAAGGTGTAATGTAGTTGATAATATAGAAATTTATTATGAAATAAAGGGAAATAATTAAGCAAGTGAAAATGAGTTACTTTAGTTAATTGAATTGGAAATGATGAAAATGGATATGAAAGGTGTGATCAATGCAAAAAAAAAAAATGCAAGAGAGATGTCACATTGGAAACGTGACTAAGATTTATATGAAGTGTCAGAAAAAATATATATAATAAGAAACTTATTTAAGAGATGGGTGATTGAATAAGGAAGATGTTAATTATATTGTGGTCAGAGTGTGTATATATGTTGAATTGATGCTAATGCTTTTCTTTTACAGGCGTGCAGTTCTTTGGAAGCAGAAATTCAAGCAGTAACAGTTGGCTTGCGTTGGTGCCTTGCTTTGGGTTATCAACGTGTCCAAGTTGAGTTGGATGCGATTAATGTTGTTTCCTTCTTCTCTCAACAACAAAGGTCTAGGCTTCTGGATATTCCAAATGAGGTTTAATTTCTGCACATTTTTCATGAAGGAAATCAAGCTTCGCATTATCTTGCTTACTATAGTCGAATTAATAGTGTTTCTAGAGTTTTTGAGTCTTTTAGTTCTCTTCCTAATTACATTAAAGGGATTGTTTTAACTGACTATGTAGGACTTCCATATATTAGATATCAATACCTTATTAAAAAAAATGTTATCGAATATTTACTACCTTATACAAATACGTGTCTGGTGATATTGAGAATGATATTGCATGTATTAATATACCTAAGAGAGATTAGGTCTTGACCTATGTAGAGTTAGGTCATGTGATGAATTGAGATTGAGAATGGACCCGAACAGAGCTAGAAGGTGAAATTGTTATTTTAACAACTGAACTTCATGATTGTATATTGTTTTGGGTCTAAAGTATATGCATATGAATAAGAGATTGTAAGGAAAAAGGAAAGTATAATGAAGAAAGTATGGATGTGAAAAAAAAAAGAAATGAATGAAAATTTTTATAAGAGATAGATTAGAAATGGAGTAATAAATGGAAATTGTGTAAATTAGCATATGAACGAATGTGTATATGAAAGAGATGTTAATGATAATATTATTGAAACATGAATTAGGCTAATGATGATCAAGTGATCAAGAGTAAATTGCTTTGAAACAGAGCTGAAACGTGTTAACTTTTTGTGTATCAAAATATTAGAAAATGAATATGTGATTTTTGCGATACAAACTTAACATTGTGATTGGAAATGTTTGAAGAAGAATGATAGAAGGGCAGTATTTATTTATAAGCCACGGATGTGACCATTATTATGGCATGACCGTTGGATAGTTTTTGTGAGATTGATAGTTATGCTTCAAGAAACATGGTCAATACTTATGGTTTGCATAGTTGTATCTTATAATTTTATACTAGAAATTTGTTTATAATTATAAAAAGTGTGAAAGCAGTAGAGAATTGTAAAAATATGATGAGCTTTAAATGATGTATAAGAAAAGTGATTTGTGTAAATAGGGTAACTATAAGAAATGTGAGAAAATGGTAAATGAAAGGAATTATGAAATGTGAGTAAGAGTTATATAATAAATGTGTTTGAAAGTGGTATAAAATGAATAAGTTGATGAAAATGATGTGTAAAGTAAACGAGACTAGGGGAAATGAATATTATCTGTAATGATGAATTCGAAGAGAATTAAAATTTGAGAATAAATTTGACCTAATAGTATTAAGTCTTGAATTGAAAACAGATTGATGAATTTAAAATAGACAAAAGGTTGGTCAGAATAGAATAAGGTTGTAATGGTCATATTGTGATAGTTAGATCAATTGATCCGAAATGTAATAAGTTTACAAGTATTTATTGAAATTCAATGTGTGTAGTTGTATTAAGAATATGCAAGCTATATGATAATGTGCATAATTGTAACACCCCTACACCCCGTATATGTACACAGCATGCTATTACGATCGTAATATACATATACTAAATATAGGAATACCACGGTTATTAAACAAACGACTCACTCCTTTCGCAATAATATAAGCAAACTTAAAACATTTAAGTTATATCATAAAATACAATAATTAAAACGTTCATTCAATACGCAGCGGAAAATGTAAAAATATTTACAAATACATAAACATCAAAATCAAATTTTACAAAACATAAAGTTTTTACATGTTTGGCAATCAGTCATTGATCTTTAAGCACACAATCAACACTTCAAAATCTAGACTCGACTCGGTCTAGATGAACTCTCTGACTCTTCCCTGTCACCTGCGCTATGAACCACAATCGCGCTAAGCCCACGGCTCAGTGGTACAAACCCTAATGATAATATATTTCAATGCAATGCCAATATCATATGTTCAAACATTATAAACAATACATAAGAATATCACATTTTAAAGTCTTACCTTGAATCTCATTATTCAATAACTTATTAAAAACATTCATGTTGTATCTTCATAGTTTCATTACTCAACATAGCTTTCCAAGCCACATTCATTTTCATTAAATTACTTACGTATTATAATCATCTCATAACATTATATCTTACTCCATAGTTCATATTAAAGCAAAGACAAGCATGGGCCCAAAAGACACTAATATGCCATTCAACTTTCAAAGTTAATGTTTTCGTTTAATTATCACATTTATCATTATCAATATCCCAACTAGGCTTCAAGGATTTAGCTTCAACTAAGCTTCAAGGGGAACAAAGCATGCTAAGTATCAACCCAACTTGGCTTCAAGAACCAAACCTAACCTAGCTTCAAGGGTTGTAACATCTCAATTAGGCTTTAAGGACTAGACCCAACCAAGCTTCAAGGAGAGTTAAGCATGCTAAACTTCAACCCAACTTGGCTTCAAGGATCAAGCCCAACCTAACTTCAAGAGAATGTTACTATTAGGCATGCCACCGACAACAAAACTCTAAAAATGGAATAACACATTAGCCACACAACTCATTTATTATTTCATTATCAATTCCATTCTCATTTCTCATCATCATCTAGGCAAACATGCCTCAATCATCTCATTTACATCACTATAGCCAATAACAATGGCTTCATATCTTATCAAGATAGTATACATAATCCATTGCCTTGGACATATATCTTCAATTCATCATCATATAGGCAACATGCCCCATTTATTTCATTTCAATAATGATAGCCAACCATAATGGCTTCACTTCTCATTATATCTCAATTCACAATAAAACAATTCATCATAATCAATTGAATTGCATATATATTTCATATTTCATCATATCTTTCTCATTTTCAACATACATTCCACAAAGTTCACATTATGCAAAACATAACATTATTAATATGCATCAACAATACAATAGATTACTTAACACATTTACAATCAAATATGTTAAGTCTCAAGATCATATAAAGGTATGCAATAATGTAGGGTTTGTACTTACCTTAAAAACAATTCACACACAACACCAACTCCTCTCCCAAGAATCCTCACAACTTGGATTAGGGTAATTTAACTTCTTCAAGACCTAATCCAAAAATGATAAAATACATCAATTCCAATACAATTATTCACTTATTAACCTCATACTAGACCTTTAAATCACAATTTACAAACCAACATCTCTCTCTAGGACCCCACGGTCGTGGCCTAAACCCCACGGGCGTGGGTTACCAAATGGTTCTGCCTCCCTTGCTCCAAATCCCCATGGCCATGGCTTCCAATGGCCACGGTCGTGGCAGCCAAGAGCCACGGGCGTGGCATCCAAGATGCTTTTGTTTCGGACCAAATTCATGTATTCTATGCTTCTAACTTCATTAAACACAAACAACTTGAAGATCTAGGAAAATAAATGATCAAACTCAAGTTTAACATCACTCACCAATTCAAAACCCTAAAACAAACATCACTCTTACTCTTCCAACACCAACACCAACCTAACTTCTTATCTTCAATTCAATTCCAACACTTTCAAACATACTATAATCAAACATAATCACACTATCACATCTCAACAATCAAACTCAATTACAACTCAAAATAAAACAAGAGAAATCAAGAGAGAACTTACCAAAGTTGATGAAACTTCTTGAATTTCCAACTTAATCACTTGAATCTTCCTTCAATTTGATTATAGAAATCAAAACCTCTCTTGCTCTCTTTTGTCTTTGGGATACCCAGCCAACCAAGGAGAAGAAAAGAAAAGAATAAGAAAATGAAGAAAGCAAAGTCAAATACTCTTCTTCACTTAAACCTCCACCAAGTATTTAATAATAAAATATTCTAAATAATTCTCTTCCACCAATTTTAATTTCCCTTTTAATTAATTCCATTAATAATAAAAATAAAATATCTTCTTTTGACCATCTCATATTTACTTATATATGTTGTATATATTTCCATATATACAACATATACACTCTCTCTTAACTTCTTTTCTCTTTCCAATTCAACATATACATTAAATCCAAATAAAACAACAATAATACCAAAACTTCTAGGGCACACTTTGGGATATTACAATTCTCCCCCTCTAAAAAGACATTTCGTCCTCGAAATTACCTGATCTTAAGTTCGAAACAGTTGAGGATACTGATCACGCATCACTTGCTCGCTCTCCCAAGTTGCCTCTTCCTTCTTATGATTCTTCCAAAGAACCTTCACCAGTGGCACTCTCTTATTTCTCAACTCTTTTACTTCATGTGCTAAAATAGCAATTGGTTCTTCTTCACATGTCAGATCTAGATTCACCTCAATAGATTCAACTGGTAAAACATGAGATGGGTCTGATCTGTACCTCTGCAACATAGATACATGGAAGACATTGTGAATTCTATCTAACTCAGGCGGCAAAGCGAGTCGATAAGCAACTGATCCAACTCTTTCTAATATCTCATATGGTCTAATAAAACGAGGACTCAGCTTCCCTCTTCGACCAAATCTTAAAATCTTTTTCCAAGGAGACACTTTCAGAAATACTTTATCTCCAACATCAAATTCTATGTCTCTTCTCTTCAAATCTGAATAAGATTTCTGCCGATCTGAAGCTGCTTTTAATCGATCCCGAATTATCTTCACTTTTTCTTCCGTTTCTTTAATCAAATCAGGACCAACTAACTTGCCTTCTCCAATTTCATTCCAACATAAAGGTGTCCTACATCTTCTACCATACAATGCCTCAAATGGTGCCATACCAATACTGGATTGATGACTGTTGTTGTAAGCAAATTCCACAAGTGGAAAAAATCTGTCCCAACTTCCAGAGAAATCAATGACACAGCTTCTCAACATATCCTCAATAATTTGTATCACCCTCTCTGATTGCCCATCTGTCTGCAGATGAAAAGCTGAGCTAAAGTGCAATCGAGAACCCAATGCACCATGCAAACTCTTCCAAAATCTCAAAGTAAACCATGGATCTCGATCAGACACTAAAGAAATTGGGACTCCATACAACCTCACTATCTCACATAGCTCAGCCAAGTTCTCAAGAGAAAAGTCCATTCTAACTGGAAGAAAATGAGCTGTCTTTGTCAGTCGATCAACAATCAACCAAATAGCATCATGCTTCTTCTGAGTCAATGGTAAACCAGACACAAAATCCATTGTCACTCTCTCCCATTTTCATTCAGGCACTGTTAAAGGTTGAAGCAACCCTGTTGGAACTTGGTGTTCAGCTTTCACCCTCTGACATGTGAGACACTTGGATACAAACTCCGTTATGTCTCTCTTCATACCTGACCACCAATAATGCTGCTTCAAATCCTGATACATCTTTGTACTCCCAGGGTGCATAGCAAAAACTGACTGATGTGCTTCTTCTAAAATAACCTTTTTCAATCTTACATCATTAGGAACACACAGTCTATCTTTAAACCAAAGGCTACCATCACTTTTCACATGAAAATCTCTACTCTCCCCATTTTGGCAATCTAACACAATCTTCTAAATTCTCTCATCAGCTAATTGAACTTCTTTAATCTGATCCAATAATACCGGTCTCAACTGCAACTGAGCCAACAATGCACCATCATCACATGATTTAAAACTAGCATGCAATGCTGTCAACTCAACAAGCAACGAGAGCGAATAAGCAGTCAAACCTGCTAAAGACTTCCGACTCAGAGCATCAGCAACAACATTTGCTTGCCAGGATGATAATCAATCAAACAATCATAATCTTTAATCAGCTCTAACCATCGCCTTTGCTGAAGATTAAGCTCTCTCTGAACCCCCAAATATTTCAAACTCTTATGATCCGTATAGATAAAACACTTCTCTACATACAAGTAGTGTCGCCAAATCTTTAAAGCAAACACTATGGCTGCCAACTCCAAATCATGCATCGGATAATTAAACTCATGCGGCTTCAACTGCCGAGAAGCATAAGCTATAACTTTACCTTCTTGCATCAAAACACATCCTAAACCATTATGTGAAGCATCACTGTAAATCACATATGGTTTATCTTCCACAAGCAAAGTAAGAACAGGCGCTTGAGTCAACACCTCTTTCAACTGCTCAAAACTAGCTTGGCACTGATCTATCCACACAAATCTAACTCCCTTTCGAAGTAATCTGGTGAGTGGAGTAGCTATCAAAGAAAAACCTTTCACAAAGCGTCGATAATAGCCTGCCAAACCCAGAAAACTTCTAACTTCAGTTACAGACTTCGGTGGGCTCCAATTCAAAATAGCTTCAACTTTACTTGGATCAACTCTTATACCATCTGCTGAAACTATATGACCCAGAAAAGTAACTTGATCAAGCCAAAACTCACACTTCGACAGCTTAGCATACAACTGCTTCTCTCTCAAGATCTGCAACACAATCCGCAAATGCTTGTCATGTTCCTCTTCACTACGCAAATACACCAAAATATCATCAATAAAAACCACCACAAACTGATCTAGATAGTGCCTAAACACCCTATTCATCAAATCCATGAAAGCTGCAGGTGCATTCGTCAATCCAAAAGGCATCACTAAAAACTCATAATGCCCATACCTTGTGCGAAAAGCTGTTTTAGAAACATCTTCAGCTTTAACCCTCAACTGATGGTACCCTGATCTCAAATCAATTTTGGAAAACACTGCTGCTCCCTTCAACTGATCAAAGATATCATCAATCCTAGGCAAAGGATACTTATTCTTGATAGTCACCTTGTTCAATTGCCTATAATCGATGCACAACCTTAAAGTACCATCCTTTTTCTTCACAAACAAAACAGGAGCTCCCCACGGAAAAATACTAGGGCGAACAAACCCTTTATCCAGCAACTCCTACAACCGCACCTTCAACTCTCTCAACTCAGCAAGTGCCATTCGATAGGGAGTAATAGAGATGGGAGTGGTACCAGGCAACAAATCAATACCAAACTCAACCTCTCTCTCAGGGGGTAACCCTGGCAACTCCTCAGGAAACACATCTGGGAATTCCGCAACTGTGGGTATACTATCAAGTTGAGAACCCACTACTCTGGTATCCACAATATGAGCAAGATAAGCATCACACCCTTTTCTAATCAACTTTCTAGCTGCAAAAGCTGAAACAAACAAGGATGCAAGTTGTCTCTGCTCACTAGACACCACCACATTTCTACCATCACCGGTTCTCAAAGTAACATATTTCTTTTGACAGTCTACCACAGCTCCATGCTTAGACAACCAATCCATGCCTAAGATCAAATCATACTCCTTAAAAGGTATTTCAATCAAATCACCCAAAAACTCCTCACCTTGTACCACAACTGCACTATCACGATGCACCTTACTCACCACAACACTATGTCCTAAAGGATTTGTCACCAAGACATCAAATCCTAAGGACTCTGAATGCAATTCAGACACAGGCAAGATAGATGCACTTATGTATGAATGAGTAGATCCTGGATCAATCAAAGCAAGAACTGAAATGCCAAATAAAGAAAATGTATCTGCTATAACTGCTGAAGCATCCGGCTGCCTCTACATCACATATACTCTCTGAGAAGATCCGGCCTCATCTGGCCTACTGCCTTTGGATGAAGATCCTCCTCTCTGACTAAACCCAGGTCTACCACCTCTACTGACACCTCTACCGACACTGGGTCAAGAAGTTGCAGTATCAGTCTGTCTATCATCCTGTGGCTCAGGACAATCTTTAATAAAATGAGCTAGTGACCCACATCTAAAACAAACTCCTGATCCACTCGTCTTCCAACAAACATCCCCATGGGTCCTACCACAATGAACACATACAGGTGGAGTAGATCTCTGAACCACTGGAGTCGGTGCACTCGCTACCGAAGCTATAGGTCTTGGTCTCTGTCTCTGATATTGAACTGACCTACCAGACTGCCTCTGGCTCCTACTGATCCTCAGAATAAAACTTCCTCTGCCTGTCTTCATAAATGAAGACCCTGCCTCAAACTGGGATCTCCTAACTCTGGTCTCTTCCTCGGTAGTAGCTACTGCAATGCCCTGTGCTCTCTCAACACTTCTAGCTGCTGCAACCAACTGAGAAAAATCCTGGTACCGAGAACCAGCAACAATGCACATAATAGAGGGCCTCAACCCCTCTTCAAACCTCCTGCACCGGTCAATCTCATCGAAAATAATCCCACCGGCATAGTGACTCAACCAGATGAACTCTATCTCATACTCTGTTACGGTCCGGTTATCTTGTCTCAGATTCAGAAATTTCATCTTCTTGACATCTTTATACTCCCTCGGAGTATATTTCTGCTCAAACTCCCTTAGAAAATCATTATAAGATAATGTAGGTGGATCGTCCATGGCATGAGGAACCATCTTCCACCAATCATAAGCATCTTTCTGAAGAAGGGATCATGCATAATCAAATTTCTCATCAGGAGTAGCTTGCAACTGAATAAATATCCTCTGCACTTTATCCAACTACTGCTCAGCTACTGCAGGATATGTAGTACCCAAGAAATCCTCAGCTCCATATTTTCTCAATTTATCATAATGCCTCACCGGTACTTGAGGCTGTGGTGGCGGTGGTGGCTGCTGTACGGGAGCTCCCCTCAACAATTTGGCACAAGAGCAGGTGCCTCACTAACTCTCTCAACCCTAGCTCCATCTCTACTCTCTCCCGGATCTACACTCTCAGTACTACCTTCTACAGACTGACGTGACTGGGATGCCATCACTACCTATATCTGCAAACACAGCATAATATACCTTATTAAAGATCAGAGACTGCCAATACCAAAACATGTATTTTATTTAAAAACCAACTTTTAAAATCAAATTATTCTTTTTCTTACAATTGACCTAGGTTGAGAATCTTAAACCTAGGCTCTGATACCAAAATAATTATAACACCCCTATACCCCGTATACGTACAAAGCATGCTATTACAATCGTAATATATGTATACTGAATATAGGAATACCACGGTTTATTAAACAAACGACTCACTCCTTTTGCAATAATATAAGCAAACTCAAAACATTTAAGTTATATCATAAAATACAATAATTAAAATGTTCATTCAATATGCAGCGGAAAATGTAAAAATATTTACAAATACATAAACATCAAAATCAAATTTTACAAAACATAAAGTTTTTACATGTTTGGCAGTCAGTCTTTGATCTTTAAGCACACAATCAACACTTCAAAATCTAGACTCGACTCGGTCTAGATGAACTCTCTGGCTCTTCCCTGTCACCTGCGCGATGAACCACAATCGCGCTAAGTCCACGGCTCAGTGGTACAAACCCCAATGATAATATGTTTCAATGCAATGCCAATATCATATGTTCAAACATTATAAACAATACATAAGAATATCACATTTCAAAGTCTTACCTTGAATCTCATTATTCAATAACTTATTAAAAACATTCATGTTGTATCTTCATAGTTTCATTACTCAACATAGCTTTCCAAGCCACATTCATTTTCATTAAATTACTTACGTATTATAATCATCTCATAACATTATATCTTACTCCATAGTTCATATTAAAGCAAAGACAAGCATGGGCCCAAAAGACACTAATATGCCATTCAACTTTCAAAGTTAATGTTTTCGTTTAATTATCACATTTATCATTATCAATATCCCAACTAGGCTTCAAGGATTTAGCTTCAACTAAGCTTCAAGGGGAACAAAGCATGCTAAGTATCAACCCAACTTGGCTTAAAGAACCAAACCCAACCTAGCTTCAAGGGTTGTAACATCTCAATTAGGCTTTAAGGACTAGACCCAACCAAGCTTCAAGGGGAGTTAAGCATGCTAAACTTCAACCCAACTTGGCTTCAAGGATCAAGCCCAACCTAACTTCAAGAGAATGTTACTATTAGGCATGCCACCGACAACAAAACTCTGAAAATGGAATAACACATTAGCCACACAACTCATTTATTATTTAATTATCAATTCCATTCTCATTTCTCATCATCATCTAGGCAAACATGCCTCAATCATCTCATTTACATCACTATAGCCAACAACAATGGCTTCATATCTTATCAAGATAGTATACATAATCCACTGCCTTGGACATATATCTTCAATTCATCATCATATAGGCAACATGCCCCATTTATTTCATTTCAATAATGATAGCCAACCACAATGGCTTCACTTCTCATTATATCTCAATTCACAATAAAACAATTCATCATAATCAATTGAATTGCACATATATTTCATATTTCATCATATCTTTCTCATTTTCAACATACATTCCACAAAGTTCACATTATGCAAAACATAACATTATTAATATGCATCAACAATACAATAGATTACTTAACACATTTACAATCAAATATGTTAAGTCTCAAGATCATATAAAGGTTTGCAATAATGTAGGGTTTGTACTTACCTTAAAAACAATTCACACACAACACCAACTCCTCTCCCAAGAATCCTCACAACTTGGATTAGGGTAATTTAACTTCTTCAAGACCTAATCCAAAAATGATAAAATACATCAATTCCAATACAATTATTCACTTATTAACCTCATACTAGACCTTTAAATCACAATTTACAAACCAACATCTCTCTCTAGGACCCCACGGTCGTGGCCTAAACCCCACGGGTGTGGGTTACCAAATGGTTCTGCCTCCCTTGCTCCAAATCCCCACGGCCATGGCTTCCAATGGCCACGGTCGTGGCAGCCAAGAGCCACGGGCGTGGCATCCAAGATGCTTTTGTTTCGGACCAAATTCATGTATTCTATGCTTCTAACTTCATTAAACACAAACAACTTGAAGATCTAGGAAAATAAATGATCAAACTCAAGTTTAACATCACTCACCAATTCAAAACCCTAAAACAAACATCACTCTTACTCTTCCAACACCAACACCAACCTAACTTCTTATCTTCAATTCAATTCCAACACTTTCAAACATACTATAATCAAACATAATCACACTATCACATCTCAACAATCAAACTCAATTACAACTCAAAATAAAACAAGAGAAATCAAGAGAGAACTTACCAAAGTTGATGAAACTTCTTGAATTTCCAACTTAATCACTTGAATCTTCCTTCAATTTGATTATAGAAATCAAAACCTCTCTTGCTCTCTTTTGTCTTTGGGATACCCAGCCAACCAAGGAGAAGAAAAGAAAAGAATAAGAAAATGAAGAAAGCAAAGTCAAATACTCTTCTTCACTTAAACCTCCACCAAGTATTTAATAATAAAATATTCTAAATAATTCTCTTCCACCAATTTTAATTTCCCTTTTAATTAATTCCATTAATAATAAAAATAAAATATCTTCCTTTGACCATCTCATATTTACTTATATATGTTGTATATATTTCCATATATACAACATATACACTCTCTCTTAACTTCTTTTCTCTTTCCAATTCAACATATACATTAAATCCAAATAAAACAACAATAATACCAAAACTTCTAGGGCACACTTTGGGATATTACAATAATACAGTGTTTTGATATGTATATGCATATGAAAGGAGCTAAGTTATATTAGTTTCAAATAAATTATAAGAGAAAAGTGTTAGTTATAGTATAATTGGAATGAATTTTATTAAGGAAATAAGATTTTTTTTGTTGTATAATGGTGATATTAAATTAATATGTGTTAATTGCATAAAGAGTAGGATCAAAGTGAAGATGTGTAAAATTATTGGGTTAAGATAAAAGTTATTAACATTTGAATTTAAGGTGATGAGAGTATATTTTTAAGATAATAAAGTGATCAGATATCTAGAGTGCAATAGGTGTGTGGTGCATATATATTAAGGAGATGAACTAATTTTGTCTAATGATAATTCGATTGAAGATATAATAATCTATTGTGACTGTTTGAGTAAATAGATAGTATAATGATGTGTTAGGGAATGTTAAAAAGGAAATTAAGAATGAACCTAAGGGGGAGAATAGAAATTATATAATTTAGTAAAATAATGATTTGGATGATTTATTACTATACTGGATAATTTCGAGGATGAAATTATTTAAGGGGGAGAAAATTGTAACATTTGCGATTTTGGAGAAATTAAATTAGTATTCGGAGATATAAATTGTATATACTCAATATATATATCTAGAGTATATATAACATATACATATGGTATATTAATTGTATATGTTGGATTAATATATTACATACTTAATATTTAATACGCATATAAGGTACATTTGATGTGTATATAAGATACACATTACTTGTGCATATGTGTAATATCCTAAATTTTTGAAAAGTTATAATTTTTGAAAATTTGATAAAATAAATTATAATTTAAATGGATAAATTAAATTAATGGTTTTAAATGAAAAATGAAGGGGTTTTAAATGAAAAAGTGGATAATATATGTGATATATATGTAAAATATACATAACACATAAAAATCAACGCTTTTAAAAAGAAAAGTCAAAGTAAAAGGGTATTTTGGTAATTAAATCTTAGAAATTTAAAATTAATAAAATAATTCAAAAATAAATTATTTTTGAATGGAATAGGGAATTTAGGACTTTTAATTTATTGAATAAATAATTAAATAAATAATTATTAAATTATTTTAATATATATATATATATGGTTTAAAATTAAAGGGTGAAAGGAAAGAGAAATAAAAAAAATAAATTCTTCTTCTTCTTCTTCTTCTTTCCTTCAAGGCCAAATTTCATGGCATCAAGAGAGTGATTTGCTTCTTCCATACTCCAAAAATTGAAGAGATTTTAAGGATTCAAGTGGAGTTTTAGAGGTTTCTTCATCAATTGGTAAGCTTTCTTACCAAAATTTCAAATTCTATAAAAAAGTGTGCTATGTAAAATTTGAAATTCTATAGTAGCATGATTTAATTGCTTAATTGGATATGAATGAAGTTTTTTTGATTGGTTATTAATGATTTTAAGGTTGGATTAAAGAAATGGTTGAATTTGAGTAAGATTGGTGAAGAGAGAGAATTTAGGGTTATGTAATTTTTGGAGTTTTGAAATCATGGTTTTTAATTGTGTAAATTGATTCCAAATGAGTAGTTTTGATACATAAACAAGTATTTTAAAGTCAAATATTGGATTTGGTTGTGTTTGGTTGGAGTTTGAGAATGGAAGTGGAGATTTAGGGTTTTGGAAAAGTGATTTTCCAAAGTGGTTGAATTGTGTGATTTTATTTGTTTAAGCATGATGTTTAGTGTTAAAAGTGGTGAATATAAGCTTGAAATGAGTAATGGATTGTGTTGGAATGGAAAACCTTCAATGGGGGAAGGTTATGCCATTTTTGAGATTTTGTGTATAAGAGTGTATTGTTATAATGTAAATGATTTAAATGTATTAAAATATGTTTTTAATGATATTAATAAACTTAAAACACTAATTTAAATGGCTTGATATTGTTTTTCAAAGTTAAAGTAAGGTGAAGCTTAATTTTGGGATTTGGTTTAGAGTGATGTTTAATTATGGTTTGATGTTGAGAATACCTTAGAATATGATATTAAATGATTATGTATGATCACATTTGGTATAGGCATTGAGGGAGGTTGATTTGCTTCATCCAAGTGGTGAAGGGCAAGTTGGAAGGATAGGATTGGAGGTTGTATTAAGCTTGCTTTGGGTTGCTAGTAGAGGTATGTACAAACTTTGAGTATAATGTTTATATTTGCATGACATTTGGACTTAACACATTTTGGTTGAAAAATGTGTTAATCTACTTGGTTCATTGATTGAGTATGAATAATGTGCTATGACATTTGTAATGTCATATATGTGTTAAATGCATTGTTAAAAGCCATTGATAATGGCTAAATTGTGTAAAGTGTGAAATATACATATTATATGAAAATACCCAAAGTAATTGGGTAATGTGTTGTGAATGCAAAAATGAGATATGTGGAATAATGATATGAATTGATATTGATAAAAATGAGAAAAAATGAGAAAAATGAGAAAGATGTGAAAAATGAGAAAAAAATGTGAAAAATAAGGCAATGAGCCTAGTTTGATTATGAGAAATAAAATGAGAAATGAATTGTGAAAATATTTGATAATGAGATAAATGAATTAATTGTGTCCCTAGTATGTTATTCAATTTTCAGAGTTCTGGGTTTTGCGGCATGCCTATGAATTGCTGGGCAGGTGAAAAGACAGGGTCGTAAGCCGAGCCCAGTTGATAAATGATAAATATGATGTTTTTGGGGTGAAAAGACTGGGTCGTAAGCCTCAAAAACCGTAGCAGTCCAGCCGGGTTGAGGACCAAGATACCGGAGCCTAAGGGTCTAGCCAGGTTGAGGTCCAAGAGACTGGGGCTGTTACATTATCCATGGATATATATATATATATATATTGGCTATGGGCTAGACACATGGTGTCATTATGGACCAAAACAGTAACTCTGAAATTTGAATAGCATATTAGATCCTTTTTGGGCCCATGCTTGTCTTTACTTTAATGTGAATTATGAATTGTGATACAATTGAGCAATATAATGTTATGAGTTGTGCGTATGAAATATTTGAAAATATAATAAAGTGAAATGATGTGACCTCTAATGCATTGTGAATTGGCATTACTTTACATTTTTATTATTATCAAAGTTTGTACCACTAGGCTTCGGCTTAGCGCGATTGTAATTCATCGCACCGGTGTCATGGACTTTTTGGTAGAGCTGGAGAGTTTTACTAGACCTTGTCTAGTCTAGGTTTGTATTTATTGAGTTTGAAGAGTTGTTTTGAGTTCATCAAGATCAGAGCTAGTTGCCAACATGTACATTTTTTATATTATGTATGTTATGATACGTTTTTGAAGCATATATTGTAAATTGTAAAGAATGATTTGAATAATTTTGTTTAAGATGGGATTTTATATATAATGTTGATATATACATACCTATATATAAGTATTTTGAGAAAATATGGAGAAATTGAGAAGAACTGGTGAATTGATTTTATTTGGAGTGTTTGTTTTATGCAGGTTATGTTTTGTTGAATTTTGGAAACGTTCAAATTACAAACAAAACTCTGGCGAATTTTTCCCAGAGATTTTCATATAAAATATTTATTTTGGATTCCTATAACAAGTAAAGAATATTTATATACTATTTATTTTATATATTAGTATTTGAAATCTTAAAACAGAAATGTAAAATATGCGTATTTTATTTTATATATTAGTATTTGATACCATATATGCGTATTTTACATATGCTGAAAATATGTATTGTACGTATATAGGGTATAAGGGGTGTTACACACATTGTATCACCATGTTGTCACAAGAACTAGAAGCTTCTTCTTATCTTCCCAAATCACTTAAATAGCTAGGCACCTGAACTTACTCGATGATCTTAACTTAGCTACCTTGAGAAATCCTTTAAATCTTGCCTCAAGTGCTATCACAATAGACTATCTACAACATGCTGGCTGTGTTAGAAAGATTGAAGGCATATATGTGTACTACTTTGGCAAAAGAGGAGTTGTACATAGGCACAAGAAATGACCAAGGTACACCATTGAGGAAGAACGAGACTCTTTGGAAGTTGCTATTGAACTACCTCCCAAGGCTTCCTCATCTAAACCTACCCAAACTAGCTCTCCTACAAAACTCATTTTGAGAGCCATCAAATCTCTTTCAAGGAAACTCTCTCACTTCAAGAAAAGCATATCCAAGAGATTCCATCACCTGAACAAAAGGATTGACCTTATATCTCACATGCATCATGATCTCTATGACATGCAAGGCAAAATGAATTTGCCTCAATGTAATCTTGAGGATTGAGATATAAGTGATCATACAGAGAGTCCCCCTGAAGAAGAAGAATCCATCAGCACTAGCTCTACCAGCAATGTCCCTCTTGATAAGGGAAAAGCTCTTATAGAAGAAGAAGAGCTAAATGAGGATGAAGATTCTGATTATTTTACTTTTACTATTTCTGTTTTGTTGTTTCTATTTTTTTCTCTTACTATTGTCTTTGATATCCTTTGTACTGCCCTATTTTTAATAACATTATGGTTTTTATGTTCATAATCTTCTTATGCATTTTGCCTATGACAAAGGGGGAGAAATATACAAATATGAGTGTGTAAAGTTATTACACTAATGTGTATGTGTATGTGCCAAGTTATTACAATAAAATAAGCTATACACTCCAAAATATACATGATACATGCACATGTTTAGGGGGAGCTTTATAGAATTCCTCCAGAAATGTATTAACCCTCAATACATGAGAAGTTTAAAATTTTTTTTCCTTGAATTTACATTTCTCTCACTTTATATCATCATTCCATTTGATTGTCAAAGTCAAAATGGGGGAGATTGTTAGCCAAATGATCTCAATTTTGATCCTTGACAACTCAAATTGAATGACTTATTTAACATGTGTTTTAAGAACCTTGTTGCAGGATAAATTCGACCGTTGAAGCAAATTTGAATGTAGCGACCATCCCTTATATAAAGGCGACCACATAGGACATTTGTGCGACCATCCTAGTATTAAGGACGACCGCTAACTGCTTCAAACAGTCCATTAACACAAGGTCTAAACTACCAAGACTTATTTCTCACTATTTATAACGGCTAGTTAGACCACATTGGCTATAAATTCACACATTATTCTGTTAAAAGAAAATAAGAGATTCTAAATTTATTAGCCAAGCAACATATTTTCTTTTATTACTACAATTAACATTTGAATTTTAATGAGTGTTGGGTGTAAGCATTAAAAACACCATTGTAAAAGTTTGAGTGTGAGCTTGGAAACACTTAGGTTGTGAGAGTGAGCCTGGGAAAAACTCTTGTAAGGGTTATGAGGTATATGATCTCAAACCAATTGTAAAGTTAGAGTTAAGCTTGTAAGAAGAAAACTCAAAGTTAGTGTAACCTTAACAAGTTGTTGAGGAAGTGGATGTAGGATTGGAGTTAATCCGAACCACTATAAATCTTATGTGTTCTTTCTTCTACTCACTACTCAACCATTTATTTTTTCTACATTTCTTGTTGTTAAGTTTTGAATTCTTTGTTTCTATTTGCCATTATTTCTTAAAAAAATAATTCACCTCCCCTCTTGGTTGCCATATTGGGACAACATTATTTATTTTACTTTTAATCATAGATTTCTTTTACCGATATGAAAACATACACTCAAACTTTAATAATTTTATTTTAATCAAATTATTACGAACAACACCTTTCTTGTGAGATGATCTTGGGGCGATCACCATTACTATAACAACCTCGTATACTTGCGAGAGTTGCTTTTAAGTAGTGTTTAGTAGAGCGCAACATATGCATACAGAATATAAGAGTGTCACAACTACATACATTTAAATTTTTTTTTTTTACAATTATACAAAAAATATTGTTATTCTTAAAAAGTATTGTAATAGTTAAAGTAAAGGTTACAATAAAAAATATTACCAAAACTACATATTTTAAAGAAAAATCTCTACAAAAAAAATTATCTGAGTTTTATCTTTAATTTGGATGTTCCCAAAAATTACACAACTCAACCTGTAGAAAAATATACACTCCCAATATAAATCACTATTCATCCCACTCCAATACTTCTCAAAATTTCTCCCAATTCTCAATTAAATATCTGATATAACAAATGCATAAAAGTTTTCCAAATATGTACATATAATCCAAAACCTTAATAATTTACATCATATACATATATATACACATAATGTACATAATTCCAAAAAAAATTTACAAAATGAAATATTTACATGATTGCGTCTAGTTTTGGTTTGTGGCTACCTATCAAACACCAAAAATAAGTAGGGAACACTTCAGCTTGTTAGGTCCTATAGTGCTTTAAGTATCAATCCTGTTACCTGTGCAATAAACAAATCGCTAAGCAAATTACTTAGTGGTGCATGCTTTGATATAATGAAAATTAAGAATGAATGCAAAAATGCTTTTTTTTAATTATAATAATGGCATGCAATTTCATATAACAACTCACACACTTATGACATTCAATCCATCACATTACATATTCACATGCATTGAGCCCAAATGACCCTATATAATATCCAAGTTCCAGAGATATTGTTTGGACATGTTCTTGACACCTAGTGTTTGGCCTAAAGGCAAATAATAGTGATGTCCAACGGCTGGCCTAAAGGCAATATAAATAACAGTGACGCCCAGCATCTAACCCGAAAGCAATCCTCGGCATGCCATAATACAAAACACAATACTCTGAAAATTCATATTACATTAGGTTGCACATATTATTTAGACAATTTCACACTTTTCTCATACTTTGACAATTATGTTAATTCCATTCTTTCTGCACTTTTACTAATATTTCATCATTTTTTCACATATTTTCATCAATTTCATCAATTTTCTTGCCACATCCTCAATGTGGGCGAATTATGCATATTTTAGGCATAATTACACATTTTTCACAATCGTATTATTCAATGCTTTTAGGCATCTTAAAATAGCTCACTTAATCATACATTATGCATTTCAGACAATTAAACATATATCTATGCACTTTTAATATGATTTCACACATCAAAGTAGCATAGTCCACATTTTCACATACAGTGTAACATGAAAAATAAATGCATTTAAACACATATTAATCAATTATGTACTAACCTTTGTTTAACCTAATTCCAAGCTAAAAATCACCACCTTACCTTCACCTTCCCCAAGTGTCCTTCACCACTTGGTATGGACAACTTGTTTCTACTCAATGCCTTTTCAAAATAAATGTCTACAGTAATTTAAAATCACATTTTAAGGCATTTCAATCATTAAACACTAATTAAACACTATTCCCACCAATTTTCAAACTTTTGCCCTAACCTTCTTTAATTCTAACAACCCATCCTAATCCATTCCGAATTAAATTTTAAGCCTAATTATATCTTTAGCATTATATTCCAACACATTTTAAATAATAAAACTCAATTTACATACATTCCCTTCAAATTATTAAAATGTGCCCCAACTCACTTTGATTTTGGAACATCTTCCTACTCAATTCCAAATGGTATTTTAAGTTCATTTTTACTATTAAAATCATATTATAACATGTTTTACATAATTAAATCAAATAAACATCAATTCTCTAACTAATTTCTTCCAAAACCCTAAATTGTCATTACCTCTCCCAAACTCCATCTAAACTTAGCCAATTCAACTATCCAACTATAAAATCCTTGTCTTTTCACCAAAATAACATCTTACAAACCCATAAATCAAATTACAACATCACCCATCAAAATTTCATATTTTACATAATTGAAAATTTCAATCAAACTTCTTTAAAAAAAAAAAAAGCTTACCTTGGATTTGAGAAATCTTCAAAACTACTCTTAATGCTTATGAATTCTTGTAATATTTAGTGTATGGAAGAAGGAAAATTCCTCCTTTCTCATCAATGGAGGCCGGAAAAAATAGGGATGAAGGAAGATGAAATTTTATTTTTTTTATGTTTTTGATTTTTCTTTCCTTTCATTTTCCTAACCATATATATATATATATATATATTATTTTAATATTTTTAATTATTTATTTATTTAATAATTGAATTTACATCTTTCATTGAAAAATATTTTTATTTTTGATTTTTTTACTTTTCACTTTTTACTATTTTACCATTTTACCTTTTGACTTTTATTTGTTACATATATTTCATATATATATATATATATATATATATAACATATACACTTCATTATGCACACTTACAAATCTTCATTTTTCCCTCAAAATATTTATTTTAATTCAATTAAATTTTATTTTCTTTTTTTAGTAATTATCAGATGTTACAAATTGTGTTCTAGCATCCCTCCACAAAGCATCACATTCCTTGAATAAGGGACATAATGCACCCTTCACCATCTAGCCATGGCTACAACATACAAGTAAACATCTTTCACTTGATCTCGAAGGTGCACCCTCACTAGTTCTATAGGAATGTTATGTTACAACGGAACATAATTAGCAAATGAATTAGTTTGACTTCCAGGGTTGATAATGATACTCAAGTCTACAAATTTGTATATGCCATAATACAAAATACGCAGCAAACACGAAAAGTATATAATTGTATTAGGATAATATTTATCTTGAATTACCGTGTTCATAATGACATATTAGTCTATGAACTTTGGCAATTGATAAATGCATAATGCATGATAAAATTCCAATATAATGCAAACTAAACTAAATTAACCAAATTGTAGACCCTTAATTTTTGACCCATTCCGGTCCAATATATTTTAATTAGTCCAAAATAATTTTTGTGTTGTCTAATATATTTTAATTAGTCCAAAATAATTTTTTTTAAAATAATATTTGCCTTAGTATCTAATTTTTATTAATAAAAAATAAATAATAATAATAATAAACAAATAAATAAAAATAAAAATTGGCGACGAAAAGGGGGGGTGGCGAAATGGCCCGCAGGCATTTTCGCCCGCCGCAGCCCGCTACCCCCTGCGGCAGCTTTTTTGCCAGTGCAATTTTTCCACAGCATTTTTTTTTCGCCAGTGAAATTTTTTCGACGCAAATTTTTTCGAAACCAAATTCAATTCGGTTTTAGTTTTCTTTTCTTAATTAATGTTAGATTCCATGAGAAACTAAGATTAATCATAAAAATCTTCTATAAATAAGGACTAAAACAACACATAGAGGAGGAGAAAAGGAAGAAGGAAAATTTGAGAGGGAGAACTTGGAATCGATCGAATTTTAAGAATTCCTTCCGGCAGTGAAATCGGTCAGACTTTTTGAGAGAGCAAACAAGCAATTCAATCCATCAAAGGCAGCAAAGCTTGTCTTTGTTCTTGTTCATGCAAGAAGTAATTTTTGGTGGAACCAACAAACGAAGGTATGAATGTCTAATTTCTTCACAGTAGCTTGAATTATCCAATTGTCTCTTTTGATTCAAAAAACCCTAGAAGCTTAATTTACCTTTTCTAAAGCTTAAAAACCTTAATTCGTTTCTTTGTTTTCCAAAAACCTTAAAATTGTTATTTTTGTTTCTTTAAAATCTTAAAATCCTAATCTGCCTTCCAATTTTTCAAAACCCTAAATTGAATCTGTTTCGTTCCAAAAACCCTAAAAAATATCTTTTCTGTTTCTATAAACCTTAAATCATTTTGTTTATTTTCATAAAGCATCATAAAACTATAAATTGTTTTTCCAAATTCTAAAATCAAATCCATTCTCCGAAACACTAAAAACCTCAATTCAACTTTTAGAATCAAGACAGTAACCTCAAGCCAATTATTCTAAACCCTAGTTTTCTTAAACCCTAATTCCCTTAAAACCTTAAACTCTAATTTTTTATATCCTAATCTTTAAAATCTTAAAACCTTATAAATTTAAATATTAAAATTCAATATGGTAATTTCATGATTTCACTCCTCAAACACTAATTTGGTTAATCAAAGAACTTTATCAACCTCTTAAATTATAAAACTTTAATCCATTTCAATTCCTTTAAAACTTACAGTAGCTCAAACCCATAAATTCCAAAACCCTAAACACATTAAATAAAGAATCTTAAATAGAAACATTAGCCCTAATTTTAATCTTTACTTGCTTTATTTAATTTTATATTTGATTATGTAGTCTATTATATGCTTTAATTTATTTTCAATGCTTTGTTGGTTTATTTAATTTCAATGATTGATTTATTTAATTTATCATGGATGGATGTTTATTTTATACTTTGATTGATATCTTTAATGAATGATTTATTTATTATGAATGGTTATTTACTTTTATCGATTTATTTAGATTTCCAAATGTTGTAAGAGGTATGTTTCCACTTGGTGGGTACCTCATTAATCAAACATCATGTAATTTAAATTGCTTTTATATTTTAGACCAATGTAAAGGGCATGTTTCTACCTTTCGGTAGGTGTCCTATTTAGGCATGGGATGTAAGGACATGTTTCCATCCTCGGATGGGTGTCCATTTATTTGCTTTGTTTTGACATTGTTTTGATTGTTAATATATCGATGCTTTATTTTAATTATTGTGTGTAATATGGATAATATTGTTATATTTAAAAATTTTATAATATTAAGACCTGTAAAGGAGGCCGGTTCTAATGAACCAGGCGTTGTGGGGTGCTGGGCTATTTCTCACCTTCCCCACATGTACCCAACTTTTCGAACCCATTAGGGGGTTGGGGATTCCTTAGGAATTGAGTCATCCACCTCTTTCTTTTTCTCAACCCATTCGGGTGGTGACTCCATTTTCTTCAGACTTAGGTTCGTGTTCTCTAAGGTCCCGAGCCTAAACAGTACCGAAGTGGCAAGAACCATTGCACCGGGAGTGGGGGCGAAAATCCACGCTCACAGTGGCGACTCCACTGGGGACAAGAGAAGTTGATTCCGTTGGTCTTTATATTATTCTATTCTTTCTTATAATGATATTATCCATTGCATCATATTAGATTTCATCGTGTGCATGAGTTAGGATGCCCGTGTTACACGTGTTGTGTTATGTGAGGGATACCATACTTTCACTCAAGGTATGGAGATCGAGCATGGCATAACCACTCATAGCCTCGTACCATTTGGTATATACTTGCTATGGGAACCTAAGCCTATTAACCCAAAGACTAAAGCTCATGTAATTGGCCTAGTTACTTTTCTTAGGTTTTTACCCCAAATGCATGTTGTTTGACTATGGTTAATTTATCTTGGCTTAAATCATGGCTTATTTGGTTTGCTCTTTTTCTAATATGACCTAAGTACATTGTAAGCTCAAAATAAACTTTTCTCTAAATCCAAAAAACCAAAGCTATTTTCAAAATGTTTTCAAAATAGTCTTTGGACATAAAAGTTTTCTAAAAATAAATAAAAAATTCTTTTGCTCATGGCCCAAATACTAAGCCCAAAATCCATTTTTTCTAAAATATTTTTACAATGGGCTTAGAAACAAAATTATTTTCATTCAACCTTTTCTTACAAAGAGCTTGCAAAATATTTAGGTCAATTACGAAATACCAAAAATCAATTGTGAGCCTAGTTTATACTAAGAGTAATTAATCATGGGCTTATTTTTGGCATGAATTATTAGTTCCTTTTTCAAGTGAGAAATCTATCTATAATAAACCTCTTAGTTTAGTTTTAATCTAATATAGCATAAAAGCTACTTTGGTTGGATAAATGGATTAAAACCTAATTAATGGGAATTATTATAAACTGATTTCCATTTTTGAAAATATAACTATTGGTTGAAACTTCCGAGGGAAATATCCAAAAACAAGATACCCTATGTTGGTATTTTGTTAACCATATACCTAGGAAAAGAGATTCGCCATTCATGTGTGGATGTTATAAGGTTGGAAGGAACGTCCTAATTATCTTTCTTTGTTGATTGTTTGTGCATACATGCATACATGCATACATTCGCATCTCATATCATTGATCCTCTCTGGCTCACATCCCTGGATTACGACAGTTCAAAAGCTTACAACAATCCGACCTACGCCACAAGTGAAGAATCTAGCAACGACTCAGTTACTTGCTCACCAAAAGCAATGGAGCCCAAACAAATTCAAAGAATGGTGGATGAAACCCTCAATGCCAAAATGGAAGAAATAAAAGAGGCCCTAGTTGAGACCATGAAATTGACTGCAAATTTAGAAAATCATGCCGAAGCATCTGATAGCACTAAGAAGCCAAAGGGCAAAGGGAAGACCAAAGTTACTGAAGTAGTTTTTGATGATGAAAAGGTGATCATCGATGATGATGATGATTGGGCTCAATACTACCAAGATGCTCAAGAGAAGAAAAAAGAATCAAAGATTGTTGAGAAGGCAACTATGGAGAAGGCCGAAACTTCTGAAGTTGAAAAGATTATTGCTGATTTAGAAAAGAAATTTGAGAAGAAACTGAAAACCGAGGAAATGTCTGAAGTTGACAAATTATTTGAGCTAGATGAAGAAGTCCCGTACAAGTTCAAGATACCATCTTTCGCGAAGTTTGATGGAACCAAAAATTCTCATCTCCATGTGAAGCAGTATATCACTGCCATGCAGTCTGCTCGAGCTACTAAGGCTCAAACTCTAAGGTACTGCATGCTCTCATTGGATCCCATTGTCCAAAATTGGTTCAATACCTTAGATGATGGAACACAAAAGAGTTGGGATCTGCTTTACAAAGCCTTCATCCAACAATATGGATATAATGTCGAGATGGAAGTTACCTTAATAGAAGTGGAGTCCATTAGGCAAAGGTCGAATGAGAATTTTGTGGATTATGTGAAGAGATGGAGAAACAAGGCCGCTTTGCTCAAGAAGAGGCCCGATGAATCCGATCAAATAAGGATGATTGTGAGAGGGATGTTGCCTAGTCTTCATGAGAGGATGTCTCATACACTCATCCATGATTTCAAAGACCTTCTCCAAGCGGGATTGCAAATTGAAGAATGCAAAAGAGAGAATAACCGTTTTTCAACAAGAAGGAATGAGAAAGGGAACTATCAGTTTGGTAGCCAAAGCATGCAAAAGGCAGTCGGTTTTGACGCTACTAACCAAGGAACAAGGAGACAATTTTCAAATTTGGGAAAACCAATGTCTTGGGTTCTCAATAAACTTCAAAGAAAGGGATTGCTATAACCCTTAAATCCTCGTCATTTGCCTAACCCTCTCCCACCTAATTTCGACACTAAAGCATTTTGTCAATTTCATCAAATGCAAGGGCACGACATGGACAGATGTGTGAGGTTGAGACATGAGATCCAAAATCTAATTGATAATGGAAGCTTCCCAAGCCCAATAAACCAAACACCAAAGACAAACCCATTACCAAAGTTCAATAAGGTACCACCACCGGCAACCTTCATGATTGGAGGGGGTTTGCATGAAGATTTTGTCATGTATTCTTTCCAAGATGTGGAAGGAGAAGAAGCTTAACTCAAAAAACTTTCCTTAGCTTGAATGTTGCTTTTCAAGTTTACTTTCTTTAATATTTAATTGGAACTATTGTGTTTTTTAAATTTAAAAGTTGTTTGAATAAATTACTTTAATCAAAATTTTTGTTGGTCTTTGTTCATTTTGATGCTCAACCAATGAGGAATCTAGCTTGATAATTCATGAATTAATATATTTATACATCATGACTCGAATGACTTTACTAGGTGAGGGAATTGCTCTATAGCATTGAGTTGTGTATGCTTACTTAGAGAGGGCTCCTGCATAATTACCTTTGTCTAGGTCCTAGTCAGTCTTAGAACATGCTTTGACAAACTTTTGAGGCGAAATTAAACTCTACTTATTTAAGGGAGAGATGATCTAGGCATTGTTTGGTTAGCCAACAACTAGTATCCACCCTATTAAATATCAATCCCTAGTTGTCCCTTTGAGCCTTCATAAAATTTTAGCTTTCTTTTGGCATATAACCCCAACAACCTACCCTGAGCTATTGTGATACTTTTGACAAGTCTTATGATCACTAAGATGAAGAGGCAAGAAGATCAAAAGAAAGCAATGATTAGTCAAGATCATGAAGATAATTGAAGCTCTCAAGACCATAAGAGTAGTTGATGTTCTCAAAACCATAAGGGTAGTTGAAGTTCACTTAATATCTCTAATATATCAAGACAACATCAAAGTAACAAATGATTTATCCCTATTAAAGAAGATTTATGTTACTCCACTCATCCATTATTGGAAGCCCAAGTTAGTGCAAACAAGACAAATCTTTTAGAGCTAGAACCAAACAAAAAAAAACAAAAAAAAGAAAAAAAAAAGAAAAAAAAAGAAAAGGAAAAAAAAGAAGGAAAAAAAAGAAAAGGAAAAAAAAATAAAACCTAGAAAGGCGGTTCAAAAAGCTAACCGAGTTCCCTTCTACCTAAGACAACAAAAGGCTTCCATTTGGTTTATAAGGACGGATTGACTTAACTTGGTTCAACCCAACCAAATATTCGATCAAAATAAAAGGAAAAGGAGAAAGACTATTCAGTTCTTGAAAATTTTGTACTTAACAGTCCTACGAGGAAGAAGGACAAAATGATAAAACGCTCAAAGAAAGGGAAGAATAAAAAGAATAAAAAGAAGGAAAAGGGAGAAGAAGAAAAGAAATGAATTTGGGTACCAAACATTATGCAAAGGCAAAGACTGTTCCAATCAAGATCCAGATTAATGCCAAGAAGATAGAAGGAATTTGGAGTCTAGCAAGATTGCTCCCAATTGTCTAAAGTTTCAACAAGAAATTTGCAGTGTTAGGGTTTGTCCATTGTGTCACACCAGCTCCATTCTCAAAATGGCCTTCACTTAAACCTGTGTCCCTTATAGACCCCATTTCAAGCCTATCAAAGACCTGTTGATCTCTCTTGGTAGGTAGAGTCTATTAGTGGAGATAGTTTGAATAAGCATGCATATGAGATAGACAATATTTAAACTCAATGAGACCTTTGGCCAAGTAATGTGTATGTGCCTATCTGAAGTGCAACAATTCTTGCTTAAATAGAAATGATTCCCGAGTTTAGTATGGTAACTAGGGTTGTCATGTTATAGATATGTTAATTTGGAAAAATCAAGTCCTGTGGTACATTGACATTGATTTGGCAAAGCCAACATTTGATTTCAAAATAAAAATTAAATAATAATAATAATAATAATAATAATAATAAATATTTTTGTCATACAAAGCTTTCAAGCTAAGGGAAGTATGTTGACCCTCGAAGGACGCATTGGGTAAGGAAATGATGATGATAAAAAAAAGGTTACAATAAATGCAGAAACTATGTATAATTATATTATTATACAATGTTTATACAATTGATACAATATTTATATACATCACTAAGAGGGTGGTGGTAGGTCATCAAATAAAGCCTTGAAAAAGTCGTTGCCTGTTAGAGGAGGGGGCAAATTACTCGTCCCGGGATCACTCGAAGCAAGAGCACCAAAATTCCTATTACGTTGGAGTTTCGATCTGTCATGGTCTTCATCAGAAGTAGACCAAAGGATCTCATGGTCATCAGTATGGGGGCCTCTTGATGAAGAAGAGCCAGGATCCCTCATCCCCTGAAACCGGAAGTCTCGAAAATTCTGTTCGGATTGATGATATAAATTTTCAAAATGAGAAGCCTGCTGACGACTTGCAGCCAACTCTTCTTGAAGTTTCCTATTTTGTTCTTCAAGCTTCCTCTGTGAGCCAAAAAAGGAAAAAGATAAGAGAATACATAATCATGCATACATATAGCATAAATTACCATGAAATAAGAAACTCACCAGGTAATTCATATCAATGCCCTGCGAATAAGATGGCATATCTAGCGGACTAGAATGAGCAAATGAAGGGGCAGTAAAAGAAGGTCCAACCTCATGATCAAATGAGCCAACGGCCTACAACAATCATGAAAGAATCAAAAAAGAAAGAAGCAGTTGCAAGGGAAAAATGGTAAAAGTTTTACCTGAGAAGTACTAGCTTCGAGATGTGGAGCAAACTCTCCTGCATCTCCATGATGTTCCTCTTCATCTCTACCCTCTTTTTCCTCGGGAATCTCCCGTTTGCCAACAGGAGATACATCAAAGTTCAAGAGCCTTCTTTGAATAAAGTGGCATAAGATGCACTTGGCGGATAGAGAAATGCTTCAATACCATAACCATACTGAGCCGGCCACCATGCATCCTCCGGCTTCGACATAATATTTAAAGTATATTTCAAGCAAGACATTGGAATCCTCCGCTGCTCTGGATCGAGAAACCACTCATAAACTCTCTCTCTAAGAAACCAACCACTAGACACTGGGCCAGCGATGACCCGGCGAGATTGTTGGAAACATAATGCAGCCCTCATGAAAGAAGATCAGTTTGTCCACTCTTCTGGGTTCCACTAGGCCAAATTCACCTACAAAATAACATAAGGTAAGTAAACTTTCACATAAAATTTAAAGTATACTAATGTTAATTCACCTGGTCCCAGGTTAGGCGGCTCAACACAAAGCGGTGAGTATGTACATGGTGAGAGCTGGGAATGTCCACACGATCGGATAACCAAAAATTTAATCTCGAATACCCGATTCTCTCTAGGGAAATACCGGGTACCCTCAAAAGGTTGTGTTCATATGCACATGCCTACAATAATAGTAAAGATCAAATTCATACAAGAAAGGAATGGAATTGACATTGGTAGAAGAAGAATAGCTCGACAACTGCCATGAAGCCGACAAAAGACTTCTTATTTCAGCAAAGTTTATCAAGACCATGGTAAAGGCAGGCGAGAGCAGCTTCACCCCAGCCAGAAGATGGTACCGTCCTAAAATAAGAAAGGGCCTTCAACACTGACAAGTGGATGGAGGATTTAGTGCTGCCTAAGATGGTCGACCCAAGCAAATATAACAAAAATCCTCAAGCGTACTGTTGGGCCGTGTCCCTGTGAACCCATCCTTCGTAGTTCATCCAATAGCTATGAATTGGTTCAATTTTTATCTAAAAGGCCCCTTATATGATGGTTCCATACCAATTAATTGTTGAATTTCTTCAAATGTTAAAATGTCATTGGTCAGAGAAACCGGAACACCATCATATCGAAGGCCGGTTATAGCAGTAAAATCGACCAGACCAATTGTCATCTCTCCAATGGGCAAGTGAAAAGTGTGGGTTGTGTCCAACCATCGTTCTGCAAGTGTCTGGACTATGCTCCGGTCTATCTGATACTCCTCGAATGGCAATTGTAAGATGAAGCTCTCAAAGCCGCAATCTCGGATAATCTGCCTTACCCGAGATGGTACTATATCATACCATTGTCGGGCTTTATAGATACACCCTCCGACCCGAACAACGCAACGATCACGCTAACACAGAGCCAGGTAAGTTAATACCAAGTAAGTACATATTATCTTATCTGCTTAAATTAATATATTTTTCCTAAATTTTCTAAAAAGAAGATAATAATATAAAAATAAAAATAAAAATAAAAGCAAACACCATAATAATAAAAGAGCATAATATAAAAACATAAATCAAAAATCAAAAATAATAGAAAATAAAAATAATATAAACAAGTAACAAAAAAAACACACAAATAAAAATAAAAAATAATAAAAACAAAAAAATAATAAAAAATAACAGAAAGACGATAAAATCAAAATAAAAAAGGGGAACTACGATGAAGCGGCATCCCGGCTAGTATATCTATATTTCCATCTTCATAATGCCGAATAAACTCTAATAACTCAGCATTAGAATGAGTTTCTGACCTTGAAGCATGCATTTTTTTTTTTAAAACTATGTGCTAAATTTGAAAAAATTTGAGAGAATTATAGAAATTGAGGATTTAGTTGTGAATGAAATGAAGAAATTCTTTCATTTATATAGAGAAACGGCAAGGAAAAAAATAAAATTCAAAAGTCAGTTTTACTGTTTATGAATAGTAAATTTTTCTATTTATAAATAGTAAATTACTATTTATAAATAGTAAATTACTATTTCCAATAGTAAAATACTATTTACTACTATTTATGAATAGTAAGTTAGTATTCATGAATATTAAATAATGCATAAATAGTGACTACACAGTAAATAAACAGTAAATTCAATTATTCACTTTAATCATTCAAATGCTTGCATCTGTATAAATATTTTTACACGCAAGGGGCAAGGAGAAGACATATGCATAAAAATTAGCCAAACTTTTTGAAATAAAAAATTATAATTAGCTTGGGTCCAGAATCCAAATTTTCCTTAGGTCCAGAACCTAGAATCTTTTCTAAGTCTAGAACTTAGCTCGGGTCTAGAACCTAAATTTTTCTTAGGTCCAGAATCTAGAATATTTCCTAAGTCCAGAACTTAGCTCAAGTCTAGAACTCAAATTTTTCTTAGGTCCAGAACCTAGAATCTTTTCTAAGTCTAGAACCTAGAATCTTTTCTAAGTCCAGATCCTTATGGTCTTGAAAATATCAACTACCCTTATGGTCTTAAGAACTTCAACTATATTCATGATCTTGACTTATCATTGCTTTCTTTGATCTTCTTGCCTATTCATCTTAGTGATCATAGGACTTATCAAAAGTATCACAACAGCTCAGGGTAGATTGTTGGGGTTATATGCCAATGAAAAAAAGCTAAAATTTTATGAAGGCTCAAAGGACAACTAGGGATTGATATTTAATTGGGTGGATACTAGTTATTGGCTAACCAAACAATGCTTAGAACATTTCTCTCTTAAATAAGCAGAGTTCAATTTCGCCTCGAAAGTTTATCAAAGCATGTTCTAAGACTGACTAGGACCTAGACAAAGGTAATTATACAGGAGCCCTCTCTAAGTAAGCATACACAACTCAATGCTATAGAGCAATTCCCTCACCTAGTAAAGTCATTCAAGTCATGATGCATAAATATATTAATTCATGAATTATCAAGCTAGATTCCTCATCGGTTGAGCATCAAAATGAACAAAGACCAATAAAAAATTTGATGAAAATAATTTATTCAAGCAACTTTAAATTTGAAAAACACAATAGTTCCAAAATATTAAAGAAAGTAAGATTGAAAAGCAACATTCAAGCTAAGGAAAGTTCATTGAGTTAGGCTTCTTTTCCTTTCATATCTTCAATATCCCCATCTTGAAAGGATGATAAAACAAAATCTTCTTCCAATCCATTTCCCACCATGAAGGTTGCCGGTAGAGGTACTCTGTTGAACCTTGTAAAAGGATTATCTTTGGTGTTGGGCTTATCTGGATCAGGCAACTTGCCATTATCAATTAAATTATGGATCTGATGCCTCAAATTCATACAATTGTCCGTTTCGTGTCCAGGCCTTTGATGGAATTGGCAAAATGCATTGGTATCAAAGTTAGGTGGAAGAGGATTAGGCAAAGGACGAGGAGTCAAGGGTTGTAACAATCCCTTCTTTTGTAGCTTATTGAGAACCCAAGACAGTGGCTAATTCCTCCTTGACTAGTGGCATTAACATCAACTTCTTTTTGCATACTTTGATTACCCGACAGGTAGTTCCCTTTCTCATTCCTTTTTATTGAAAATCGATTCTTCTCCCTTTCCCACTCTTCAATTTGTAGACCAGCTTGGAGAAGATCTTTAAAATCCCTTATAAGGGTGTGAGACATCCTTTCACGGAGATTGGGCAGAATGCCTCTCACGATCATTCTTATTTGATAGGATGCATCGGGCCTTTTCTTGAGCAAAACGGCCTTGTTTCTCCATCGTTTCACATAGTCCACAAAATTCTCATTTGGTCGTTGCCTAATGGACTCAACTTCCATTAAGGTAACTTCCAACTCGACATTGTACCCATATTGTTGGATGAAGGCCTTGTATAGCAAATCCCAATTCTTTTGTGTTCCATCATCTAAGGTATTGAACCAATTTTGGACAGCAGGATCCAATGAGAGCATAAAGTACCTTAGAGTTTGAGCCTTAGTAGCTCGGGCAGACTGCATAGCAGTGATATACTGCTTCACATGGAGATAAGGATTTCCAGTACCATTGTATCTAGCAAAGGATAGCATCTTGAATTTGTATGGAACTTCTTCATCTAGCTCAAATAATTTGTCAACTTCGGACATCTCTTCGGTTTTCAGTTTCTTCTCAAATTTCTTTTCTAAATCAGCAATCATTTTTTCAATATCAGAAGTCTCGGTCTTTTCAATAGTTGCCTTCTCAACAACCTTCGACTCCTTTTTGTCTTGAGGATCTTGGTAGTATTGAGCCCAATCATCATCATCAATGATCACCTTATCATCATCAAAAGCTACTTCATCAATTTTAGCCTTCCCCTTGACTTTCTTGGTGCTAGCAGATGCTTCGGCATTGTTTCCTAAAATTGTAGCTAGTTGATTCTTTATGGTCTCAGCCATGGCCTTTTTATTTCTTCCATCTTGGCATTGAGGGCTTCATCCACCATTCTTTGAATTTGTTCGGGATCCATTATTTTTGGTGACCAAGTGATTGAGTCGTTGCTAGATACTTCGTCTCCGGCAAAGGTCGGATTGTTGTAAGCTTTTAAACTCTAGTAATCCAGGGCTGTGAGCTAGAGAGGATCAATGTTATGAGATGCAAATGTGTGCATGTATGCATGTATGCACAAACAATCAACAAAGAAAGATAATTCCACACACAAATGGTGAGTCTCTTTTCGTAGGTATATGGTTAACAAAATACCAACCTGGGGTATCTTGTTTTCGAATAATTCCCTCGGACGTTTCAACCAATAATTATATTTTTAAAAAATGGAAATCAACTCATAATAATTCCCATTAATTAGGTTTTAATCCATTCAACCAACTATAGTAGCTTTTTATGCTATATTGGATTAAAACTAATTAAGAGGTTTATTATAGATAGATTTCTCACTTGAAAAAGGTAACTAATGATTCATACCAAAAATAAGCCCATGGTTAATTTATCTTTAGTGTAAACTAGGCCCACAATTAATTTTTGGTATTTCATAATTGACTTAAATATTTTTGCAAGCTCTTTGTAAGAAAAGGTTGGGTGAAAATAGTTTTGTTTCTAAGCCCATTGTAAAAGATTTTAGAAAAAAATGGATTTTGGGCTTAGTATTTGGGCCATGAGCCAAAGAATTTTTTATTTGTTTTTAGAAAAATTTTATGTCCAAAGACCATTTTGAAAATGTTTTGAAAATAGCTTTGGTCTTTTGGATTTAGAAGAAAATTTTATTTTGAGCTTACAATGTACTTAGGTCATATTAGAAAAAGAACAAACCAAATAAGCTATGATTTAAGCCAAGATAAATGAACCATAGTCAAACAATATGCATTTGGGGTAAAAATCTAAGAAAAGTAACTAGGCCAATTATATGAGCTTTAGTCTTCGGGTTAAAAGGCTTAGGTTTCCATAGCAAGTATATACCAAATGGTATGAGGCTATGAGTGGTTATGCAATGCTCGATCTCCATACCTTGAGTGAAAGTATGGTATCTCTTACATAACACAACATGGGTAACACGGGCATCCTAACTCACGCACACGATGCAATCTAATATGATGCAATGGATAATATCATTATAAGAAAGAATAGAATAATATAAAGACCAATGGAATCAACTTCTCTAACCCCAGTGGCGTCGCCACTGTGAGCGGGGATTTTTGCCCCCACTCCTGGTGGAATGGTTCTTGCGACTTCGGCATTGTTTAGGCTCGAGGCCTTAGAGAACACAGACCTAAGTTCGGGGAAAATGGAGTCGCCACTCGGACGGGCCGAGAAAAAAGAAAGGGGTGGATGACTCAATTCCTAATGAATCCCCAACCCCTTAATGGGTTCGGAAAGTTAGGTACGTGTGGGAAAGGTGAGAAATGGCCCAGCACCCCCACAACGCTCGGTTCATTGGAACCGGCCTCCTTTACAGGTCTTAATATTATAAAATTCTTAAATATAACAACATTATCCATATTACACACAATAATTAAAAGAAAGCATAAATATATTAAAATCAAAGCAAAGTCCAAGTAAAACAAAACAAATAAATGGACACCCATCCGAAGATGAAAACATGCCCTTACATCACATGCCTAAATAGGACACCCACCGAAAGGTAAAAACATGTCCTTTACATAGGTTCTAAAATAGAAAAGCAAATTAAATTATATGATATTTAACTAATGAGGTACCCACCAAGTGGAAACATACCTCTTACAATATTTGAAAAACTAAATAAATTGATAAAAGTAAATAATCATTCATCATAAATAAATCATTCATCAAATATATTAAATATCAATAGAAAGTAAACATCCATCCATGATAAATTAAATAAGCCAAGCATTGAACTTAAATAAATTAAAGCATATAAAATAAATCAAAGCATAATCAAATATAGAATTAAATAAAGCAAATAAAAGTCTAAATTATGGCTACTGTGAGTTTTTTTAAGAAATTAAAATAGATTAAAGTTTTATGTTTTAAAAGGTTGATAAAGCTCTTTGATTAACGAAATTAATATTTGAATGGTGAAATCATGAAACTAAGATTTGGACACTTTAAAACATTTTTTATTTGTGGTTTACGGCTATTCATTGAATTATGGTTTCAACCTTACTGTGTAAAATTAAATATTTGCGTTTATATGATTTTTTTAAAAGTTTTAAAGGATTAGGGTTTAGAAAAAAATAAGGTTTAAGGTTATAAGGAGGTTATGGTTCACTATTTTAGGTTTTGGAGTTTAATTAGGGTTTTAGGATTTTTGAATTTAGGGTTTCGGGTAATGAGTTATTTTTAGGATTTGGAAAATCAATTGATAATTTTATGAAGTTTTATGAAGATAAACAACACGATTTAAAATTTATAAAAGAAAAAAAGATGTTTTTAAGTCTTTTGGAAGGAAATAGAATACAATTTAGAGTTTTGAAAATTTGGAAAACAAATTTTGGTTTTGGCGTTTTGAAGAAACAAAACTAATATCTAATATAGATTCATGTCTAAACAAAACTAACTTCATCAGTCAATTGTAAGCGAGTATGTTATAAGCATAATATAGATTCATGTCTAATTGAAGATGTGTTGTTGAAGAATTAAGTAACTTTAGGGTTGGTTAGTGTAACAACTAATGTATCATGTATAATCATATAAGGCATAAGTAGTAAAGATTAAATCAACTTAGCTTATAATCAAATAGATTAATGTCATATTAAAGAATAAGTCAACCTGGGATGTGCTTATTTTACCAAAATGAGGTCATAATGCGACTTATCATAAGGGACATAAGATCTAATGTGCTATGTTTCAAAGTTAGCTTTGTACACTATATTAAAGTTAACAATCAAATTTAAGTAATCCATCAAATTGAATCAAGAGGTAATTGAAGAATTTTATACCAGAAGTAGTAATAGTAATATAGTTTTGAATCATGTCTAATTGAAGAAATTATAAGATGATGTATACGTAAAATATAAACAACGGCAAAGGTATTATAAGATTTTGTTTTGTATTAGGGCCCCCAAAATAGTAGAGTTTTTTTCAAAAAAAAAAATAATTAACTGCTTTCGTTTTGGTGCAAGTGGTGCTAATTGAAAATCAAGTCATTCATTACACTCTATGAATGTAATGTTTATAATTTTAAACAGTGATTTTCTAACAAATATTGATAATTGATTGTGTATACTGATAAGAGTGATTTGAAAACTTGAAATAAGTAAGAAAGTGTGAGCGGGGATTTTCGCCCCCACTCCCGGTGGAATAGTTCTTACGACTTCGATACTGTTAGGCTCGGGACCTTAGAGAACACTAGCCTAAACCCAGAGAAAATGGAGTCACCACCCGAACAGGCTGGAAAAAAGAAAGGGGTGGGTGACCCGATTTCTAAGGAATCCTCAACCCCCTAATGGGTTCGGAAAGTTGGGTACGTGTGGGGAAAGTGAGAAATGGCCCAGCACCCCCACAACACCTGATTCATTGGAATCGGCCTCCTTTTCATGTCTTAATATTATAAAATTCTTAAATATAATGATATTATCCATACTACATGCAATCATAAGAATAAACAAATACTTTATTAAAAATCATAGTAATGTTCAAACAAAATAAATAAATGGACACCCATCCGAGGATGAAAACATGTCCTTACATCATCCAATGTCTAAAACTAAATAGGACACCCACCAAAAGGTGAAAACATGTCCTTTATATTAATCCCGAAATATGAAAATAATAAAATTACATAAAGATTAATTAATGAGGTATCCAATTATGAAAACATACCTCTTACAATTTTAATACTAAGATAAACAAATAATAATAAAGAAACCATTCATCCATGATAAACAAATCAAATATCGAAATCAAATAAATCAATCATCAAAACATATAGTAAACTTGAATCTAACTTTAAATAAAACAATAAATAAATAAGTTTAGGGTTCACATCTTAAATTAACATTTCTTGAATAAAATTAGGATTTATAGGGTTTATGTTTAAAAATTAGGGTTTTAAGGTTTTGATTTAAAAACTAGGTTTAATTTATAGAACTATTATTATTATTATTATTATTATTATTATTATTATTATGTATGAAAAGATTGTGGCTACTATGAAGATTTTGAAAAATAGAATTAATTAGGGTTTTATGGTTTTTAATGAATTATTTGATTTTTATGAAAATAAGATCAAAATTATGAAATTGGGAGATATAATTACTATGATAATATTTAAATGAAGCTACTGTAAATATGAATAAGTTAATATAAAAACTCAATCCTCCATTGTTGGTTCCACCACAATTTGATTCTGGTTGAACAATAGCAAATACTATGTGTGCTGCCATTTATGGATTTTTTGCCTTACGCTTTTAATCTCTTTCTTACTCTCTGTCTCTTGTTGTTCCTTATTATTGAAGTCTGCCAAAATTCCAAGTTAAAAGTCTCCCAAAAATTAAAAGTCTCAAAGCCCTAAAATTTTCCTCGTCCCCTTGTTTCTCTGTTTCAAACTTATTTATAGGCCATTAAAATAAAACCTCATTGATTAAGGAAATAAAACCTATTCAAGAAAAAATAAAAATAAGAGTCAGAGATTAATAAGGTTTTGGCGAAATTGGCAGGCGCGGGCTGCGAGGATGGCTGGCACAGGTTGCCATGGGCTGCTAGGCTACTGGGTTACGAGGATTGGCGAGGATTCTATGATCATCTGCATGCGAGGATCTATTAGGAATCGTGGCATGCTGCAAATTGCTTGCCAGCGCACGCTGTCGCGATTCGCCGATTCATCTGATTTTTTTATTTTTTATATTTTATATATATATATTATTTTTATTTTTATTATATAAATATTTATAATTTTCTTTTTTTTTCTTCTTTTAATATATTAAATAATAAATATTAAATATTAAAATCATTTCAGACTATTTTAAAATTTTGGACTTTGACTTAGTTAAAAAATAAGGGTCTACAGTTTGCCCCTTGCTTGAATGATCTGAGACTATAGTAAAAAAGAGTGAAAAAACAATATGATTTTTGACTGGGTTTAGAGTTAGACTGACCCCATACCCAAAATTAGATTGAGTTCTGGACTCAAAAATGATTTGGGTTCTGGACTTGGGATGAGTTATGGACTCAAAAATGATTTGGGTTCTGAACCTGGGATGAGTTTTGGACTCAAAAATAATTTGAGTTATGGACCCAGGATGAGTTTTGGACTCAAAAATAATTTGGGTTTTGGACTCGAGATGAGTTTTGGAATAGAACATAATTTGAGTTATGGACTCGGGATGAGATCTGGACTCAAAAATAATTTGGGTTCTAGACTCGTGATGAGATCTGTACTCGAAAATAATTTGGGTTCTGGACTTGGGATGAGTTCTGGACTAAAAATGATTTGGGTTCTAGACCTAGGATGAGTTTTGGACTCGAAAATGATTTGAGTTCTGGACGTGGGATGAGTTCTGGACTTGAAAATGATTCGGGTTCTAGACCTAGGATGAGTTTTAGACTCGAAAATGATTGGGTTCTGGACCCGGGATGAGTTATGGACTAAAAAATAATTTGGGTTCTAGACCCGAGATGAGTTCTGGTCTTAAAAATTATTTGGGTTCTAGACTCGGAATGAGTTCTGAACTCAAAAATAATTTGAGTTCTAGACCCAGAATGAGTTCTAGACTAAAAAATGATCTGGGTTCTAGACCCGAGTTGAGTTCTGGACTAAAAAATGATTTGGGTTCTGGACTTGGGATGAGTTTTGGACTCAAAACGATTTTGATTCTGGACTTGGGATGAGTTTTGGACTCAAAAATAATTTTGATTATGGACTTGGGATGAGTTCTGGACTTGAAAATAATTTGGGATCTAGACCTAGGATGAGTTCTGGACTCAAAAATAATTTGGATTCTAGACCCGGTATGAGTTATGGACTAAAAAATGATTTGGGTTCTGGACCCGAGATGAATTCTGGACTAAAAAATGATTTAGGTTCTAGACCTGGGATGAGTTCTAGACTTGAAAATGATTTGGGTTCTGGACCTGGAATGAGTTCTGGACTAAAAAATAATTTGGGTTTTGGACTTGGGATGAGTTTTGGATTCAAACCTAATTTAGGTCCTAGACCCGGGATAAGTTCTGGACCAGAAAATAATTTGAGTTCTAGACCCGGGATAAGTTCTGAACTCAAAAATAATTTGGGTTCTTGACTCGTGCCTGTAAAAGATATTTGTAATTAGTAGGATATTAATAAAAAATCTATAAAAAAAATTAGCTATTTTTTACCATACATATATCCTCTCTTGCCCTCTGCGTGAAATTATATTTTAAAAGTATAAAAAATATTTTTAGACACGCAAATAGCTGAATAATTGAATTTAATATTTAGATGTTGTTTATCACTATTTGCTCACTATTCACTAAGACAGAATTCACTGTGGTTTTTTGTTCACGGGAATTATTATTTTCCCTTTTTGCTTTTGTCTTTTTCTTTTGCTATTTGCCTATATAAAGGCTCAGTTTCCACCATTTTCACTCACTCTTTCATTCAAACATAATTTCAGTTATACTTACATAGAGAGCTTGAGAGCATAGAGAACAAAGAGTTTAGCAAACAAATGAAGAGAATGCATGCTTTAAGATCTGGTCCTCGATCCAATGCTGACTTTTTGGAATTTATTCAACAACATGAAAATGAAACTATCAATCTACTAGCTGGAATGCAACTTCATCATAGTTCTAGTCAAAAGACCGAGGTAACACTGCAATTTAAAATTTTAGCAGCACAAATATTTATCATTTTATTTTTTTATTATTATTTTTTATTTTATTTTATCTTTTCATTTTATTTTATTTTTTAGTTATAATTTAGTATATCAATGAATGAATTAGAACAAATATTAGGAAATATTCTAATGCTAAAAATAAATTAACTAATGTTTAATTAATAAAAATTAAATAAATAAATAGATTAAAATAGAGAGTAATGAGTAACTTCAAACTTTGAAATAGTAGTATTTGTGAGATGATATACTTACCTCATATTGGCTTACCTTATTCGGTGTTTACCGTGACCGCTGCGTTGTCCGAGGCAGATGGAGTGTTTACAAAGCCCGACAATGGTATGATGTAGCGCCTTCTTGGGTGAAATGGATCATCCGAAAGTGCGGTTTTGAAAGATTTATTCTGCAATTACCATCTGAGGAATGTCCAATAGACCGGAGTGTAGTTCAAGCATTGTTCGAGCGGTGGATAGACACGACCCATACTTTCCACCTACCTGTGGAAGAGATGACCATTGGCCCAGAATTCTGAATACAAGTGATTAGAGATTCAGAGTGGTATGTTCTCATTATTTTTAATTATTTTTCTGTAGCTTTATAGTTTTTTTAATCAAAGTTTAATGAAAATTGCATTTTTATGTTTTGGATTACTGAGATGATGCTCATAATTTAATTATTCCAACATAAATCAACTTGTCTTCTATAAACCTTCCTTGCAGTCATTTTCAAATGCTATAACTATGGTTGATTATCTTGTATAAACTCGCTATAACTATAGTTGATTGTCTTGTATAACCCTACTAAAATATGGATGATTATCTTGTATAATCTTACCTTACTCTCATGCGGCCATGCTAAAACTTGGATGATTAACTTTTATAAACCCCTCTTAACCTCATGCTTTTTACTAAAACTTTTACCAGAACATACCAGCGAATATTGCTAGAACACTAAACACTGATCAACCAAAGTTTGCATTCTTATATGTAGAAGAGAAGACTAAGTGGTGGAAGGTGCAATTCATACCATCAGTCAAAGAAGGTTTGATCTGGAGAGGGTGTCTAGAGCACAATTGGCATAAATTTATGAGGGACAATGCTCTTCAATAAGGAGATATTGTTCACTTTATGTTGATGATCAACAATGATGAACGTTGCACGTTCAACTTGTCCATCACCAAATCAAGTGCAGTGGCATGAACACCAAATTCTCATTCAAGACCGTCACAGCAAATGAAAGATTATGAAAAAAAATTTCAAAAATTTTAGAATGTTTAGTAATGGTTGTGTGAGCTAGATTTTCGCCCTCACTCCCAGTGGAATGGTTCTTATGATTTCAACAATGTTAAGCTCTGGACGGCCTAAACCATGAGAATAGGTGTTATCACTCAAACAGAACAAAAAAGATAGAAAGGGGTTGATGTCTCGATTCCTAAGGAATCCCCAACCCCTACTAGGTTCAGAAAGTTGAGTATGCATGGAGAATGTGAGAATGACCCATCACCCTTATAGCGCCCGGTTAATTAAAATCGGCCTCCTTTTCAGGTCTTAATATTATTAAATTATTAATTATTATAATATCATCCATATTACATACAATTAAAGGAATATAATATTATATTATTAATTAAAATAAATCAATTAAAATGGGCACCCATCTAAAGATGGAAATATGCCCTTACAATGTCAAAAAGTTCATACAATTAAATAAATAAAATAGGACATCCACCAAAAGGTGAAAACATGTCCTTTATAATAGTGCCAAAGTTTTTAATATAAATGAAATAAACAAAAGAAACAAGGCACTCACAAAGTGAAACATACCTTTTACATTGTACTTAAAATCCAAATAATAAATAAATGGCGCTCAATCGTTCATTATAATTAATAAAGAAAATCAAAAATTCATCATCCATTGCATAGAAATAAATCAAGATCAAAATAACAAAATTAGGGCTTCACTACTAAATTAGTTTTTTATCATTAATTTAGGGTTTCATTGTGAAATTAGGGTTTTAATCTAGAAATTAGGGTTCAGAACAAAACTAAGGTTTTAAAACTAAAACCTAGGGTTTAAACATGCAAATTAGGGTTTTGGAACAAAATTAGGGTTTCTTATGCAAACTTAGGGTTCAATGTGAAAATTAAACTAAAACATGCAAATATAGGGTTTGTTATGCAAAATTAAAACATGCAAGATTAGGGTTTGGTCATTCAATTTTAAGATTTAATCCTAAAACTAAGATACAATATTATAATATTAGGGTTTGAATTTATAAAAATAAGGATAAAATAGGCAATTGACATTTATTTCTATTTTAATCACAAATCTATGGCTTATTATAAACAACTTGTAACATTGGTTATTAATTAAATGATGAAATGAATTAATTAATAAAAAAATAATGAAATTGAATTGAATTGGTTAAAGGAAATTGAACCTGCGTTGTCGGCTCCACCAATTTGATACGTTGAACCAAGCTTGATGATGCTACTGGCTGGATCAAGTTATGTTTTTTGTTAGAGATTCAATGATTCAAGGATCACTTTAGGCTACTGTCTCTCTTTTTTGGTTTTGCTTTATTTTTCTCTATGTTTAATTGCTCACTATTTTTAAATTAAAACCTATTTGTCATCTCCTTAATTGTTGAGCTCTGTGGCTGCTCACTGATGCCTTTTTTTAATTCTTGTTTTCTCTTGTATTTATAGGCAAATCCTAGTGTTATTTAGGTTTACCAGTCTTATCCCTATTCAATTATCTGAATCCTTTTGAATTTAGGATATGAAACTTAGCTCATATTGAATTGGACTATGTCCAATTTGATATGATCTTATGCTCATATCAAATCGGACCATGGCCAATTCGGTATGAGCAAACTCATATCGAATTGGGCATTGTCCAATTTGATATGAGTTCTAATTTGATGTGAGCAAATTAACCCCAACCAAAGCAATTTTAACTTTGGATCGAACATAATTCTAGCTTCAAAAATTGGACCGATCTAATTCAAGCCTTTAAACTAGGTTTAACCTTTTAAAATTGGACCAAATTTTGTTTGGCCTCTTTTAATTTGGATCAAACTTGTTTTTGTAGTCTTGTCCCCTTCTTGAACAATCTTGAATTTATTCAGAGAGTGAAAAGGAATATGCCTTTAAGCCGATATTAAATGAGGATGGGTTCTGGACCCCCAACATCCTAGTTTAGGTTCTAGACTCATGACTTGGTTTGGGTTCTGGAACCATGGATTGGTTTAGGTTATGGACCCATGAATTGGTTTGGATTATGGACCCATGACTTGGTTTGGGTTCTGGACCCATGATTTGGTTTCGATTTTAAATTCATGACTTGGTTTGGGTTATAGACCCATGGATTGGTTAGGGTTCTAGACCCTTGAATTGGTTTGGGTTTTGGACCCGTGACTTAGTTTTGGTTTTAGACTCGTGGATTGGTTTGAGTTATGAACTCATAAATTTGTTTGGGTTCTGGACCTGTGAATTGATTTGGGTTCTGGACCCTTGGATTGGTTTGGGTTCTAGACCCATGGATCTACACCATCAAGATACTTCAACAATTCTAATAAAGGCTAGAGATCATTGTTTAGTGTAGTTTTCTTCGGACATGCTCATCCTCTGGCTACTTGATGTTGATGGGGCATTCTCGCCCCTCCTTTGGACATGCTCATCCTTCGGCTGATCATTGTTGATAGGCATGCATGCCCCTTCTTCAAACATGCTCGTCCTCTGACTAACTGTTGTTGACTTGATGCTTGGATAGTTTGATAAATGAAGAAGAACCATATGCCTTTATGAAAATGGATCTTCATCTTGATTCTTCACTCTTGAGGATGGACCTTTTGTCTTGCCTTGACTTTAGCTCTTCTAGTTGGATTAATCTTCTATTCTTGGACCTCTGTCTTGATCTTTTGTCTTTTATATCTTCATTCATTTGAGAGTTCTCACGTTCTTCTTGTTTCATTCTTTTAGTTCTTCACCTTGTAAAAAAAAATTAACTATTTTTTAGCCCTTGTATCCTCTCTTTGCCCCCTGCGTGGCAAAATATTGAAAGCCTAAAAATATTTTGTATAAGTATAAACTCAAAAATTAGAAAGGAGAAGTTTTACCCCTTATGTCAACTTAAACCAATGCAAGCCCTAATTGATATTCATGTTTTGTCTCGTTCCTTGCACAAGCATTCATCTCCATTTATGCAAAGTGACTAGATCTTTCTCAAGTAATGGGCTTTCCATGCTCCCTGATTCCATGTCTGCTTCTGATTGTTTACTTTACAGGGTGTCTGCTGTTCACTTTTAAAAAGAATAGGCAACACAAGATAAAAATGCAATGTGATATGCTCATATATGTATTTATGCAAGATATGCATGAGTGATACTTACAGTGGTTCTATTGACTCATAGACCGAGGTGATAAGCCAAAGCATTTCCAGTGGTTCCTTCCAGATGCTCATTTAGGTGTTGCATTAGAACAGCAGAAGACTTCACATTTATGGCTTTTATCTCCAGGATGTTGAAAACATGAGTGGTAGGGGCCTAAGCAACATAGTTAGAGATACAAGAGACATCTATTTCAACATATTTGGTTGGCAACTTCTTCATGACCTTGCAAATAATCCTTTCATTAGCCTACTTTTGCCCAATATGTCCTTTAATGTTCTACAGTGTAACATACTTCCCTAAACTTAAAGGCTCGTTATGATAAAAAGCACACATTTTTTTAATTTAATTTTAAAATCACATTTGACTTTGTCAAATCAGTGTCTATTATACCTCAGAGCTCAATTTTCCAAATTAACATATCTATAACATGACAACCCTAGTTACCATACTAAACTCAGGAATTATTTCCATTTGAGCAAAAACTATTGCACTTCAGATAGGCACATACACATTACTAAGCCAAATGCCTCATTAAGTTTAAATATTATCTACCTCATATGCAAGCTTATTCAAACTATCTCAACTAATAGGCTCCACCTACCTAAAGAGATCAACAGGTCTTTAATAGGCTTGAAATGGGGTCTATAAGAGATATAGTTTAAGTGAATGCCATTTTTAAGCTGGAGCGAAAGTGACACTGTTGACAAATCTTCACACTATAAACTTTATGTTGGAATTGTATGCTATTAGAGGTATTTTTAAACTATGGACATCACTTTCATCTTTTAGGAATCTTGAAATCTTACTTCATGAAAGGACAAAGCTTGAAATCTTGTTTCATGAAAAGTTAGAAATCTAAATTTGATCAGGATGATCTTTGCTTTTGCAACAAAAATTTTGAAACCCTATTGTTCTTCCTTTTTCTCCTCCTTTTTTTTCTTTTTTTTTCCTTCTTTTCTTCTTCTTTTTTTGGTTTTGTTTTCTCTCTTTTTTATTTTTTCTTTTTTTTTATTTTTTTTTCTTTTTATTTTTATTTTTTTGACTCCTGGCTTCAAGAGAGTTATCTTATTTGTATCATCTTATGGTTCTGACTATGAATGGGTGAAGTAGTGAGGATGAATAGATCTAAGATATTAGATCCAGTTCATGTAACTTCAATTGTCCTTATGGTCTCGACTATGCATCTTTTTCCTTGATATTCTTACCCCTTAGTAACTCAGCAATCATCAAACTTGCCACAAAAGTCACAATAGCATAGGGTAGGTTATTGGGTTCACAAGTCAATAAAAATCAAGCTAAAATATCATGAAGGCTTAAAGGGACATACTAGGGATTGATGTTAACAGGGTGAATTCTGGTTGTTGGCTCATAAAATAATGCATAGATCATTTCTCCCTTAAATAAGTAGAGTTTAATTTCGCCTTGAAAGTTCTTCAAAGCATGTTCTAAATTTGACTAAGACCTAGAAACTTATAATTGTGTAGGAGTAAGCATACACATCTCAATGCTATAGAATAACTCTCATACCTAGTAAAGTTATTCAAATCATGATGCAGAGATACACTAATTTATGAATATCTAGCTAGACTCTTCATTGGTTGAGCACCAAATGAACAAAGACCAACAAAAATATAAATGTAACAAAAATAATTTATTTGCAAAAATATTAATTGAAAAATAATTTTTCTAAAAGATATAAAAGAAAGAAGAAATAAAATAAGCAACACCCAATCTGAAGGAAGTTTGTTTAATTATAGTTGAAAAAGTTTCATCTGCTTAGACATATCAGGGGCAAGGATTTTTCCATCATCAATATGGCTCGGTATGATCTGTTTCAAAATGGCCATCGCCTTCTCATTTGCAGTTGGTTCGAGCTTGCTTAGTAGTACCTCCTCTTTAGCAGTTTCTTCATCTATGTCTTGAAAATATGATAAGACAAAACCTTTCATCAATCCTCTCCCTATCATGAAGGTCATTGGCGGTGGCACTTTTTCAAATTTAGGGAAAGGATTGCTCTTGGTGTTGGGCTTATCGACCTCATTTAGCTTACCAATGTTGATCAAATCTTGGATCTTGTGCCTTAATCAAACATATTTATCTATCTCATGCCCTTTCATTTGATGGAATTGACAAAAGGCGTTGGCATCAAAGTTTGATAGAAGAGGATTTAATGAAGGTCGGGGAATAAATGGCTATGATAGCCCATTTTTCTACAACTTGTTGAAAACCAAAGGCAAAGGTCTACCTATATATGAAAATTGTTTCCTATTTGCTTGACCAATTGCATTGACATCTACTAATTTCTGTGTACCCTAACAGCTAGATTGATAATTCCCCCTCTCATTCTTTCTTCCAAAAAATGGTTCTTTTCTAGTTTCCACCCTTCTATCTGTGAGCTAGCATGAAGAAGATTTTTGAAGTCTGTGTTAAGAATGTGAGATATCCATTCACACATATTAGGCAAGACACCCCTCACTATCATTCTAATTTGATCATACTCATTCGGTCTCTTTTTTCAGAAGTGCATCCTTATTCCTCCATCTCTTCACATAATTAACAAATTTCTCATTTTGCTTTTCCCTAATCGATTCTACCTCCAGTAGAGTCACTTTCAATTTAGCATTATACCCATGCTATTGAATAAAGGCTTTGAACAATAAATCCCAATCCTTTTGAGTATTTTCCTCTAAGGTGTTGAACAAGTTTTGCACAATAGGATCTAATGAGAGCATGAAATACCTTAGAGTTTGAGCTTTAGTAGCTCTGGTAGATTGCATGGCAGTGATGTATTGCTTGACATGTAGATGGGATTTCTCAGTTCCATCAAACTTAGCAAAAGAAGGCATTCTTGAACTTATAAGGAACTTCTTCATCTTGCTCAAATAGCTTATCTATCTCTGACACCTCCTCAGGCTTCATCTTCTTTTCAAACTTCTTCTCTAAATCAGCAATCAATTTTTCCACGTCAGCAATTTTAGTTTTCTCCACAGCCTTCTTTTCTTTCTTCTTTTCTTGAGGTTCTTAGAAATATGCATCCTAGTCATCATCATCCATCACTACCTTCTCTTCATCAAAGGCCACCTCTGCTATCTTAGCCTTTATCTTATCCTTTTGCTACTTAGTACTAGCAGATGCCTAAGCATTATTATTCTCCAATAGTTAAAGTAATTGACTTCTCACAATCTTAGCTAGGGCCCCCTTTAATTCTTCTATCTTGGAGTTGAGGGCATCATTCACCAGCTCCTGAACTTACTCAGGATCTATTACTTTTAGTGTCAAGTTGATTAAATTCTCACTGGACTCTAAATCACTGACCTATATCAGGTTTTTATAAGCTCTTGAATTGTCATACTCTAGGTATGTAAGTCAGAAAGGATCAATGATATATAATGCAATGTATATATATATATGTATGCACATGTGACAATTAAATAAGAAGAGTAAGGGTGTTCCTTCGAACCATATATCACCCACACACGAATGGCGAGTCTCTCTTTCTGGGTATATAGTCAACAAAATATCAACAGAGGATATTTTATTTTTGAAAGATCCAGTCAGATATATTAACCCATAATTGTATTTTTTTAATAGAGAAATTAGTCCATAATAATTCCCATTAATCAAGCCTTAATCCATTGGGCGAAATAAAAAATAGCTTTTATGCTATACCATTGATTAAAACTAAATTTAAGGGTTTATCATAAATAGATTTCTCATTTGAAAATAGGCAAGTAATGATACATACCATAAACAAGCCCATGATTAACAATTCATGGTATAAATCTAGCCCACAATTGATTTAATATTCCATAATTGACCTAGCCAATTGTAAGCCCATTTAAGAAAAGTTTGTAATTTGAATTTAGGTTATAAAGTGAAAAGCGTTTCAAAGCCCATAAAAAAGGTTTGTTTAAAAATGAGTTTTGGGCTTCAAGCATGGGCCATGAGGTAGGAAAGGATTTTTCACCTATCTTAAAAAGGTTTTATGTCCAAAGACCATCTTAAAAAGGAATTTGAAAATAATTTGGTCTTTTGGGCTTAAAAGAATAAAATTATTTTAGGCTTACATCTTAATTAGGTCATATTATGAAAAGACCAAACCAAATGGGCCATAACTCAAACCAAGATATATTAATCATAGTCAAGCAACAAGCATTAAAGGTTGACCTAAGGAAAGTTACTAGGCCAACTACATGGGCTTTAGTCTTTGGGTTGGAAAGCTTAGGTTTTCATATCAAGTATATACCCAAAAGGTACGAGGCTATGAGTAGTTATTCCATGCCCGATCTCCATACCTTGAGTGAAAGTATGACATCCCTTACACAGCATAATATAGGTTACACAGGGCGTCCTAACTCATACACATAAATGTAATCTAAGTGATGCAATGGATAATATCATAATAAGAAAGAATAGAATAATATAAAGACCAATGGAATCAACTTCTCTATTCCCCAGTAGAGTCACTACTATGAGCGGAGATTTTCACCCCCACTCACTATGAAATGGTTCTTAGAACTTTGACACTATTAGGCTCTGGGCCTTAGGGAACACGAGCCTAAACTCAGAGAATAAAAGTCTCCACCCAGACAGGCCTGAAAGATAGAAAGGGGTGGATGACTCAATTCCAAAGGAATCCCCAACCCTTACTAAGTTCAAAACGTTTGGTGCGCATGGGGAAGGTGAGAATGACCCAACACCCCTATAGCGCCTAGTTCATTGAACCAAACTCCTTTTCATATCTAAATATTATTAAATTCTTAACTATTATAATATCATCCATATTACATGCAATTAAAGGACTAAAATATCATATTATTAATTAAAAAAAATTAATCAAAATGGACACCCATCTAAAGATGGAAACATGTCCTTATAATGTCCAAATGTATATACAATTAAATAAATAAAATAGCACACCCATCAAAAGGTGAAAACATGTCCTTTACAATAGTTTCAAAGTCTTTAACATAAATGAAATAAATAAAAAGAAACAAGGCACCCACAAAGTCGAAACATGCCTTTTACATTATCCTCAAAAATCCAAATAATAAATAAATGGTGCCCAATCATTCATTGTAATTAATAAAGAAAATTAAAATTCATCATCCATCACATAGCAATGAATCAAGATCAAATTAACCAAATTAGGGTTTTTGTGAGCGAAGATTTTCGCCCTCACTCCCGGTGAAATGGTTTTTGCGATTTCAGCACTATTTAGGTTCAGAGCCTTAGAGAACACGGGCCTAAGCCTAGAGAAAATGGAGTTGCCACCCGGACAGGCCGAAAAAAAAAAGAAAGGGGTGGATGACTCGATTTCTAAGGAATCCCCAACCCCCTAATGGGTTCAAAAAGTTGGGTACGTGTGGGGAAGGTGAGAAACGGCCCAGCACCCCTACAACACCTGGTTCATTGAAATCGGCCTCTTTTGCATGTCTAAATATTATAAAATTCTTAAATATAACAATATTATCCATACTATATGCAATAATTAAAATAAAGCATCATTATATTAAAATCAAAGCCATGTCCAAACAAAACAAATAAATGGACACTTATCCGAGGATGGAAACATGTCCTTACATCATTCATGCCTAAAACTAAATAGGACACCAACCAAAAGATGGAAACGTATCCTTTACATTGGCCCAAAAACTTTAAAATAAAATAAATTACATGATGCTCACGACATGAGGTACCCAAAATATGGAAACATACCTCTTATAATGTTTTGAAATCAAAACAAATCAATAAAAGTAAACATCCATTCATCATAAATAAATCATTCATCAAAGACATCAAACATCAATCAAAATATATAATAAACATTCATCCAATTTAAATAAAACATTAAGTATATAACTTTAGGGTTCATGTATCAATTAGGGTTTCTTGGGTTTTATGTTTAACAATTAGGGTTTAAGTAAATAAGATTGAAGCTTATGAAAATAAAATAAAATCTTTAGATATTTGAAAGGAACAAGATACTACGATGATTTGGAAATAGAATTAATTAAGATTTATGTTTTGAATAAATTAGAGTTTAGGTTTGTATTTTGAATAAAGCTACTATATTTTGAATAATCATAATAAAGGAAGTTAAACATAAAGACTTACAATACATAAATAAATATTGACCCCTTCGAAAAGCCCATATGGCGATTTGGTTAGCTGGTTAGCGGGCGAGGATCAAGGGGGCAGCGGCCCAGAAAATTTTAGAAACTGGCTTTTAGGGTTGTAGGTTTTGGTGTTAAAAATTAAGATTTTAGGGTTTAAGATTTAGAAAATAGGGTTTTGGAATTTTAAAGAACTAATGTTATTTTATTAAAAGAATAATGTTACTGTGTGATTTTGGAAAAAAGATTAAATTAGGGTTAAAACTTTTGATACTTCAAATAATAAGGCTACTGGATGTTTGAATTAGAGATTAGGTTAGGATTTTAAGAAAACAGTCTATTTTTTTGTGGTTTTAGAAAAGTGTAATTAGGGTTTTAGATTTCAAAAATATGTTTTACGGGTATTAAGACATTAGGGTTTTGGAAAAATGCTTTTTAGGGTTTCAAATAGAGTTTGGATGGTAAGCAGAACAATTGATCATCTATTACACATTTAAACAATTAATCCAATTTGAATGATGAAGCTACTGTAAAGATAAGCAAAGAAATAGAGATTCAAACCTCCGTTGTTAGTTCCACCATAAACTTTGAATTCTGGTTGAACAATAATAAAAATAGTGCAGGCTACCATTGATGGATTGTTGTTGGCATTGCTCACTGCCTCTTGCTCCTTCAAGGTTCTCTTTTTTGGCCGAAAAAATCTAAAAGTCCAAAGTCTGATAAAAAATTTCATATAAAAAATCTCCCTCCCTCCTTTCATTTTGTGTCTTTAATGTGGTATTTATAAGAAAAAAATAAAAATCTAATGCTAATTGGCTAAGGAAATAAAAATGTTTTAGGAAACAAAATTAAATACCAATTAGAATAGGGTATTGGCAAAACCGTGTGCGGGCTGGGCATGCAAAAGTGCTGTGGCGAAGAAGTTCTGCGGGCACTGGGTGTGGGCCAGCCAATTATTTCACCTATGGCCATTTCACCGCAAGTTTTTCTATGGTGAATTGGCCATAAGCCAATTCGCAGCAGGTTTTTCCTATGGCAAATTGGCTAAAGCAAATTCGTCGCCGATTCTTCTGTCTTTGATTTTTATTTATTTATTATTATTTTATCCTTTTTATTATTACTTTTTTTATTTTTATTAAAAATAAATATTGTAAATAATTATTAAAATAAATATTATTTAATTAAAACACCACAAAAATTATTTTGGATTGTTTAAAAATATCGGATTGGACAAGTTCAAAAATTAAGGGTCTACAGTTTCACTACTAAATTAGGGTTTTATAATTAATTTAGGGTTTCATTGTGAAATTAGGGTTTTAATCAAGAAATTAGGGTTTTAGAACATAACTTTAAAACTAAAACTTAGGGTTTAACATGCAAATTAGGGTTTTATAACAAAACTAGAGTTTTAAATCTAAACTAGGGTTTGAACATGAAAATTAGAGTTCTGTCTATTTTAATCCAAAATATATGGCTTACTGTAAACAACTTGCAACATTGTTATTAATTAAATGATGCAATGAATTAATCAATAAAAATAAACAATGAAATTAAATTGAATTAGTCAAAAGAAATTGAAAATGCGTTGTCGGCTCCACCATTTTGATACGTATAACCAAGCTTGATGATTCTACTACTTAGATCAAGTTATGTTTTTGGTTGGAGATACAATGATCTGAGGATCACTTTATGCTACCGTCTCTCTTTTTTGGTTTTGCTTTTGTTTCGCTGTCTATTTAATTGCTCATTTTTTTTAATTAGAACCTAAATTTCATCTCCTTAATTGCGTTTTTGTGGCTACTCACTGATGCCTTTTTTAATTCTTGCTTTTCTCTTGTATTTATAGGCAAATCCTAGGGTTAATCAAGTTTACCACTCTTAACCCTATTCAATTACCTAAATCCTTTTGAATTTAAGATACTAAATTGGGCTCATATCAAATTGAACTATGGCCAATTTGATATGAACTTGTGCTCATATAGAATTGGACCATGACCAATTCGATATGAGCAAACTCATATTGAATTAGGATGTCCAATTCCATATAAGCATAGCTCATATCAAATTAAACCCAATTGAATCAATTTTAACTTTGGATAGGACATAATTCAAGCTTTAAAAATTAGACCGGGTGTAATTTAGGACTTTTAAAATTGGACCGATCTAATTCAAGCTTTTAAACTAGGTTTAAGCTTTTAAAATTGAACCGAATTTGGCTTGACCTCTTTTAATTGGGATCGGACTTGTTTAGGGCCAAAATTAGGGGTTTATAGATTGTTAGTACCTTGCTTTCTAAAGTACCAACAGATGTTTGCTAGTTTGGTTGTTTGCTCTTAATTTTTGCACATTGGGTTAGTTTATTGGTTTTATAATGATTTTATTAATGGTGGATTATTATTTTTTTTTTACTTGTAGTTGTTAGTTTTAATGCATTGTCTTGTTCATTTCTGCAGACTTATGACAAAGAACTTATTATTGTTAGAATTGATTGTTGTCTTATGTTTTTATGAAGTTATCTTCAGCATTTACTTATTATATAGACATATTGTTATGTTACTTTATTATCTTTCTTATGTTGAAATGCTGATATGAAAATGTTAAACTTGTCTATGTTATGTTATTATTGACAATTAACATGTGTTCAAATTGATCATTGGGCATCTAAATTATAGTTCCAAATTATAACTTGTTTTAGTTGAGTTAGCTTTCAATCATCGAGGTATGACTCGAACAATACTCGGGGGATAACATTATAGACAACCTAAAAAGAAATAAGTACTGTAACATATACACATGCACAAGTCACATTAACCTAATCTATAACCTAAATAGACAGATAAAAAATAATATTGCATCTACCAACTATCTTACATCGTCTACCAATACTTGCATATCATATCAAATTTTTTAATAATCTTGCATGCTAACTGCTACTTCTAATACATGATAAGAAATGTTCTCACTTTAGTCACAGCTTTTACCCTGGCAATCACTCATGATATATTAAAAGCAAAGTAACCCTTTCAACAAGCTTCATCTAATATAATTCATATTAAGGTTGGGACAACCCTATATATATACATATATACACCATACTTAGAGCACAATTGTAACATCCCTATACCCCATATACGCACACTACATAAAACCACCTCTGTAATATACGTATACCGGATATAGGGATGTCACGGTCTATTTTAAAGCAAACCAATCTTTCAATTTAACAATATAAGAAAACTTAAAACATTTAAATTATATTGTAAAACATAATAGAAAAAAATATTTATTTATTATGCAGCGGAAAATGTAGCGGTATATGCATATATATACATCAAAATCCATAAATATAAAAATATAGAATTATACATGCTTGGCAGTTCGTCTATGATCTTGAAGTCCAAAAATCAACTCTTCATAAGGGATCACAAGCCTAGACTCGACTCAGTCTAGCTGAACTCTCCGGTTCAACTGGATCTACCCTGTCACCTGCGCGATGAACCACAATCGCGCTAAGCCAGAGGCTTAGTGGTACAAACCATAATAACAATATGCTTCAATATAATGCCAATGTCATACTTTCAAGAATTAGAAACAATACAGAAGAATATCATGTTTCATAACATTACATTTCATTATATTATTCAATTGTTTCATCATTCATGATTCACATTTAAGCAAAGACAAGCATGGGCCCAAAAGAAACTAATATGCCATTCAAATTCCAGAGTTAATATTTTGGTCCAATATCACATTTATCAAGCCCCTTAGGCGAATCATTATCACAATGAGAAACATCTCATATGTAACATCCCAATTAGGCTTCAAGGACTAGGCCCAACCAAGCTTCATGGGGAGTTAAGCATGCTAAACTTCAACCCAACTTGGCTTCAAGGACCAAGCCCAACCAAGCTTAAAGGGATTGTTACTTTTAGGCATGCCACCAACAACAAAAGTCTGAAAATTGAATAACATACTAGGCATACAACTCTTTTATTATTTCATTATCAATTCCATTCTCATTTTCTCATAATCATCTAGGCAACAATGCCCCAATATTTCATTTACATCATTATAGCCAACATCAGTGGCTTCACATCTCATCATTAGGGTATACATAACCAACTGCATTGTATAAACATTTTGAATGGTCGTTATATCTTTCACATTATGCAAATCATAGCATTAATCAAATGTATCAACAATGTAATAGATTACTTAACACATTTACAACCAAATGTGTTAAGTCGCAAAGTTATGTAAATGTATGCAATCATATAGTGTTTGTACTTACCTCAAGAGCAACTCACACCAATCTAACCACTTCCTCTTCCAAGAATCCTTCAACACTTGGATTAGGGCAACCCAAACTCTTCAAAACCTAATCCAATTGTAATTACACACACTCACTTAGTAATACACATAAGGAAATAAGAGCAAGAACCAACTAGGGAAACTTCTACACATGACAAGCTCAACAACACGGGCGTGTCCCTGACCGTGCCCTAAATCCACAACACAGAAGCTTTGACACGCTTAGTGACATGGGCATGTCACTGGCCGTGTCAATCCACCAATAACACAGTAGCTATGGCATGTTCAGTGACATGGATGTGTCACTGGACGTGTAAATACTACTCCAACACAGAAGCTGTGATACGCTCAGTGACATGGGCATGTCACTGGTCATGTCACCCATCCAAAAAATAGAACCATTGACACGCCCAAAGACTTGGCCGTGCTCATGGGCATGTTAGGCCAAAAATCCTGATTCCGACACCAACAACACTACATCCAACAAACAACATACTTAACTCTTTTCCACTTCAAATAATCTTACCCAAAACCATCCATAAACCATACTAAACTTGCATAAACACCAAAACAACACAATACAAGCATCAAACACCAATCAAAACCATCATCACAACTCAACATATACACAATCCACAACTCTTGCTCTTTCACCAAACCCAACTCTTTCTCTTCAATCCAACCCCAAAATCAAAGCCAATAAGACCAAACACTCTCAAATACATCACAATCAAATATACACATATCAACAACAACCAATCAATAACCTCAATTCACAAACTCAAAAGAAAACTAAAGAATCAAGTGGAAAACTTACCAAAAGTGATGAAAATCCTTAGAATTCCAACTTGATCACTTGAAACACCTTCAAATCTTGAGTTAGGAAGAGCAAACTCTCTCTTTCCTTCTTGCTATGGTGATAGCCGGCCAAAGAGAAAAGAAAAGAAGAAGAAGATGAAAGTCAACCGACTCAACTCTTCTCTTAACCACTAAAGCCTTCTTTTAATATCCACCAAGCAATTTAAATATTAAAATATATAAATATCCTCTTGTTAGTAAATCGAAAAAATCTACAACCCTTTTGCCGCAGCGGAAAACAAAAATTATCTTTTGATTTATTCCCAGGATCCATGTGATCCATTCAGTTCGATAAAAGAGATTCGAAACTAACCTTTTGTGTAGCTTCAAATCGATTAACAGATGCTGCCTTCTGAAGACGAACACCCTCTAGAGAAGTCCACACGAACGTACTCCGGTCTGAGTGCTAGCTCACCAACGGCAGTGGCTAAACCTTTTCAAAAATGAAACTAGGGTTTTAAGGTTTTTCTCTTCTTCCGTTTTTTTTCAAAACGAATAATAATCAGATCATCATCCCTCTAGCCCTTTTAAAACCGTTTAAAAGACTTTCCTTGTCAAAACCCTAACTGTCCATATCCTATATGGACCCACGTTTTTAATAATTATTATCTAATAATAATTATTATAACAATATTATTATTAATATCTAATAATAATAATAATACTAACAACAATAATAAAAATATAATTATTATTATTTAAGTACAGCCTACGTTCTATGTGTGTGACCCGATAGGCTCATATTAACTGGTAGTGTATTTCAATCTCTATTGAAATGCACAAATCATAATTGGCCTCTAGCAAGACATTACGACTACCCAATTAATCATGAGAATCATTATAAATGAAAACCTGAAATAGTACATGCATTAATCCCTTTGTCACACGATATCTAGTTTGAACATAAGTCATAGTAAATGTCATACTTATATTGTCCAAACTTATGATTACTCGATCTCCAAGTTAACTGATAAACAAATAAGATTGATCTTATATCAACTTATTTGAGCACGGCCATGCATTTCTCAGTTACACTTATCGAGGGACCCAGAAGATATCTCTCTCATAGAGAGGGACAAATTCCATCTTGATTGTTCATTTTCCTCTACATAATTTATACCATGTTCAAGCATAACCTTTATAATTATCTAGTTACAGATAACGTTTGATCATGTCAAAACATAATATTCCTTATGTTGGAAACTATGACAATCTCAAGTCAAAGGATTAAATAAAAACTATTATGAGATACACTTATGACATTAAACCATGAAGTGATATCTATGTGGGTCTATCCAATACACTGTTCTCTAACATGTATCCATAATATTGATTTGTATCTTCATACCTATAATCATCTTATGATTATCAAATCAATATTACACTAGTTATATTTATTATTATCTCCATAACAATAACAAACCAGGGATATAATCATTATTATATATAACATGCAAACATAACAATGATAATAAAAACTTCTTTATTAATAACAAAATGAATAACATTAAGGTCCAAATCAATGGCCTAGGGCATATACACTAACACCTCTTCCACTTACTTTAAATAAATTTCCATTTTAATCCAAATATAATTAAATATCTCATTTGACCAACTAATAAGTTGACTTGTATATGTTGTATATATCTCTATATATACAACATATACAAACTCCTCTATCCTTTCATATCTTCCCATTTAAACATATATACACTTTAAAATTATTTAATCCAATTTCAACAATAATTATTCCAAAAACTTTAGGGTATAGATTGGGATATTACAACAATAATTGAGCAAACCAGCAACAGTGTACTACAATATCTTCCTACTTCTATTTCCGTGATCATTTCTACTCACTCTGTAAAAATGGCTCATAAACCTAACAGATAACAACCAGCATATAGAAGCCTACCAGCATCCCCAGCAACCTTGTAGTCTTTGTTCAATAGCAAAATGCAAGAGGTCAATGAAATGAAAGAGGAAATGAAGTAATTGTTGGCAAGAATAATATCCAACATTGGGGCTATAGAAACTAGAGAGATTTTGCTTCAGGATTTTCCATTGCTCAATGCATTTGAGACCTTCCTTACTATTATGGAAGAATAAGCTTGTACACTAGAAGTCATTGAAATTTCAGACTCTGCTAAAACTTTAGCATCACTATGATTCATGCTTTTTGTTTGATGCCTTTTGTTGAGTCTCTTTTGCTTGTCACCAATCTCTACATCTCGTCTAGGGTTGGCAACGGGGAGGGTACCCGCGAAAATTGCCCTACCCGAACTTGAATCTATTTAGTTTTTAAAATATCTAAACCCATTTAAACCAGATTATAGTTGTACCCATACCCATCCCTGTTTAATGCTATCCATTTACTACCCAAACTCGTTTAATTACCCGTTTAAATATAAAAATTCAAAAAATTATAAAATTTAAAATATAAATTATAATTTTTTAATTAAATAATTATAAATAAATATTTGATATTAACATAATTTTATTAAAAATAATTTTATACCACATTATTGTATAATTAAAATAAAATATAATAAATATATAATTAAAAATTTAATAAAACATAATTAATATATAATTGGGGTCGGGTAATGGGTACCTAATAGCCTTTACCCGAACCTATCACGGGTAGTAAAAATACTACCTGTACCTGCCCAAATCCATTTATAAACTATCTATATCCTATATAAATTGATCGGAATGGATCGGATACCTGAAAGTACCTGACCTGTTGCCATCCCTAATATCGTCCCTAAGAAGTCATTGAATATGACTAGTCATTCACATTGGTGTTCCTTTTGTATGTCACCCTTATTAAGTTAGTATTCAACATTTCTTCTACTTCTTTTGTACATAGCAAGATAAATCAGTTGTACTATATTAGTTAAATTACGTAATTCTTATTTTTAAAGTCAACTTTGTCAATGACTCTTTTAATAAATAAATTTGGTTACATTTGTTAATTTAAATTTCATTACAAATCCACTTTAACTAATTTTTCATCAACATCTAATTCAATTTTTGTTACATTATAACTCAACCATAATGCTCTACAGTAACTTACTACGTATACATTGTGTGAGCGCTGGCCCATCCACGCTCAAAATGTTTTAAAGTCCTAATACTGTCAAGTTATTGATCTCAGGGATCCAACATGTAAGACTTGTGTGAAATGGAGCCACCACCCACAGAACCGAAAAATAATAAAAGGTAGCATTCTCTTGATTCCATTTTTGAGGAATCCCCAACCCCATTGAAACCTAGGTTTGGAAAGTTAGGTACATATGAGAATAACTTAGGTGAGGATCCTTATTATTCACATATGTCTAATTCGAAGAACTAGCCTCCTCTATAATTCATGTATTAGTAAGGGTTATTCAGAATATTAGACGAGGGTCATCCCATATATAAAGTAAATAACTAAATAAATAAACATAAGCACATCATGATGCACGTGATGCATGATCATAAAGAAACTTCTTATGAGCACCCACCGAAGTGGAAACATGCTCTTTACATCAATTAACCTACAAAGTGAAATTAAGCCACATTACATAAATTTACAAATCTTATACATTATTCTAAAAGAAACATACATCATTGCCTATATACAATGCATCTAAAAAAGGGAAAATTTAAATATATGCTAGATGAATGCTTGTTATGGATTCAATAATAATAAAGCAATAAAAGATAAACATAAAGGTAAAGAAGAAAGAAAGAAAGAAAGAAAGAAAGAAAATGAGTTTCGGTAGTATCAAACTCAATAATCATGGAATTATTGAATTTGATAATAACCTGAGGGTTAGGCAGTGGAATAAAATTAGTACATACTATTTAAGTGAAGCTATCAAGTTTGATATTCCATAGATTACCGAAGTCGATAATCTCCTCATCCAAGAATATACTACAAAATCTATTATTTAAATAAGATGGGTATACACATAATTAAATGAGAATTCCATATTTGATATTCAAGGAGTATCAAGTGTGACAATATTTATGAGACAGGATATTGGGGAAATAAGAGGCAACATAATATATATGTGTATAGGAGTAGTATCATTGAGTTTGATAATTAGTGGATTAACGAGTTTGATAACACTCTGCAGAAAAGATCAGTTAATAACAAAACAATATTTGTGTACTAAAAGTTGATTCGAACTATCAAATTTGAACATCATAAGAATATCAAATTTGACAATTATTTATATCTGCATATTTTGCCCATGACCTATATCTATGCATGTGATAGGATTATAAATAAATCAATAATGGCAGACATATATGTGTGGGAACATAGCAGTCGAATTAGATAATAATAATCTACAAAGAAAAGTTAGTGGGAAACAAGATGGCACATATACTAAAGTTGCAATCAAAAAGTTAGTGGGGGATAATATGGCACATGCACTGAGATTGAAATCAAAATATCAAATTCTATATTCATTAGAATATCAAATTCGATAGTCATATGACATTTCTGTATAAACAACCTACATCTGTAAATTTTTCTTGCAACATGTTTTACAAGTCATTTTTAGTCCAAAAGTTCAAGTCCTCGATCTAGGAAATTTAGATACAGTCCTTTAGGATTTGTTTCATCATTTATAGGTCATACATTCGAAGGTCTAGTTTGGGATTGGTAGATATTAGTTCTTGAGTGAGTATTTTTTATTCTGTTAGAGTTTGATAATTCTACTTATGAATGAACCATATAAACTGGATGAAATGATGTAATATAAACATAGATCATGACATTATGTGGTATAGATTTAAGAATAGACACTAGAAGCTTAAGAAACTTACTGCCAATGGATAAAAATCACAGCCAACTACCTAGAGTTGCAGAATATTCCTGGTTCTAGCTTTGAATGATTGATCTTTGCTGGAATGATCTCTTTTTATAGATGGATTAAAAAATAAAAAGGTGGGAAAATGATAATATTTACTGACTAAATAGGAAAACCATACATCTTTCAACCTAAAAAGTAAGAGAAAAAGATGGAAAAGCCCCCCTGTAAAAGTTCCTTCAGAAACGATCATCCTTCATCTGATTGATTATTGATAGGGCATGCTCGCCCTCCTTCGGACATGCTCATCCTCTAATTTCTTAATTGTTTATAAGGCATGATCACCCCTCCTTCAGACATGTTCATCCTCTGGCTGCTTGATTGTTAATAGGGCATGCGTGACCCTCCTTTAGACATGCTCATCCTTTGGCTAATTGATTTTGATAGGGTATGCTCGATCCTCTTTGAAACATGCTCATCCTCTAGCTAATTGATTGTTGACAGGGCATGCTTGCCCCTCCTTCAAGCATGCTCATCCTTCATCTGCTTAATTATTGATAGGGCATGCTCGGCCCTCCTTCGGCTGCCTGATTTTTGACAGGGCATGCTTACCCCTCCTTTAAACATGCTCATCCTTTGACTGCTTAATTGTTAATAGGGCATGCTTACCCCTCCTTCGAAGGGCTGCCTGAATGTTGATAGGGCATGATCGCCCCTCCTTCAAACATGCTCATCCTCTGACTGCTTGATTATTGATAGGGCATACTCGCCCCTCCTTTGAACATGCTCATCCTCTGGCTGATTGATTGTTGATAGGGCATGCTCGCCCCTCCTTCGGACATGCTCATCCTCTAGCTAATTGATTGTTGATAGGGCATGCTCGCCCCTCCTTCTGACATGCTCATTCTCTAGCTAATTGATTTTGATAGGGCATGATCGCCCCTCCTTTAGACATGCTCATCCTCCAGCTGGTTAAGTCCTCCCGCTAATTAATTATTGATAAGGCATGCTCAACCCCTCCTTCGGACATACTTGTCCTCTGGATGATTGATTGTTGACAGGGTATGCTCTCCCCTCTTTCGGATATGCTCATCCTTCGGCTAATTGATTGTTGACATATTTGCATAAAATTCAGGTATTTTTGTGCTCCAGGTTTTGTTACATGATGTGCTTCCTTTTTCCCCCTGCATACAAATGTAATGAAAGTTATTGTTGAAATATGCATGTTTGAAAATGTGTTTTTGCTTTTCTGAAATGCACTTATGAATTAGAATCACTAGCTAACTAGCTTTCGCAAGCAATGATTTGTTATTCAAGAATCATTTCTCTTAGAGATGTGCTAGACTTTATGTTTTCATCATTATTCCCAAGTTGTCATGCAATTGTTGAACTTCAGATAGGCACATACTGGGTGTGCAATCCAAGACTTCTCAGTAAGTAATAAGATGTCTCCTTTCATATGCAAACTTGCTTGGTGTTATCTCCACTAATATTATCTCAGCCCTTTGAAAAGTTCACCAGGACTTTATTAGGCTTGTAATAGGCTGATTAGGTTCTATGAGTTACATCTTGATGGCTTTTGAAAAAAATTCTTTGGAGAACAAGGAATATTAAGTTTTCCCAAAAGAGTCTATTATTGTTATCAGTTGCCAGAAACTTTCACTTTGCTGCTGCTTTTTGTCTTGCCAATAGATGACACAGTGATCACTTCTTTTGCCTCTAGATTCTATTTATTCTTATCCTTTTTATTCTTTTTACTGATTAATGACCCTTCTTTTTCTTTAGTTTATTTCTTTTATTTTTCTTCTTAATTTCAGGGATTTTTTTCCCTTCCATTGCTTTTGTATTTTCTTAACTCTTGAAAATTTTGCCTTCATAATATTTGTCCTTATTTATCTCCCTTCTTTGCCTCTTAAGTCATTTTTGCATTAATGTCTTTTACTCTTTCAGTGCAACTTAACACCACTTGCTTCTCCATAATGGGGGATGATAAGGCTTTATATTCATGAAAAAGAGCAAGCTAAGATTATTTTTGGGTACAAATGGTGAAACCAGGGGCGATGAATCAACAGGGTAGATGTTTAGGATTCGGTTTATCAAAGAATGCCTGGATCATACACTTTACAATTGACCGAGATTAAAATTTTGCCTCGATGTCCCTTACAAATTTGTTCTAGAAGGAGTGAAGTTCTTTGAATCACATGACCTTTATAGGAGCTCTCTCTAAGCATTCACAATTTTGCATGATAAGGAATTTTGCCCATATGTCAATTATTTTCCTTGAGTGATCCATCAGAGAATAACATAAGATTGCTTGCTCCAGTCTTGTTAGGATTCATCCTTTTCTAGGTGTGCATACAGTTTTGAATGAGCGGCTAATTTTTAAGTAAATGCATTGAGAATGAGTTTGAAAGACTTTGAGAAAAACTCCCCTATTTGTGATGATTTGGTAGTTTGGTAAGTGTTTTACTTTTGTAAACTGCTTTTTGGATACTGGTGATACTCAGCCATTTTAGCTTTTCCCAGTTTTTATCTTCAATGTATGCTCAATCATTTTTAGCTTCTCTCGGTTTTCTCCTTCATTTTTAGTCATGTGTGCTTAGCTATTTTTTCCCGCTTTTCTCCTGCCTCCTCATTAATCTGATAGGATCTCCCTGGAATAAAATTTGAAATTAGTGAAATGTTCTTTGTGCCAAAGATGAGAATAATTATCAATTGAGAGTCTCCCTGTGATAGACTATCAAGCTGGGCTTTCCACATCATTGAATTCAATAATATCTTCTCTTATTCAATAATATTTTTGTGAAACTTTAAAAATATACAAAAAGGTTTCACTCTCCCGCTTCTCCTTTAACATAGACTTCTATTCTTTTCTCTGTAGCAGTAGAGTAACTAGAAGATTTCCATAATTTTCCTTGATTTTCTACTCACTTTCGCAGTCATTTAGAGGAAGATGAGGACCAAAAATGTTGATCAATCTCTAGAATTCACCCATTCTAGCAGGCTATCAAAGTTCCATGCCAACTGGGCTTTACTAGGTCTCATGCCATTGGTAATTCCTCCTCTCCTTCTGATTGAGGGCCATCGCTGTGAATGAACTACTTCCCAAGTAGGTTTTTCTAATTTTTGCTCTTTTGATTGAAGTTTGCTTGATGTTTGAATTGTTGTTTTTGCCATTGTTGCTCTGTCTGATGCATGTTTGTTGATTTCGATAGTGATACTGTTTAGTTTGGCAGTGTATGGGTCTTTTGCATTTCTTGCTTTTGATTTTGCCGGTTTATTTTGATTTCAACCTGTAAGAGTGAATTCCCATATTAGTTTGCATGAGTTGCTCAAGTAATTTAGGGATTTTACCAAGGTTTCTTTTTTAGGATTGATTGGATGGTTAGGGCAAGATGTATATGCTTTGGCATTTTGTCACCCCAGGCCCTAGGAATATCGAATTTGATGGTTTGAGCCTTCATAGCACAATAGACTGTGTCAAAATCAATAATCTTTCCTTATTTTCTCAAGACTTTTGCTTAGGTGGATATCGAGTTCGATAATATATGTATCGAATTTGATATTTTATTATCCTTTCGCTTGTTTGAAATTTTTTGTCTGAGATGAATATCGAATTCGACAATAATGTTTATCGAATGCAATAATAAAACTACCGAATTTGATACTTTATGCCCTGCCTTCTAGTTTCATTTTTTCTCTCTTTCTCTTATGCTTTTATCTCCTTCTCTTCCCTTTCTTTTTGATGCAGTTTGATTCTGGTCTGATTTGATCTGCGGGTTTTGTTCACCTGGCTAGGGACTGGTACAGGACTCTCCTTGAGGTGGTGCAAGATATTGTCAAGGCCTCCAACTTTAATTCTTTTTATTCAGACATTTCTTGAGACTAGGGCAAAGATGGAACAATGTGTCGTAGAGGTCCTAGCTGAGCGATGGATGGATACTACACATACCTTCCACCTGAGCTTTAGTGAGATGACCATTACCCCTTAGACTTTACAGTAATTATCGGGATTGGTTTTGGAGGAGAGATGGTCCCTTTTGATGCCAAAGTTATCCTAGATAATGAAATGAGGGGACTTCTTAACTTTGTTCCCATGTTTAATGGCTGGAAGATCCAGTACACCAGCATCATTGATTACTGGACAGAGGAGAGGATGGATGATGTTCACACGGATGAGCAGATATCTCAGTGCGCTTGGAGTTTTCTATTGTACCTCCTTGGCACTACCATTTTTGTAGATTCTAATTTTGCAGTGCATACTAGTGTCCTGAGGGCCCTCTCCAATTTGATTGCAATCCCTGGGTACAATTGGGAAGAGACCGGTCTGTCTTGCTTATACCACGACCTAGATAAGTCCTATAGATGTACTAATACTCCTATGGGTTTGTTTATTGTCGCAGAGGTTTGTACTCTTTTTTTCTTATCCCTTTATTTTAATTATCTATTTGCTTATTTATTTTGGTCATTTTGTGTAGATTTGGGCTTATGAGCTCAACCTTCTTTTGCCTCCTGATATCGAGTCGGGTTTCCATCATGACTTCCCCCATCTTGGAGCTTGGATGCGGAACAGGAAGGTTTCTGAGATATTTCACGATGTCTCTACTTTGAGATCTGCCCTTCTGCAGTTTCCTTGGTCAGAGGTAAAGAATTTCAATTAATTTTATAAACAATGGTTTATATATACTTACCTTTACCTCTTTTGCTTTTTCTAGGTGTCTCTGGCATGGTGGGATCCTACAGATCGAGTGGAACATCCTTGGTCTCTAGCTATGCTTTCAGCAGAGCCGTGGTTGGAGCATCAGATGATTTTAGTCGGTCCTGATTCTTCCAAATGATATTTGGGAGAACGTGTTTTTGAGTGGTATTTAGGCCCAGACAAGTAATCAATTCCCTTAGACATCCCAAAAACTATTTTTACTTCAAAGTCAATTTGGAAGAGAGACTAGGTTCAGTGGTGGCAGGGCGAGGACTGCTGACAATTCATTTTGGAATTGGACAATGCTACTTCCTCGTCCTATCTGGACTATGTGAGGCAGAGTTTGCTCCCTCCTAAACCGACTTCCCATGTTCCAGCCGATGCACCTGCCCCTCAGTCTCGTCCTATAGGTGAGACAGTCCATGCAGAGGAGAGATTACAGGTTCGTATTTTCCTTTTCTTTTTCTTTTTATTTTTCTTACTTTCCAATATCAATTTTTTTTTTACTTTTATTCTTCCCTTTGGACCTTTTAGAGGAGAAAGAGACCAGCTGAGGCTTCTACATCCCGGGATACTCGGGCTCATCATTCTCCTACTCCTTTTGAGCCGCCTCCAGTATCGACTCAAGCTTCTTTTATCTTTGGGATGCCTAAGTGGCTACCTCAGCCTATATTCTTCCTATACATGGCTGGAGAAGCGCCTATTTCAGAGAATCTAATTCCCATGATTGGAGACGTACCGAGGTGTAACACCCCGATACCCCATATAAATACTGTACATATACCAGGTACACATACAATATGTATATAGAGTATAAGAATGTCACTTTCCATCACCATTATAACTCTTTACTTAAATTTTTAAAACCATAATACATTTTAATCATATGAAAGTATTTACAAAATGGTTATTCTTATCATGGTAATACATAAATATAAGTTACATTGTTTCTTCCAAAGATTCATTTATACAAATGAATACATTCTTATGAAAATACAGTATAATTACATGCATGCACCACCATCTAGTTGGTCTCGAACTATACTTGTCCTCGTTGTGACATAGTAGCTTAACTCCAGCTTCATCACCTATATACCTGCGCGATTAAGATAACCGCGCTAAGCTCGAAAGCTTAGTAGTACAAGTAACCATTAAAATATACAATATAAAGGAAACATACCTCATATGTTTAGTCTCATGTTTTAACATTTTCTTACTCCGTTTTCCCCTTTTTCAATGCATTCTTCATATAATCCTATTAACCTTATAGAGGATATACATATACACATATAACATAACCATCAAACATAATTCAATAAATTGATAGAACCTTCATATTATGATACTTACCAATTTCACCTCATACATATCATATATATCATTTTATACTTTATAATCGCATATTGCATATAACTTCACAAACCATATCCCCTTTCAATAATTCATGTATGTTATATAATCATATCACTAACCACAATTCATCATTCACAACTCACATTTCCAACAAAGGCAACATAGATCCCATTACTCATTTATTTCAACTTGTATATACTTCACATTAACAACAAAGACAGACTCGGGCCCAAAAGACACTAATATGTCATTCAAAGTTCAGAGTTAATGCTTTGGTTTTGTTATCACATTTATCAATATCATATACCCAACTAGGCTTCAAGGATTAAGTTCAACCAAGCTTCAAGGGGAGCAAAGCATGCTAAGCTTCTACCCAACTTGGCTTCAAGAACTAACCCAACCTAGCTTCAAGGGTGGTAACATCTCAATTAGGCTTCAAGGATTCAATCCAACCTAACTTCAAGAGATTGTTACACTTATTAGGCATGCCACCAACAACAAAACTCTGAAAATGAATAACACATTAGCCACACAATTCATTTATTATTTCATTATCAATTTCATTCTCATTCTCATCATCATTTACATCATCATAGCCAACCACAATGGCATCATTTAGGCAAAACATGCCTCATTTATCTCATTCTCAATATCACAGCCAACCACAATGGCTTTATACATCATCACCTCTCAATTTACATTTCATATTCCATCACAATATCACATTTCATAGTTCACCACAATATCACATTATCACATTTCATAGTTCATCACAATATCACATTATCACATTTCATAGTTCATCACAATATCACATTATCACATTTCATAGTTCATCACAATATCACATTATCACATTTCATAGTTCATCACAATATCACATTATCACATTTCATAGTTCATCACAATATCACATTATCACATTTCATAGTTCATCATTGATATTTATATACATAATCATTCATTACTCAAGTATGCACAATCAATTGCATTACCATATAAATTGGAATACACATCATACAAATCATATCCTCACATCTTTCACATTTCATAACATATATATATTGAATGCCTTCACATCTTATATGTATTAATGTATTATCATATCTCTTATCTTTTCATTGCATATACAATATTAATATTTATTTTAACAATATACTTATATGCAATCCAATAGGGTTTTGTACTTACCTCTAAAGAACTCACTCCCATATAACTTCTCTTCCATAGATCTTTCAATACTTGGATTAGGGGCAATTCCATCTTTTAAAACCTAATCCAAAAGTAATCATACACACTCACTTAGAAATACACATGAGATAATACAAATAAGAATCAATTAGGGCAAACTCAACACATGACACGCTCATCAACACGGGAGTGTCCCTGATCGTGCCCTAACTCCACAACACAGAAACATTGACACGCTCATAACCACGGGCGTGTCACTGGGCGTGTAATACATTCTGTATCTCAAAAACATCAACACGTCCAATCAACAAGAGCGTGCTCATGGCCGTGTCAATTCTCCAAACTCACAGTAGCTATGACACGCTCAATAACACGGGCGTGTTACTGGTCGTGTCAATTCTACTGCCACACAGAACTTATGACACGCTCAATAACATGGGCGTGTCACTGCTCGTGCTACCAACTCCAGAAAACAGAACCAACGACACGCCTAACAAACTGGCCGTGTCTCTGGGCGTGTCCGGCTAAAAACCCAGATTCCGGTCAACACACAACAACATCCAACAATACCCATCTTTTTATCATTACTCACTTCAAACAATCTTCATCAAACACACCCAAAAACCATAACAAACTTACCAAAACATCATTCATATACCAATTTATCAAATCCCCAAATTTCATTAAACTCAACCCTTATTCAACAATTCATCATCATCTTCACAAATAATCATATTATCATCATCCAAATACCAAATCAACACATATATATACTTAAATCTTTCAATATCATCATCATCACACATCAACCATACCAAACCCAACTCAAACAATGAAAATCAATTTAAAGAAATAATTACTTACTTGAATCCTTTATCAAATCTTCATCTCTATCATCAAATCTCTTGAATTCCTTAAGAAATTTGGTAAGAAAATCACATCTTTCTCTCTTTCTCTCTCTCTCTCTCTCTCTCTCTCTCTCTCTCTCTCTCTCTCGGCCAAGAAGAACGAAGAAGACGAAGAAGGAGTAGAAGGAAGAAGAAGTTTCTACTTCTTTCCTTTGTCCTTATCCATATATATATATATATATTATAATAATAATAATAATAATAATAATAACAATAACAATAACAATAGTAATAATAATAATAATAATAATAATAATAACAATAATAATACTTTAAATCTCCACCACATATTCTTTCTTTGATTTTCTTCTTCTCTTTTCTTTTTGTCTTTATTATTATTATTATTATTATTTAGTTATACAAATATATATACAACTCACTTATCCTTCACCATTATATATATCCCATGTATATGTGATGTATATGTATATGTCTTACATATATTATCCTTATATTTCACATATACACATATACATTAAATCCAAATACAACAACAATAACTCCAAAACTCTTAGGGTCTATTCCGGGATATTACAATTCTCTCCCCCTAAAAAAAAATTTCGTCCTCGAAATTACTCAGTACTATAACATTCCATTCTTACCAATACACCATTTAAAATTTTCATCAAATCACATAGTTTGCACTCTCCCCCTTAGAGTCAATTATATTATTCAATTCCACAACTTGTCAAGATAAAAATCTTTATACCTTATTACATTCTCATCCAATATTCAAAATAACTCATTATACTCTCAAATACCTTATCTATATGCAAAAATTCAATCATCCTTTAACATACTTATGTTACATTCCATTATTACATTCAAAATATTTTATCACTTCATCTCTTTATAACTATTCTCTTAACTTTAACTTTCAAGATCATAAACTTATATCTTAATATTAATTATCCCATCATTACAATCATCCTTACAAACAAACATTTATCAAACCTTCATTGATAATAATATTCTTATTTCTCATACACTTCATTCCTTCTCTAGTATTTTCTCACTTAACATCAATATTAATACAATGCTTTTGAACTTACTTTACAGGAAATCAACTTCTTCCCTTTTCTCATCATTAAAATTGATATAATTCAATTAATTCATGTCCGTTCATCTATCAAAATTTTACATTGTATACATCATTATTTATCTCTTATGCCTTTAGCACAACCATACATATTAAATCTCAATAATAATTCACAATTATAGCAAAAATCCAGATCAATTGATTTATTCTCCACAATATCTTAACATCATAATCTTGTTTGATTCAAATCAATAGTTCACTTATCTAAATTTATCATGAATAACCATCCACTTTAATTTATCTTTCAATATACACATAGTTTATCTTTCATTATCTCAATACAATTCCACCAAATTTCATAATTATCTCATACCATGCTTATCATTCATAGTTTACTCACTCAAATTTTAAACCCATCCACTTATTCACCGTATACCATAAACATAATCAATATAGCTCTCAAACACATTCTGCAATCTTCTTTCATTATCATCTTCTCACTTATCATATCATTACTATATTAACAATAATTACCTTTTTCTCACATTACTCATAACTTAAAGTATTTCCACAATTCTCTTTCTGTCTTTTCTTTTCCAGAATTATAACCAAATTGCTAACACAAAAACCATAAAATACACTTCATCAATCATAACCGTTAATCATGTTTCTAGAAACATAATTATCAATCTTACCAAAGTAGTATTACAGTTATGCTTTCTTAGTCTCAATTCTGTGGATAACAAAGTTAATCGGCCAAATACCATAAATACACTATATGGCCATAGGAGATTAATGATCACATCTGAAACTTATAAATCAATATTGTTCCTCTATTATTTTATTTCCAACTTTCCAATTATACTACTAAGTTGCATCACAAATATTATATCTCCATTCTCCAAACTTTACTACATCCAAAATTAACATATGTCAACTCTATCTCAACACAATTTACTCTTAATTATTTGATCACCATTTGCATGTCTCATATACAACAATATTATCCTTAACCTCTCCTTCACACATCATTCAATCTTATACAGATCTTACATAAATTTCATTCTTTATACTTTCTTTTTCCCTTATAATTTCTTATTAAATTTATATACACAGAACATTTCCTCACACAAATACTTTGGCTCATAACATTTATGATAGCCAAATTCAGTTATTATCATAACAATATTACTGTCCACCATTTCCCAAATTAATCCTTATTTCCATAACCATTTCACTATCCAACATTTCTTAAGTTTATTCTTATTTTCATTTCATCACATACTCTTTACGTCAATCAAGGCCTAATCTCTCTTAGGTCCACTACTACATGCAATGTCATTTCCAATATACATCAAATATGCAATTATATAACACATCCATAGATCACATTCACAATGTGATTTACTTTCCACATTTCTTACATTTTACAATTACATTCATATCAAAAACTCATTCCACATTTTCTATACATGTATACACATAATCATACAATGATATTTAATTCCTCTTTTACATATTTTCAACACAATTTAATATTTTACTATTCCGTGAACAACATCATTTTTATCCCTTTTTGACATGACTTAAGTTGTTTATCAACCCAACACATATACATTATCACCATGATATTACTTCACAAAATCTTAGTCACGCTACTAAGGTGACATCTCTCTCACATATATTTTTAAAATGCATTAGTATACCATCTATACATCCATTTGTTTATTCTTCAATACATAGATATATATATATATATATATTACTCACATATCTATACACATGTACATTACATCCACTCATATATACATTGGGCTCAATAATCTCTTTATACTCTCCAAGTCTAATTATGACAAATCTCAATTTCTTAAATCCACATTGATCCATCCCATTTCTTACTGTCAATATTATCCCATGACCTAGCTTTGCTCAGGTTTGTCAATGCAAGCATAATCATTCTCATACTACCAATCACATTATTCAATTTAATAGTACTCTCATATACAGTAATATTCATTCCACAAGCTCATGGGTTTAACTTACATTAAGATTATCAATACTCAAATAGTCTTTACCCAAATTCCATTAACACTATAATTTCACAACTTACTACTTTACTTAAACTTCCATTCACTCATCTTATGTTCTTAATATCAACTTAAAAAAAAACATCTTATATATACACATTACAAAACAACCTCAAAGTATATTCTTTTCACAAATATTAAAGCTCATTTCCAAAAATCTAATTATCACATCTTTCCACCATTAATATGAGCTTTAACAACACTCAAGCGTATCACATTTCTAACATTAAAATCACAATGTTTGCATTTAAAACAGCAATGCAACAACACCATTATATTTCCTTATTTAACCAACATCATCTCTTTTTCTTTTAAAAACTTTAACTTTACATATTCAAATCATAAATGGTCAAACTTTGTCTATACCCATCAACTCATTCAATATACCACCATACTCTCTTCATTTAAATAACATAACTTTCAATATTCACAATTCGACATTATTTCCTCTGTCTAGCAAACTCAACATAAACTTTCTTATAAAGAGGTTTAAAGTATAGAAGAAAGAGTACATACTCTTATCTTAATTTGATTTTCAACTCATTTCCAACTTTATTTTCCTTTCCATTTCTTTATTTTTCAATTCATATTATGTCATACATAATATTACTCATAAACATCAATATTACATTCCATGTTGCACATGACATAACATTTTTCATATGTCTCATCAACATGCATATTTCACATTACATTTCGTAATTCGTTTCTCATAAATAATCAGGCACTATGCCTCAATTATAATTCATTTCCAACATCATTGCCAACAATCATGGTTTCTTCTCACATCAACATAGTATACACATATATCATCAACTATATTAAACATCTCATGTAACACAAATATTTTACAAATCATATTATGCCACATCCGAGACCAACCTAGGTGTTAATGCATGTGCATGTATCAAAATTTTCATTCTTTTTATTTTCATCTATCATCATTTTTTTTTTAAAAAAAAAAAAACTTTTCTTTGTAAATTTACTTAGGCCGAGAATCTCGAAACCTAAGCTCTGATACCAAAATAATTGTAACACCCCGATACCCCATATAAATACTGTACATATACCAGGTACACATACAATATGTATATAGAGTATAAGAATGTCACTTTCCATCACCATTATAACTCTTTACTTAAATTTTTAAAACCATAATACATTTTAATCATATGAAAGTATTTACAAAATGGTTATTCTTATCATGGTAATACATAAATATAAGTTACATTGTTTCTTCCAAAGATTCATTTATACAAATGAATACATTCTTATGAAAATACAGTATAATTACATGCATGCACCACCATCTAGTTGGTCTCGAACTATACTTGTCCTCGTTGTGACATAGTAGCTTAACTCCAGCTTCATCACCTATATACCTGCGTGATTAAGATAACCGCGCTAAGCTCGAAAGCTTAGTAGTACAAGTAACCATTAAAATATACAATATAAAGGAAACATACCTCATATGTTTAGTCGCATGTTTTAACATTTTCTTACTCCGTTTTCCCCTTTTTCAATGCATTCTTCATATAATCCTATTAACCTTATAGAGGATATACATATACACATATAACATAACCATCAAACATAATTCAATAAATTGATAGAACCTTCATATTAAGATACTTACCAATTTCACCTCATACATATCATATATATCATTTTATACTTTATAATCGCATATTGCATATAACTTCACAATCCATATCCCCTTTCAATAATTCATGTATGTTATATAATCATATCACTAACCACAATTCATCATTCACAACTCACATTTCCAACAAAGGCAACATAGATCCCATTACTCATTTATTTCAACTTGTATATACTTCACATTAACAACAAAGACAGACTCGGGCCCAAAAGACACTAATATGTCATTCAAAGTTCAGAGTTAATGTTTTGGTTTTGTTATCACATTTATCAATATCATATACCCAACTAGGCTTCAAGGATTAAGTTCAACCAAGCTTCAAGGGGAGCAAAGCATGCTAAGCTTCTACCCAACTTGGCTTCAAGAACTAACCCAACCTAGCTTCAAGGGTGGTAACATCTCAATTAGGCTTCAAGGATTCAATCCAACCTAACTTCAAGAGATTGTTACACTTATTAGGCATGCCACCAACAACAAAACTCTGAAAATGAATAACACATTAGCCACACAATTCATTTATTATTTCATTATCAATTTCATTCTCATTCTCATCATCATTTACATCATCATAGCCAACCACAATGGCATCATTTAGGCAAAACATGCCTCATTTATCTCATTCTCAATATCACCGCCAACCACAATGGCTTTATACATCATCACCTCTCAATTTACATTTCATATTCCATCACAATATCACATTTCATAGTTCACCACAATATCACATTATCACATTTCATAGTTCATCACAATATCACATTATCACATTTCATAGTTCATCACAATATCACATTATCACATTTCATAGTTCATCACAATATCACATTATCACATTTCATAGTTCATCACAATATCACATTATCACATTTCATAGTTCATCACAATATCACATTATCACATTTCATAGTTCATCATTGATATTTATATACATAATCATTCATTACTCAAGTATGCACAATCAATTGCATTACCATATAAATTGGAATACACATCATACAAATCATATCCTCACATCTTTCACATTTCATAACATATATATATTGAATGCCTTCACATCTTATATGTATTAATGTATTATCATATCTCTTATCTTTTCATTGCATTTACAATATTAATATTTATTTTAACAATATACTTATATGCAATCCAATAGGGTTTTGTACTTACCTCTAAAGAACTCACTCCCATATAACTTCTCTTCCATAGATCTTTCAATACTTGGATTAGGGGCAATTCCATCTTTTAAAACCTAATCCAAAAGTAATCATACACACTCACTTAGAAATACACATGAGATAATACAAATAAGAATCAATTAGGGCAAACTCAACACATGACACGCTCATCAACACGGGAGTGTCCCTGATCGTGCCCTAACTCCACAACACAGAAACATTGACACGCTCATAACCACGGGCGTGTCACTGGGCGTGTAATACATTCTGTATCTCAAAAACATCAACACGTCCAATCAACAAGAGCGTGCTCATGGCCGTGTCAATTCTCCAAACTCACAATAGCTATGACACGCTCAATAACACGGGCGTGTTACTGGTCGTGTCAATTCTACTGCCACACAGAACTTATGACACGCTCAATAACATGGGCGTGTCACTGCTCATGCTACCAACTCCAGAAAACAGAACCAACGACACGCCTAACAAACTGGCCGTGTCTTTGGGCATGTCCGGCTAAAAACCCAGATTCCGGTCAACACACAACAACATCCAACAATACCCATCTTTTTATCATTACTCACTTCAAACAATCTTCATCAAACACACCCAAAAACCATAACAAACTTACCAAAACATCATTCATATACCAATTTATCAAATCCCCAAATTTCATTAAACTCAACCCTTATTCAACAATTCATCATCATCTTCACAAATAATCATATTATCATCATCCAAATACCAAATCAACACATATATATACTTAAATCTTTCAATATCATCATCATCACACATCAACCATACCAAACCCAACTCAAACAATGAAAATCAATTTAAAGAAATAATTACTTACTTGAATCCTTTATCAAATCTTCATCTCTATCATCAAATCTCTTGAATTCCTTAAGAAATTTGGTAAGAAAATCACATCTTTCTCTCTTTCTCTCTCTCTCTCTCTCTCTCTCTCTCTCTCTCTCTCTCTCTCTCTCGGCCAAGAAGAACGAAGAAGACGAAGAAGGAGTAGAAGGAAGAAGAAGTTTCTACTTCTTTCCTTTGTCCTTATCCATATATATATATATATATATATTATAATAATAATAATAATAATAATAACAATAACAATAACAATAACAATAGTAATAATAATAATAATAATAATAATAATAACAATAATAATACTTTAAATCTCCACCACATATTCTTTCTTTGATTTTCTTCTTCTCTTTTCTTTTTGTCTTTATTATTATTATTATTATTTAGTTATACAAATATATATACAACTCACTTATCCTTCACCATTATATATATCCCATGTATATGTGATGTATATGTATATGTCTTACATATATTATCCTTATATTTCACATATACACATATACATTAAATCCAAATACAACAACAATAACTCCAAAACTCTTAGGGTCTATTCCGGGATATTACACGAGGAGTCCTCCTGAGATGACTCATGTAGGTTCTTTTTTTATATGTGACAGTAAATGATTTAGCTTTTGTTTCACTTTGCAGGTTCCATGGAGTACATATGAGGAGTTTTATTTCTTGTATTCTGCAACTACAGCTCACCTCACTACTTTTTCCAATGAGACAATGGTAAGTATCTGAAAGAAGCAAGACATCTTTTATTGTATGAAGTGGTTTGTTATTATACTTACCAATGTGCTTCTTTGCTTTTCCAGAGCTAGGTTGCTGTCAGGGATGTGCAGATTACCACTCTTCTAGTAAGTATACTTTTTCCTACAAAACTAAATTTCATAATTTTTTATTAAGATGCATGCTTATGAATGTCCTATTTTTCTAACTTATAGACTGAGTTGGAGACCGAGAAGGTGACCAGTAAACATCTTCAGAGTGAGCTTGATAGTGCAACTGAGAGAAATGATTCGCTTAAATATGAGATTACTTCTTTTAAGATCAAGTTGCAGATTTTATAGAGACATCTCGATGGTGCATCTGCATTGAGTCAAAGAGGCCTTGCGGATCTTATTGCTGAAGATGTGGATGACGAGGAGGATTTAGAGGAGAGTAGTTCAGATGATGGTAAGTCATGTGTTGGTAGCTCTAGGGAAGACTCTTCTGATTCTTTAGAGGAGAGTTATGAGGGGGGGTCAGAATCTTCCTCCTAGTGTTAGTCATCCTATTCCCACTGGACAAACCTCCGAGGAGTGACCTACTATGTAGACAGTACCCGATTCCATACCATATGTTATACCTATTACAGCTCCTTCTTTGGCTCCTATAGGTGGCTTAGATGGAACTTAAGATGGGGAATGAGACCTTCTAGATCATTTATGTATTTGAACATTTTTTTATATAGGAAACTTTTCTAATTCTAGTATTGATCATGGTCTGGAACAGTGCCGTTGTCAATTAAATCTTGAACTTCACGCCTTAACCTAAAACATTGGTTTGTGTCATGACCTCTTGTCTAATATAGATTCAAGTTGAACTTTGGTGGTAGTGGATCTAATAATGGCCCTAGTGATACAGGTTGTAACACTCCTGTGCTTTTCAGTTCTTCAAAAAAACATGGATAAGGGTTTTCCCAACCTATTCCGCTTGCTCTGATAGCTTAATTTCTTTCCGTTTATGACCCTAATCTTTTCCTCTTCTTTTTTTGACTCCTCCAATTGTATCCCTAAGTCATATAAGTCTTGAAAATTCTTGATGAGCATAAAGTTCAACTTCTTTTCAAATGGGAGCCCTTGATTAACAACCTAATTTGATATGTTTTAAATGGCCTTTCCCCGACTAAAGCAGCTTTTCCTCTCCATCTCTTCATGTAATATGAGAATCTCTCATTCTCTTCCTATCTTAGAGACTCCAACTCAATCAAGGAGACTTCCATGTCAACATTATATTTGAATTTCTTAATGAAGGAAGTTTGAAGTAGTTTCCAATTTTCCTTAGTGGTAACGTCAACTGATTTATGCTATTAAATGGCATTTCTAACTAAAGATAGCCTGAACCATTTCATAATTTGTTCATTAGTGGTAGGAATGGTCTTCATGAGGGTTACATATTGGCTCAAGTGAATCTTGGGGTCTGCACTTCCATCAAACTTAGGAATACCTCGAAGCTTAAACTTGGGTGGCAGGATTTCTTTCTCCATGAGCATCTTGTCAAGTTCAATTATTTCATCTTCTTTGGAGGACTGTTGCTGACATTTCCTTTCTAGAGTATCCATCCTTTTTAACATTGCTTTCTCAAAATCAGTGACCTCCTTCTTGAAAGTTAGGCTTGTGCGATCATAGTTTTCATCTAGGTCAATCCCTTCTCTTCATTGGCTACCCTCATTCTCTCCTTTTCTAAGTTACTAGCTAATCCCTTGGCCTGGACATTTGATAGTCCTAGATCCTGCATCATTTTTATCATGATGACCATTTGGTCTTTTATTTCTCGCTACTTCGGAGCTTACTAATGCCTTGATCCTTTCTTCATCCATGGTTGTTGGCATGTATGCAATTCCCCTAGGGATCTTATAGTCTGTAACCTCCTTCATACTCTTTGCTCAAAGCTTACAAGCCAAAAAAAATAGATGAAGTGGATGCATATGCTGAGAGGGAGTTTAAAGTGCATACCTAGTTGGTTAATGAAGCTTCCTTCCTACTTTTTAGTAGAACCTCACACTACACACATGTTCAATGGTGAGTCTCTTTTCCTAGGTTTTTTGGTTTACAGTCAATACCATCAGAGAGTAACTCCTGTGATGAAAAATCCTAAAGCTCTCATTGAAACTTTCACCTTTGTATATCTGTATTTTATAGAAAATTACTAGAAAGGTAATTTTCCATAAAATCTTTATTTCAGCCATACTAAAGGAAAGTTTCACCAAAGAGGTTCTCTTATGGGTAGCAAGTTTTAAGCTTTTAATGATAGATCCATTATTTTGTTTATAATAACAAAGACATGGATTTTATCAAGACAAGCTAAAAATTTGTCAACCATAAACATTTTGGTATTCCTAAAGGAAAATTTCTAAGTTTCTTACATGTGCTTCAGTCCGAGGTGAAATAAGTTTTAGACTTACAGCAGGAATATACCCGAAGGTATGAGGCTTGTGAGTGGTTATATGGTGTCTATTCTCCATATCTTGAATGAAGTATATGGTATCCCTTTTACCACATAACACTAGTAATTTGGGTGCATCCTAACTCACACACACATAATGCAAATACTGCAAATGCAACTATTTTCTGATAATTTAAATAAAAATTACTAATACATGAATCAATGGAATCAACTTCTCACAAGTCCCTAATGGAGTCGCCACTGTGAGCACCTAGCCTGTGAAGCCCAAAATGTTTTAAAGTCCCGACACTATCAACACTACAAAAAAAACGCTATCTGCAACGGACAGAATCCGTCGCAAATCCGGATCCTTCGCAAATCAAGATTTGCGACCGATCTGCGATGGATACGATCCGTTAATAAAAAAAGGCATCCCAATTTTCAATTTTGCGACAGGCCGTCGCATATTGCGACGGATTTGCAACCACTCGGAGGTTACAAATCTCGCGCTTAAATTTTCGCGGGTAAAGGGCAGCCGTCGCAGATTTCGTCACAGATTTTCATCGCAAATTCGTTGCAGATTGTCGTCGCAGTATCTGTCCCAGATTCCGTCATAGATTTCAAATATCCGTCGCAGATTTGTAGCAAATCCGTAGTAATTTAATATTGATTTTATTGGAATTATTTGTATTATCAATTAATTTTATGAGAACTTTATAAATACATTTGGAACATTTAAACACAATCTAAAAAAACACTAATTACATTGATAAAAATAATTCTTTTATTAATCTTCAATTGAATAAAATATTTTACAATTTAACTATACAAGTGTTAAAAACACTACTATAAATAATCTATCTTGAAAATAACAATATAGATCTTCAATATTAAATTATAGTGCTGGGGCGTTCTCTCCTTATCACGTCTTTCAGATCCTGAACAACTTCAGACATTGGAGGCCTGAATTCTGGTTGAGTCTGCAAGACATACTTGAGGTTAAAAAATGTGATTCTAAATAGATATGTAATGGAGTTCCTATCCTACATGAAATTTCTCGTTTTCAATACTCTACCAACAAATAGCAAATAAAAATGGCTTGAAATACAGACTGTACCTAGCAACCACTTGCATTATAATGAATTGCATTTCAATGTTCATCAGTTTGCTCAACCCTCATGCGCATTTGCTAAAGCATCTCTATGATCTGCCTGTTGGACACACTCTGCCCTAGCAATTTATTACATTATAATTTGTTGTATGATTCATTAGTAATAATCATTTGTTTGTCTGCACACTAGTAGCTATCATGGCCCTCAATTTCCAAACTAATGCACCACGCTGACATGGAACTCAGTAACCAATTCATTAGAAAATATCTAAACGGGCTGATAAAAAGGATGACAAAACACAAAAAGAAAAGAGAGTGAAATTCTCACCTGAACACACCGAGAAATAATATCAGCAAAGTGAGATAGTGATTTAGCGGGATACTGTCCATTAATAGAAGGATCAACCATCCTGGATAATGCATCAATGTCATGATAAAACAAAAGGGCATTACTTACAAAAATTAAGATCCCTCCAAAACACAAACTTGAATGCATTTTTTATTCATAACCAAAAAACAAAAAGGACTTAACAAAGCATTCTGAGAAACATAGATTAAAAAAAAGATGGTTTTTCCACTTCAATCTTACAACAATGTCAAAAAATGCTATTTACATGCTAGCATCTATAAGACAAATTTAAAAGAACTTCCAACAACACATTAATCAAATGTTTGGAACTACAAAATGCAATTTGAAGGTACAAAAGACAACCAAAAGAACCTTCTATAGTTTACTAAAATCTGTTGAAAATACCTACTAATGCCATACACATGTCATGAATTTAAGTAACAATTGCCACAGAATGTCATGAATAAGACCAAACTACAGTAATGTGTTTAATTTATATAACATAAATTCCACCATGCATTTTAAATATGCATGCATTCATGGTTTTCTGTTAGCATCTCATGTAAATATTCAGACTAAATTTCCTGAACATCCAGATATTATATTTAGAAGTAGCACTTTAGACCATAGAATCAAAATTTTTAATAAAATAGGACAGAGGGAGGACAAATGACTAAACACAGCACGGAAAAGTGATTTTTGAAATTTTGAAATGCATATAGTCATGTATAAAGCACAAAGCAAATAATTTTGCAAGCATTTTGGTAATGTGATGAGGTTGTGGATATAATAAACCTTTAATCTACAACATGCATTATAAAGAACACAAATCCAAAAATTCCTAGCACAAATGAATTATTGAAATTATTAAGAAATTCATTTGCAAATCCTAGTGTTTGGTGGGGAATGAAGATACATTTGAATTGGCTACACAGTCCCAGCGAAATTGATAGAAGGTATGCAAACAAAAATTACAATTAATCCAAAAAACACGAAAATTCATTTGCAAGTCAGTTTTTCAATGAGTCAAATGAATTTGATGTTCATTTAATCCAAACACGATGCTAGAATCGAGTGAAATCTACGAATTTCATGAAAATCGCCTAAATTAAAGATTTATTTCTGAAAATTAAATTAAAATGCTCAAAAAAATAAAATACAAATAATCGCATAAAATTATCATTACTCCAGCTCACGAAATCACTCTTACCACAAATCCAGATATGTACAAACACTACAAAGAAAAAAGTTAAAATAGCTTACATGAAGAAGGAAGCTGTGGTGACGAGACCGATGGCGAGCAGAGAGAAAGCTAAGGATTGATGCCACGTAACAGGCACCGGACTCGTGATCGGTTTTGGAGCCTTCACAACCAGAAGAAAAGAAACAAATCAAACAGAGATCAAAGTGAAACTACGAAAAATTGAAAAGGAATTGATACAGAATTACAATCAACATTGAAAGAATCTAATAATTTCATGGAACGAATGTATGTAAATGTAGAGAGAGAGAAAGAGAGGCGTACCTGGGAAGCAGAGGTTCGTTGCATGAGGTTAAGGAGATTAGAGGTGGATTGCACGGCCTGAGAAATCTGTTCAGCCACCGTTACTTTAGCTTTATCTTCTCTGGTGCTGCGGATTCTTGAGGTATCCTTCATACATCCATGCCACCTGAAGATCTCAAATAGTTGCAGAAAAAGCAAAGAGAACTCACCATCTTCAAGTCGTGAAGCGTGTGAGCTGTGAAAGAGGCAGAGAGCAGTGAAGGAGGAAGAGCAATGAGAAGCAATTAGGGTTTTGCATTTTATACACTAGTTTTATAGTGGAATAATTTGGACCGTCGGATCTAGGGTTTTGTTTATTCTTTTTATTTTTCCTGTTAACGAAGGTCGGACCTTATGGCTTGATATTGGGTCTATGTTTCTTGACATGGATCGGGCTACAACATGTCATTTTTTTAAAAAATATTTTGTATTTTTTAGAAAATATTACAGATATTTTTTTAACATTTAATTGAAAATATACTCTATATATTCTGGAAGACTAGATGTACATTTTTTGATATATTAACTATATTAAATTGAAAATATATATTTTTTAAAATTAAAAAAAAACTATAAATAAATATTTAGACAAGAAATATTTTTAATAATATTTCCACTTTTTAAATTAAAATATTTTATTTGGAACCACATTCAATTTTAAACTTTTATCATAGGACAATGGTTGTTTATAAATTAATGATTTTTTATAAGAAGTAGAAATAACTGAAGCTTTTTAAACTTAATTTGAATGATTTCTATAATTATAATAATTAATTATCTTCGAATGACTCAAAACTTTGAAATTAGATGATCATTCACATTAAATTTATTATGTTCTTAATTTAATAATATTGACAACTCGTCTAAATATAAATATTTTTTAATATATATTTTTTAATCAAGATATAAATATTTTGTGATGAAAATTTGCCTCGACCAGACAACCGTCGTAGATTTACTATGAATTTGCAACTGATTTGCGACGGCTTCCTCAAAATTCCTTCACTGTGTTTATCCGTCGCAAAAACGTTGCAGATCCGTCGCAGATTTTCATCGCAAATGCCGAATATTTTTATAGTGAAATTTGCGACGGCAATAGACAGTAGTAGATCTCCGTTGCAAATTGCTTTTTTTAGTGTTTTCTACAACCAATCTGCGATGGAAAAAATTTTCGCAAAAAAATATACGCGGGTCTCTCTCCCGCCAAGTATCCGCACCAACTTTTGCGACGATTATTTGAGACAGAATGATTTTCATCGCAGATTTACTACCGATTTGCAACCGATTTGCGACCAATTTCTCAAAATTCCTCTAACTTATCCTTCAGTCGCAAATCCATCGCAGATCCGTAGCAAATTTGCGACGGAAACAAGTCCGTCGCAGATATCCGTCGCAAATGCCGAATATTTTTGTAGTGCAAGTTATTGGTCTTAGGCATCTGACAAGTATTACTTGTGTGAAATGGAGTCGCCACCCAACAAAACCGAAAAATGATAAGGGGCAGCATTCTCTTGATTCCATTTTTGAGGAATCCCTAACCCCATTGAAACCTGGGTTTGAAATGTTAGGTACATATGAGAATAAGTTAGATGAGGATCTTTATTATTCATATATGTCCTATTTGAAGAATCAGCCTCCTCTATGATTCATGTATTAGTAAGGATTATTCAAAATATCAGATGAAGGTCAACCCATGTATAAAGTAAATAACCAAATAAAATAAACATATGCATATTATGATGCACGTGATGCAAGATTGTACAGAAAATTTCTATGAGCACCCACTGAAGTGGAAACGCTCTTTACATCAATTAATCTACAAAGAGAAATTAAGTCACATTATGTAGCTTTACAAATCTTATACATTATTCTAAAAGAAAATTGCATTATTTCCCATATACAACGCATCTAAAAAAGGGAAAATCTAAATATATTCTAGATGAATGCTTGTTATAGATTTAATAATAAAGATAAAGCATCAAAAGATAAACATAAAAGTAAAGAAGAAAAAAAGAAAGAAAATGAGTTCTGGCAGTATCAAACTCGATAATTATGAAATTATCGAATTCGATAATAACTTGCAGGGTTAGACAGTAGAATAAAATTAGTATATATTGTTTAAGAGAAGCTATCGAGTTCGATATTCCATAGATTACCACTCAAAAAGTTAGTGGGGGACAATATGGCACATGCACTGAGCTTGAAATCAAAATTTTAAATTTGATATTCATTAAAATATCGAATTCGATAGTCATTTGACATTTCTACATAAACAACCTACATCTATAAATTTTTCATGCAACATGTTTTACAAGTCATTTTTAGTCCAAGAGTTCAAGTCCTCATTCTAAGAAAGTTAGATCTAGTCCTTTAGGATCTGTTTCATCATTTATAGGTCATACATTCGAAGGTCTGTCCTAGGATTGGTAAATCTTAGTTCTTGAGTGAGTATTTTTTTATTCTATTAGAGTTTGATGATTCTACTTATGAATTAGCCATATAAGCTAGATGAAATGATACAATATAAATATAGATCATGACATTAAGTGGAGTAGATTTAAGAATAGACACTAGAAGCTTAAGAAACTTAATGCCAATGGATGAAAATCACAGCCAACTACCTAGAATTGCAGAGTATTCCTGGTTTTAGCTTTGAATGATTGATCTTTGCTGGAATGATCTCTTTTAACAAATGGAGTACAAAATAAAAAGGTAGGAAAATGATAATATTTACAGACTAAAAAGGAAAACCTTGCATCTGCCAAGCTAAAAAAGTAAGACAAAAAGATGGAAAAGCCCCCCTCTAAAAGTCCCTTTCAAGAGAGCTGAAAGCCCCCTTATATAAGTGAAAGCTGAGGTCTGTACAATGAAAATGTCAATTTCAAAAATATAATTGTCAAATTTGATAATTTTAAAAATCAACGAATTTGACCTTTAGCTATCTGCTCGACATTCTTTAATAACTGTCGAATACGATAATCTTATTATCGAACTCGACAATAATTCTCATGGTTGCAAAATTCAATTGTCTACACATTGAATATCATGTTTCTTTGCTACATAACTTAATGCTACATTATTTCAAATCAGATTCAACATTTGTATATTTTTCTTAACATTATTTTAACTGAATCATCAATCTCTATTACTCATATGGTAGAAGTTAAGCATATTTTTATAATTCATAACTCATTTACATAGTAAATAATATCTGAGAACATCAAATTAAATCATATTTTAATGGACAATCAAATATAAAAACTCAAATATGAATAACTGCAAATTATGATAAATAGATTTGCATTTAAAAATAATTCAACAAAATAAAAGAGATCTTACATAACCTTAAACAATTATGCACATTTGCAGATAACAAGTGTTACCTACAACTAAACTTTCAATTCTTCTTACAAATTTACATCCCCATCAACATTCCACAGAGAAATCCAGTAACATTTTGGTTTTACTCGACCTTACCAGATGTTTCTGCTTACAACTCTATTATGGATGTTTGTAATTCCTTTTCCTTTCTAGAGCTGCTATTTGGTGTAGCTTTGGATTCATCAAGGAAGGTCTTACAGTAGCTTTCATAAGCAGAAACAGCCTCCTCTAGTGTGGTAAATGAACTATATATATTGTTCTTCACACCGATCATTATAGATTCACATTCATGCCAGGTTTCATATATTCCAGGATTCATACCTCTAAAAACTAAATAAACCTTACCCTTAGATATTTTCTTTTTTATTATTATTAACATTACAATCTCCTCCCATTGCAATATTCATTCAATACACAGAGCATTAGAATATGAAAATGAATAAACAAGCTTTGCTTTTCCTATAACTAACTAAAAACAATATGTTCAAAAAAAAAACTAAGAACAAAAATGAATGAAGATGATTTGTTTAAAAAATAAAGGGATGAATGAAGATGAAGAAGTGTTCTTCAACAATTTTTGCTTCTAAACTTAAAAAAATTGTAATTGTTACTTGTCAAAACCTTCAAAATAGTAAACAACAGTGGTCAATATTTCAATTTTAAATTAAAATGATATAAATGGAATAGTAGTAGGAGCAAAAAATTATATTTTTTTTGTTTCCATATTAATAGTAAATGACAATAATAACCCTCTTGATTTGTCACAAGTTGATCCTTATAGCAATGTCCATAATACAAATACAAATAAAAAAAATTATATAACAATATTCAAAAAACACAAATGAAAAGGAATAAATAAAAACATTCACTAAATAAAATTCTCTTTAAATATTTTATAAACATGTAGAGTATATTTCCATTAAAGAACAACAAAACCTTCAAAACTATAATTGAATAACAACAAAAATAAATAGAAAAATACAGCAATCTTTACAACTAATAAACAATATGGATGATAAAGATTTTGTCTGACATAGAATTCCAAAAGATTTTGTGGCTATTGGAGATGGAGTTAGACTTTTTCTACCCACTTCACCAATATGTAGAATTACACAACCTCAAATAAGACTCTAAGTGAGGAAGAATGTGCTAATAGTGTCCAAACTCTTGTAATTTTATTTCTTAAACATTAATTTCTTCTTACTCTTTGTAAGGTTGAGTGTTAGCATTAAACACTATTGTAAAAGTTAAGTATGAGCCTTAACACTTGGGTTAAGAGTTAGCCTAGGATAAAAAATCTTATAAAGATTTAAGTATTAACATTTGGAAAAAAAACACTTATAAAGAGTTTGAGAGTTAGTTTTAGAAAAACTCTTAGTAAAACTCTTAGTAAGGTTTTCCATAAGCCCGTAAAACACTAAATTTGGTGTGAGCTTCAAACGCCAAGTTGGAAGTAAGCTTGTAAAACTCAAAGTATAATGAACTTCCTAGTTAAGGTTGGGGAATATATGTAGGGATAGTTTCCCAAGCCATTATAAATCTCTTGTCTCAGCTTTTTCTCTTCCCTGTATCTCTTAGACTTTTAATTTCCATTACACATTTAACACATTGATTCAAACCCCTTCTTAGAGCCATCCATATGGGCCAACAAGGTGGCATATTAGATGCTACATTTACCAAGAGAATAATCATTCCCTCGGTAAATTAATTAATACCTTTACTGAGAGATTTATCATTCTCTCGATAAATTAATTAATGGATGGAATATCAAAAGCTATCTTGGCCAAGAGATTTGTAGGCCTATTGATAAAGTTTAAAAATATTAATGGTTTTTTAAGTTTAATATTTACTGAAAGAGACTCATGTCTTTTAGTAAATTAATTAATGGGTGGCATATTTGAAGCCATCATTACTAAGAGATTCATTGTTCTCTTATTAATCTAATTAATGGATGGCATATCAAAAGCCATATTTATTGAGAGATTTATATGTCTCTCAGTAAAATTTAAAAATATTAATTTGACAATATTTTAAATAGCACATTTTTTAAGAGATTATTAGTTCTCTCAGCAAATTCATTAATGGGCAGTATATCTGAAGCCACCTTTATCAGGAAATTTATCGTTCCCTTAGATTTATCATTCTCTTGATAAATTAATTAATGGATAACATATCAAAGGCTGCCTTTGCTGAGAGATTTATAGGTACATCGATAAAGTTTAAAAACATTGAATTTTAGTGGTATTTCAAGTGTCATATTAACCGAGAGAGACTCATGTCGCTCGATAAATTAAGCGGTGGGTGGCATATTAGAAGCCATCTTTACTAAGAGATTCATTGTTCTCTCTATAATCTAATTAATGGACGGCATATCAGAAGCTATCTTTGTTGAGAGATTTATAGGTCTCTTAGCAAAATTTAAAAAATATTAAATTTTGACGATATTTTAAGCAGCGTATTTATTAACAGATTATCATTTCTTTTAGTAAAATAATTAATGGGCAACATATCAGAAGCCACCCTTATCGAGATATTTATTATTCTCTTGAAAAACTAAGTAATGGATAGCATATTAGAAGCCATAGTTGCTGAGAAATCTATCAGTCTCTTGATAAAGTGAAAACCCTAATCAAATACGTGGAAGAAATTTCTTAAGAGAAGTTAGTATCTCTCGAAAAATTTACCCCAAATATAAAAATGAATTTTCTTTTTATTCTCTGTTACTCTTTGCATATTCTTCAAATGTCTCTTGTTTCTTCCCTAACTTCTCCCATTACTCTACTATTTCTCCTATTTCTATGCCATTTTTCGATTTTCATCCTCTGCCAGTAATCAACTACTGGGTAAAAATAATCTTCTTCTTCTATGTTTCTTCTTTTCTTATTCCTATTTTATTTTAATTTTTTATATATTTTATTTATTTTTTTCCACTTCCATTTTCATGTTTTTAGTACAAATTCTTGTTGGTGTTTTTTTGGGTTGTTTCCTTCTCTTCTCTATCTGCTTGTCTCCTTCTCTCCTTTATACGCTTTGTTTCTGCTTTAAGTTTCTAGATATGTTATATGCATATATATATATTGCCTTTTCTTTTTTCCCCCTCTTTTCACATTGATTATGTGTGTTTTGTGAATATGTGATTTTAGTTTAATTTGTTACTCTGGGTTTGTTAGGTTTAAGCTTTTTTATCTGTTTTGTTGTTTAATTTTATTAATTTTTGTATTTTTGATAATTAGGGAAATTTTTTAATTTTTATGTTAGTAGAAATAAATTATATAACACCTTTATACCCTAAATACATATAATACATATACCTCATATACATAAAATACATATTTAAGGTATAAAGATACTATAATAAATACATATAATAACCATTAGTTCAATATTAAAGATAATTTATTAATTTATAAAAATATTCTCTGAGAAAATTTCGCTAGAGTGTTATCTATAATTTTAATAAATTCCAAAATCTATCATCACACGATCTGCACAAAATTTTACTCTCAAAATAAAGTTTACAACTAATCCTCTAATTCACCACTTCATTAATTTACATATAAAAGCTTAAATCCAACACATCACTGATCAATATATATTTATAAATGTACATATATAACATTCCCAAAATAATTTAATAAACATATCATTTGTCTTAGAATTTATAAAACCAAAGTTCATAATGTGAAAATTATACATGTATATAATCCTGGCATGGTTGGTTTGATGGCAAAACTCAACTTCAACCTCAATCTCACACTAGACCACTTTGTTCTATAGACTTGTCACTTGTGTGATACACACAATCACGCTAAGCATATAGCTTAGTGGTACATATTTAATAACAATAAATAATTAAATCAAGCACTCGTTTAAATAATATAGTATGTATTATTTTAACCAAACCTTCTTACCCATAACATTCGCCAACATATCACAACCACCATTTTGGCCTCAAATATATTTTATAATAGCATGTAACACATTATGCCACCTCACAATACACTATACATTTACTCAATTGTAAAAGTGATACTCAGCAGTTCTCATGATATCATAAACCATACAAACACTACATCTCCACAACACGCATATTCACATACTGGGTCTATCATTACATTTAAAGTAACCCCAAGGTTTGACATTGATGACACAATATCACAAATCACTCATAGACTGTCCCCTATCAACACCGAAGGTAATTATCAATTACCACCCGAAGACCGTCTCCTCTCGATACCGAGGGCAAAATGTCAATTACTAATAGAGATAAGTCTCTCTACCTAATCTATAACTAATAGATAATTTTTATATTAGCTGTATATGTATTTGAAGGAGTAGGAGATAAGTCTATAGCTGTAATCTTAATCTTTCTATTGTAAAACGTATTATATATATAGAATACAAATGAATGAGATCTTATCTTTTGAGCTCTCATTTGCTCTATTCATATCTGTTTATTGAGTAGTTTTATGGTATCAGAGCCCATTGTTAAACAATGACAATGACCACTTCTTCTGCCCTAGCCTCCTCTTCTGCTAATTCGATTTCTTCTCTCCCTAATGTTGCTCAATATCTGCCAATCAAACTTGATTCCACCAATTTTCTTTTGTGGAAAGCCCAAATCTTGCCGATTCTCAATGGCTACCATCTTGCAGATCATATATCTGCTACTTTCACACCTCCATCACCGACTTTGGCAGATGAGCAACCAAACCCTGCTTATTTTGAATGGTACAGCCAAGATCAGCTTGTGATTAGCTGGATCAATTGCTCTCTTTCTCAGCCGATATTGTCTCAGGTTATTGGATTGCAAACCGCTCGTGAGGTTTGGAAAAAATTGGAATTTATATATTCCAAGGGAGCACGTACTCAGATCATGAAATGTAGGAAACTTCTGAAACATTTGAAGCAAGAGTCTGATTCGATTGAAGTTTATCTTCAGCGTGCTAAGAATCTGTTTGATACTATGACTGTGTTGGCTGCTCCAGTTGCAGAGGAAGCATTTATTGGAGATATTTTAGAAGGACTGGATTCTGCTTATCGTCCTTTTGTTCGAGCGATTGAGGCTCGGAATGCAGCTATTACTTATGATGAATTTCATGCTCTCTTGTTGGGAGAAGAAGCTCAATTAAAGATGGCAAACTTATAGCTGGACTCTTCTGTTCAGCCGACTGCTCAATATGCTCAAAATCGTGGAAATCAAAATAACCGTGGTAGAGGTGGAAGTTACTCTAGAGGTTATTCTCGCAATCAGCAATTCAATCGGAGTTCTAACTCTAACAATCGAAACTTGAACAATTCTGGGGCTGGGTCGCATTCCAGTTCATCACTGATTTGCTATAATTGCCGAGGTATTGGACACACAAGCAGGCAGTGTCCCTCACCAAAACAGAACAATAGTTCGCCAAATGCTCATCTTGCTACTACAGGGGAATTGCCGAAACAACAAGAATGGACATTGGACTCTGGAGCAAATTTTCACATAACACCAAACTATGGAAACATTGATCATCCAGAACATTACAATGGAACTGATGCTATCACAATTGGCAATGGTAAAACTATTCCTGTGTCTTTTGTTGGTTCTTCTTTATTTCATAATTCTAATAACTTTTATCGTTTTGATAATATCTTACATTCACCATCTATTTCTCGTAATTTAGCCTCTGTTTCAGCTTTTGCAATTCAAAATAATTTGTCTGTTGAGTTTTTTCCTGACTTCTTTCTCTTGAAGGATATCCACACGAGGAGGATCATTCACAAAGGCCTGAGTAAACATGGCTTATATCATCTTCCTCTATCTTTGTTTCGTCCGCAAGCTAATATTGCTACTGTTTCAGATTGGCATGCAAAATTAGGACATGCTAATTCTCGTTTGCTTCGTAGTATTATTTCATTCAATAAATTAGCTTGTAATAAATCTTCGTTTACTGAACCTTGTGATGCTTGTTTGAAGAGTAAGATGCATAAGCTCCCATTTTTTGATTCTCATTTTACAGCTAAAATTCCATTAGAATTAGTTTGCTCTGATGTCTGGGGACCTTCTCCTGTTGCTTCTGTTACTGGATGTTGTTATTATGTATTGTTCTTTGATCACTATTCTAAATATTCTTGGGTGTATTTTCTGAAAAACAAATCTGAAGTCTTACCAACGTTTCTTCAATTTTGCCAACTTGTGGAAAAATTCTTTAATGCACAAATTAAAATGTTCCAGGCTAATTGGGGTGGGGAGTATCAAGCATTAACCAAATACTTGAAAGACAATGGGATAACACAGAGAATATCTTGTCCATATACCCCAGAACAAAATGGGTGTGCAGAGAGAAAACATCGACATATTGTTGAAACTGGTCGTTCATTACTTTTTTTTTTTTTTTTTTAAAAAGATTCGATCCCCAGAAAACATTTTGGGGGATCGAACCCCGCACCTTCCCCTAGTGGGTTGGGTGCTAGCCCGCTGGACTACCCCCAGCGGGTTGGTCGTTCATTACTTTTTCATGCTAATGTTCCCTTGCAATATTGGACATATGCCTTTGATTGTGCTGTTTACTGTATAAATCGCTTGCCAATTATTTCTTCCTCACCTAAGACACCATATGAAACTCTGTTTCATCAAAAACCATATTATTATGCACTTCATGTTTTTGGATGTGCTTGTTACCCATGGTTGAAGCCTTATGCCAAACATAAGCTTGATAGTCGTTTCACACAATGTGTGTTCCTTGGTTATAGTAAACTGCACAAAGGTTATTTTTGCCTGGATATTTTAACTGCCAAAGTGTATATCTCACGTCATGTGCAATTTTTTGATCAGGTGTTTCCGTTTCGTGTGTTACCAGAGAAGTTTGCTCCTCCATCCAATGATTCATTGAGTCCATTTATACCACTTGCAATTCAGCAAGAAAAGGGAATTTTGGGACCAGGTCCTCATTTACAAATAACGGCAACACTTGATTCTCCTGTTAGAGATCATTCTCACGTCGTTGACAGTCCAACTGCTGCGGATGAGCAGTCTGTATTGCTTTTACCTGAGCATGACACATTAGCTGCTAGTTCAAATCCTCAACAACAATTGGTTTCTTCGACCTCAGCTGCTCCTTTACAAGTCGAAATACCAGCATTACAAGCGCCTAGTAGAACTCATCACATGGTCACTAGGTCTCAAACAGCCTCTCTGAAGCCACGATTATTTCTTAATCAAATTGGGCAGAATTGTGCTATTCCAACGTGTTATTCAAAGGCAATTCGAGATGCAAAATGGCATGCAGAAATGACTGATGAAGTGAATGCTTTGCTTCAATTAGAAACATGGGAACTAGTTCCAAGAGAGCAAGCTACAAATGTAATCGGATGTAAGTGGGTTTTTCGTATAAAGGAGAAATCTGATGGTTCCATTGAACGTTATAAAGCGCGGTTAGTTGCGAAAGGTTATAACCAGCGTCCTGGGATTGATTTTAATGAAACATTCTCTCCTGTTGTTAAACCAGCAATGGTTCGAGTGATTCTTGCAATTGCCGTTACAAAAGGTTGGGTAATTAAACAATTGGATGTCTCAAATGCATTCTTAAATGGTGTTCTAGATAATGTTGTATTTATGGAGCAACCACCTGGGTTCTCTGATCCACGACTGCCAAGGCATGTTTGCAAGCTCAAACGCTCCCTTTATGGTCTTAAACAAGCGCCATTGCAGTGGTACAAATGTCTTACTTCTGTTTTGGTCAGATTTGGCTTTCAAATTTCAAATGCCGATTCTTCTTTGTTGTTCTACAATAACAAAGGTGTGCAGCTTTTCTGTTTGATATATGTGGATGATATAATTTTGACTGGTTCTTCCAATAATGCAATTTGTGATGTAATCAAGTTTTTACACATGAATTTCAAGCTAAAAGAGTTAGAGGATTTGGATTATTTTCTGGGAATTGAGGTAAAGAAAACAAAGTCTGGGCTTGTTTTGTCACAGAAGAAATATATAGAGGAATTATTGGAGAAGGCTCAAATGAATGGTTGCAAAGGAATTTCAATGCCGATTTTGTTGCGAGATTCTACAGCATCAAAATCATCACCAACTTTCAATCATCTTACTTTGTTTCGACAGATTGTAGGAAGTCTACAATACTTATCATTCACTCGACCTGATATAACTTTTGCAGTTAATAAGATCGCTCAGTCCCTACATAATCCAACTGATGCAAATTGGACAGCAGAAAAGAGGATATTGAGATATTTGCAACATACAGCTGGTTATGGTTTACATATTAACAAAGCATCAAATTTTGATTTGCATATTTATTCTAATGCAGACTGGGCATCTGATTTAGTTGACAGGAAATCGACGTCCGGCTATGCGATTTTTCTTGGCTGTAATCTCATATCTTGGGCTTCTAAGAAGCAAAAGACTGTTGCACGGTCTTCAACAGAATCTGAATATCGGGCGATAGCATTGGCAAAAGCTGAGGTAACATGGTTGCAGTCTCTATTCAAGGAAATCAATGTAACAATTTCAACACCAACTCTTTGGTGTGATAACTTGAGGGCTACGTATTTGACTCGCAATCCTGTGTTTCATGCACGAACAAAGCACATTGAAGTTGATTTTCATTTCGTGCGTGACAAAGTTCGAAATAAAGAGATGCAAGTAAAGTTCATTTGTTCACAAGATCAGCTTGCTGACCTCTTGACAAAGCCATTGTCGAAACAACGTCATTGCAACCTTCGAGACAAATTAACAATTCATTCCTCATCGGTACAAATTGCGGGGGAGTAATAGAGATAAGTCTCTCTACCTAATCTATAACTAATAGATAATTTTTATATTAGCTGTATATGTATTTGAAGGAGTAAGAGATAAGTCTATAGCTGTAATCTTAATCTTTCTGTTGTAAAACGTATTATATGTATAGAATACAAATGAATGAGATCTTATCTTTTGAGCTCTCATTTGCTCTATTCATTTCTGTTTATTGAGTAGTTTTAATTACCGCCCAAAGGCTGCCTTTTCGACACCGAGGGCAAAGTGTCTATTATCACCCGAAAGCCGTCTCCTTATCATAAATGTACCAACCACACTTTTCATGACCATTCCACATTATACTACACAAAATCATGAGTCACATTGTGACTCATTCTCCATATTTAACAAACATATCCATAATGTAAATCATATCACATAACAGTAATATACTTCATGCATGTCATATACAAACATCAATTTACATTGGTCAAATGTCCAATGTAACACTCATCACATAACTATACAATATTGTATAAGTTATGTGAAATCCCATAATTCAAAATAACCACATATATATTATGTCAAATCACCTTTTATGAAAAAAAAAAGTTATTAAGATATGTACTAACCTTAATTCACTCCCAATACAACTCAACACCTCTTTTCAAGCCAAACCTTAAACTTCACCTCTTCCACCAATTTGATCTATACATACATCAATCCAACAATAAGCAACATTACTTAATTTAAATCCATTTACATGGTCAATCTATATTAAACCATCATCAAACACACAATTTCCATCTAAATCCCAATAAAACTCTAATTTCACCCTTTTCTACTTTTTTTAAACTTCAACCAACCCAACTTATTTCTAATATTTAACTATAAATTCATTACTTACATACTAAAATAACATTAAAATAACTCATTTCAATAATTATTTCCATCTCTATACAAAACCCTAATTTTGCATAATCTTCCATAAACCCTAACTTTATCCAAACTCACTCATATCAAATTTTCAACCATAAAATTATCACATACATATAAAAAAAACACTAAATTCATCTATTCCCATTATTATAACCACCCTGTAACATCCATAATTTTATATACCATAAAATTTAATAATATAAAAAGGATAATTAAATATATTAAAGAAGATATACATAATATATACACATAATATACGTACAAATATAACTCATTATATTATTATATATAATATATACACACTTAAGTAAAATAAATAATAAATAAATAAAAATAAAAAGTGGATGGTGGGTGGTGGTGGTGGTAGTAATAAGTTAAAAAAATAAAAATAAGGATGAAGAGATAATAATAATAATAATAATAATAATAATAATAATAATAATAATAATAATAATAATAATAATAATAATAATAATAGAAGATAAGGATGAAAGAAAGTCTTTTCTATCTTTCTTCTTCTCCTCCTTCTTCTTCTTATCCATGGCTTAGAGAAAAGAAAAAGAGAAAGTGAAGTTTCTATATTTTTCTCAAATTATCACTAAAAAAAATCAAAGGATTCAAGTGAATTTTGAAGGAAAAATTGAAGATTCAAGTAAGTATATTATTTTTAAATTTAATTTCAAGAATTTTAGATTATTTAAATTTAGAAGTGTGGGATAAAATTAATTTATGTTAAGAAATAAAATGTATATGAAGTAAATGTGATTATTATATGTTGAATTTTTTTTATTAATTAGTTGAATTGAATTTGAATTAAGAAATTATAGTTTATGGAATTAAGATTAGGGATTTTGATTAGTGTAATTAAGAGTTAATTAGAGTATTTTGAGTATAAATATGTACTTAATTTAAGAATTAAATATTTTATTGATTTAGGAATATTTTTCCCAATTTAATTCAAGTGGTGGAGTTTAGAAATCTTTGAAATTAAAGCTTGAGAAGTGAGATTAAATTAATTTTGGAGCTAATTGAGGTTTGTATTTAGTTTGAAAATATCTAATTAATTTTGTTATATTTTTACATAAATTTAATTTGTTGTTATTTTTAAATTGTTACTTATATATGTTTGTGAATTTGAATTAAAATTTATGAATTATGATATAAATATTTTAGGCATTATTTTTAAATTATTACTTGATTATTTGTAAAATTTCAATAATAATATATGAATTTTTATTATAATTATAACGAGAAGTTTGATTTGATTAATTAAATTAAAAATAATTATATTATGGAATTTTGTAGTTTATAAAATGGAATAAAGTATTTTAAAAATTATTTGACTATTAAATTTATTTAATTATATGAATGTGGATTTTGAATCCAAAATAATTTATTAAAGAAATTATGGAAATTGAGTACAAAATAAATATATTGATTATGTGATTTTAATAAATTATAGATGTGTATATGGATTATGTGATTTTAATGAATTATGAAAAATTATGGAAATGATGATTTGTGTTGAATTGTGACAAATTGATAGGAATGTTATGAGAATTATATATATATATATATATGGAAGAAAATTATGAAAAATATTGTTGTGTTTTAATGTTCTGCACATGTTCTTGTTTTGTAATATTGGATTTGGTATTGTCGAGTTGGCATGTCGACGATTATGGATGCGTCACAACATGATTATTATATTTACGCCTATGGGCGAGATACTACTGATCGCGATGCTATGGTATCGAGATACTATGGTGTCTAAAGACTTGTGATTTATGATATTTATATGCCTTCGAACGAGATATTATGGTATCGCGATAATTTGTCTCCGGTGTCGAAACCTGCAAATCGCGATGGGTTTAATCAATGTTACTCAAATTTGAACAATTATGCATAGGCATAATTTAAATGTGTTGTGATATGAAAAATTAAAAATGTGAAATTTTTTAAATTATATTATTTCATTTATGAAATGTGTTATGTGTTAAATTATAATGGATTGAGTTTTTATTTATTTATTTATTTGCTTATTTAATTATTTATTTCAAAAATAAATACCACTAAGCTTTATAGCTTAACGCGATTAAATTTTATCGCGCATGTGACAGGGTTAGAGAGAAAGGAAGTCCTGATAAATCTAAGCAGGTTTAGGTTTAAGACTGATAGTAGAGTTTGTGTCTTGCTACGAGACTTATCTTACTAGTACTATTTTGCATATATAGTTTTGCATCAAACTCCTAGTATATTATAACCATTATATATATGTTTAATTAGATAGAGTGATGTAATATTATGTAAATATTTATGTTACATATAGTTTCTAATTGTTAAAAAAAACTTGGATGTGAATTGGAGTTGTTGTGGATTTGAGAAAATAGACATTTTGGGAGTATTTTTAATGCAAGTTGTGTATTTTAAAATTTGGGTTTTTATAAAATTACAGGCGAAACTTTGACGAAATTTTTATATATATTTTTATGTAATTAAATTAAATCAAGTTTCAAATAATTTACCATTGTATATATATATTATTTATATGCCTATAATATTTAAGCTTTTGGTAAAGATTTAATTTTGGATATTAGTACATTTCAGTGTGGTTTTATAGTAGATTAAAGCAACGCACTTATATTCTATATATGTATTCTACATGTATAGGATATAAGCGTAACACCCTTATACCTTATATACATACAATACATATTTTTAGCATGTATAAAATATGCATATACGGTACAAAAATGTCACAGACCGGTTTAATAAAAATTTTCATATTTCTGATTTAAAATTTCAAATACTAAATATATAAAATTAAATAGTATATAAATATTCTTTACTTGTTATAGGAATCCAAAATATATATTTTATATGAAAATCTCTGAAAAAAATTAACCATAATTTTATCTGTAATTTGGACATTCCAAAATTTATCAATTACACAACCTGCATTAGAAAACACTCCCAATTATTTTAAATCACCATTTCACCCATACTCCTTAATTTTGCCAAGTTTCTCAAATATTTATATATATATATATATATAATTTAGAACACATTTAAACTCCCATTTCAAATAACTTAACCCAAACATTCTTTATAGTTTATAATACATAAAATCTAAAAAACATGATATAATATGCATAATACCCAAAATATACAATAACATAAAATATATACATGCTACTGATAGTGTTTCTGATCTTGATATCAACTCTATAAGCACAACCACAAGTCTAGACCCGACCTGGTCTAGAAGAACTCTTCGGTTCAGCCGAATCTACCATGTCACCTGCGCTATGTAACAATCGCGCTAAGCCAAAAGCCTAGAAATACAAACTTTGATAATAATAAAACTCAAATACAATGCCAATGCACAATGCATATCGATATCACATTATTCCATTTTCTCATACTTTTCAAATATTTCACAATCCACAATTCACATAAAAACAAACACAAACATGGGCCCTATTCAAATTTCAGAACTACTGTTTTGGTCTATAATGACACCATGTGTCTAGCCCCGTAGGAAAAATATCAATATAATAGTCCAACTAGGTCAGAGCTTATGACCCGGTCATTTCACTCAGCCCAGCTTCAAGGACTTATTTTTGAAGCTCAAAACCCGGTCATTTCACCTCAAAAATATTTTTACGGTGACGCCCAGCGTCTAGCCCGTAGGCAAATCATAGGCATGCCGCCAAATATAGAACTCTGAAAATTGAATAACATACTAGGCACACAATTTATTCATATTTTTCATTTATATCGATATCAATTCATTTCATTATGTTTCCACATATCTCATTACATTATACCACATTTTTGCATTTGCAACACATTACCCAATTACTTTGGGTATTTCCACATAATTCACATATTAATCACATTTAATGTATCTAGCCAATACCAATGGCTTTTTAATAATGCACTTAATGCATACACACCAAATGGCATTAACCAAACACTTTGGGTCATTTTCACATAATACACATATTTCACATTTTACATAATTTAGCCATTATCAATGGCTTTTTACAATACATTTAACACATATATGATATTACAAATGTCATAGCACATTATTCATACATAACCAATGTATCAAGTAGCTTAACACATTTTTCAACCAAACTGTGTTAAGCCCAAATGTTATGCAAACACAACCAATGTATTCAAAGTTTGTACTTACCTCAAATAGCAACCAAAACAAGCTTAAAACAACCTCCAATCATATCCTTCCAACTTGCCCTTCACCACTTAGATGAAGCAAATCAATCTCCCTCAATGCCTAAACCAAATATGATAGCAAATAATCATTTAGTATCATATTTAATGGCATTTTCAATATTAAACCATAATTAAACCCCATCCAAGCAAAAATCTAAAATTTAAGACTAACCTCACTTTAACTTTGGATTCTCATACTAGGCCATTCATTTTAATATATTAAGTTTATTTATATTATTAGAAATATATTTTAATACATTTAAACCATTTACATTACAAAAACACACTTTTATACACAAAATCCTAAAACGGCATAACCTTCCCCCATTGAAGGTTTTCCATTCCTACACAATCCATTAATCATTTCAATCTTATATTCATCACTTTTAACACTAAACAACATGCTTAAACAAATAAAATCAAACAATTCAACAACTTTGAAAAATCACTTTTCCAAAACCCTAAATATCCACTTCCATTCTCAAACTCCAACCAAACACAACCAAATCCAATATTTAACTTTAAAATACTTGTTTATGCACCAAAAAAACTCATTTATAACCAATTTGCACAATTGAAAATTATGATTTCTCAAACCCTAAAAGTCCATAACCCTAAATTCTATCTCTTCACCATTCTTTATCCAAATGCAACCATTTCTTCAATCCAACCTTAAAATTATTAATAACTACCCCAAATAACATCATACACACCAATTTCAATAATTATAACATACTACTTTAAAATCCAAAATCACACATGATCAAAATTTTCATGGAATTCAAATAAAAGAGTCGGAAACTTACCAAATTTGATGGAAATCACCAAAAATCTACTTTAAACTTGCTAAATCCTTCAATTTATGGAGTATGGAAGAATCAAAATCTTGGTGTAAGCTCTCATAGTGGTTCGGCCCTTGTGAGAAGAAGAAGGAGATGAAAAACTTTTTAATTTTCTCTTTCATTTCATCTTTTATTTTTAAACCATATATATATATATATTATTTAATATTTTAATAATTAATTATTTAATTATTTATTTAATAAATTAAAAGTCTAAAAATTCATCTTCCATTCAAAAATTAAAAATTATTTATTTTTAAATTAATTTAATGATTTTGAATTTTTAAGATTTAATTACTAAAATACTCTTTTTACTTTGACTTTTGACTTTTTTTTAAAAAAAGTGTTGACTTTTATATGTTATATATATTTTTTATATATATATCACATATATATTTCACTTTTTTCATTTAAAATCCCTTTATTTTTTATTTAAAATTATTAATTTAATTTATCTAATTTAATTATAATTTATTTTATCAAATTTTCAAAAATTAAAATTTTTTAAAAATTTGGGATATTACAATAAGGGTTTTACACACTCATACTAAGAACCTAATTTCACATATTCACTACAAAACTCTAATTTCATTATTTATGTCCATTTTCAACTTGTAATCAACATTTTACCATAAAAACATCATCTTAACTTCATTTCTACCAATTTTAGTTACTTAAACATACTTTCTCTCTCTAAACATTCAAAACATAACCTTAAAAACTCAAAATAACAAATTTTAGAAGAATTACTTACTTGATTTCTTTGATTAGTCTTCAAATTCTTTGATTCTTGACTAAATTTGATGTCTTAAAAGAGTTTCTCTCTCTATCTCTAGCTCTCAAAAATCGGCATACATGAAGGAAGAAGAAGGTAAATTAGTATTTTCTCATTTTCTTCCTCTTTTACTAACCATATATATTAATTTAATATTTATTTATTTATTATTTTTCATAACCACACATTAATCTTCTTCTTTTTACCTTTTTTTATTTATTTATTTACTAATTTCCAACTTCCCACTCATAATTATACATATAAATTTATATTTCACTTATATGTTATATATATTTTATGTATATGTATATGTAATATATATTTAAGGTATACATTATGTATTATCTTGTATATTATGCATATATCTTATATTTCTCTCATCCAACATATTAACTATCCTCCAAATTAATTATTTAATAATAACTAAAATTTTTACGGATGTTATAATTTTTTTTATTTATACATATTTTCTTTAACAAATCAATTTTTAGTCATAAATTTTTTATTAAAATTTCTGTGTATTATGTTTCTTATAATTTTTTTATTTTTCTATATATTATTTTTATTATAATTTTCTATATATATTATTTTGTGCTTAATTATCTATTTATATTTTCTATTTATATTTTTCTTGTAATTGATCTGTTTATTAATTATTGGAAATTCTAAAAGTCTAATTTTTTGAGGTTTTTTAATTAATATATATATTTATATATTGGTATATTTTTTATGCTACTTAGGTAAAAATTAGATTCTAAGGTAATTAGGGTTAAATTTTTTATTTTTTAACCAATATAGTAGTATTTTAGGTAAAAAAATAGTTTTTTATTGTTAATCTTGAAATGTTTATTTTTTAAATCATATAGTTGTATTTTAGGTAAAAGATAGATTTTTTTATTATTAGGTAAAATAATTTAATTTTTTAAATAAATATATTTGTATTTTATGAAAAATAAGATCTTTTGATAATTAGGGTTACGTAAAAGATAGATTTTTATACTATTAGGTAAAATAATTAAATTTTTTTAAATAAATATATTGGTATTTTATGTAAAAATAAGATCTTTTGATAATTAGGGTTAAAATTTTATTTACTATAACTGTAATTTAGATAAAAATTAGATTCTTTAATTTTAGGTAAAATAATTTAATTTTTTAATAAATAAATTGGTATTTTATGTAAAAATTAATTCTTTTGATAATAGGGTTAAAATTTTAATTTTTTTAACTATTGTAGTTGAATTTTAGGTATAAATTAGATTTTCCATTTTTAGGTAAAATAATTTAACTTTTTAATAAATATATTTGTATTTTATGTAAAAAAAAATAGATCTTTTGATAATTAGGGTTAAAATTTTATTTTTTTGTTTAACCAATATAGTTGTATTTATGGTAAAAAATAGATTTTTTTTATTATTAGGTGAAATAATTTAATTTTTAAATAAATATATTGGGATCACTACTGCAATTTTTTAGCGATGCTAAAAATTAGTTTTAGCAATGAAAAATTGCATCGCTAAAACAGTTACCAACGCTTTCAAAAGTGTCACTGATACTGCTGTTAGGTGTCAAGTCTCCAGACAATAGGCAACGAAATATACATTCGACGTTAACTTTTCATTAGCGACGCATACAAAATGTCGGTAAATACTATAGCAATGGAAAGCTTGATAGCGTAGCTAATGGATCATTAGAGACGGTCTCAAAGCGTCGCTATATTTGTTATTAATAATATTTTGCTGGAAATTATAATTTTCACTGCATTTTAATTTATATAATATTTTAATTCTCAAAATTAAAATATAAACTCTCACTAGCATGAATTTCTGTAAATATTACACCAATCAATATTGACATTATCCAATACATAAGAAAACAATCATTGTCCCTTCAGGTATACAGAAGAATTTTGATTCCCAATCATGCTTCAGTGTCTCAAAAATGCAAATAATTGAAAATGATTAAGTAAAATCTAGACCAATCTCCAGCAAACTAAAACCAATCAGATTGACCTGCAAGAAAGAGTCAAGAAAGACTGAAAATGAGAATTGCAAATTTTGAAAATGACAATTGCAAATTTTTAAACAGTCTATTTGGTTATTTACCAAGAAAACAAAAATCAAAAAAGAGGATCAAACAATAAATCAAATTAAGGATTCCATATTCTCTTTTTCACTATATATACAGTTCAAATATATCTATGAATTGTCAAAAGAAAATCACAAGAAATCAAATGCATTACTTCCATTTTCATAGTAGTCTAGATCTTGAAAAGGAAAGAACCAGAAAAATCAGAACACAACAACAAAAAACAAAAATTTACAGAAATAGAAAAATATCAAACCAGTGACATGAACACGCATTCATTGTAAAAATGGAAAGAAATTAAAGGAAAATAGAAGTGATTAAGTCTTATCATGAAACTGCTACACCCTTAGGTTGTGCTAAGCAAACTGGTTTAAATAATAGCAAGGTTAATCAAATAGTCTCAGGTGAACAGATTTTCCAAGTGAACAGGAATTTGATCTCAAACCTGCCAATAGATTTGTTGTTTGATGAAGACAGTTTAATCACACTTGATGAATTGGTATTTCCAATGGACTTAATACCAGTGGGTGATAGGAATTCAACTGATGCTGGTTCATCTACCCCCAAAACACCAAGAAATAATGCTCAAAAGCTAGCTGACAAACCAGAACCTTCATAATATAAATAAACATGAGTGACCTAAATCAAATTTGTGCATCATGACTTCTGGTATGACTATAGAGTTGGTTGGCCTCTATTAGCTCTAACATGAATAACTTCTTCTGCTTTATCTACTTCATTTTTTTGTTCTTCCCTTTCTTACCTCTTCCTAAGTTCTGAAAACATCAACAATCAACTACCAATTAAAAAAAAAAGATTGAGAAGTTCAAAACTGAAATTTAAAGAAAGTCAAATAAAAAATGTCCAGTATTTCATATAATGAAAAATTCTTAAGAGTTTTTCCAGTATTTGTTCTTCCCTTCTAAATTTGTCCAGTATCTTGAAAAATTATTATAATGACCATAGTTTATTAGAAGTTTTTTACCTTAGAGATGAATTTGAAGAATTCAGCTCGTAGCTCAGCTATGTCATCTTGTATAGTAAAACGTTTTCTCTCATACTCTTCTTTCATTTTAGCTAACTTTGTCTCATAGCTTTCTTGCATTTCATGAAGTTATAGTTGCAACTTTCCCACTTCTTCTCCATGCATCCTTTTGTAAAAATTGCCTTGTGGTCCATATAATTGAGTTGGAGTAACTCAATATATGAAAGGATTTGGAGGTGACCAATCAATGAGTTGTGCCCTCAAAGTCACTACAAATCATTATGACCCTCCTCAAATTTTTTAGTAAAGCAGCTTTATACAAAACATATTTTTCACAATGAATTGAAATATATTCATGCTTACCAAGTAAAATACAGAAAAAAAAAATATCTAATACATGTAATGCTTTACAGCTTTTGTTTTATTCCCCTGTATCCAAACCTTCAGCAAATAATCGTAAAAGCTACAAGAACAATAACAATATGCAAAATAATGAAAAATATTATACACACACACACTTCTGTTTTTTTTTTTTTTTTTTTTTTTTTTTTTGTGTTACTATAAGTCAATAAAATTGTAAAATGGCCATCCCCTGAGGTAGTTAAGTAAACAAAATTGTAAAACGCAGGTTTTGCCCTCATTTTCAAAGCTCTCACTTGCTACTGTATTTAACATGCAGCTTAGTTCCATAAGTAGAAAAAGAGAACAACCAGCAAGAAATAGGTAAAGCAATAGAGGGGAGAGACAAAAAGAAGAAGAAAGTTACAAGCAGTAACTGCTTATTGAAGACATTTCACTAGTAAAAATTTGAAATCTCGATCAGAAATCAATTCTGATAATAGAAATTCAAGATATCTAAAAAATAAATCATTATAAAAAATTGAAGCTAAATGAGACTGCAAATATCAGAATTTAGATAAAAGAAAGCAAAAAATCAAATTAACAGAGAAAGACAAGAACAAGATCTAAGCTATCATAAAAAACTTTTTTTAAAAATTCATTACTGTAATCAAACCATTTCTTTAAATAAGCCAAAATCTGTTGATGTTCATGTTGTCAAGAAACAATAGTAAAAAAAATGTAAAAATGAACAAAAAAACTCAAAATCTTCAATCTATGCATAAACCCTAATAATCTTCAAATCAGAGATGTGTTTGTAGAAAAAAAAAAACCTAGACATTGATTAAGAAATAGAGATCTAGCTCAAAGGAATGATAATAGAGATTAACCATTGAAAAGAGCTAATGAGATTGAATGTACGCTATGAAAAAGAGAAGTTACGAGAGAATGATGAAAAGAGAGCTTGAAGTGAGGTGCAGATAAACAGATCGGGCTATTAATTTGGGTTTAGTTTATTTCAATCCAAATGGGTGCCGACGAAATATAAAAACGTCAACCTACAAACTTATGAAATTAAAGTGTCGACGTTTTTAAATTGTGACCCTATGAAAAAGCCGATAATATATATATATATATATATATTGTAGTGTATTTTTGTAAAAAATAGATCTTTTGATAATTAGGGTTAAAATTTTGTTTTTTAAACAAATATAGAGGTATTTTAGGTAAAAAAAATAGATTTTTTTTAATATTGGGGTTTAAATTTTGAAGTTTTAACTATTATGTATGTATTATATTTTGAGATTGTTATCTATGTGAAATTGATTGATTGTTAACAGTGGCGGAACTAGAAATTCATCGAATGGGGTAAATTTACATAAAAAAATTACCGACAAGTAATTATAAATTTATAGTTTCAATGTTATTAACCTAATCATAATTTATAGTTTAAATTTCATTAAGCTAATCACAATTTATATTAAATTTTTATTTTATATTCAATATTTTAATTTATAATTTATAATTAATTTAACCTAAAATCTAAAATACTAAATCAATTCATTATTCAACCCAATCACAACACAAATCATTCTAAATAAATTAAAATATAAGTCAGATTTTTAATTAAATTTATAATTTACATAAATAAATATAAAAAGATTCAATAAAAATTATAAAGCACAAATAAAATAAAAAAAAATTGCTTATTCTATTATTATAGTAATAGCATATTCTATTAATTTTAATAGTTGACATATTAAGAACTTGAGATATTAAGTATTATATATGTATATATACTATATATATTTATATATAATTATATATTATATAGATATAATATAAACTATATGTACACTATACATGAAGTACGGGTGGTATAAAGGTGAAGTATGGGTGGTATAAAGGTGAGATATTTAAAGTGTATTTCTTTAATTTGCAGTGACATTAGAAAATTAGGTTGATAATGATACATATAAGAGAAAGTTTACCGAAATTTCTATAAAAACTAAAAGTTGAATGAGGATTTTCCAAATCTAATTGCATAAATTTTAATTCATTGGATTAAAAAATTAATCTAAAAGTAACAAAATTCAAGTTAAATAAGGTTGGTTATAATAATGAATTAATCTAAAATTAGGTTAAATTAAGGTATTCTAATATTAAAGATATTTAAAACCTAAAATTGTAATAAAAAATATGCCAAATTAAAAAAAAATTATGTTGAATTGTAGAAAAAATATATGTATGAAATTTTAAAAAATAGCAATTCACAATCTCTTACAAGATATTATTAAATGAAATTACCATAAAAAAGATAATATAAAATATTATTAAACATTTTGCTAAATCTAATACTGACCAAAGTTAATAAAATTAGGTTAATAAAACATTTAAGCATTAAAAATTTAGGTCTAAAGGCAAATGCAACTATATTGAAAAATAATTGTATAGGCAAAATTATAGGAGAAACTCTATTAAATTCTCCTAAAAAATATATTGATCTAGGAATTTACGTATTCAATTGAATAAAATTTTAAAAATTATATTAATTAAATTATTCTTGCAATACATAAAAAAATTAATAGAATTGGGTTAATAAAACATTTAGAATATGTTTGATAAATTTTAAGACCTAAAAATATTAATTGCATAAACTTTATTGTTAAAAATATGATTTAGTTCAATGAACTAATAGTTTAATTATTATTATTATTATATATTTAGACATTGCTAGGTTTCCACGCACAGTACATATCTGTAGGGGCGTATGTAGTGATAGTTCAAGCAAAGAACAGCAGACTGATCCACTGGGAATATTTCTACTAATTAACAGCACTCTTTTGCATCTACTATGGATATCACCCCACTAGGCATTGTCCCACCATGCACTGTCTCATTGCTAGAGATTGTTGCTTCAACCCCAATGGTTACACTATCGACTTCAACTCCAACTCTATCTGCTTTTGTTGCACCTCCTACAAAGTAGAGCCGATAAGTACTTGATGTCGGCATAGCAGTATCAAAATTAAACCTGTGTGGCAATCACATTCATGTCATTGTCCGAGCACAAGAGTAAATCATTTTTTATTTTAAAATTGTTAAGAATAATAAATTTAATAATTAAGCTATAATTAATGAATTTTTTCATTAATTACAACAAATTGTTAGAGCCATATGGTTTGTGCTTGCAGAGGATTAGGAAGATAATGCATAAAAAGTTAGAGACAAATGAATTAATTAGAAGTCGATCTCTAAAGAAACCAATGACTAGTATTTTGGGGAATTTAGGATATGAGCAGTATTTAAAATAATTAGAATTTAAGAAACACTGTGTAATTAATAAATTTAATTATTTATTTAATTTTTTTCTAGCAATATTTCTAGTTGAAGAAGGCGATTGACTCTTTAGTCAGAATCGCCTTTGAGAATAAGGCTACTATTTATTACAATGATATAATTAATGAAATCAAGGTTGTAGGGAAGCAACCTAAATATAATAATTACGAGTTAGGATCTGTCCTTCAGGTGCACTGGGCATTAGTAGAGGGTTGGGCTCGTTCTCAGGTGGCCTCCCATAATAGGTTACACAACATGATTTATGGTGCAGGCACATCAACACATAAGAGAGGCAGCAAAATGCATTATGATTACGCACGTTGCCTTATAAGTATAATTTAATTTTTTTAATCTTTTTTATTAATATTTTTTTTGCTAAAATATGTTAATTTGTTTCTCATTAATTTTCTAGGAGGAGCAATTGGGGTGGCCTTAACTGAGCGCGAGCTGTTTATGCATATTCATGCCAAAAATCATAATGGACAAATTTTTATTAATCAATGCTCTCAAGACATATATGTAAGCTTTAAAATTTTAATATTTGCTTTTAATTTTTTCTATATGTTATACCTATTGTATTAATATAATTTTTTTATGATCACTTTGTAGCATCTCGAGACCAACGGTCATAGACTGGTGAGCCTATTGATAAGACTCAACTATTTATTAAGGTTGTTGGTAGAAAGAGAGAGAAGAACATATGGGCTGAGATATGAGTATATCTCTTAGCCCAGCTCCTCATCTTCAGTTTTCTCTTCAGTACTGCATTAAGAAGTGGAGCAATTGACAACATCCTTTAAGGAGCAGCTTGAATCAAGAGTGGACATATGAGAAGTGGCTCCAAGCACAACAGAGAGAGCTAGAAGTACAAGCATGTGAGTGAGATTTTGCATCCAAAAGCATATGCAAAGAGAGATCCAAGTGCAGTTGGACCAATTTCTTCTACGATACCTTCCTTCGACCTCTACCTCACAAGGGTCAACTGCTCCACCTTCACCTCCACTCCATCTATGCCTCCATCTCCCCCTTCCCATTAGTTTTTTCTACACATTATTTGTATATTTTATTTGTGTACATTATTTGTATATTTTATTTTTTCTATTATTTTATTATTGTAATAATTTTATTTTATGTACATTTTTATTATTATAATTTTATTTTTATTTATTTTTATTTAGCTTTATTTACATATTTTTAATAAAAATAATAATTTAATAATTTAAAATTTTATTTTTTAAAATATTTTTGAAGATTTATTGATGGGTTACTGACACATTAATAAAATATTACTGGCTAATATAATGGATTTCTGACATATGCCAACTTAAATACAATTTATTTTTAATATTTTTGTTGCTGACAGATTACTAATTAAATAGTGAATTAAGAAAATATTATCTTAAGAATTTACCGATTGATTACCAATAGATTTAAAAAATTTTAAAATAATATTAAAATAAATGCTCAACGTTTTACCGATTACCTTCTGAACTTAGTATGAAATCTGACATCTAATTCACCAATATCAATTACCAACTAAAATAATATCTCTTTGTATAGTGGAATTTTTTTAGAATAAAATTTGTTGTCGGCAAGCTCTCGATGAATATCGATGGAACCTATTGTCTCTCCGTCAATTTATTGTCAACAAGAAAATCACAAACTAAAACTTTTGGTTGGGAATCTGTTAATAATTTAATTTACCGACATATTTTTTAAGAGTTATTGATGGAAATATATGTCTGTAATACGTGTGTTTCTTATAGTGTAAATTCACATGCGGACTCTTCTTTATGTTTTAGTCCTCCTCTCATTACAACATATCTTCTCTTCTTATTATTTTTCTTAATATTTGAAGATTTAAATTTTTGTATTAGATCTTCAATTTACAAAAGTTGTAATGATATAATGAGAATGGATAAGTGTAGTTTTTATTGGGAGTGAATATGGAAGCAAAATTTTTATTTAGGCAAAATACGACAAACAAAATAGAAAAAATAAATAGGAACACAAATTTACATAATTCGGCATTAGCCTGCGTCCACGGGCGAATGAGAAAAATAAATCAACTGATGATGAAAATAGTAAAAATTTTAGAGATAGAACACACACAAAAGAGATAAACCAAAAATAGTGATAAGTATTTTTAAAACACCCTCAAAATAAAATCTCATTATTTTATCACTCACAAAAAAATATTATCTCATATATATACACATATATTTCTCTCAAAACATTCTCTCGATCTATTTTTTTTTCTTTTTCAAAATTGATATATATATATATGAACTGAGGGGGAAGGCCATAGTTATAATGGCCTTCCCCGCGTGGACAGCTTGAAGCAAGCTATCCACAATAAATTTTTGGTGGACAGCTTGCTCAAGCTGTCCATCCTTTTTTTTAAATTAAAAAGGTTATGGGTTCCACACCATTTGAGTGGAACCCTCAACAAATTTTCACCTCACACTTAGGTGGTGGAAACTTTTATATGAGCAATCTTTTTAAGGCAATATATTTTTATAACTTTAATTTTCAAGATATTACTGACAGCTTCACCTTGACTTAAATTCATTATAACAAATTAGAAGATTTCTCTCCACCTTCTCCAAATACTCTCTTAGAAAAAAAATCAATGATTACTAGTACTAATTAAGTTCAAGCAATGCTTAGATTTGCTTAATATTACAAAACTCTTCTCACTCTTGTGTCCAAGTTTTGTATGTCACATCTTAGTCATATTTGAATTTGACATATGACAAGAGACTGCAGCAAAACCCATGACAATAGATCCATGCAATACATACAATTTACTAATTTGGTTAACTTTCATTACAACAAGAGCATTTTTAAGAATATTCAAAGCTCCACCTCTACCAAAAAATCTGCAGCCAAGATTATCCAAAGCTGATAAAGAGATGAGATTCTTCTTCAAATCATGAACATATCGAACGTTAGTCAAAGTTCAAATCACGTTGTCATGCATCTTAATTTTGACAGTGCCAATACCGACAATCTTATAAGAATTATTATTGTCCATGAACACAACTCCTTTGTGTACAGATCCATAAGAGAAAACCCAATTTCTGTGGATGCATATATGAAATGAGCAAGCGGAATCTAAAATCCATCCTTGTTTGGATTTGCACTACAAGGAAAACTGAATCAGACAACGCTTTCTGGCCGTTGTCTGATGAAGACAAAAACGGTTATCTATTGAAGCGATGTCTGATAGCATTTCAGACAACGGTTTTAAAACCGTTGTCTGATGTAGGTTTGCACAACGGTTTTTAATTTTATCAGACAACGGTTTTTGGCCGTTGTCTGATGATGGTTCAGACAACGTTTTCTAATTTTTCAGACAACGGTTTTTAACCGTTGTCTGATGGTTTCCACAACGGTTTCTAAATTGTCAGACAACGGTTTCTAAATTTTCAGACAACAGTTTTTAATCGTTGTCTGATGAATGTTTAGACAACGCTTTTTGACCGTTGTCTGATGAAAACAAAAACCGTTGTCTATTGAGGCGATGTCTGATAGCATTTCAGACAACGGTTTTTAACCGTTGTCTGAAGTTGGTTTCCACAACGGTTTTTAGTTTTATTAGACAACGGTTTTTAACCGTTGTCTGATGAAGGTTTAGACAACGCTTTTTGACCATTGTCTGATGAAGGATTGCAATTAATCTAAAACCGTTGTAGAAGGACGCTAAATACAACGGTTAATTAATGTGGCACACTAAATATTAGACAATAGTTTCAATGTTCATTTTCATTTCAACACCATTGTCTGTTAAACTGTACATTATACATATAAGACAACACTTTACAATGGAGGATTGCAAATTTGGGAATCAAAAAACCTCCACAAATTCAACCATTCAACATATTAACAAACTAAAAAAAAAATCAACACTATACATATATCACTGAATTATACTATTAACTTCAACTTGAATGACGCTTCATGAAATATTTGGCGAAGTCAATCCTAAACTCGTTGATGTCGGCATCACTATACTCCAAGTTGCCTCTGCTTAGCCACTGAAAATTGAATCAAATTTTGGTTAGCCACATGTGGTAAATACAAAGCTAGTACTCTAATGCGAGGAGGATCACTATAGATAAATTTAAAGATTCAAATAATCACTCAGTAGTCAGGCTGGTGAACCTGCTTGTCCACCTAGAGTGTCAATACCTGCTGTATCTAACCTGCTTCTACATTACATATGTAACATATTCAAGAACAATTGAACTTTGATATCTTTCTAGCAATCACTCACATGCAACATGAAAAGATGACAACATTATTTAGCAAGAAGCAGCAAAAGAAAAATGAAAAAGACAAATTATATGGCAAACAAAGCAATAACATGTTTCGCAGCATAGCATGTCTAGGAACTCCTTCACACTGACATTATTACAACACAAGATAAAACTTCATTTTAAATAAAATAAAATAAGATCAATTATATATGAAAGTGATGCAGGTTAAAAAATCATATCTAATACCCAAAGGTAGAAGACTCAACAATAAATACAGAACTAAAGTAGTACCTATCTTCACCAACACAGTAGATCCATTCCCCTTTTGGTGATACACATGCTGCAACAAAATCTCCACCTTCTCTTTTACCAGATGAGAAGCTCTTCACAACCTGCATTATAATGATCCAAAAAGAAAATATCAATTAACAATTGTTCCCTCTACCCTCAAAAGTATTTCTAAAATTTATGGAATCTCAAATCCACCACAGAAATTCCATCAACTAAACTTTACACACACAATTATACCAATGGTGTTGCAGTACTAAAAAAAGAGACAGGCCAGAAATTGTGACATCATGCATCATTTTTTTAAATGTTTCTTTGCAACATAATAAAATTTATTTGTACATGTACAACTGAATAAATTTTTTAATCATTTTATTTAAGCCAGCTAAATATACATTATATTATATTTTCTCAATCATTATATTCAGCCAAGCAAAATGTATATTGTATTATTTTCTGAAATATGCCTTACTCATTATGCTAAAGTAATACAGCATGATTCCCTTAAAAGAGTGCCGAAAAATGTTTTCAAATGGCCTTTTGTCCACAATCTAATTCAAATGCAATTTCCACTTTGTTAAAACTTATAGTGGAGATGCATATAATACCAATATGTTTTTTTTTGGTACATCATAAACTGATAAACATTTAAAGGGAAGGGGGTGTTAAAACTTAAACACTGGACCTCCTGCACCACAAGACAAGTCACAGACCACTACACTACCAGTTCATGGTCAATATGTTATACGTTAATACCAACAATTTTTAACAAACCATGTTTTGAGAGTCGAGAAAATATCAGTAGAATAGAAACTATATACCTTAAATGTTGAACAACGAAAAAAATTCATTAATGCATTTGAACATTAATGTAGATATAACGATCAAGCTCTATAACCACATGAGGGTAAGTCTTAAACATAGAAACTAGCATCCACAACCAAAGAAAAAAGGACAGAGAGCCGTAAGGTGCAAATGCAAGCGTTAGATTATAATAAAAATGGAGCTTCCAATACATATGATTAATTCCAATAGCCCAAACATATTGAAGCTATAATATGCATTAGTTTTTTTTTAAAAATTTGTGAGTAAAGAAATCATAAAAAGAGCAGTGAGAAAGGATGCTATCTTTGGTGAAACATCCAGTTACTGCATCAGTTTGAGTAAAGAATCTACCTGTCCTTGAAGTGTCATGATGCAAATTGATGACGTCTTATTACAGACAACAATGTGATCTGTGTTTTTAGGGAAAAGATGGACAGAGTTCACAGAAGCATCACCTCCCTACAGTTCAAATAAAGCACCAATTAGATATGAACAAACTTGAGAAAAAGAAGGTAGAAAGAAAGACAATATCTATAAAATGTTTCATTCCATAAGAAAATACAACACAAGAAATGCAACTAAAATACTCAATCGTGTGAGAAAGCATATAGAAATTGGGAATAGTACCCTTAATGGTGCTTTATTTAGCCTGACAACTGAAACATCACGATAGATCTAAACAATGAAAAAGAAATTTCATATAATAATGAAGCAATCATTTAGTATTTAGTTTAGAGAAGAGAAGTGAAAGTAAAATAGATCTGATTTTGTTGACGGAAGAGAAATCGGAGACGCGGCCATTGGAAACGATGTCGTCGAGGAGAGACTTGACGAGCTCCCATTCCTGCAAAAAGTACTTCTGCAAAACTCTTTCCTTGCTACCGAGCTCGTCAGCTTCATCATGTTCCACAGTTATTTCCTAGCTTTTCCTTACTGTCTGCTCATCCAGTGCCACCATTGTATATACACAGACTCCTACTCTCTACTCTGTGATTTTGTGTACGGATAGGAAAATGACGGAGCAGTTCCCGCCGCCGGTCTAAATCTGAAATTTTTTCTTTCCTTCCTTAGATATAATATCTCTAGGTTTTTTATTTGAAAAATTAAAAATTTCCATTGAAAGGACGGGAATTTGAGTGTTTTTGGCAAAATGGGGGCAAATTAAATTTTTTGAAACCAAATAAAGGGGGAAATTTAAATGTTCAAAATTTTTTAAGTTTTGACATCCCTCTTTTGAAATAAAATTGATTTTTCAAAATTTTGTTAAATTAACTTTATAAATTCACTTATATAGATTACTTATAAATTTCAATTTATAATTCATCCATAATTACTTATACTTGACTTATAAATTTATATATTTGTATATATACTAATATATATACTTGTATATACTAATATATATTAATATATACTAATATATACTAATATATATACTAATATATACTTGTATATACTAATATATATACTTGTATATACTTATATATACTTGTATATATACTAATATATACTTATATATATACTTGTATATACTAATATATATACTTGTATATACTAATATATACTTGTATATACTAATATATATACTAATATATATATAATTTAGTTTAACAAATGGAAGTGAAGATTATGATTATGATTTGAGAAACATTAGAGTTAGTGGGATGTGAGAAGAACATGAGCAAAAATTTATCAAAGAACTAGCACTAATATATATTTGTATATAGTAATATATACTTGTATATACTAATATATATATACTAATATATACTTGTATATACTAATATATATACTAATATATACTTGTATATACTAATATATATACTTGTATATACTTATATATACTAATATATACTTGTATATATACTAATATATACTTATATATATACTTGTATATACTTGTATATACTAATATATATACTTATATATACTTGTATATATACTAATATATACTAATATATATACTTGTATATACTAATATATATACCAATATATACTTGTATATACTAATATATATACTTGTATATACTTGTATATACATGTATATACTTGTATATATACTAATATATACTTATATATATACTTGTATATACTAATATATATACTTATATATACTTGTATATATACTAATATATACTAATATATATACTTGTATATACTTGTATATACTAATATATACTAATATATATACTTATATATACTTGTATATATACTAATATATACTAATATATATACTTGTATATACTAATATATACTAATATATATACTTTTATATACTTGTATATATACTAATATATACTAATATATATACTTGTATATACTAATATATACTAATATATATACTTGTATATACTAATATATATACTTGTATATACTTATATATACTAATATATACTGATATATACTTGTATATATACTTGTATATACTAATATATATACTTGTATATACTTGTATATACTAATATATATACTTGTATATACTTGTATATATACTAATATATACTAATATATATACTTGTATATACTAATATATACTAATATATATACTTATATATACTTAGCATATATACTAATATATATACTTGTATATACTAATATATACTAATATATATACTAATATATATACTTGTATATACTTGTATATACTAATATATATACTTATATATACTTGTATATATACTAATATATACTAATATATACTTATATCTATACTTGTATATACTAATATATACTTATATATACTAATATATACTTATATATACTTGTATATATACTAATATATACTAATATATATACTAATATATACTTGTATATACTAATATATATACTTATATATACTTGTATATATACTAATATATACTAATATATATACTTGTATATACTAATATATACTAATATATATACTTATATATACTTGTATATATACTAATATATATACTTGTATATACTAATATATACTAATATATACTAATATATATACTTGTATATACTTTTATATACTTATATATATACTTGTATATACTTGTATATACTAATATATATACTTATATATACTAATATATATACTTGTATATACTTGTATATATACTAATATATATACTAATATATACTTGTATATACTAATGTATACTTGTATATACTAATATATATATACTAATATATACTTATATACTAGTATATATACTAATATATACTTGTATATACTAATATATATACTTGTATATACTTGTATATACTAATATATACTAATATATACTTGTATATATACTTGTATATACTAATATATATACTTGTATATACTAATATATACTTGTATATACTTATATATACATGTATATACTTGTATATATATACTAATATATACTTGTATTCCTACTTTTATAATATCTTATTATATCTAAATCATTATTTAATGGTGGACTTTAAAGTTTTTAATGGGTTTATGAAATGTTTATAAATCCAAACCTTAGCTTTTAATACTTAGTCAAGTGTGTTTTCCTTAAGAAAGCCTAACTTCCATACATTGCAAATAGCCACTGGATCCTTAGCATGTTTTTATACTAAGAAAATCTAACTTCCATAAAACGTCCAAGCTTCTGATTCTGCTTCATCTCTCATTCCTCTTTCAGCTTCAATAGTCGTGGTTTTTGCTCTAACACCTTACTGGTGGATTTAGTTTAACACTTGTCAGTGGAAGATTTCATTTGATTTGGTTTTACACAACACTTTTTAAATAACCGTTGTCTGAAACATCTTATCAGACAATGATTTTTTTTTACCAAAAAAATACTTGTTTGAACATATATTACACAACGGTCCCTAAAAACCGTTGTCTGTATGCTTGCTTCAGACAACGGTTTTTTTTTAACCGTTGTCTGAAACTCTGAATTATACAACACTTTCAAAAAAACCATTGTCTGAAACATCTTATCAGACAACGGTTTTGTATGATCAGAAAAACAGTTGTCTGAACATATATTACACAACGGTCCCTAAAAAACCGTTGTCTGGTGTGACCAAAATGACACCTAATAGACAACGGTTAAAAAAAACACCAAAAACAGTTGTCTGAAAATTAATCAGACAACGCTTTTTTGGGAAAAAAAAAACCGTTGTCTGTTTTTTTTCAAACAATGGTTTTTTCCTTAATCGTTGTCTGATGACCGTTGTCTGATTCAGTTTTTCTTGTAGTGTTGGCGTCATTTTCTGTCATAGCGTATGCATCACTGTCTTTCTGAACAATACTGGCTTTAGTGGATTTCTCTTTATGATTCTTTTCTTTATTATAAAGCTTAAAATACTCCGCTTTAATATATCCTTTCTTCTTACTATAATTATAGTCAAATGACTATTCTTTGACTGAAAAAATCTTTTCCTAACAATTAAAACTTTTAAATCGTCAGAATGGCTACTAGAGAGTTATTTATCTAAGAGTTCTTTAGAATACAAAGATGTTTTCACCTCCTCTAACTTTAGAGATTTATTGTTGTGAATCGATGTCTCTCTAAAGTTTTTATATGATGGAGGTAACGAAGGAAGCAGCATAAGAGTCAAATCTTTATCTTCATACTTAATCTCCATATTCGCCAAGTCTAAGATAATAGAAAAGAATTCATCAATATGAGATTTAATTGATGTGCCATCCACCATAGAAAGGGTGTACAAACGATGTTTGGCAATTAACTTGGTAGTGAGACTCTTTGTGATATACAAAGACTCCAACTTATCCCATAAATCTTTAGCTGTCTTTTGATCAAGAACTTCACACAAAACTTCATTGAACAAGCATAGTTGAATTGTTAATTGAGCGTTCTCATCAATTTTTATCTTTTTATTTTCATCCATCGTAGCAGGCATATGATCCTTACCTAATAGCACTTTATGCAAATCGTTTTGCGTCAAGGTTGCTTTCATCTTGACTTGCCATATAGTAAAAATTATTTTGCGCTTAAATTTCTCAATTTCAAATTTTGTTGCTGCCATGACTAACCCCAAATGAATATTAATCGGGCTCTAATACCACTTGTTAGGAGTAAATGCAGAAGAGAAATATTTATTTAGACAAAATGCAACAAATAAAATAAAAAAACAAATACGAATACAAATTTATGTGGTTTAGCATTGTTTTCCCAGGATGACAACCAAGAGGGGGGTGAATTGGTTGTTTGGGAAGTGATGGCAAATTCAAAATTCAAACAAATAAGAAATGTAGAAGATTAAGTAGAGAATAGAAGAATGAACACAAAGGATTTATAGTGGTTCGGATTTACCTTGATCCTAAATTCACTTCCTTAACAACTTGTTAAGGTTCCACTAGTTTTGAGTTTTTACAAGCTTAACTCTAACTTGGTGTTTTCACAAGCTCACACCAAACTTTACAATGGTTTGAGATCAGACACCTCATAACCCTTACAAGAGTTTTCTCAGGCTCACTCTCACAATCTAAATATTTCCAAGCTCACATTCAAACTTAAGATGGTGTTTAATGCTCACACCCAACACTCAATCAATACAAAAAGTGATTTTGATGCAAAGAAAATAAGTATGTTCAAGTAAGCTATTACAATCACAACCATTGCTAAAAATGAAGTTACATATGATATTTATAGTCTACAAGTCATAAACTAGTCATTTGAAGAGTGATCCAACATGTTTGATTCTTGTCTTCCATTAATTCTTTGTCTAGAGTAATTTTATGGTCGGACTAGGTGAGGTCCTGTCGGGATTCCTTGATCCCGATCGAAAAACACTATAGTCCAGTCGGAATATTTAAACTTTTACTTAATACTCTTCTAACGGTTAGTTCATGTAGCTTCCACTAATTGAGTGGAGGTTCAACGGCTTCTGACTTGTAAAATATTTAAACATTCCAATTGGACTACATCAGGGTCCGATAGAAATAATGGTGGTCTGGCCAAAAATTGGACATGTTTATGGTTGGGAACTCTACTGGATGATTTTAAAAAAGTCTGCCTTAACAGTCCGGTCGGTACATCATGAGGTTCGGTTGGACTTCGCATGATACGGTGAGATTTTGAGAGTACTTTCAACCGTGAATCTCTTTGTGTATTTTGCAACTTTTTCATCCAATAGTTTGGTAGTACTTCTTGGTGGTCCGGTTGAAATTTTCAAGGTACGTTGAGATTTAGAGCGTACCTCTGATCATGAAACCTTCTGAGTGAATTTTTTCAACTTGGCATTGAAGGTTCAGTCGGGATTTAGTATGGTCCGATCGGACTGTTGATATTTTCTTCAAAAATATAAGTTCCTGCAAAATATAACTTAGTACAAACATTAGTTTAATTCAATTTAATTGCTTAAGATTAAAAATAGATTAATTGGGCCAACAAGCGTTAGCCTACGTCTACGGGCGAAGGAGGAAAATAAATTTACTAATAGTGAAAATAGTACAAATTTTAAAGAGAGAACACACACAAATAAGATAAATCAAAAATAGTGATAAGTATTTTTAAAACACCCTCAAAATAAAATCTCACTATTTTATCACTCATAAAAAATATTATCTCATTTATATATATATATATATATATATATTCTCTCAAAACATTCTCTCTAATATTTTTTTTCTTTTTCAAAATATATTCTCTCAAAACATTCTCTCTAATATTTTTTTTTTAAAATTGATATATATGAATTGAAGGGAAAAGTTATATTTATATAGCTTTCGGTGGACAGCTTGCTCAAGTTGTTCATCTTTTTTTCTTAAAATTAAAAAGGTTATGAATCTCAAACTATTTGAATGGGATCCTCGCCAGTTTGAGATCTCAATAACCCGAACTAAAATAAGAAGACAAAAATCATTGTGGAAGAAAAAGCAACCTAATGGAACAAAAAGTCCTGAAAGGAAGGAGAATTCTTGAATCAGTAAATGGTGCTCAACAGAGGTCCCGAATCTCGCTACTTTTAGCGATTATTAAGATTTTAGTTCCAAAATATTGAGCTTTAGTGTAGTTTTTTTTTTTTCGTAATTATCATATATTGTCGTGTCATTTGTTATTACGTAACTTTGCCGATATTTAAATATGTATGTTACTTCTTTTAAAAATTGATTTACACTGAATAATGTGTAATGTAGGAGTTTAAAAGTAAAAATTTCCAGCTTAAAAGTTAATAAAATATTTCAGTTTAAAAGTTAAAGTAGCAAAAATTAAAAATTAAATAAGCCTTTGCGTATAAAGTGATATTGTTTTTCCTTTTGTTTTTAAAGAAAAGACAATTTTCAACTTTTTGATTTTTTCTCCTTTCAATAATTTATTATTAATACTGCAATTGAATGGAGTGTGAAAAGAAGAAGTGAAATGGGAAAAATTGGCCAATTCAATAAATATTTTTTTTTTTCATCAAGTTGACCCATTCAATACTTACTAATTAATTATCAAATTGAATTATTTAAAAAACAAATCAAATTGAATTAATTAAAAATCAACATGCCTTTTTGACTTTTCAGCCCTATAGGTAGGCCCTTTCTCCTTTCTGCCAGGGAATGCCTATTATTAATCTCCAGCACAGCAGGCCTACCTCCTCTCATTGTTGCATTTCATCAACACAGAAACCTTGACATTCAGGGAGGAGACCCACACGGTCAAGCATCCCCTGAAATTTTTGCAAATGTTGTGGCATTTTTAGTATTTTAGGACGAATATTGAGATTTAATTAGAATAATTAAAGCTTGCATCCTCTTAAAGTAAAATAAATAATACTTTCACATGTTCATTATTTTATTTTAAAATATTTTAAAATAATTATTAATTTTTATTTATAAAATATATTTAATATTTTTTTTATTTTAATAATCTAATAAATTTATATTTTAAATAAAAATTAATGATAGTTTAAAATATTTTTAAGATAAAATAAATATGTAAATAATGGTAAAAATGAAAAATATATAAATTGTCAATATATTAATTATATTTTTTAAAATTTATAAAAAAAAATAACATTTATGCGACGGATGGGTATAAAGAGAAAGTGAGTGAGAAAGAGAAAAACATTATTTAATATTAATCATAAGTTTTAATATGATTAATAACAGTCTTCTTTACAGAAAATTGATGCATTTTATTATAAAATTTTGAGGATATATTTGTATGCAATTTAAGGTTTTGTTTGAAAATTTATTTTGAAATATTAAAACGAAATTTTTAAGTAATTTAATGTCTTGTTAGAATTCTATTAAAAAAAAAGAAAAATTTACAAAAATAACTTAAAAATATAAAAATATTATGTAATTAGAAAAATACTATATATATGTACCAAAATTTATAAAATATAGTATATGTTTGATATATATTGAGTATATTTTTATTATATATTGAATTCTTTTATATTTTGTAAATATATAAAAAAATTAAAAAAACATATTTTTATAAACTGAAAAAAATAATAAAAATGAAATTTTGAAAAAAAAAAGTAATATTTTGTATAATTTTCTTAAAGAAATGTATATTCAAGATATTATTTATTGAGTTTCCTAGAGAATTTTTATTTATTTACTAATATTTTGTTTTATTTTATATGTATTTATTTTTAAAGAGATATTTATATTATATGTATAAAAGCATAAAAAAAAGAGGACTTGTAGGCTGCCACGTAAGTAAAAGCAATATATATATACATAAATCATAAATTTTTATAATTTATTATTATAAAAATTAGAATCCAAAAGGTTAACAATTTAAAAAGAAAATGGAATTCAAAAAGTTAATTTTATTTTGAAAAATAAATTATAGTTTAATTAGTTAAAAATGTTATTATTTAAAAAATTAATAATTACTGGATGAGAATTTTAAAAGTCAAAAAAATTAAATTTATTTATAAATGTAGACATAAATAAAAAATTTTCAATTTGAAAATTACATATAATATAGTAGTTACTTTGGATTGAAAGAAAATATTTGAATTTTTTTTTTGTGCTGAAATAGTTTATTATGCTATAACTAAAATGGTATAAATAGTTTCTTATACTACTTTGTTCTTTGTTCCTTTTTTTTTTATAGGACAATTACATTAACTTAAAAATAAATTGAGTTTTCAAAATTACGTCACTTTAAAAAAACTTTTCAATTTTCAAAAAAAAAAAAAACTTTTCATTTATACGGGACCACCACTATTTAATTGCAAAAATATAGCGATCCCTATCATTAAAGAAAACAAAAATACTCTTCTAGCATTTCCAGTTGCTTCGTGATTCGTGAAACATTTTATTCATTAGAAAGCATATAAATTTTATTTATTTCACAAAAAAATTTATTTAATAAATTTTAAATTCTTTTTACTATTTAATTATAATATTATTAATTAATTAATTAAAATTAACAAAAATTTAATTTCTAAAATCATAAAATATTTAAACTAAAAAAATATATATTTAATCAATTAAACTTTATTTATTTAAAAAAATAATTTAATAATTTTTAAATTACATTAACATTTAATTATAATATTATAAATCAATTAATATTAACCAAAAAAAATAGTACAGCGTAAGTTGGGACAACTTACCAATTTTAACAAATATTTTAATAATTTGATTATTTTGTAACTAAAATATTAATAGAACTTATTGGATTATTTAAATCGAGATTATACTTAGATTTAACAATTTAGATATATTTACTTTGATTTTTTTATTCTTTTTTTTTAATATTTTGAGTATTGTTATTTTTATTTAAATTGAATTTTATATATATTTAAAAATTTTAACTAAAAAGAATTAATTCTACATTAAAGAATTAATTTCATCAATTGTCAAATAAATAATAAAAAATTTATATATTTTTCAAAATTTTCATAAATATAAATAACATAAATATAAATAAACTCATATATATCTAATTTTTAATTTTTTATAAATAATATAAATTTTCATAAAAATTTGATTATGTTATTTTTTACAAATTCAACTAATAAATATCTAATTATATGTAATAAATGCCGATGTATATTGTTATGCTTTAATTAAAATATATGTAATATATACTCACATATACTGGTATATATCCACGCACATATAATATATATTGTTATTTTTTTTGTAATATATACTTTTATATATCTAGTTATATGTAATATATACCAACATATATTGTTATTCTTTTCGGTATATCTAGTTATATGTAACATATACCCATAAATAAATATAAATATAAATATAATTTTATACTGACATACATATACATATACACATATATCAATATATACTTATATGTATTTTTATTATTTAGTTAAAACATATATAACATACACCAACAAATATCAATATATACCACATATACCTATTATCCCAAAGAAAAAATATTAATATGCAGCTATTATATTTTATTATATTAATATCTTAGTATGTAAAGGTATATATAGTATATATCTTCATATACATATTATCTCGGAGAAAAAATATCAGTTCGCAGCTTTTATATTTTAGTATGTGTAGTTATATGATAACTATAATAACATATATCTTTTTTTAAAGTCAAAATATAGCTGTGATATATTAGTATATTATGGCATATGTAACATATGCCTGCATATACTTATTATCTTGGAGAAAAAAATATTAGTATGAAATTATTAGATTTTATTATATTTAGGTATATACTAACTATAACTACATATATCTATTGTCTTTCAAAACCAATATCAATATGCAGTTATAATATCTTAGTATATGAAAGTATATGTAGTATATACCTATATATATAGTATGTGTTACATATAATATATACCAACATATATATATATAACATATATCGACACATACTAACATATGTCAATAAATACCAACAAATATTCATATATATCTACATATATGTAACATATATTATTATTCTTTTGCAATATTATTATTCTTTTCGGTATATCTAGTTATATATAAATTAATTATATATTCACATATATCCACATATATTCACATATACCGACATAAATTTTTATTTTTTAATTAAAATATACGTAACGTATACCTACATATATGTAGCATACATATATATCTAGTTATATATAATATAAACTCACATATAAATAAAAATATAAAATAGTTATATGCCGACATATATCCATATATACCGATATATACTCGCATATATTATTATTTTTTAATTAAAGTATATACAATACATATCGAAACATACTTATATATATATATAACATATATTGGCATATACCTACATATATGTAACATATATTATTATTCTTTGATAACATATATCACGGATGTCTAGTTATATATAACATATACCAATATATATTACATAATTTTATTATGTGTTATATGTTATATATTGTTATATGTTATATATTGCATATAACTACATAAAAATACATATATGTCTTATTATATGTAACATATAAATGCATATATAATTATTATTTTCGGTATATCTAGTTGTATTAATATATATCCACATATAACTAAATATATAAAAAATTATTATTATTTTTTTAAATTCATCACATATATCTAGTTATATATAATATATATGCACATATACCGAAATATAACTATGTCATTATATATTGATATATACCCACATATAAATACATATACTGTTATTCTTCAAATGAATTGGATCTTTGTTAACAATATATATATTGTCAAAAATTATAAATACATAACAACAAATTCTGATTTACATACTAACACTAATTTTTTTTTGTAAAAATGTTGCAAATTTAAATTTTTGTTTGAATATAATTAATCAATTATTTTCATTTCAAAAAATACATCTTTCTTCATTTTTTTACGCTCATAAAAATGATAAAATAAATGAAATAGTGAAAATCTATTATTAAAATAAATGATGATCAATCATTTATAAATTTTAACTCAATTACAATTAGATAAAATTTTGGAATTAACTTTTAAGAAATATTTAATTAAAATTTTTCTGGGAAGTACATATAATTAATCATAAAAAAATGACAAAAAATAAAATATGTTGTAAACAATAAAAATTTATACCAGGTAATTAATAGTGAAAACCCACTAATATTTAAAGAATTAAAGTATAATTTGCAAGTTGAGCAAATATAAACATGTATGGTATAATTGACCAATATAGTCAAACTTTGAATTTAAACAATATGTTACATATATAATAACCGCCGTATTTATTTTTAAAATAGTAGAAGATAAAAAAAGCTAATGTTGGAAATAAGAATAGTTAAAAAATGCAAAAAAAAAAAGTAAGGGTAATAAAAATAAAAATAAAATTTAAAATATAGTAAATCATGTAATTTTCTCTTTTTTTATTTATATATATAAACTAGTCACATATTCGTGCGATGCATAGATATAATTTTTTATCATATTATAAAAATAAGATGATGTGACAATCTTAATATATAGTTAATTTATTATGAATATTAAAAGTCATATATATATTTTTTTAAAATTTCTAAAAAATATCAATTAATCAACATTATTAAACTTTATTAATGTGTAATTAATTCATAAAGAATTAAAAGTCAAAAATATAATTTAGCTAATTAACATTATGAAATTATATTAATGTGTAATTATTTAATAGAAGAATATTAAAAGTTAAATATAATTTATTAATTATTAAATTTTAAATTTTGTATAAACTATTAAAATTTATAATAGCTATTTTTAAAAAAATGATGAGGTGACGCCCTCAAAATAATCTTACTTTCCTTCTTGATTTCAAAAGATTGGAGAAAAGTTATGTTCAAAACAACTAAATAGAATACTGACAGTTCCAGTATCAAATTAGCAAATTGGCATGTCTAGGTAATGGATCAATGAATCATCTGAACAATTCATCAAAGAAGATGATGCTCAAAAAAGACATTACTTCGTAATATAGTAATTGGGTTATTTTGAAATTGTATGTGCTGCTTAAAAAAAGTCATTTCAAAAGGTTTTATCAATTTTCACACATTTGTCGTCCTACCCAATATCTATCTTCTATTAGTGATACCTTGTGCATTGTTACTTATTTAATATCCCTATTCTGCAAGCCATGCATAACTCACAGTCACAGAATTCAAACATATTTGGATCATACTGCATGCCTAATGTTCATGGCATAAAGAAGCACAAAACAAAAAAGCTACAGCCCATGTGCTTTGTCTAGTTTGAAACACGTGAAGCAACACCAAATGCCTCTCTTACACCTATTGGTAATGTCTTCTACCGAGATATTAAAGCCCCATTAAGAATTAAGTTTGGAGCTGCTTTTTAAAACCGCATGCGGAGTCTTTCTTTTTATTTTTATATGACCTTTTTAGTTGCTTTCGGTATATCATGGTATGGAAAAAACTAAAATAACTTTCTTTTCCCAAACCATGGTTTGCTAAGCTCTAATTACTGCAAATGCAGTTCAACCACAATGCCAAATACATACTAAACTAAATTATGCATACCCCACAAAATTCAAACATACTTGAAAGATAATATATATGTCTATAATGTTCATAACATAAAGAAGTGCAACAACATGTGATTATTTAGGCAAAACTACTATTGGCACACATAAATCTTAGCATTTAGAGAAGAACAAACTTCCATATTGAAAAAGAATGACTAATTTAGCACGGGATACATATTGCAGAAAAATTTGCAGCATCAACACCCCCTTCTGTGATATGCAACAAAATGTAGAACTTTGACAGTGACTTTGCCACCTAATTACAGTTCACAAACATAAGAATCAACCTAAAGACAAATTGCATTCAGAATACATGAGATCAGTAGAAAACCACAAAAAAAGAGTTTAAACTAACTACTTTTGGATCAGTCCATGTAGATTTTTCTAATTCAACTTATTATGCATAAGAACCTAAATAACAGGATAGGAAAAAATAAGTAAATAACTAAAAAGTAAAGACACTCATTACCTAGAAAAGAAATTACAAAAAAAAATGAAAGTGAATTTACTAGAAATATAGACGACAAAAAGCTTCTTCTGGTTTTTTATTCAAGAATGGCTCCAGGAATAGAACCTTTATATGTAAGTGCAGACAAAGAATGTTCCATCTGTCACACAAACCAAGAAAAAAAATCAATCATTATCTAAAATTAAGTAAATAGATAAACAATGTACCGCATAAAAACCATAGCATCCATAACTGTAAAAATTCACTTCAACATACAGTTACCAATTGAAGAAAAACAAATAAACCACAAATGAAAATAAAAAAGTATTGCGCAAAACTCATGTAGATGAACTTTCTTATAAACAAAAGTAAAAAAAACAAAGATGAAGAAAGAAAACACAACAAATAAAACCCTAACTTTCTAAAATCTTAAACATAACCCCACCATACATCTTCTCAATCAACTATATAATTTAAACCCTTTTCCCCTTATTATAAATACACAGCAAAATTTAAATTAAATAAATAATAAATTGAAACCTAGAACAAATTGAAATCCAAAAAAAAATTGAATCTAAGTGTTTTTTTGCTAATTGTATAAAAAACCTTTTGGTAAATAGATATATCCTCTCTCCATGCGTTTTTGTTCTGTCATTCTTTCTGCTAGGGCGGCGCTAAGGGAGGAAACATCACCATCTTCGGTCACTCTTTCTACTAAAGCGGTACTTAGGGGAGGAAACATCATCATAGCCACCATCTCTGTTGTGGTATGTTTTTTTTTTCAATAAATCTTTTTGCTACAGCGATCCTTAGGGGAAGAAGCATCACCATCTCTATGAAAATGAATTGCAGAAAACTGAAAAACATGGAGAAAGAAACGGATAGTTGAGGAAGAGAACGTTTTATTTTTTTAATATATGAGTGTTTTTTTTTTCTTTCTTTAGAATATAGACAGACACTAAATAGAATAATTATATGCTACAACCGTTGTAGCAATAAATGCCTACAACGGACCAATAGGATTCTTACACGTTGATTAAATGATTCATTTCATTGGTCCGTTGTAGATATTTAATCAACGTGTAAAAATCTCATTGGTCTGTTGTAGGCATTTATTGCTACAACGGTTGTAGCATATAATTATTCCACTAAATAATCATTTACCGGAAAACATGGATAAGCTACTATTTAGCAAAATTGCTGGTGTGGTAGCATAAAAATGAATTATAAATCCTCAACTAACTTTTATATATTAGATATAGATATAGATTTTTTTAAATTTTTTTAAAAAATATAAATTAATTATTATTATAGATAAATTTATTTATTTATTTATTAAAAAGTTAAGAATTATATTTTTTTAATTTTTTAAATTTCTTAAAAAATATAAATTAATCAATAATATTTAATTATATTAATAAATAATTAATTTATAAAAAATTAAAAGTCACAAATGTAATTTATTTAATTAATAGTATGAAATTATCTTAATGTGTAATTATTTAATAGAAGATCAATAGTAACAAATATAATAAATATTTTTTTAATTACTAAAAAATATATAAATTAATCATTTTTATAAATAAATTGATTAATTTATAATTAATTTCTTAGAAAGGTTGAGAGTCATCTTTTTAACTTTTCAAATTTATTAAAAAAATATATAAATCCACTAATAATATTTAATTATATTAATATGTAATTAATTTATAGAAAATTAAAATTACATTAATGTGTAATTAAAATTATAAAATATACATTAATATTATGAAGTTATATTAATGTGTAATTATTTAATAAAAGATCAATAATCACAAATATGATAAATATTAAGTTTTATATAAATTATTAAAATTAAATAAAAATTAATTAAAAAGAAAAAAAATGAGCATTATTTTAAAATTTTGACGATGGATCACTTTTTCAAGACTTTTGCTATCCTTGACTTATATATATAATATAGATAATGGCAAGTGGTAGATATTAATTCAACCAACTAATCAATATTATTAAGGTTTTTATACATATTATGTGATAATAAATAATTATCTCTTTTATAGTTTTATTTATTATATTTAATGTGTGATGAGTGTAATATGAGATGTATAGTAGAATTATCTTTTTAATTATTTAATTATTTATTCATGTATGTTTTTGTTTAATTTTCTCAATTTATTAATTTCATTTATTGACTGTCATGACAAAAAATAGTTATAAGTACTAAAAAATTGATCATGCCGCGATCAAAGAAAAAAAATTGTATCCATTCATCGTGTGGGCTAATGACTTGTGTGTGTATATATATATATTAATTCCCACATTAAAATTCCAGGGTTTCTCACTCTTGATGTTAAATTAATATTTCATTTAATAAATAATAATAATTTAAAACTATAAACATGTTTATTTTCTACCAAAAGAAAATTACAATGGCAGTCATATTATATGTAAAGTTTTTCTCTTTTTGGCAGTCTCTATTTTTTTTTTTTTGGAAAATGAAACTTTCATTAAGATAAAATGAAGAATATAACATTCAAAACAAAATGAGAAACCAAGGATGGGAAGTCTTCAATCCAAATACTTCAGAAGTATCAGACCAACCACCCTTAACTAGACGATGTGTCTATTATTCTCTCTGTGAACGAAACTCTAGATACTATGTTGGAAAATATTACTTAATTAAAAGCAGTCTGCAAGCAGTGGCGTAGCCAGGATTTTAGATAAGGGGGGTCCAATTCAACTTAAAATTTATAATGTCCTCAAGTATTCAAGCCAATTTCTTAATTCATTATTTTTCAAATTTCAATTCATTTTAGCAAGATAAAAAAATTGCAACAAAATAAATATGAGATTAAAAGTAAGTGGTGTACCTATTCTTAACTTGTTGCCGCTGCCTTGCTGGTGCCAATCGGTGAAAGAATGAAATTGAAAAAGGAAGAAACTGTTATCTGAAAAAAAAAAAAAAGAAAGAGAAAGGAATTAACGAAGAAGAAACGTGAGAAAGAAGAGAAAGAGTCACAATTAAGTTATTCTTGTTTGTTTGTAATGGGCAGAGTCATTGACAAATCTTGTTTGTTTGTAATGGGCTTGATTAAAAGGCCCAGTTTTAAATATTGAAAAAAAAAGGATGAAAAATATTGGGAGCGTGGATCGAAGTTGCGTGCTCTCACATAGTAAGGCCAAGCTGTTCCATCTCAACCAATGTAATATTCATTCTCAAATATACCTAAAAATTTTTTATTTTTAACTGAGGGGGGAACAGGGCCCCATGGGACCCCCTTTATCTCCGCCTCTGTCTGCAAGTGTAACACCCAAACCATTGTGCCAGGAAACTTCATCACAACTAGTCTATAATATATTTGCAATCAGATTCCACTATAAGTCAAGTAAAACATAGATCACGTGCAAGTTGAACACCATATGCTATAGCCAACGCTTCACTAGTTTAAGGATCTAAAATACCCATTATCACCTTAGAGGCACAAGCTAACACATTACCAACATCATCCCTAAAAACCATGCCTAACCTAATAAAATCCTCCAATATAAAGCTAGCATCACTATTTATTTTTATAAAACTTGTAAGTGGATAAAATCATTTTCAGCTCCCTGTAAACCTTGTAGGCAGTGATGATGCAAAGACATGATCAGAACAACTTACAAATTCAGTCATCATAATCTTAGAAGCATGAAAAACTTGATGACTGTTAAATTGTGCCCCATCATAAATGTACTTATTTCTTATGAACCAAATATTCTGAGCGATAAAAGCAATTTGTAGTACTATATCTATACATTGCTTCATTAGCAAATCATCCAACCAATCCCAGCACTTCTTAGATTATAAATATCCCCCATTCCACATAATTCATAAACCAATTTAATAGAACTTCAATCACAAAATAAATGTATTGCGGTTTCATCCTCATTACACAAACAACTAGCAGTAACAATATAAAGTCTCTTATCCAACACCATCTTAACAGGGAGGATATCTAGTGAGGCTCGCCAAAAACAATTGCAAATTTTTGATGGAGCATTCAATTTCCATAATCTTTTTGCAAAAGGTAGATTGAGAATTGGAAGATGACTAGAAGCATGTCGTTTGGACAAAATTAGAGCTATTTTATAACCATTTTCACAATATATTCTTTAGCAGAATGAAAATGCCAAATTATAGAAACAACCGCATCTATTGAGTTCAAAGGAATAGCTTTTATATGCTCAATGTCCACAAATAACAAAACTTCATGAATTAAATCCCACCTCCAAAAGTGAGAATATGAGTCAATTAAACAAGATATTTTCGAATCTATTGGAAGTTGATTGCACAATGTGATTATAAAAAAGGAATACGACTAGAGAATCCATTTATCCATCCAAATATGAACTTTGCTCCCATTTCCATCGACAACCAGCTCTCAAAATCTCCCTGTTTTCAAGGATACTTCTCCAAGTATTACTTGGATTTGTGCCTAATACAGCTTCAAAAAAATTTGAAGAAGGATAGTAACAGGCTTTTAACACTTTAGCCAATAACAATGAATAAATTGTCACTAGCTACCATCCTTGTTTAGATAATAGAGCTAAGTTAAACTTGTGGAAATCTCTAAACCCAATACCACATTTCTCCATGGGATGACACAACTTCTCTCACTACATAGATGAAACCTTTTTTCTCTTATTAGAATGCCTCTACAAGTAATGACAAATAATAGCCTTAAGGTCATGGTATAAACCTACAGATGGCATAAAACATTGCTTGATATAATTGGGAAGGGCTTGGGTCACTGCTTTAATTAAATGTTCCTTACATGTTCATGATAGTAATCTCTCCCTCTATCCCTTTTCCCTTTTCCATAACATGTCTTTTATTTTATTAAAGACAGCTTGTTTTGAGTGTCCAATCACAGTAGGGAGCCCTAAAATCAAATCATGCTTAGCAACCCTCTTTAACCCTAACATATTAACTAAGCTTTCCTTTAAAGAAGAATCAACATTCATGTTAAAAGAAACCTTCGATTTACTCAAATTAACCTTTTGTCTAGAAATTGATTCATAACATTGTAGCACATATAAAATTTTGCTTGCCTCAGAGTGCGTATCTTTCACAAATAGGTGATAGTCATCAACAAATAAAAGGTGAGAAAGAACAAGAGCCCCCAAACATACTAGAATTCCAAGAAGAGAGTTCCTACAACTCGCCTCTCAAACAATACCTGTTAATCCTTGAATGCATAAGAGGAAGAGATAAGGAGATGATAGATCCCCTTGTCCAATACCCCAAGATTATTTCCAATAAGTTCACTATTGAGTAAAATAGAATAAGTTGTAAAGGTAACAAAAGTCTTAACTGTAGCTATACAATTATCTAAGAAGCCCAATCTACCCATTATTGCATTTAGATAGGACCATATAATTCTATCTTAACCCTTCACCATATAAAATTTAAAAGACATATACTTCCTACAGCTTCGACTACTAGTCTTTATATGATGAAATGCCTCAAAATCTATCAATATGTTGCCTGTTATCAATTAACTAAGAACAAATGCACTTTGGACCTCATTAATAATATCTCTTATAATGAACTTGAGTATGTTTGCTAACATTTTATTTGCAATTTTATATACCATATTGCATAAACTAATCAGGTGATATTTTGACATAAACTTTAGGTCATTTACCTTTGAAACAAGGCAAACCACACATGATTAAAGCGAACTAGCATAACACCACCATCAAGGATACCTAAAAAAACTTTGAATAACATCATGCCCTATAGTTTGCCAATATTGTTGATAAAATAGAGGTGGCAGTCCATTAAGTTAACAACTTGTGATACCTCCTTTGTAGTAAAAGGTTTATCAAGAATAGCAATCATATCATGGCTAACCTTAGGAGGCACAAAATGTAGGACATTAGCTTCAATAGCATCTGTTTTAGAGTTGAAGAGATCAGAGTAGAACTAAACGATTATGGGGCCTCGCCTGAGCACCAGATCTAGCCTGTAAGGAGAGAGCCAAAATGTTCTTTTGGACTTAATCCCATATGATACCGCCGCATACGGTCTCCAATAAGTTCGGTAAGCACAAGTTTGAAGATGATCTTTTATTTTGAAAAGATTTATTTTCTTTATTTTTTTAAAAGAAACTCTCTTTTTATTTGACAAGGAACGATGAATTTTATTTTAAAAGGTAAAGTTAGAGAGTCCATCTTAGTTTATTTAGTTTGAAAAAATTAAGGGAAAACCCGTTTAAATGACTCTATAAAAATGTACCATACCTATGATAGTGAGTAGAAATTGTTAATATTTGCAAGAATATTTAAGGTTATTATTATGTGATTTTACTGACTTTGAGGCATTTTTGCATTGGTTATTACTTGAGAAAGAAATGGAGCCAAGTTAGAGAAAAGATGTTGAAAGTAGCTAGAAAAACCCTTGGGTGTAACCCTTAGGTAAGGCTTGTGCCCAAGGAGGTCTGATGCTGGAAGATTACATGGTTCAGCTAGAAATATTGATTTTCTTGGGACACTTGAGATATGATTTTTAGACAGATTTCAAGAGATATTAGGATTTATTTATTTTCTTATTCAGAAGACGATATTTATAAATTTTAATTGATGTTAAATTCTATTTATTTATAATTTATTATATATTTTTTTCCTGATTAAAGTAGAAAACTAAAAGGGCATTATGCCAAAGTTTTGGCACCCCTAAAGTTCTTCTTCTTCCCTAGTTACTGTTCACATTTTTGGCAAAATTTTCAGAGGATATTATAGTTTTCTTTTTTTAGAGGATATTTTAGTTTTTTTTTTCTAAAGAGCATGTGCAACTTAACCTCGTTCAGTTGAAAGAGTAATCAAAGTTTTTAATTTATCAAGATTTGTGAGATCTAATCAAACTCTTTATGTGCTTTCTTTAATTTCAGTATTTGTATATGTTCCGTAGCTTAATCTTATTATTATTTTAGTAATTAAATAATAGGGCTCATTACTTTATCAGTGGAATAATAGATCACCATTCCTTAGAATCCATAATTGTTCTTAAGATTTTGATATTTGTGGCAATTAGGCATAATACTAAGAAAATACACAATTTAATTTCAATAAATTTAGCAGTAAAATTTATTAATTAGATGCGGTAGAATTTATTAATTAGAATTAGGCCTTTCTAAATCTTAAAGTTGTTAGTGAGTTAAATCCTAAAGGGTATCCCTATAGGGTTATTCAATAACAAGGGTTAGTTATAGAGAGTCTCTTAGCTAATTTATCATCTAAGAAAGGATTTTCTAATGTGAGCATCTTGGTTAGCTATAACTAATTTACTAAAAAAATAAAGAAAACTAAAATATCCTCTGAGCCGCTCTCATCAACCAGTAGCCTCTTTGCATCACCTATCCAGCTCTAAATGCTTCCTTTGAGCTAAAATCTAGTTTGATTCATTTTTTACCTAAGTTTCATAGGCTAAAAAGTGAAGTTCCCCACAAACATTTGAAGGAATTCCATATTTTTTGCTCAAGTATGATACCACAAGGGGTATCTAAGGAATAAATTAAATTGAGAGCCTTTCCTTTCTCCTTGGACAACCGAGCCAAGGATTAGGTTTTTGACTTACCATCTGGATCAATAAACACATGGATTGACATGGTGACAATTTTCTTAGATAATTTCTTTCTTGCTTCAAGAGCTACAAATATAAGGTGTTAGCAAAAAGACTCAGAAAACCTTCACGAGTATTGGGAGAGATTTAAACAATTGTGTGCAAGTTGCCCATAACATTGAATTTCAGAGCAAGCTCTCATTCAATATTTTTATGAAGGGCTATTACCTACGGAAAGAATCATGTTGGATGCCGGTAGTAGGGGTGTCATAGTGAATAAAACTCATCAAGCCACTAGGGACCTCATCACCATCATGGCAGCCACTTCTCAATAATTTGACAACAAGAAAGAAACTCCAAAGAGGGTTAACGAGGTAAGTATCTCTTTACTTGATTCCAAAATAAGTCAACTAACAAATTTGGTGTAAAACATGGCTATAGGAAATGTGCAACCAGTAAAATTTTATGAAATTTTCTCACATTCAGGTCATCCTACTGATATGTGCCTCACACTCCAAGAAGATGAGTAATAATAAGTTAATGCTATAGGTTGATTAGGAAAAGGACATATGATCCATATGCAAATACTTATAATCTGGGGTAGAGAGACCATCCAAACTTTAGCTAAGGAGCAAGATCATCAAATTCCAAACAATTCCAGCAAAGGGTGCCACGACAACAGCCTCTACCACCACAAAAATCAAGTATGTCTCTTGATGACATGTTTAAGGCTTTTATGACTAATACCCAACAATTTTAACAGGAAACTTGTTTGAGCATTTAGAATTTACCAAGTTAATTAGCAAGTTGGAGTCTTAAGGAAAACTACCTTCTCAAACAATAGTCAATCCAAAGCAAAATGCAAATGTCACTTCCTTGAGAATTGGAAAAGATTTTATGGACAAAAGCCACCAGAAGCTTACCCTTAGGCAAGCGTTAGACAAAAAGGGCAGAAGTTGAAATAGTTATTCAAGAGAAAGAACCATCTGTCATAGTAAACTGTGATCAGCCCACACCGCTAGTAATACCACATCTCTTCCCACAAAGACTTGCAAAATCTAAGAAAGAGAAGAAGGAGAAAGAAATTTTAGAGACTTTTCGCAAAGTAGAAGTCAACATACCTTTGTTGGATGCCATCAAGCAAGTGCCACGATATACAAAGTTCCTAAAGGAGTTGTGCACCAACAAAATGAAACTTAGTAGTAATGAAAAGATAAGAGTAGGAGAGAATATATTTGCTGTGATTAAAAGAAAGATACCCTAAAGTGCAAAGATCAAGGTATGTTCGTAATTTCTTGTAAATTAGATTATTTAGACATAAAAATGGCCATGTGTGACTTAGGAGCTTCTATAAATGTTATGCCATTGTTTATATACTTTTCTTTAAAGGCTTGTCCTTTAAAAAAATTGATATAATTATTCAAATAGCTGATAGGTCTGTAGTTTATCCCGAACGGATATTAGAAGATGTTTTAGTTCAAGTTAGTGGGCTAATTTTTCCAGCAGATTTTTATATACTTGACATGGAGGAGGATAAATCTTCTAATAGCTCTGATATGTTATTAGGAAGATTTTTTCTTAGCATAGCTAGAATAAAAATTTATGTTCATAATAGTACACTTACTATAGAGTTCGATGGGTAAATTGTAAAATTTAATTTTTATGATACTATGAAGTACCCTAGTGATGTATCATATATGTATGGATTGGATGTTATAGATTCTTTAAGCCAAGAAATTTTTTAGCTAAGTGATACTGACAATTTAAACACTATTCTTTGCAAAAGCCTTGATACAGGTAACATAAAAAATCTAGATGACAAGTTGTAGGTGAAAATCTTCAAGATGTGGCACCAAGTCTGGAGTTGAAGCCACTGCCCTAACATTTGAAATATGCATTTTTAGGAGAAGAAGAAAGCCTACCAGTAATAATCTCCAACAAACTCAGCAGAGACGAGGAAGAAGATCTGATTCGCATTCTAAAAGAGTACAAGGAAGCCATTAGTTGGACAATTGCTGACATTAAAGAAATTTCATCTTCAACTTGCATGCATAAAATTCTTATTGAGGAGGATAGCAAGCCAAAAAGAGAAGCCCAAATAATATTGAACCCACCAATGATAGAGGTTGTGAAAAAGGAAATTTTAAAGCTTCTTGATGCAGATGTGATTTATCCCATTTCAGATAACATATGAGTGAGTCTAGTTCAGGTAGTACCTAAGAAAATAGACTTGACAGTAGTGAGAAGATGAGTTTGTCCTAACTCGCGTTCAAAATAGGCGAAGAGTTTGCATTGATTACAGGAAGCTAAATGTAGCTACAAGAAAGGACCACTTCCCTCTCCTATTTATTGATCAAATGTTGGAGTGTCTTGCATGTAAGATCTATTACTGTTGTCTTGATGGCTATTCAGGTTTTTATCAAATACCAATAGCACCAAAGGATCAAGAGAAAACTACTATTTAGAGCATTTTCCTACAGACGAATGACATTTGGTCTTTGTAATGCCCCAGCCATGTTTTAAAGGTATATGGTAGGTATATTTGCTGAATATGTTGAGAATATTATAGAGGTTTTCATGGATGATTTCACCATGTACGGAAATTCCTTTAGTGAATGCTTAGCTAATCTGACTAAAATTCTTGAAAGATACTTAGAGTCAAACCTTGTGTTAAATTATGAAAATTGTCATTTTATAGTTGATCAAGAATTGATTTTAGGGCATATTGTGTCAGATAAAGGAATTGAAGTTGATAAGGCAAATGTTGATGTAATTAAGCATTTATCTTACCCTACAAGCATGCGGAAAGTTCGATCTTTTCTTAGCCATGCAGGTTTCTATAGGCATTTTATTAAAGAATTTTCAGAGATCTCCAAACCCTTATACCAACTACTGCAAAAAGAAGTGGAGTTTAATTTTGATGATTCTTGCAAGAAGGAATTTGATAAACTCAAGAAACTATTTATCTTTACCCCAATTATACAAACATCATATTGGATTTTGCCATTTAAAATAATATGTGATATCAGCAATCATGCTGTGGGGGCAGTGCTCAGGCAAAGAATTGGAAGGAAACCTCATGTTATTTACTATGCATCAAAAGCCCTTAATGAGGCCCAATCAAATTACTCTACTACAGAAAAAGAGCTCCTAGATATTATTTTTGCTTTAAAAAAATTTCATTTTTATCTTCTTGGTACTAAAGTCATCATTTATTCTGACCATGCACCTATAAAGTATTTGCTTAAGAAGAAAGATGCTAAGACGTGGCTTATCCGGTGGGTACTCTTGTTGTAAGTGTTTGATTTGGAAATAAGGGACAAAAAGGGATAAGAAAAATCAGTAGCAGATCATCTTAGTTGATTGATGGTGAACAAAAGATCAATTCCAATTAAAGATGAGTTTTTGGATGAACACCTTTTTTTCGTCCAGCAATCGATGCCTTGGTACACTGACATTGTAAATTTCTGACTACTAGAGTTGAAAATGATAAAATCAAGAGGGAGGCTAAATACTTTGTCTGGGATGATCCATATCCGTGGAAGAATTGTTTTGATCAAATAATTAAGAGATGTGTCAATGAAAGTGAGATTCCTTCTATTTTAAATTTTTCTCATTCATATGCATGTGGAGGACATTTTGGTCCCAAGCGAACAACCTATAAGATATTAGATAGTGGTTTGTTTTGGCCTTCCTTATTTCGCAACACTTATATGCATTGCAAGGCTTGTGAGAATTGTCAAAAGACTGGTTCTTTAAGTCACATGAATCAGATGCCTCTTACACCTATTTTAATTTGTGAAATTTTTTATGTATGGAGTATTGATTTTATAGGTCCATTTCCCTCTTTGTTTGGTAATTCTTATATCTTACTTGCTATCCATTTCCCTCTTTGTTTGACAACGCTAAGGTTGTTGTAGATTTTTTCATATCACATATCTTTATCAGGTTCAAAATTCTAATAGTCATTTTCAGTGACAGAGGGATGCATTTTTGTAATAAGGTGATGGAAGCTCTTCTCTAAAAATACAATATTGTTCATTGCACTTTGACAACTTACTACCCACAGACCAATGGTCAGGCTGAGATATTTAATCGTGAGGTTAAGTCCATCCTTGAAAAAACTGTGAATCCCAGTAGGATGGATTGGAGCTTGTGTCTGGATTGACGCGTTATGGGCTTACGAGACTGCCTATAAGATGCCCATCGATATGTCTCCATATCAGTTAGTGTTCGGTAAACTTTGTCATTTACCCATGGAGTTAGAACACAGGGTGTACTAGGCTATTAAACAATGCAATATGAAGTTGGAAGAAGCAAGCAAACATAGGAAATTGCAGCTTCAAGAGTTAAAAGAAATTAGGAATGAGACCTATGAGAATTCAAAAATTTATAAGGCCAAAACAATAGCTTTTCATGATCAAGTTATTTCTAGGAAGCAATTTATGGTAGGACAAAAAGTGTTACTCTATGATTCAAGACTTAAATTGTTTCCTGGCAAGCTGAGGACTAGGTGTATAGGACCCTTTGTCATTACTAACTTATTCCCTCATGGAGCATTAGAAATCAGGAGCACGGACACTGGTAAAATTTTAAAAGTCAACGGACATCACTTGAAATGATTTTATGAAGGTTTTTGCTCATCGGCTGTAGAGGACATGCGGCTGTAATGTCATTCAGATTAAGCTTGAATGAGGAATAAATGTCTAGCCGACAACTTTAAACAAAGGCGCTAAGTGGGAGGGAACCCATGTTTCTTTCTCCTTTTCTACATTTTGTTTTCTTTTCTTCTTTACCTCATTTGCTTCCTCATACACTTTTTTCAATTTTTGACTCATTTAATTTTATTTCAAATTATTGTTTTAGTTTTATATTAAATTTCGTTCCTCTTTATTATTATTATTATTATTATTATTATTATTATTATTATTATTATTATTATTGTTTTTGTTTATATTTACTTCAGACCTCTCTTGCTTAGATTAATTTACTTTCAATTGTTTATAATTCAATTTAATTTTACATTAATTCTTATCTTTCTTTATTTTAATTTATATAAAAAATTACAATAAAAAAATATAAATAAACAAAAATATATATATTATTTACTGTTCACCTTCTCCTTCCTTTGGAAACTACTGATGTTTGTATGTTTTATTTATAGCACTATTATGGAGAACAACGAAGCAGTGAGCTTATTTTGAGGGTAGTGGTTGCATAAACTATAATAAAGAAACACACTTAAACAAGAATAAAAGGCTAGAGGCATAATGGGTATTTTGACCAATAACTTAAACCCTACCATTTCTTTTTCCTTTTATTATTTTTTTCTTTTCCCCTTTCTTTTCCTTCTTTTCTCCTACCTCCAGTCGCAACATTTATCTCCATCACCAGTAGCCCGATTGTCCCGCCACCACCCCCATCATCCTCACCATTCCCACTAACCACCCCAAGCTAAACCCAACCCCCACCGTGTACACCATCATCTCCATTATGCCACTCGACTAGCAGTCCAGCCACTAAATAGCACGCCAGCAGCCCACTGATTGGACAAGCGCAATAGCCAACCGAGACACTAGCCAAGACTGATCGAGCGATACCAGCAGTAGCCCGATCGTTCAGCCAGCCACCCAAATCGAGCTCGACAGCCCTTCCCCTGCTCGATTAAACCTCGCACCTTTGACATTTCACACTTTAGATGACATGGGAATGTTGCGGAAAGAGAAAGATATTTTTTCTTTGATTCCTCCAGATCCTATTATACCAAGAGATCAATGGGTCTTCTGCAAAACATCACAAGCTATAACCCCTGCCGTTACACTTCCTACCACTGCACCTCCTCCTTCTTCATCAAATCAGGTGTGGTTACAAACCATTATTGAGAAACTTGATCACATAAAGAGACGCCTAGACATCTTAGAAAATAGTAACAACCATATTAGAGAACATATGATGGAGGTTGACCAGAGCCTTGTCACATTTTCCACGGACTTAGACTTTTGATACCCTTGACGTTGGTGGCCGATCCAGCAGCTTACCCCTTTCACTAATATCAGGGGAGTCCTCTATTTTGTATTTATTTTTGCTTACTATCTTGCTACATTTTGCTACATTGAGGATACTATAGATTCTAATTGATTTGTTCATTATTGAGATTGAACCTATTTTAGATTAAATTTGCCACTGGAATAATTGATTTGTTCATTAGTTTGGTTTCTTTTGAAGTTGCTACATACTTTTCACTATTTTTATTTGGATATAGATGATGCCTTGTGTTTTTAAGAAAAATTTTGCTAATTCCATGATATGTTTCTTGAACTTTGTTGTTGTTCTTGTGTTTTGTAATTTCTTAGCCAAGCCTCATTTCATTTTATTTTTATTTGGATGTGACATTTTGAATATCAAACTGTTTTGCCAATCTTAAGATTGATTGATATAGCCTGATTCTTGTTAATTCACTTGTTATTAGCAACTTTAATTAATATCTATTGTTAATATAAAATTTTTAAGAACTTTTGCTATGTGATGTTCTTGTTTAATCAATTTAATTAGCTAGGAGTATATAGTTAGGCTCTTTTAATATGTCTTGAGTTGTTGTCTTGAAATGAGAAATACGCTGAGAACTAAGCAAATAATAAAACAAGAGCCCAAAAAGTTCAAAAATGAATAATTTCTCTGCTAGTCAAAAGACTATGAGTAGAGCTAGTAGCCACTTGATTTCGTGACCAGTTGAGTACCCAAGTGCCGATATTACAAATGTTTACCCTCACATCAAAAACTAGTGATGTGTCAGACAAGTATAAAGGTGCTCAAAAGTAATAATAATAAAGTTCTTAACACTAATTTTTATGTGACCCGATGGATTAAATGTTGCCTTCTAAATGTAACTAGTTTTTCACTTGGTAATTAATTTTCATTAAAATAGAGCAAAGATTCTTGACATTTTATATTGATAATGTTATTAATTGGGTTGCTTATACTTGTAAATTAATGAGAAGCTTATTTTATAAATTTTCAATCTTTTGTTGCCATTCTATTTGAGGTTATTTAAATGTTATGGTTTAAATTGAAAATTGATGAGTGTGGGGTAGCGCTATTAAATTGTAAAGTGCTTGAGGGCAAGCACAATTCAAGTGTGGGAGAAATTTTATAGTCAATAGAAATTGTTAATATTTGCAAGAATATTAAGGCTATTATTATGTGATTTTACTGACTTTGAAGTATTTTTACATAGGTTATAGCTTGAGAAGAAAATGGAACCAAGTTAGAGAAAAGATGTTGAAAGTAGCTAGAAAAACCATTGGACATAACCCTTGGGTAAGGCTTGTGCTCAAAGGGGTCTGATACTGGAAGATTACATGGTTCGACTAGAAATCCTTATTTGCTTGGGACACATGAGATATAATTTATGTGCAAATTTCTAGAGATATTAGTATTTATTTATTTTATTATTTAGAAGACAATATTTAGGAATTTTAATAGATGTTAAATTCTATTTATTTGTTATTTATTTTATTTTTTTCCTAATTAAGGTAGGAAAATAACAAGGTATAAAAGCCAAACTTTTGGCAGCCCTAAAGTTCTTCTTCTTTACCCGTTCCTGTTCACATTTTGGGCAGATTTTTTAGAGGATATTTTAGTTTTCTTTTTTCTAAAGAGCATGTGTAACTAAACCTCATTCAGTTGAATGGGTAATCAAAGTTTTTAATTCATTAAGATTTATGAGATCTAATCAAACTCTTTATTTGTTTTCTTTAATTTCAGTATTTGTGTATGTTCCATAGCTTAATCTTATTATTATTTTGCTAATTAAATAATAAGGTTCATTACTTGATTAGTGGAATAATAGATCATCATTCAAAACTTAGAATCCGTAATTGTTCTTAAGCTTTTGATATTTGTGGCAATTAGATGTAGTACTAAGAAAATATATAATCTAATTTAAATAAATTTCACGGTAGAATTTATTGATTAGAATTAGGTCTTTCTAAATCTTAAAGTTGTTAGTGAGTTAAACCCTAAAGGGCTTCCCTATAGGGTTATTCAATAATAAGAGTTTTGCCTTCCAACTTGTGGAGGTGGTATTTTTTTATCTTCGAAAGGTGGTATTTTTAAAAAAAAAAATTACCCCTGGCATTATAAAAAAAATTAGCCCCTGACGAAAAGACGTCGTTTTACCAGGGGCTAAATTATAAAAAAAAAATTGCAACAAGGGGTTCGTCTACCCTTCACTGTGCAGCCGTTTTACTCAGCCCCCTTCAATGGGAGGCTGAGTTTAACTCCACCGGCCAGTATAAGTCCCCACCCCTTCTAGCAGCCTGTGAGAGGGAGTCATGTGACTGCACACAACCCCATGGTCGCTCTGCCCCTAGTGCCATTTGAAATCTTCTCCAAAGAGAATGGCAGGTCTCCTTAACTCACATTCATAAGGAGGACTCCTTAACTCACATTCATAAGGAAGCTAATTATGCAATAGTGGGTGGCATCCTATGCTTTGTAGCGTTCAACTAGGCTTCATGTTTTGCACACTATTCCTGCTGGTCTTCAACCTTGGCTGCTGCATGGCTAGATTGGCGTTTCTTATGATATAAGAATAGTTTCTAATTCCTTAGATGAGAATCAATGAAAGTGATTATTATTGGAGTAATTGGCTAATCATTATATATTTATTTTATAATGTAAAAATTGATATTTAAATATTAATAATGTTATTTTATACGAATTTAAAATATAAAAAATTGTATAGGTCCAATGAAAATTTAATTATTACGATATCATCCTTTTGCTAATTATACCAAATTGAACATTAAAAACTAAACATCAAAATTGAAGATTTCCTAAAAAATTGAACATAAAAATTTGAACATACAACATTGAACTTCAAAATCAAAACACGCAAATTTAAAAGTAATTAAAAAAAAGGCATAACATTAAAAATAAAAAAAATAAAAAATAAAAAGAATTAATAAAAAATACAAATAACAATACTAACTACATCCTAAATTAATAGGTACACTTTCTATTTTATAAAAATTAAGAAAAATTAGTTATTTTAGTTAGAGACATGTAATTTTCCTATTACACTCCTATTTTTAGATGAGAAATACTAATTAAAGTTTTTAGTAAGTAATATTAAATATGCTTGTTTACTAGCTTGTTTTAGTAATAAGCATTTTATAATTGAAGATTGAAAGAGTAGAAATATAAAAACCTAACTGTTAAGAAAATAAAATTTAACAAAGCAATAGAAAAATAACCTAAAGAGGCAGAGACAAAAGGTTGGACATCTAGGTGGGGGCAGCGGCGAAGTAACATGAGTAAGGATTGGGTAACATGAGGTGAGCAATAGCATTCTAAGGGAGAGATGCAGTGTAAAAGGGTAAGAGAGGGAGAGGCCAAGAAAGAGAGAGAGTGGCGATGAAGTGAGATGAACATTGAATGTCATAGTAGTGCAAGTCAGTTGACATTATTCTTAGAGCAAGAGATAGCGTGAGAGAGGGAGAGAGGTAAAAGGGGGAATGGCATAGTGAGAAAGAGAAAGGGAGAGAGGGCGATGGAAAGTTTGCAAGAGAGTGAGGCAACCAAATTCAATTTAAGGTTTGCTTTTAATATCAACAAAGTATAATTTAGTTTTATTTTTTAAAAAAAATTGCCAAGGAAATTAGTGTATGTTGCTAAAAATAATGACATATGCCTAAGTCCACCACTAAAATGGGACTAGCTTTATAGACCGACCTTTACAGTTTGTCGCTAAATTAATGATAAGCCTTGAAGTCCAGCCCTAATTTAGCAATGGAAAGATGACTTATGAGGTTCATAGCTAACCTAACGATGGACTGTGAAGTCTATCATAGAATTAAAGATGAAGCCTTCTTTTCGTAATAGATTTAGCAACAAATTTGTTGTCCATTGTTAAATTTCATTTTAAAAAATATAATATAATTTAATGGTAGAGTTTATCCACCACCAAAATAAAACCCTAAATCTTTAGGTATTGCTCGACAAACTTATGTCCATTGCTAAATTTAAGATGGACTATTCATTTATGTATGTCCCAAACTAAATGGTACTCATTTCGCACCATTTTTTATTGGATTTCTTTCCGCCACATAATCCATGATAAATTGTCACTAGTTGTCCTTTATTTGTTATAATTTTTTTTATGCCACTATTTGAGACCAAGAAAAAAATATTGCTAATTTCTAGCAATATATGCTATATATCTTGAAATTTTCTTTTAAATAATTATTATGTTTGGTACTCATATCTTATCTTATTATCACACATCTTTCCTATCTCTATGTATTATACTCTTCAATATTCCTATTAGGATCAATTAAAAACATAATTTGGAATGATATAAAAAAATACACTAACAAAATAGAGAAGACAATAAACTTTTTATGATTCGGCGTAAACCTATGTCTACAGGCAAAAAGAAGCAAAATTCACTAATCAAATTAGAGAGAGATAAAAATTTAGGAAAGGAAATAAAACTCAAATCCTTACCTCAAATTCAATAAGAATGGTCCTAAATTCATTCAATGTACTCACCACTCTCAATTATTGGAATGATAACACTGTTAGCTAACCTCTCTAATATATAAGGCTTACTCAAATATTAGGAAAAAACTAATTATATGATTGAACAAACACTTTTAAAGAATTTTTCCTATATTACTCTTATTTATAATGTTACTCATCACTAATTCTAACTCAATAAGGGTACTTGCTCAACTAAAAATGACATTAAAATAAGAATTCTACTTTATGTTGAAAATAATCCTCCACTTGATTTAGGAGTATTTCTCATATGCCAAATAAGAAAAGTATCCTTCCAATCTTGTTAAGATTTTGAGGCATAATCCTAACAATGTCCACCTTGACTTAAAATCTTGCAATCATATAGCTGTCAACTATCCCAACAATCTCCATCTTGCCTTGAATTGAATGACCATATAATCTTCAAATTTTTAAAGTCTTCAATTTGTCAAACCTTTAATAAATTAATATATTTTTTCTCAATCTTCTCCATTAAGCCTTTTAAGTCTTTAAACATTTTCTCCACCTTCTCCTTTAAGCTCTTCAGGAATTTTCTCCACCTTCTCCATTAAGCTCTTAACAGCTTGTCTTAAATATAACAAACACTAAACAAGTTCAAACAATGTTTTAAAATGCCAACAAAGCAAAATCAATTGCAATCATACTTCTCAATATCAAATTTTATCATAATCTCAAACAAAATTGACTAGGCTTTAATATCACTTATTAAGATCAATTAAAAATATAATTTGGAATGACATAAAAGATAAAATGATAAAATAGAAAATACAATAAATGGTTTGACATAAGCCTATGTCCTCATGTGAAGGGAAAAAATTCATTAATCAAACTAGAGAGAGATACAAAAATTCAAGAAAGAAAATAACTCTCAAACTCTTATCCCAAATTACCCTAATGTGCTCACTTTTAAAAGATTGGAATTATAGCACTCTCAATAAACTCTCTCTAATGCATAACGTTTACTCAAATATTGGAAAAATCTATTTGTATGATTGAACAAATACCCTTAAAGAACCTCTATTATAATATGCCTATTTATAATGTTATTCACTACTACTTTTAACTCAATAAGGATGTTTACTCAACTAGAAATAACATCAAAGTAGGAACTCTACCTTATGTAGAAAATAATAGGAATATTTTTCACATGTCAAATAGGAAAAGGTCTTCTTCCAAATTATATTAGGAATTTAAGTCACAATTCTAACAATTCCTTATTATTATTATTATTATTCTTATATGTACTTTTAATCACATTGTCAAAAAAAATTTGTTCTCTTTTAGTGAATTATTCATGGATAGAATTTTCTAAACTTAAGACTAAAAGAAATATAAAAAAAACCAAAATAAATGAAGGCTTTTTCTGGTGGAAAGTGTAGGGAATCATAATAGAATGATTGTTTCATTATGTGATTGTATAGTAAAATTTGATAATCCTAAGATACTATACTTTAGCCTCCTTTATATGAGATGTAATTAAATAAAGATAAGTGATACAACTTTGATTAATTATACGTCCAATCGATTAATCACATTAAGAGTAGAAATACAAAGATAAGAAATGCAGTTATGTTAATCCCATTAAGAGTAGAATTCCATGTTGAGGTATATTATAACACTTCAATATGATCTTTTGGCTTAGATATTCGAGGCTTTTGTTGGTTTCATTTTTTTGCATTTATGATAAATAAAGTAAATAAGGCTAAAAGAATACTGCAAAAATATGATATATTTTATTGATATTAGCACTTCTTTTATACATGAATTTATGTAGCATATGGCCATAAAATTTGCAGAAAAATTAACACATTTAACAAAAAAATAAGTTGTTCAACAATAACTTTACTTACAAAAAAATTGATTTTATGGAGTTGCTTTTATGGAACTTTATTTGGCTTGAACTTACTTTGTGGAGCTTATTCTACAGCAAATGGGGTAGCTTCCAACACTCCTCCTTACATCCTTTATTGTAGACATTTGTTTTGCATGTTTAGTTGTAGTATGCTCCTGATCCAATAGATTCATGGCAAAACTCTTTTCCTTTCCAGAATTTTGAAAGCATTTGATGTGAAACAGAAAGCTCTGACTTTTATAGAGCAGTTTGATAGAAAACTTCTCTAATAGAAGTTTGGTAATTACTGCCAAAAGTTGAAGTTATAAATTAGGCATTCTAAGGGCCTAGTCCAATGAAAAATGAGCCAATGAGTTAAAATCACTACTTTACAGTTTGGTCCATTACTTCTAGCCAAATTTCACCATTTAGACCTCTGAAAATGCATTTTACTAATATGACAGCTTATGGCAGATTTTTATTTTCTTATTTGGATACAATGGATCGAGGTGTCGTTTATTCATTTTGTCTGCATCACTAAATATTATCTTTCTATATTTGTAATCTCATTTATTTTAGTAGTCTGTTGTATTTTGAAAACTTTCTTTATTTGGATTCAAGATTTCTGTAATCTTAATGCTATATATTGTAATATTTAAGAAAATGTAATCAGTTGTTTGAGAATTTAATAATATTATCACAAAGAAACTTTTCTCTCTTTTGTATCTATTTACCTAGGTATTCCTAGACTAAGCAGGCTATAGTATGTTTATCCTTGTGTTCATTTACTTTCGCTACGTCAACATTTCTACCTCTTTTGCCTATAACTATGCAACATTTGTCCTTAAATAGGACCTTATATTCTTTGTCAAGTAACTGGCTAACATTCAATATATTTTTTTGTAATATCAAAAACATATAAAGCATTGTATATGAGTTTCAAATCCTTGTGACATTGTATAACAATAGTTCCTTCAACCTTTACACTAACATAGCCTCCATTTTTAACTATTACTTTAGTAAAGATTCATTTATTTAGCTCTCTAAAAAATATTTTATTGTTTGTCAGATGGTGTGCAGCACCACTATATAATGAACCAATTTTTTTAAGAACAAAAATTCAACATTACTTGTTGCTATGAAAAGCTCCTCTACCTTCTCATAATATTGGTCAGTAGCAGATTTAGCTTATTCTTTTTATTGTTATCGTACTATTGTGAAGTGACCTAACTAGCCATATCTGTTGCATTTCGCTTCAGGCCTCCACCAACACTTGTATTATGGATTATTAGTTCTTTTGTAATATGAGCAAGACGGAAAATCTCTACTCTTATTATTGGTTTCAACATTTATAATTTTCTTGTCATAACTTCTATTTTTCTTTTCATCATTAAATTTTATTTGAGCTTTCAAAGCGCCTTATATTGCTCCTCCTTCCCTTATTAGCCTTCTTCGCTCCTGAGCCTGTAAAGCATTGGTTAACTTTGCCAAAGAAATACTTGAAAATTTTATAGTATTTTCCAAAGAAGAAATAGTGGATTCATACTTCTCTAGAAATATGGTGAGTATTTTCTCAATTATTAATTAAGAAAATTCTTACTTAACATCCTTATTTTGTTTGCAAGATTAAGCAATATGTCAGTATATTCCTTCACGGCTTTTCACTCTATCATTGTTTGCAATTCAAATTCTATGATCAAGTTTAATATTTGCATAATCTTCACTGATTATTTGCCTTGTTATTCTTCTTTGAGATCATCCCAAATAGTTTTTGTTGAAGGCAAGCTCATTATTTTTATGAATAAGTTGGGAGAAACAATAACATACAAATAGGCTATGACTTTAGCATTTTTGGTCTTCTTCTTCTTGTGACACTTAATGATTTGGTCAAATGTTGGATTTTTAGGAAAATCACGAACTTCAAAGTCATCCTCGATTGCTTCCCAAAAATTTTGGGTATTGAGATGAACCTGCATTTTTACAACCGATATTTAATGGTTGTTGTCATCAAATATTAGTATTGGGGGCATTCCTTGATCATATGTTTAGTACATATTGAATTTATACTTAGTATATATTGGTTTATTATACACAAATTACAAAATTAATAATTTTTTCATGTACTATAAATATACACTAATAATAACATACCACAAAAAAATAAAAACACATATTGATATATCATACAAATATATAGAGTTTATATTTAATATATAAAGAGTTTATTAATTAAACAAAGATCCTTATAGAAATAATTTATATCAACATACACACTGCAAAAAATTTCTAGATTGGTTATGGAATTTTTTTGTCACTAAAACGCTAGTCATTAATTTTGTTGTGACAGATTTGTGGTGGAAAAATCTGTCACTAATTAGTGACGGATGTCATTCCATCTCAAAAAAAAAAATTAACGAGAAATTCGTAACTATTTAGTGATGGATTAGTGATTGAAAAGTCTGCACTAATTAGTGACTAATTTTTCATCACAAATTGTGATAGATTTGTGACGGACAGTCCATCACAAATTCATCTGTGAGCGGGGATTTTCGCCCCCACTCCCGGTGGAATGGTTCTTACGACTTCGGCACTGTTTAGGCTCGTGGCCTTAGAGAACACGGACCTAAGTCCGGAGAAAATACAGTCGCCACCCGGACGGGCCGGGAAAAAGAAAGGGGTGGATGACTTGATTCCAAAGGAATTCCCAACCTCTTAATTAGTTAAGAAAGTTGGGTACTTGTGGGGAAGGTGAGAAATGGCCCAACACCCCCACAACGCCCGGTTCATTGGAACCGGCCTCCTTTACAGGTCTTAAAATTATAAAATTTATAAATATAACAACATTATCCATACTACACATAATAAAAAGAAAGCATCATTATATTAAAATTAAAGCAATGTCCAAACAAAACAAAATAAATGGACACCCATCCGAAAATGGAAACATGTCCTTACATCACATGCCTAGATAGGGCACCCACCGAAAAGTAGAAATATGCCCTTTACATTGGTTCTAAAATAGAAAAGCAAATTAAATTACATGATATTTAACTAATGAGGTACCCACCAAGTGGAAACATACCTCTTACAACATTTGGAAATTTTAAATAAATTGATAAAAGTAAATAACCATCCATAATAAATAAATCATTCATCAAAGATATTAAATGTCAATAAAAAGTAAACATCCATCCATGATAAATAAAATAAATCAAGCATTAAATTTAAATAAATTAAAGCACATAAAATAAATCAAAGCATAATCAAATATAGAATTAAATAAAGCAAATAAAAGTCCAATTATAGCTACTGTGACTTTTTTATGGAATTAAAATAGATTGAGGATTTTATGTTTTAAAAGGTTGGTAAAACTCTTTGATTAAACAAATTAAGGTTTGAATGGTGAAATCATGAAACTAGAGTTTTAGACACTTTAAAATACTTTTAATTTGTGGTTTTAAATGGTGATTTCAAGCTACTGTGTAAATTTAAAATATTTGTGTTTTTATGTTTTTAAAATTTTAAAGGATTAGGGTTTAGAAAAAGTTAGGGTTTAAAGTTTTAAAGGAGTTAGAGTTTAATATTTTAGGTTTAAAAGTTGAATTAGGGTTTTAGGATTTAAAATTAGGGTCTCGAGTGATGAATTTGAATTAGAGTTTAGAAAGACAATTTGATGATTTCATGAGGTTTTATGAATTTAAACAAACAGATTAAAGTTTTGATAAGTAGAAAAAATGTTTTTTTAAAAGCCTTTTGAAAGAAACAGAACCTAATTTAAAGTTTTAAAAGAAATAGAATCAAATTTTGTTTTTGTTGAAAAATATGTTTAATTAAGGTTTTAAGATTTTGAAGAGGTAAAAATAACAATTTTAAGTCTTTTTGGAAAATAAAGTAACGTATTAGTGTTTTTAACTTTGGAAAAATTAAATTAAAGTTCTAAGGTTTTTGATTTAAAAAACAAAATTTCATAATTTATGCTACTGTGAAAAAATAAAACAAAAAAAGAATTTAATACATACCTCCTTTTATTGATTCTCCAAAAATAATTCTTCTTGGATGAACAAGAACAAAGACGATTGCTGCATTTGAATTGTTTAAATCATATCCCTGCTATTCCAAAAAAAAAAGAAATTGAATTGCTCCTTTTCCTTCACTGATTTGGTTTCAAATTTTTCACTGTCCCTTTCGGCCTCCCTAATTTCATTGCCTTTGATCCTTATTTATAGTGGTTTGATATGATTTTTTCCTAATTAGTCACGGCAAGTAATATTAATAATAAAAAAATCTGAAACCTAATTGGATTAGATTTCGAAAAATTTGCGTCAGAAAAATTGCGCTGCCGAAAAAAATTGCCGCAGGAAAAAATGCGCTGGCAAAAAAATCTGCCGCAGCTGACTGCGGCAGCGCACACAGAACGGGCCCATAGGCCATTTCACTTGCAGGAAATTCCTGCATACGAAATGTCCACGGGCCCGCGCTGACATTCGGCGACGATTTTTCATTGCCGATTTTTTCGTTGCCGATTTTTTTGTTATTTTTTTTATTATTTTTGAATTTTTATTCATTTTACCATTTTTTACAAAAATAAATATTAAAATTAATTAAGATACTATAAAAATTATTTTGGACTAACTAAAATATATTGAACGACACAAATTATTTTGGACTAATTAAAATATATTGGACCGGACTAGGTCAAAAATTAAGGGTCTACAGTTTGCCTCTTACTTGAATGATCTGAAACTTAAGTGAAAGAGAGTGAAAAGCAATAAGACTTAATTTTTGAGATGGTGATTTAAATTTGTTTTGGGTACTTGGACCCGAGCTTAAATTGATTTTGGGTACTTGGACCCGGGATTGGGTACTTGGATCCAAGATTGGATACTTGGACCCGAGCTTGAATTGATTTTGGGTACTTGGACCCGGGATCGGATACTTGGACCCGAGATCGGGTACTTGGACCCGAGATTGATTGAATTTGGGTACTTGGACCCGGGATTGGGTACTTGGATCAGAGATTAATTTAATTTGGGTACTTGAACCCGAGATTGGGTACTTGGAACCAAGATTGAATTTGATTTGGGTACTTGGTCCTGAGATTGGGTACTTGGACCTGAGATTGGGTATTTGGACCCAAGATTGAATTTGATTTGGGTACTTGGTTTCGAGATTGGGTACATGGACCCGAGATCAGGTACTTCGACCCGAGATTAATTTGATTTGGGTACTTGGACCCGAGATTGAGTACTTGGACTCGAGATTGGGTACTTGGACCCGAGATTGGGTACTTGGACCCGAGAATGAATTGATTTTGGATACTTGGACCTGTGATTGAATTAATTTTGGGTACTTGGACCTGGGATTGGGTAATTAGGCCAGAGATTGGGTATTTGGACCCGAGATTGGGTACTTGGACCCGAGATTAAATTGATTTGGGTACTTGGATCCAAGATTGGGTGCTTGGACCCGAGATTGGGGTGCTTGGACCCGAGATTGTGGTACTTGGACCCGAGATTGGATTGAATTCGATTTGGGTACTTGGACCCAAGATTGGATGGAATTTGGGTACTTGGACCCGAGATTGATTTGATTTGGGTACTTCGACCCGAAATTAGATTTGATTTGGGTACTTGGACCTGAAATTGATTTGATGATTTGGGTACTTGGACCCGAGAATGGGTACTTAGACCCGAGATTGGGTACTTGGACCCGAGCTTGAATTGATTTGGGTACTTGGACCCGAGATTGGATGGAATTTGGGTACTTGGACCTAGGATTGGGTACTTGAACCCGAGATTGATTTGATTTGGATACTTGGACTGAAGATTAGATTTGATTTGGGTACTTGGACCCGAAATTAGATACTTTGACCCGAGAATGAGTGCTTGGACCTGATATTGAATTGGAATTGGGTACTTGGACCCGAGATTGAATTGAATTAGGGTACTTGGACCCGAGATTGAATTGAATTTGGGTGCTTGGACATGAGATTGGGTACTTGGACCCGAGATTGAATTTGAGTTGGGTACTTGAACCCGATATTAGATTTGATTTGGATACTTGGACCCAAAATTGATTTGATTTGGGTACTTGGACCCGAATATGGGTACTTAGACCCGAGAATGGGTACTTGGACCCAAGACTGAAATGAATTTAGGTGCTTGGACCCGATATTGAATTGCAATTGGGTACTTGGACCCGAGATTGAATTGAATTTGGGTTCTTGGACCTGAGATTGAATTGAATTTGTGTGCTTGGACCCGAGATTGAATTGAATTTGGGTGCTTGGACCCGAGATTGAATTGAATTTGGGTGCTTGGACCCGAGATTGAGTTTGATTGACCTTTTGAGAAATCTGACTGCTCTGGATATTCTATGCATTATGGTTTTTCACCCTCAAAATGGATCTTCATCCTTTGAGATCGGGTCTTCATCCTTGAAAATAGATCTTCATCCTTTGAGATCGGGTCTTCACCCTTGCAAATAGATCTTCATCCTTTGAAATTGGGTCTTCAGCCTTTTAAGTGGATCTTCATCCTTTGAGATCAGGTCTTTACCCTTGAAAATGGATCATCATTCTTTGAGATCGGGTCTTCACCCTGGCTTCAGCGCTTTTAGCTGGATTGATCTTTTGTCTTTTGCCTCTTCATTCTTTTGAGAATTCTAATTTTCTTTTTTTTATTCCATTCTTTTTTGTTCTTCCTTTGCACTTTTGCAAAAAAATTCAGCACTTTTTAGCTAGCCTTCATATCCTCTCCTGTGGAGGCTCAAACCCATGATTTTTCTATGCGAACTCTGATTGATGTTGTTGTTGTCTAGTTCTTCGCACAAGCATGTATTTCTTCTCTTTGCAAGATTACTAGAGCTTTCTCAAGCAATGGGCTTTCCATGCCCCCCTGATTTGACATCTTCTTTTGATTCTTTACTTCACAGAGTGTTTGCTGTTCAATAAGACAAGAAAGTGCAATGTAATATGCCCATGTATGCATGATTTGCATGAATAATACTTACAGTTATTCCATCGACTCACAGACCGAGGTGATTAGCAAAAGTGTTCTCATTGGTTCCTTTTTGACGCTCGTTCAAGTCTTATATTAGAATGATCGAAAGCTTCGCATTCGTGGCTTTTATCTTCAAGATATTGAGAACATGAGTGGTGGAGATCCCAAGTTGCAGAGTCAGGGATACATCCTTTTTAAACTATGCTTCAGCATGTCAGTTGATAGCTTCTTCATGATCTTGCCAATAATCATTTCCTTTGCCCAATGTGTCCTTTGGAGGTTCAACATACTTCCCTTAACTTGAAGGCTTTGTATGACAAAACACTTCTTTTTTTTTTGAATTTTGATTTTGAAATCAAATGTTGGCTTTGCCAAATTAATGTCAATGTACCTCAGGACTTGATTTTTCCAAATTAACATATCTATAACATGACAACCCTAGTTACTGTACCAAACTTGGGAATCAATTCTATTTAAGCAAGAATTGTTGCACTTTAGATAGGCACATACACATTACTTGGCCAAAGGTCTCATTTGAGTTTAAATATTATCTATCTCATATGCATGCTTATCCAACCTATCTCTACTAATAGACTCTACCTATCAAGAGAGATCAACAGGTCTTTGATAGGCTTGAAATGGGGTCTATGAGGGACATGGGTTTAAATGAAGGCCATTTTGAGATTGGAGCTGGTGTGACACATAGGACAAACCTTCACACTATAAACATCTTATTTGAACTTTAGGTAGCTTGGAGGCAATCTTGCTAGACTCTAAATTCCTTCTATCTTCTTGGCATTAATCTGGATCTTGATTAGGACAGTCTTTACCCTTGCAAAAAGTTTAAGATCCAAATCTGTTTCTTTTCTTCTTTTCCCTTTTCTTGCCACTTTATTTTTCTTACTCTTCCCTCTTCTTTCCCTTTATGTTCCTTACTCTTCCCTTTCTTTGAGCATTTTATCATTTTGTCCTTCTTCCTTGTAGGATTGTTAAGTACAAAACTTTCAAGAACTGAATGGTCTTTCTCTTTTCCCTTTGATTTTGATCGAATCTTTGGTTGGATTGGACCAATTCAAGTCAAACTTTCCTTATAAAGCAAATGGAGGCCTTTTGCTGCTTTAGTTAAAAAAGAACTCAGTTGGCTTTTTGAACCGCCTTTTAAGTTTTATCTTTTTTCTTTCTCTTTTTCTTCTTTTCTTTTTCTTTTCTTCTTTTTTTTTCTTCTTTTTTTTTTTCCTTTCCTTTTTTTTTCTTCTCTTTTTTTTTTGTTTTTTTGTTTTGTTTTTTTTTGGTTTGGTTCTAGCTCTAAAAGAGTTGTCTTATTTGTACCAACTTGGGCTTCCAATAATGGATGAGTGGAGTGATATAAATCCTCTTTAACAGGGATAAATCATTTGTTACTCCGATGTCGATGTTGTCTTGATATATTGGAGATAGTAAATGAACTTCAACTACCCTTATGGTTTTGAGAACATCAACTATCCTTATGGTCTTGAAAACATCAACTACCCTTATGGTATTCATTCTTTCTTTGATCTTCTTACCTCTTTATCTTAGTGATCATAAGACTTATCAAAAGTATCACAACAGCTTAGGGTAGGTTGTTGAGGTTATATGCCAATGAAAAGAAAGCTAAAATTTTATGAAGGCTCAAAGGGACAACTAGAGATTGATATTTAATGAGGTGGATACTAGTTGTTGGCTAACTAAACAATGCCTAGATCATTTCTCTCTTAAATAAGTAGAGTTCAATTTCGCCTCGAAAGTTTGTCAAAACATGTTCTAAGACTGGCTAGGACTTAGACAAAGATAATTATGCAGGAGCCCTCTCTAAGTAAGCATACACAACTCAATGCTATAGAGCAATTCCCTCACCTAGTAAAGTCATTCGAGTCATGATGCATAAATATATTAATTCATGAATTATCAAGCTAGATTCCTCATTGGTTGAGCATCAAAATGAACAGAGACCAACAAAAATTTTGATGAAAGTAATTTATTCAAGCAACTTTAAATTTGAAAAAAAAAAGATTGTTCCAATTTAATATTAAAGAAAGTAAAAGCAATATTCAAGCTAAGGAAAGTTTGTTGCATTTAACCTTCTTTTTCTTTCATATCTTCAATATCCCCATCTTGAAAGGATGATAAACAAAATCTTCTTCCAATCCTTTTTCCCACCATGAAGGTTGCTGGTGGAGGCACTCTTCCAAATTTAGGCAAAGGGTAGTTCTTGGTATTGGGCTTATCTGGCTCAAGTAGTTTGCCACTATCAATCAAATCTTGGATCTCATGCCTTAGACGAGCACATTTATCTGTTTCATGCCCTCGCATTTGATGAAATTGACAAAAGGCCTCGACATTGAAGTTTGGTGGCAATGGATTATGTAAAGGTCGAGGAGCTAACGGTTGTAATAACCCTTTCTTTTGTAGCTTATTGAAGACCCAAGATAAAGGTTTCCCCAATTCTGAGAATTGTCTTTTATTTCCTTGACCAGTCGCATTAACATCAACTTCTTTTTGCGTGCTTTAATTGCTAGGCTGGTTGTTCCCTTTCTCATTCCTTCTTACTGAAAAGCGATTCTTCTCCCTTTCCCACTCTTCAATTTGTAGACCAGCTTGGAGAAGATCTTTGAAATCATGGATGAGTGTATGAGACATCCTCTCACGAAGATTAGGTAACACCCCTCTCACAATCATCCTTATTTGATCGAATTCATCGGGCTTCTTCTTGAGTAAAGCGGCCTTGTTTCTCCATCGCTTCACATAGTCCACAAAATTCTCAATCGGCCTTTGTCTTATGGACTCTACTTCCATTAAGGTAACTTCCATCTCGACATTATACCCATATTATTGGATGAAGGCTTTGTAAAGCAGATCCCAACTCTTTTGTGTTCCATCATCTAAAGTATTGAACCAATTTTGGACAACAGGGTCTAATGAGAGCATAAAGTACCTTAGAGTTTGAGCCTTAGTAGCTCGGGCAGACTGCATAGCAGTGATATACTGCTTTACATGGAGATGGGGGTTTCTAGTACCATCGAACTTCGCAAAAGATGGCATCTTGAACTTGTATGGAACTTCTTCATCTAGCTCAAATAATTTGTCAACTTCGGACATTTCTTCAGTTTTCAGTTTCTTCTCAAATTTCTTTTTTAAATTAGCAATTATCTTCTCAACATCAGATGTCTCGGTCTTTTCAATAGTTGCCTTCTCAACGACCTTTAGCTCCTTTTTGTCTTGAAGATCTTGGTAGTATTGAGCCCAATCATCATCATCAATGATTACCTTATCATCATCAAAAGCTACTTCATCAACTTTAGTCTTCTCTTTATCTTTCTTAGTACTAGCAGCCATGACCTCTTTTATTTCTTCCATTTTTGCATTGAGGGCTTCATCCACCATTCTTTGAATTTGTTCGGGCTCCATTGTTTTTGGTGAGCAAGTGATTGAGTCATTGCTAGATTCTTCGCTTCCGGCGTAGGTCGGATTGTCGTAAGCTTTTGAACTTTCATAATCCAGGGCTATGAGCCAGAGAGGATCAATGATATGAGATGCAAATGTATGCATGTATGCACAAACAAGGACAAATAGGACGTTCCTTCCAACCTTATAACATCCACACACGAATGACGAGTCTCTTTTCCTAGGTATATGGTTAACAAAATACCAACATGGGTTATCTTGCTTTCGAATAATTTCCTCGAACGTTTCAACCAATAGTTATATTTTCGAAAATTGAAATCATTTCATAATAATTCCCATTAATTAGGTTTTAATCCATTCAACCAACTAAAGTAGCTTTTATGCTATATTGGATTAAAACGAAATTAAGAGGTTTATTATAAATTAATTTCTCACTTGAAAAAGAGTAACTAATGGTTCATGCCAAAAACAAGCCCATGGTTAATTTATTCTTAGTGTAAACTAGGCCCACAATTAATTTTTAGTATTTCATAATTGACCTAAATATTTTTTGCAAGCTCTTTGTAAGAGAAGGTTGGGTGAAAATAGTTTTGTTTTTAAGCCCATTGTAAAAGATTTTAGAAAAATGGATTTTGGGCTTAGTATTTGGCCATGGGCCAAAAATTTTTTGACTTGTTTTTAGAAAAAATCTTATGTCCAAAGACCATCTTGAAAAATTTTGAAAATAGCTTTGGTCTTTTGAACTTTAAAGAAAAATTTATTTTGAGCTTGCAAATGTACTTGGGTCATATTAAAAAAAGAGCAAACCAAATAAGCCATGATTTAAGCCAAGATAAATTAACCATAGTCAAACAACATGCATTTGGGGTAAAAACCTAAGGAAAGTCTCTAGGTCAATTATATGAGCTTTAGTCTTTGGGTTAAAAGGCTTAGGTTCCCATAGCAAGTATATACCAAATGGTACGAGGCTATGAATGGTTATGCCATGCTTGATCTTCATACCTTGAGTGAAAGTATGGTATCCCTTACATAATATAACACGGATAACACGGGCGTCCTAACTCACGCACACGATGCTATCTAGGATGATGCAATGGATAATATCATTATAAGAAAGAATAAAATAATAAAAAGACCAACGGAATCAACTTCTCTTTTCCCTAGTGGAGTCGCCACTGTGAGCGGGGCTTTTCTCCTCCACTCCCGGTGGAATGGTTCTTGCGACTTCGGCACTATTTAGGCTCGAGGCCTTAGAGAACACAGACCTAAGTCCGGAGAAAATGGAGTCGCCACCCGGACGGGCCGGGAAAAAGAAAGGGGTGGATGACTCGATTCCTAAGGAATCCCCAACCCCCTAATGGGTTCGGAAAGTTGGGTACGTGTGGGGAAGGTGAGAAATGGGCCAGCACCCCCACAACGCTCGGTTCATTGGAACCGATCTCCTTTATAGGTCTTAATATTATAAAATTCTTAAATATAACAACATTATCCATACAACACACAATAAAAAGAAAGCATCATTATATTAAAATTAAAGCAATGTCCAAACAAAATAAAATAAATTGACATACATCCGAAGATGGAAACATGTCCTTACATCACATCCCTAGATAGGGCACCCACCGAAAGGTAGAAACATGCCCTTTACATTGGTTCTAAAATAGAAAAGCAAATTAAATTACATGATATTTAACTAATGAGGTACCCACCAAGTGGAAACATACCTCTTACAACATTTGGAAATCTTAAATAAATTGATAAAAGTAAATAACCATCCATAATAAATAAATCATTCATCAAAGATATTAAATGTCAATAAAAATTAAACATCCATCCATGATAAATAAAATAAACCAAGCATTGAATTTAAATAAATTAAAGCACATAAAATAAATCAAGCATAATCAAATATAGAATTAAATAAAGCAAATAAAAGTCTAATTATAGCTACTGTGACTTTTTTATGGAATTAAAATAGATTGAGGATTTTATGTTTTAAAAGGTTGGTAAAACTCTTTGATTAAACAAATTAAGGTTTGAATGGTGAAATCATGAAACTAGGGTTTTAGACACTTTAAAATACTTTTGAATTGTGGTTTTAAATGGTGATTTCATGCTACTGTGTAAATTTAAAATATTTTTGTTTTTATGGTTTTTAAAATTTTAAAAGATTAGAGTTTAGAAAAAATTAGGGTTTAAAATTTTAAAGGAGTTAGAGTTTAATATTTTAGGTTTATAAGTTGAATTAGGGTTTTAGGATTTAAAATTAGGGTCTCGGGTAATGAATTTGAATTAGAGTTTAGAAAGACAATTTGATGATTTCATGAGGTTTTATGAATTTAAACAAACGGATTAAAGTTTTGATAAGTAGAAAAGATGTTTTTTTAAAAGCCTTTTGAAAGAAACAGAACCTAATTTAAAGTTTTGAAAGAAATAGAATCAAATTTTATTTTTATTGAAAAATATGTTTAATTAAGGTTTTAAGATTTCGAAGAGGTAAAAATAACAATTTTAAGTCTTTTTGAAAAATAAAGTAACGTATTAGTGTTTTTAACTTTGGAAAAACTAAATTAAAGTTCTAAGGTTTTTTATTTAAAAAACAAAATTTCATAATTTATGCTACTGTGAAAAAATAAAACAAAAAAAGAATTTAATACATAACTCCTTTGTTGATTCTCCAAAAATAATTCTTCTTGGATGAACAAGAACAAAGACTATTGCTGCCTTTGAATTGCTTAAATCGTGTCCCTGCTATTCTAGAAAAAAAAAAGAAATTGAATTGCTCCTTTTCCTTCACTGATTTGGTTTCAAATTTTTCACTGTCCCTTTCGGCCTCCTTAATTTCATTGCATTTGGTCCTTATTTATAGTGGTTTGATATGATTTTTTTCTAATTAGTCACGGTAAGTAATATTAATAAAAAAAACCGAAACCTAATTGAATTATGTTTCGAAAAATTTGCGTCAGAAAAATTGCGCTGCCAAAAAAAATTGCCGCAAGAAAAAATGCGCTGGCGAAAAAAAGCCCACGCGAAATGGGCCCGTAGGCCATTTGGCCCGCAGGAAATTCCTGCGGTCAAAATGCCCACGGGCCCGCGCTGACTTTTGGCCACGATTTTTCCGTCAACGATTTTTCCGTTGCCGATTTTTTTTTTATTTTTGAATTTTTAGTCATTTTACCATTTTTTATTAAAATCAATATTAAAATTATTTAAGATACCATTAAAATGTTTTTGGACTAACTAAAATATATTGGAAAACAAAAAAATTATTTTGGACTAATTAAAATATATTGGACCGGACCGGGTCAAAAATTAAGGGTCTACATCATCACAATTTGTGATGTATGCTTTCATCATAAATTCATCACTATTTTTGTGATAAATTTTTTTTTTATCATTAATCTATCACTAAATTATAAAAATTATTTTTAATTCAAAATATAATTAAATTTAAATAATATTTTTTTCCAAATTAATTATCTTTAATATAGTAATAATTTGAGATATGTTATTTTTTATTTTTTATTTTTTAATTAATTTATAATAATTTTTCAATTAATAGTTTTCAATTAGCATTTAGTTTATAATTGTTCAATTAATTTCAAATTTTCAATTAATTTTGAGGGATGTCGATAATAATAAGAAGAAAAAGAAACATTTAAAAATAAAAAAATGTAGATCAAAATTTTTTTTTAGAAAAAAAGACATTAAAATGGTAAAAGAAACTAAAGAATAAGAAGATAAAAAAAATAGAAAAAATAAACTAGTGAGTAAAAAAAAAACTTGAAGTAGTAAATAACATGATGGAGAAAGTTAAAAAAAATTATAGAGTAAGGAAAATTGAAGAATTAAAAGAAAGATAGAAAAATAAATAAATTAAGAATATAAAATAAAAATAAAGCTAAACAAAGAAAATAATTGAGAAAAATAAATAATATGAAAAGAAAGAAAAAAATAAGGAAGAATGAATGCAGTGGAAAATAAAGATGAGAATAATGAAAAAATAATAGAAAGGAGCATATATAAAGAAAAGTTAAAATTCCGCCACTAATCCATCATTAAAAAGTTTAAATGAGTGGAAAATAAAAAAATTGAAGGAAAATTAATTTTAAAATTATCCGATAGGTTAGCGACGGATTACAATTTTCATCACTACGATCACTAAAAATATTAAAATAAGCAGAAAAAAGAAAAAATTGGTAGAAAAGTAAATTTGAAAATTAGTGACGAATTTTTTCGACACTAATCGTTCACTAATATAGTAATGAGTTACAATTTTCATCACTAAAATACTTTAAACGAGCCGAAAAAATGGAGAAAATTAAATTTTAAAATAGTGATATTTTTCTATTACTAATTTAGTGACGAATTATGATTTTCGTTAATAATCTATCATTATTTTGTGACGGATTCCGAATTTGTCACTCAATTAGTGACAAATAACTAAATTTAACACAATTTTCTTCACTAAAATTAGTTATGGACTTGTTTTCATCACTAATTTTTTAACACATTTTTAACTTTTTTAGTGGTGAAAATAATCCGTCACTAAAATTAATGACAAAAAATTCATCAATAATCTGTCACAAATTTTTAACGAGCAATTGGCGTTTTTATTTTTTAATGAAAAATATTATGTTGTAAAATTTCATCACAATTTTTTTCACCAAAAATTGTGACAAAAAATTTTCCATTACTAAAATTATTTTTTGTCCCTACTCCATCACTAATTTGTGACTAATTTTTCCATCACAAAATTTTGCACTAATTTCACATTTTGTTGAAGTAATTTACAAATGATATAAATAATTCATATATCACAATTCATTAATAAAACATCTTGGCATCTTAGTTATCATAAAAAATAAAAACACATACTGATGTTAAATATGAAGAGTTTACACTTAGTATTTATAGAATTTACACTTAATATATATCAAATTTATACTTAGCATATAAAGAGTTTATTAAATAAAAATTCTTATTTAAACAATTTATATCAATATTACAAAGGGTATAAGTAGAATTCATATATCACAATTCAAATAACATCAAACACCAAAAAGTTACAATGAGTTTATACTTAATATATATTAAGTTTATATTTAATATATGTAGAGTTTATACTTATTATATATAAAGTTTATACTTAATATATAGAGAGATTTTATACTTAATATGTATAGAGTTTATATACATACTAGTAAGTTTACCTTATGCAATTTTTAAGGAAATTATCACTATATATACTAATAAGAAGCATAAATCTCTTACAAATCAGCTATGCAAGTTATCAACCACAACTATGTTTTCAGTTGACATTTAATAAGATAAATATGGTAATAAGATAAATATGCAAAGGAAAATATACTCTAAAACATAAAAGAAGAAAAAATTGAATAAATGCAAGAAACTTAACACAATTGCTGTCATTTTTAATAGAAAACTATCCTATCGATGTATCTATATTTGAAAATATCTTTTTAGCTTTAAAACACGAAAAGATATCATTTGAAAAATAAAATTCTTTTCATATAATACAATTATTTTCATATAAAATCAAAGGATAGTGTATATAAACAAGAAAGATAGTTTTAAGTTTCATTTTCAACTTCTCGCCTTATGATTTAGTGAGATCAATTAAAATTTATATACATATGGTTGGGAGATGCAATTTTTAGACCAATACTATTGCATCTGTCTTCAGATTAAAAGTCAGAAAGAGAGAAAGAGAGAGAGAGAGAGAGAGAGAGAGAGAGAGAGAGAGAGAGAGGGTCAAGCCATCTTTCTGTAAAAACACAAGCAACTCCCTCTAAAGCGGACTAGGGTGAAAAAGGTGATAAGTTGTCACAACCAACATATAAGAAACAAAATTATTATGAAAAAATTACATCCTCCGCCATTCTTTATAAATTTTTTTTATTTTTATCAGATATATTTTAATCATTTTGCGATAAGCTCATAATAAATTTATAATAAACATATAATAAACTCATAATAAACTCGTAATAAATTATCTAAATATGATATTTTTGTAAAAAAAATATAAATTATGTTGAATCTGAAAATATTTTTAAAAATATAGTAAATTTAATTTTTTTTCTTATATTTTTGTAAAGATCACTATTTGTTATTGGAAGTTAAGTTGTATTGGCTTTTGCAAACTAATATTGAATTTTAGACTCGCCCCACAATCAAGCTTAAAATATTTAAATACTTCAATTAGATATCAATAAAATATTTAAACACTTCAATTAGATATCAATAAAATTTTTAAACACTTCAATTAGATATCAATATTTAAACACTTCAATTAGATATCAATATTTAAACAATTCAATTAGATATCAATAAAGAAATACAAAAAAAAGGGAAATTTCTAATGTGATTTGTGAAATTCCATAGATAAACAAAGCCTCAAACTTATAAGAATATATAAGAGTGAGAAAGATCCATGAATCTGAAACAAAAATAAAAGTTTAATCTGAAACACAAAATAAAAGTTACAAACACGTGATCAGTTAGAAACCAAACACGGACGATAAAAGGACGAAAGAACTTAAAAACAAGGGAGGAAGAGTCAGAAATCTCGTGTGGAAAGTACCCAAATTCATAGCACAGTCTAGCTAAAGATCAGCACTATGTTTGCACAATAGGGTCATCATTTTCTTTTATTCTTGGGAGAAATTCTTTAAAAGAAATAGATAAAATATTGAGGATATGCAAAATCAATTCTTCATTGAAATTACAAAAATGCTATTATGATAATTTTATAATGATCTTAAGGCATGATAATGAAGGAAGCCTTCCTGCTATAACATTTGCACCCAGCAAAAGAAAAGGAAAGGGATGAAAAAAAAAAAGCAATTTTAAAAGAAATAATGAAAATTTGGTAAAAGAGTAAAAAAAAATAGCATTTTGAAAATATATATTAAAAAAAAAGAAACTCAGGTAAAAAGAAAAATTTTGAAAGAAAAATAGCAAGGAGTGTAATTTTCCCATTTTTTCATGAATTTACTATATTTTCTCAATTGATAAAGTCCCAAAAATAAGCTTAAAGCATCTCTCCCTCTCAAGTATAATCAATTTTTTTATAACCACAATTATCCCTAAACTCACTGGGTCAATATTAATCTCGTTTGCATCGAATCGGCCACTAAGAGGTGAAGTACTCCTAGCAAGCGATGACTCCATTAACAAAAATCAAACTTGCAACCTCTTGCTTAAAGAATGAAAATGCCGAACTACTTACACCAACCACTTATCGATCCAGTATAATCAATTTTAATGCTTCGCATATATATAACTAAAAAAGTTTGTAGCTAGTTTGTATCTCCTCACATTTAGGGAATTTGTAGATGAAAGCCATGTGTAAACTATGCTTTCCTTTCTTCAAGTCTTCAAATGTTGTTACATCTTGAGCCTTCAAGTAATCAATGTTCTTTTTGTGACGAAATAAGATTGAATAGCGAAAAAATAATAGTAATCGCCACAATCCAGAACACAAACAAGCATCAAAAAAGAAAAACAAACAACCAACAGAATCGTTTACTTGGTTCACCTTTACACACAGTAAAGGCTACATCCAAGGCGAGGAGACAAAACCCCTCAGTCAATCCCTTAGAAACTTTAGAATCGGCAGAAACTGTTACAAGCCAAAGTCTCAGAAAATCCCTCTCTCTCAATTACAAACTGTAAAGCTCACCTCTCTAACCAAAACAAAGAAAAACAGGCTCGCACAACAGATCAAAGAAATCAGTACAGAAATCAGAGAAGAAAACAGAAAGAACACTCTAGAACACACTGACGGCCGAGAGAGAAGAAAAGATTACACAGAACCCTTATAACAAGGGTATTTATATCAACCCTAAACCCGTGCACAGGAAATCCACACGAGACAACACTGCACACACAAAATGCACCGTTTCAAATAAGTAGGGAGAGATTCATCACAGGTGACTTTGAGTCACTTAAGACCCACAATCTCCACCTTGACTCTAAGTCTCCAAAAGGGAATGACATTGGGAAATGCCTCTTCACGGGTAATCACCACTCAGAAACATAACTTTTAAGCTTTCAAAACTCCAAGCATACCCAAGGCATCCTGAAATTTTGAAACAGAAACAGGTTTAGTCATAATATCAGTTGGATTAATATCAGTATGAATTTTTTCAACACTTACCTCACCTTTTGCAATTAAATTTCTATAAAATGCAACCTAACATCTATATGCTTTGTTCTTTCATGAAACATATTATTTCTGCTCAAATGTATAGCACTTTGAGAATCACAAAACACATAAACCTTACCATTCAGAAGACCCAATTCTGCAACTATACCTTTTAGCCAAATGGCTTCTTTAATTGCCTCAGTCAAGGCAATATACTCAGCTTCAGTTGTAGATAAAGCTACAATATGCTGCAAGCTGCTTTTCCAACTTACAATATTATTAGCAAAGGTAAAACAGTAGCCTGACAAGGATCTTCTTTTATCAAGATCTGCTGCAAAGTCAGAATCACAGAATCCAGCAATATCATACACATTACAGTCAGACTTTTTAAATAGCAAACCAACATTACTTGACCCTTTAAGATACCTAGACAACCATTTAACAGGTGACCAGTGTTCTTTACAAGGGTTAGACATGAATCTACTAACCAGGCTCACCCCATAGGCTAAATCAGGTCGTGTGCAGACCATAGCATACATAAGACTACCTACCACATTCTGATATGGAATACCTGACATATAGCTTGATTCAGCCAAATTCAAAGGTTTAATAATTGAACACAGCTTAAAATGAGCACCAATAGGAGTAGAAACAATTTTTCCCTTATTTAAATCAAAAGTTTCTAGGAATTTCAGTATGTAATCTTTTTGATTTAAAAACAGTGTTCCTTTATTTCTATTTCTCTCTATGTTCATGCCTAATATCTTTTTAGCATGACCAAGATCCTTCATGTCAAATTCAGTATTAAGCATACCTTTTAATTTAACTATCTCATTCATATTTTTGCATGCAATTAACATGTCATCAACATAGAGAAGCAAGTATACATACACATTTTCAGATACAACAGAATAGTACACACAAGGGTCAAAACTGCTTCTTTTAAAATCATGACTAAGCATAAAGTCATCAAATCTTCTATACCACTGCCTAGGGGACTGTTTAAGACCATACAAGGATTTTAATAGCAAACACACATGGTTTTCCTTACCTTTTTCAACAAAACCCTCAGGCTGTGACATATACAGCTCTTCCTCCAGATTACCATGGAGAAAGGCAGTTTTAACATCCAACTGTTCTAGCTCAAGGTCAAGCAAAGCAGTAATTGTTAATAGCAGTCTAATGGAAACATGTTTCACAACAGGACTAAATACCTCATTGTAATCAATACCTTCTCTTTGAGAGAAACCCTTAGCAACTAACCTGGCCTTGAATCTTTCCTTCTCAAGACTAGGAATAGGTGGTTTTCTCTTAAAGATCCACTTACATTTAATAATCTTTCTGTCAAATGGTTTAGGTACTAATTTCCAGGTTTGATTCTTCCTTAGAGAAGACATTTCTTCTTCCATTGCCCTTTTCCACTTATCCCAGTATATACTCTGCTTTGCACCTTTGTAATCAAAAGGTTCATCCTCTTCAACAGCAGCTGCAGTAACTAGAGCAAAGGAGGTTAGTTCAGAATTAATAACATTGTAAGAGTAATCCTCAAACTTGACTGGTCTTCTGGTCTGTCTCCTCTGTCTATCTCTTGCTAACTGGTAGTTATCCAGTTCAGGCTCAAGAACCTGTTCAGGTTGTTCCTCTTCTTGATCAGATTCATCTGATCTGCCATGTGCCTGTATATCCATCCCTGCACCTGCATTAATTACTTGAGGTGGATTTTGATCAGTTTGTACAAACCTATCTAGCTCCACCTCAATTTGAGACTTCTCTAATTGTACCTCAGATTTGAACTCCTGCATGTTAGTACTAGGAAACAGTAATTCATTGAATATAACATTTCTACTAACAACAACCTTATTTTCCTTTGGTAACCACACTTTATACCCCTTGATCCCACTGGGATAACCTAAAAATATGCATTTCTTAGCTCTAGGATCAAGTTTGCTTTGTGTATCATGAATATAAGCTATACATCCAAATACCCTCAAATGTGTGTAGGTTATAGGTTTATTACTCCAAGCCTCATTAGGACATTTCAAACTCAGAACAGATGTTGGAGATCTATTGATTAAGTAGCAGGCAGTATGTGCTGCCTCAGCCCAGAATTTGGTACTTAAGCTTGATTCAACAAGCATGCATATGACCTTATTTAAAATGGTCCTATTGTACCTTTCAGCTACTCCATTTTGCTGTGGAGTATAGGTACATGTCCTATGTCTAAGGATCCCATTTGTTTTATAGAAGTCATTGAACTGTTGATTTACAAATTCAAGCCCATTGTCAGTCCTAAGTACGTTAATCTTCTTATCCTTTAAGTTTTCAACTAAAAGCTTCCATTCACAGAAAGTTTTAAACACATCTTGTTTGTTCTTTAGGAAATAGATCCATACTATCTTAGAAAAGTCATCTATGAATGTTACAAAGTACTGTGAACCTGACAAAAACATGGGAACATAGGTAGAACCCCACAAATCACTGTGTACATATTCCAAACACTCTTTAGCTCTGTAGCTTGATGATGTGAAGCTGTGTTTGTGTGATTTACCTAAAATACAACCTTCACAGGAATCTGGTTTCACAAACTGTGTGATTTCCAGATTTCCCATCCTACTTAGATGTTCTAAGGCTTTAAACCCTATATGACCTAACCTTTTATGCCAAAGAACTGTGTCACTTGCTGCTCACACACTAGCATTAGCAGTGCCAGTAGCAACTCTGCCATCTAAGTGATATAATCTATTTACTCTATGACCAGTTAACATACATTTGTCCCCTTTGAATACTCTCAGAACTCCATCTTTTGCAGTATGATATAGACCTTTTTCTTCTAGGAACCCTAAGAAAATAAGATTTCTCCTAAGGTCTGGAATGTGCCTAACCTGCCCTAGTTTTATTTGTCTCCCATCATCTAACAGTAGCCTCACAGTGCCTATACCAATAACATTACAGGAAGAATTATTACCCATTAGAACATTGGAACCAGTTAAACTATTATAATTGGAGAACCAATCCCTGTTAGGGGTCATATGATATGAACAAGCTGAATCTAGTATCCAGACTTTAGTATTTTTTGTACTAGTTATAGTTAGAGCTTCAATATCATCATCTTGAGATGATGTATTGACTGCTCCAACCTCACCACTACTCTGCCCTAACTTTTCTAACCTTTTCCTGCAAAATCTTCTAATGTGACCTTTCTTTTTACAATAATAACAAGTTCTTTCAAACTTAGAACTATTGTTATTATTTTGACTAGTTACATTACTAGATTGAGAATTGTTATTAGTTTGGTTAGGTTTACCATTTCCAGATTTGAACCTATCTTTTTTCTTTTTGGTTTTAATTTTCTCTTTAATGACTAGACCTTCTAACTTACCATTCTTTTCAGTGTTTTTCATTTCCAATTCCCTAAGCTTCAAGGCATTCGTAATATCCTCAACTTCTATAGTAGTTCTACCATACTTTAAAGCATCTTTCACATTCTGAAAGTTTTCTGGTATAGAGTTAAGTAATATTATAGACTGGTTTTCATTACTTAACTCTTCACCATTGTCAGCTAGCTCTAAAACAAGTTTTTGAAAATTATCACAGTTATCATCAACAGATTTTAAAGGGTCCATTTTAAAACTAAATATTTGTTCTTTCAAATAGGCAGTTCTTGACACATATTTAACCAGATATAAAGAATTCAATTTATTCCAGAGTTCAGGAGCAGTCTTTATACCTCTAACCTTTCTGAGCACTGCATCAGAAAGGTTAAGTACTATTGTACTGTACGCAAGATCCATCATATCTTGCTTATCATCCGCACTGAGAGTCTCAGGCAATGATTCGATGCCACTAAGTGCTCTTTTGCACTTCTGTTGTACCAGGATCGCGGTCATTTTCTCTTTCCAGATGGTAAAATCGGCTTTACCATCGAATTTTTCTACGTTTATCTTGGCAAAAGACATGCTTCACAAACTTAGGGTTTTCCAAGAGAGCCTCAGTTCACTTCCCTTTAATCGATCTTTCCTGTTACAAAAACAAATAATTGACAGTACCAGATCTAAACAGAAAACAAGGGAAGAAAACTCGATGTGTTAAGAAGCAAGCACTCTTAACCAAACAGTAACCCTAAAACAGATAAACAAGAAAATCAAAGAGAAAGTTTAACACAAAAGAAAGAGACCACCTGTTCGATCTTCTTCTGATGAAGTCTCTGATACCACTTGTGTCGAAATAAGATCGAATAGCGAAAAAATAATAGTAATCACCACAATCCAGAACACAAACAAGCATCAAAAAAGAAAAACAAACAACCAACAGAATCGTTTACTTGGTTCACCTTTACACACAGTAAAGGCTACATCCAAGGCGAGGAGACAAAACCCCTCAGTCAATTCCTTAGAAACTTTAGAATCGGCAGAAACTGTTACAAGCCAAAGTCTCAAAACTTTTCAATGTCAACTTCGCATTTTGTCTAAACTGTAAACTTAGAACTTCACTTAATTGTAGTCTGTTTCGACATCAATCACCTGTACTGGAATTCCATAAATTAAGCTTATTCGCACAGTGAACAAGAACTGAAAAAATTGATTTCTACTTAGAGTTGAAGAAAGATCTTGAATTGTACATCAATAACACTTCTGGCATAAATTCGATCAAAAAATCTATTTGAACCGAAAATTGCCGCAGAACGTATATATCAAATTTTAGTGGAGCTGAAAGTTCAATTAAAATTTCAACTCCAGGTCCCAGTACCGTGTTCAATTACAGGTAATGCATGCCAAGCTCAGCTGCCTGAGCTTTTAACCCAGTGGAGCATTAAAGTGGTTGATTATGATAGACCTAATGTAAAAACAAATAAAAAATAAAAATTATATGCAACATTGCTCATGAATTTTCTGGCTATCCAAATGTCAAAACTGAGCACTAATCAATTAGAACAGTCGTTATCCTCGACTCTGGCTCCACAGCGTAATCTTCTCAATGCCTTCACCCTGCTTACCCTCTCCTTTCTTCTTTTCTTTGTTGCCTCAGTGGAATAATGATTTCCAGAGTAAGATTTGGTTTGTACAGAAGCCACTATTTTGCCTCCCTCTTTCTTTCCATGCTTACAGTGTAACATCTCCAACAGCTGGTTTTCTCCTCAAAGACGGCCAAAATAATAAAGAGGGTCAGCATAAAAAGATGATGAAGACACAATCCCTTTCATGCTAGTTGGCTGGACAAGCTCAATGAACTCCTTTATCTCCTTAAAGCATGAGTGATCAGAGTATGGAACTGAGTATATGTATTTATGAAACCTTTCCGCAGACCCAACACTTCCATTCAGCTTATCATTTGATGTCCTACCATTTGCACTCGATTTTCCCTCGTAAAGAGAAGTTAGAAAAGAACCAAAAAGATTGCCATCTCCTTTAACAGGTTTTACCACCCATGGCAGACCAGATGGCATTATTCCTATTGTTGGGTGCATTGTATTTAACCCTTCCAGAGTGTCTACACTAAAGCTATAACAGGGAACTGCTCACACTCTAGTCAAAGAAGTTTTAGTTGTGAATATGTCATTGAACCCAAGAAGATGCATGATTTGCAAGCATTCTGGCCAAACCCAAATCTTTAATGATGAAAAACGAAAATAGAAGCCAAAATATGAGTGCTTAAACTTGAACATTATAGATTCTCTTCATAAAAGAATAGTTTGTCCGCGGTTAAGATCACATTTTCATTATCGATATTGATAGTGATCTCACCTTTATATTAAGCACACGAGAAATGTGAAGTAAAAGATCTTCTTTTCCCAATGAGTCGATCCCAATGATGATGTCATGATGTGGATGAGAGGCAATAATATCAACAACCTGTTATCAGCAGGAATTAAAGCAGTAGAAACCAGGAAGAACTACAGTTGTTGACTACTTTCTCTGTGAAGTACAACATTTATAAATGTAATCTCCATTACTGAAATATGCATAGCTTTCACATATTATGTTATTTCTTCACTTCACCTACTACTACTAAGAATACAAGACATTCAATCGACTTCCTCAATTTGAAATTATATATATTGACTGCTTTATTTGTCAAATAGAATAACCAAAACAACAGATATGCAGACCATCTGCTTTGATTCAATTTCCTCTTCATCCTTTTTCGCTTTTCATTTTCTGAGTCTTATACTTAAGATTCTTTTGGATCATTTCTAGTTAAAAGGACCCACAATGCCAATATATCTCCCCTTAATTCAGCCACAATTCCATGCCATCTACTTGCTTTAACACATGTATTGTCAAACTTGATGGCTTAATTTATTGCAATCCCACATCGAAAGTTTTAAGAATTAGGGGTGAGTTAGTTGCCTTATAAATAACTCATCCCTTCCTAATTATTTGTATCCCAAAAATTAGTATACATTTTAGAATAATTTGTATATTATAAATTTGGTCTTCTCTTCCCAAATTAATAAGAGCAGGCTGCCTCAAGTGGTGCTCGGAGACGTAGGCATATTTAGCCGAACTCCGTTATCAAATTTCCGGGTGTGTTCTTTCCTTGTCTCTTTTATTTATTCCGCATTTATTTTGTTTCTTTTTTGTATTAGTATAGTATTCAATATTTATTTGTCGGGTTTATTTGTAGTGTATTGTACTATTCATTTGGGTGTATTTTACTATTCACGTGTGCGGTACTATTCATGTATACACGGGTTTAGGTTGTGATAATATACTGTGCAAGTAAGTTCTGTCTAGGAGACTGGATTTTAAGTGGGACCATTTGTGTAACACCCCTTCCCGACCTACATGTGTAAGCTGAGTAGAGGCGCCACACTAACCTAATGTTGCTACCAATTTTACTTAGTCAAATTTTAGTTCCGATTTTTACAAAAATTTTGCCATAGTTTCGCCTAAAAATTGAGTCCCAAGTGTCGACAAAACCGGTTTTTTTCTTATTTTTAAAACATTTTACACAAACCAATGCAAACAAAATCATTCTCAGTACACTCCCAATAAATCCCCCTTGTAACCTCAACTACAACCTGCAAAAAGGATTTACACTTCTAGTACAACATAAAATAAAGGTTTTGTGACAACCCCCATATTTAAATATTACACAGCGGAAGTTATAAAATATTTACATATTTACATATTAAACATTTCTTTACAAAATATAAAGAAATATACATGATTGGCAAGTCTGCTCTGATCTTTAAGCTCCCAAAATGGATTCTTCAAGGTCTACTCTCACTAGGTCTTGATGAACTCTCGGGTTCAACTCTATCCACTCTACTACCTGCGCGATTAAACACTATCGCGCTAAGCCAACGGCTTAGTAAGATAAAACATGCTAACGGTATGCTTTAATGAAATGCAATGCCACATATGTTATTGATAAGATCGACATCATAAATATAAAGTTAACCACACAATTATGCATTTCACAAATCATAGTCATATGAGCATACCACATTTCAACATCTTTTCACATTCCACATTAATCAATCATACTCCATAACCAACATCTCATTTCATTAAACTCATAACATTATTTAGGATATTCATATAACCTTGACACCTATGGGCCCAACAAGTATTTAATACGATATTCAGAGTTCAGAGTTACTGCTTTGGTTCATAGTCACAATAATCACGCCCGTAGGCAATGTATATACATGTATCTCTATCCATGGATAGTGTAACAGACCCAGTCTCTTGGATCATCAACTCAACACATATGAGGAGATCCTCAACCCGGCAAGACTGTTACAAATCATATATCTCATAGTGTAACAGACCCAGTCTCTTGGACCATCAACTCAACACCTATGAGGAGGTCCTCAACCCGGCAAGACTGTTACCTTTCATCATTTCTTAGGCATGCCACCCAAATCCAGAACTCTGAAACTGAATAACATATTAAACAAACAATTCATTTCCATTCTCAATTATCATCACATTTAGGCAAACATGCCTTCTTTCTTTCAATTACATCATCTTAGCCAATAACAATGGCTTCACATTTCATTTCACAATATAACATCTCATTATTCAAGTATATATATATATATATCTCATCCATGATCACATTATATTTCACATAGCATCATTCATAAATATCAACATTTCATTCCACATTACTCATGAAACACATTACCATTCACAATGCACAACATAACATTGTTCAATCTCAACAATGCAATTAGGGCAAAGAAAAATTGATTCAAGTGTGTTTAAAGTGTTTAGGGTTAGTTTTAAGGACCAACCTACCTTTGAAGAACCAAAGCAATGCAAGAAGAACAAAGAATTAAAACCCTAACCATAAATAGTACATTCTGGTTTTTAAACTCCATTTTATCCTTATTTTGAAAAATTGTATAAAATAATCTACTTGACTAAAAATTCTAAAATTTTTACAGAATTTAGTTTTGTATCTTAAAATCATCCCTTTAAAATTTCAGATCAAACTGAACACAAAATCTTGGTCAAATAGTTCACCTAACCAGACTGCCCCAATTGCCCTGCATCCTGGCAGCAGTTCTGAACTTTGTGAATTCCATAAATCAAATTCAATCAACGTGATTCCAAATTATTTTTCTCAAATACTAGACTCACTAAGCAACAACATATCCAAAATTCGATTGGATATGATTTTTCTACATTTTATTAAAAATCTCGAAATATAGCTTTCTCAGTTAAGGTACCTGCTGGAACAGGTCTAATAAAAATAATCTTTCTAAACTCATAACCATTCCAAAATCGAATCAACATATTTTTCAGTCATTCTAGACTCATAGAGGCACAACATATCAAATATTCACTTCAAGAACATTTTTCTATAATTAATTAAAAATCATACAAGTCACAGCCTTTACTAATCCTAAAACAGAAACAATTTCACTAAACACCAATCTTACTCTTCCATCACCAACACCAACCCAACTTCTCATCTATCAAGCAAAATCAATACTTACAATCATACCATAAGCAACTTAATCATACCACTTCAAAAGAATTGAAGAAATTAGAGAAAAGATCTTACCTTAGTTAAAAACTTCTTAAATCAACACTTGAACACTTAATCTTTCTTCAATTTAAGCTTGAAATCATCAAAACCATCACTTGTCTCTTTCTTTCTCTTTGGCTATGGAGGGCCGGCCATCAACAAGAAGAAGAAGAAGAAATGATGAAGAAAACACAAGTCAAACCTTCTTTAAATATCCACCATGTGATCTTATCCAAGCAATTACCAAAGTGCCCTTATTCACATAATTATCTTTTTGTCTTATATGCCCAATTAAGTAATTTACCAATCTCAAATAAATATCTTCTCTTGCATTGACCAAGCCTTTTGACCACTTTATATGTCATATATATTAACATATACACAACATATAAATTTGTCTCTAAACCCTATTTCTTCTCAAAATACATATACATATACATTCTCTTCCCATTTCTTTTCTCTTACAATTTAACACATATATTCAATCCAATATATAACAACAACAACACTAACAACAACATCAACAACATAATCAAAACTTCTAGGGCATACATGAGGATATTACAATTCTCCCCCTCTAAAAAGAAAATTTCGTCCTCGAAATTACCTGATATCAAAGCTGAAACAACTGCGGATATTGCTCTCGCATGGATTGTTCACTCTCCCAAGTCGCTTCTTCTTTTGCATGATTCTTCCATAGAACTTTCACCAATGGCACACTCTTGTTCCTCAACTCTTTCACTTCTCGTGCCAAGATAGCAACTGGTTCCTCTTCAAATGTCAAGTCTGGGCTCACTTCGATAGACTCAAATGGCAACACATGAGATGGATCTGACCTGTACCTCCTCAACATAGAAACATGGAATACATTATGAATACGATCCAACTCAGGTGGCAAAGCAAGTCGATATGCAACTGGCCCAACTCTTTCTAACACTTCATACGGCCCAATGAAACGAGGACTCAATTTCCTTTCCGACCGAACCTCAAAATCTTCTTCCAAGGAGATACTTTCAAAAACACCTTATCTCCAACATCAAACTGAATGTCTCTCCTCTTCAGATCTGCATAAGACTTCTGTCGGTCTGAAGCTGCTTTTAACCTACCTCGGATCAACTTCACTTTTTCCTCAGTTTCTTGAATCAAATCAGGTCCAATTATTTTACCTTCACCAAGTTCACTCCAACAAAGAGGTGTTCTGCACCGTCTACCATACAATGCCTCGAACGGTGCCATACCAATGCTAGATTGGTGACTGTTGTTGTAAGCAAACTCCACAAGAGGTAAAAACCTATCCCAACTTCCAAAGAAATCGATGACACAGCTTCTCAACATGTCCTCAATAATCTGTATCACCCTCTCTGACTGTCCATCCGTCTGTGGATGAAAAGCAGTGCTGAAGTGCAGTCGAGAACCCAAAGCACTATGCAAACTCTTCCAAAATCTGGAAGTAAACCTGGGATCTCGATCAGACACTAAAGAAGTTGGAACACCATGCAGTTTCACAATCTCATGGATATACAGCTCAGCCAATCTCTCCAAAGAGTAATCCATTCGAACCGGAAGGAAATGAGCTGTCTTAGTCAATCTATCCACAATCACCCATATAGCATCATGCTTCTTTTGTGTCAATGGCAAACCAGACACAAAATCCATTGTCACTCTTTCCCACTTCCATTCTGGCACTGACAATGGTTGAAGCAACCCGGTTGGAACTTGATGCTCTGCTTTAACCTTCTGACAAGTGAGACATTTCAATACAAACTCAGCAATGTCTCTCTTCAAACCAATCCACCAATAATGCTATCTCAAATCATGATACATCTTCGTATTACCCGGATGCATAGCAAACATTGACTGATGAGCTTCTTCTAAAATGACTCTTTTCAAATCAGCATCATCGGGTACACACAATCGGTTTTTAAACCAGAGACTCCCATCATCTTTCACAACAAAATCTCTAGTCTTCCCATTCTTGCAATCTGAAATAATCTTCTGAATCTTCATATCAATCAACTGAGCCTCTTTGATCTGATCTAACAAAACTGGTTTCAAAAGCAACTGTGCCAACAATGCACCATCGTCACAAGCTACAAAACTGGCATGCAAAGCTCTCAACTCAACAAGCAACGAGAGCGAGTAAACAGTTAAACCAGCTAAAGACTTCCGACTCAAGGCATCAGCAACAACATTTGCTTTACCTGGATGATAGTCAATCAAGCAGTCGTAGTCTTTAATCAATTCTAACCATCTCCTCTGACGAAGATTGAGTTCTTTCTGGACACCCAAATACTTCAAACTCTTGTGATCAGTGTAGATGAAACATTTCTCCCCAAACAGATAATGGCGCCAAATCTTCAATGCAAAAACAATGGCAGCCAATTCCAAATCATGGGTCGGATAGTTAAGCTCATGCGGTTTCAACTGTCGAGATGCATAAGCTATAACTTTCCCTTCCTGCATCAATACACACCCCAAACCTCTATGTGAAGCATCACTGTAGATCACATATGGTTTGCCTTCAACAGGTAAAGTAAGAACAGGCGCTTGAGTCAACAACTCTCTCAACTGCTCAAAACTAGCCTGACACTGATCCGTCCACACAAATCTCACTCCCTTACGAAGCAATCTGGTGAGTGGAGTAGCTATCAAAGAAAATCCTTTCACAAACCGCCGGTAATAGCCTGCCAAACCCAGAAAACTTCTAATCTCTGTCACAGACTTGGGTGGACTCCAATTCAATACAGCTTCAACTTTGCTCGGATCAACTTTAATGCCTTCTGCTGAAACAACATGTCCGAGAAAAGCTACTTGATCCAACCAGAACTCACACTTCGACAATTTAGCAAACAACTGCCTCTCTCTCAAAATCTGCAACACAATCCGTAGATGCATATCATGTTCCTCCTCATTCCGCGAATACACCAGTATATCATCAATGAAGACCACTACAAACTGATCCAAATAGGGCCTAAACACCCTATTCATCAAATCCATGAAAGCTGCAGGTGCATTCGTCAGACCAAAAGGCATAACTAAAAATTCATAATGCCCATACCTGGTCCGAAAAGCGGTCTTAGGAACATCTTCAGCTTTGACTCTCAACTGATGATACCCAGATCGCAAAACAATTTTGGAGAACACTGACGCTCCCTTCAACTGATCAAAGAGATCATCGATTCTAGGCAAAGGATATTTATTCTTAATGGTCACCTTGTTCAATTGCCTATAATCGATACACAACCTCATAGTACCATCTTTCTTCTTCACAAAAAGCACAGGAGCTCCCCAAGGAGAAACACTGGGGCGAATAAATCCTTTGTCCAACAACTCCTGTAATTGCACTTTCAACTCCCTCAATTCTGCTGGTGCCATTCTATAAGGAGTAATAGAGATAGGATTGGTACCAGGCAACAATTCAATACCGAACTCCACCTCTCTCTCAGGAGGCAACCCTGGCAACTCCTCTGGAAACACATCTGGGAACTCTGCAACTGTGGCAATGCTATCAATGGGAGAACTTCTTACTCTAGTATCTACCACATGAGCAAGATAGGCTTCACATCCCTTTCTAATCAACCTCCTGGCTGCAACAGTTGAAACAAATAAGGAGGCTAGCTGTTCCTGCTCATTAGATACTATCACCTCTCTACCATCACCCGTTCTCAAAGAAACAATTTTCTTCTTACAATCTACCACAGCTCCATGTGGAGATAGCCAATCCATACCTAAGATCACATCATATTCCTTAAATGGCATCTCAATCAAATCCCCTAAGAACTCCTCACCCTGCACCACTACTGCACTATCTCTATGCACCTTACTCACAACCACACTATGCCCTAACGGATTTGTCACCAACACATCAAATCCTAGGGACTCAGCATGCAAATCAGATACAGGCAAAACAGATGCACTAATATATGAATGCGTGGAACCCGGATCAATCAAAGCAAGTACTAGAGTATTAAATAAAGAAAAAGTACCAGCTATGACTGCCGATGTATCTGGCTGCCTCTGCATAACATACATCCTCTGGGAAGATCCAACCTCCTCTGGTCTACCCTCCCTGGATGTAGCACCTCCTCTAGAACTGAATCCTGGTCTACCTCCCCGGCTGGCACCTCTGCCTCCTCTGCCTCCCCTCACACTAGCTCGAGAAGCAGCAGAATCAACTGGCATCTGCTCCTGCCTCTCAGGACAGTCTCTCACAAAGTGGTCAGGTGATCCACACCTGAAGCATACCCCCTGATCTACTATGCCTCCAACAAACGCCCCCATGTCTTCCACCACACTGGTTACACACAGGTAAGGTGGATCTCTGAACTCCAGGAGTAGGAGCACTCGCTACTGAAGCTGCAGGTCTAAATCTCTGCCTCTGGAACTGCACTGACCTACCCGCTGGTCTCTGGCTCCTACTACTCCGAGGAACAAAACTTCCTCTACCCCTCTTCGCAGAAGAAGACCCTGCCTCGAACTGGGGCCTTCTAACCCTAACCTCTTCCTCTGAAGCAGCTGCAATAACTTGAGCTCGCTCTACACTTCGAGCTGCTGCCACAAGCTGTGAGAAATCCTGATATCTGGATCCAGCCACTAAGCACATGATCGAGGGCCTCAATCCCTCCTCAAATCGCCGACATCTATCAATCTCATCAGCAATGATACCTCCAGCATACTGACTCAGTCGAATAAACTCAACTTCATACTCAGTTACGGTCCGATGATCTTGCTTCAAATCTAGAAACTCTCTTTTCTTCCCATCTTTATACTCCCTAGGAGTATACTTCAACTCAAATTCTCTCAGAAAATCCGCATAAGACAAGGTTGGTGGATCATCCATAGAATGGGGCACTGTCTTCCACCAGTCGTAGGCATCCTTTTGTAGCAAAGATCTTGCATAGTCAAACTTCTCCTCTGAAGTGGCTTGCAACTGCATAAATACCCTCTGAACTCTATCAAGCCACTGTTCTGCTACAGCCGGATCAACTGTACCAAAGAAATCCTCTGCTCCATATTTCCTTAGCTTATCATAGTGCCTTACTGGTACTGAAGGCTGAGGGGGTGGTGGCGGTGGCTGTGGTTGCACAGGTGCTTGTCTCATAGCTTCCATCATAGGCCTAAACCAGGCTGGCGGAACCTCCTCCCCAGCTGGTCTACCCGACACCGAAGCAGGTGCCTCCTCAACACTATCAACCCTAGCTCCCTCAGCAGGAGCAATACTCTCGGCACTACCCTCAATCGACTGACGTGAGTGAGAATCCATCATAACCTAAGTCTGCAAACACAACATACTACATCTTATTAAAGATCAGAGGTTGCCAATCCCAAACGTATATGTTATTCAAAACCACTTTTTAAGTAAAAATATTCTTTTTCTTACATTTTACCTAGGTTGAGAATCTCAAACCTAGGCTCTGATACCAAAAATTGTAACACCCCTTCCCGACCTACATGTGTAAGCTGAGTAGAGGTGCCACACTAACCTAATGTTGCTACCAATTTTACTTAGTCAAATTTTAGTTCTGATTTTTACAAAAATTTTGCCATAGTTTCGCCTAAAAATTGAGTCCCAAGTGTCGACAAAACCGGTTTTTTTCTTATTTTTAAAAACATTTTACACAAACCAATGCAAACAAAATCATTCTCAGTACACTCCCAATAAATCCCCCTTGTAACCTCAACTACAACCTGCAAAAAGGATTTACACTTCTAGTACAACATAAAATAAAGGTTTTGTGACAACCCCCATATTTAAATATTACACAGCGGAAGTTATAAAATATTTACATATTTACATATTAAACATTTCTTTACAAAATATAAAGAAATATACATGATTGGCAAGTCTGCTCTGATCTTTAAGCTCCCAAAATGGATTCTTCAAGGTCTACTCTCACTAGGTCTTGATGAACTCTCGGGTTCAACTCTATCCACTCTACTACCTGCGCGATTAAACACTATCGCGCTAAGCCAACGGCTTAGTAAGATAAAACATGCTAACGGTATGCTTTAATGAAATGCAATGCCACATATGTTATTGATAAGATCGACATCATAAATATAAAGTTAACCACACAATTATGCATTTCACAAATCATAGTCATATGAGCATACCACATTTCAACATCTTTTCACATTCCACATTAATCAATCATACTCCATAACCAACATCTCATTTCATTAAACTCATAACATTATTTAGGATATTCATATAACCTTGACACCTATGGGCCCAACAAGTATTTAATACGATATTCAGAGTTCAGAGTTACTGCTTTGGTTCATAGTCACAATAATCACGCCCGTAGGCAATGTATATACATGTATCTCTATCCATGGATAGTGTAACAGACCCAGTCTCTTGGATCATCAACTCAACACATATGAGGAGATCCTCAACCCGGCAAGACTGTTACAAATCATATATCTCATAGTGTAACAGACCCAGTCTCTTGGACCATCAACTCAACACCTATGAGGAGGTCCTCAACCCGGCAAGACTGTTACCTTTCATCATTTCTTAGGCATGCCACCCAAATACAGAACTCTGAAACTGAATAACATATTAAACAAACAATTCATTTCCATTCTCAATTATCATCACATTTAGGCAAACATGCCTTCTTTCTTTCAATTACATCATCTTAGCCAATAACAATGGCTTCACATTTCATTTCACAATATAACATCTCATTATTCAAGTATATATATATATATCTCATCCATGATCACATTATATTTCACATAGCATCATTCATAAATATCAACATTTCATTCCACATTACTCATGAAACACATTACCATTCACAATGCACAACATAACATTGTTCAATCTCAACAATGCAATTAGGGCAAAGAACAATTGATTCAAGTGTGTTTAAAGTGTTTAGGGTTAGTTTTAAGGACCAACCTACCTTTGAAGAACCAAAGCAATGCAAGAAGAACAAAGAATTAAAACCCTAACCATAAATAGTACATTCTGGTTTTCAAACTCCATTTTATCCTTATTTTGAAAAATTGTATAAAATAATCTACTTGACTAAAAATTCTAAAATTTTTACAGAATTTAGTTTTGTATCTTAAAATCATCCCTTTAAAATTTCAGATCAAACTGAACACAAAATCTTGGTCAAATAGTTCACCTAACCAGACTGCCCCAATTGCCCTGCATCCTGGCAGCAGTTCTGAACTTTGTGAATTCCATAAATCAAATTCAATCAACGTGATTCCAAATTATTTTTCTCAAATACTAGACTCACTAAGCAACAACATATCCAAAATTCGATTGGATATGATTTTTCTACATTTTATTAAAAATCTCGAAATATAGCTTTCTCAGTTAAGGTACCTGCTGGAACAGGTCTAATAAAAATAATCTTTCTAAACTCATAACCATTCCAAAATCGAATCAACATATTTTTCAGTCATTCTAGACTCATAGAGGCACAACATATCAAAAATTCACTTCAAGAATATTTTTCTATAATTAATTAAAAATCATACAAGTCACAGCCTTTACTAATCCTAAAACAGAAACAATTTCACTAAACACCAATCTTACTCTTCCATCACCAACACCAACCCAACTTCTCATCTATCAAGCAAAATCAATACTTACAATCATACCATAAGCAACTTAATCATACCACTTCAAAAGAATTGAAGAAATTAGAGAAAAGATCTTACCTTAGTTAAAAACTTCTTAAATCAACACTTGAACACTTAATCTTTCTTCAATTTAAGCTTGAAATCATCAAAACCATCACTTGTCTCTTTCTTTCTCTTTGGCTATGGAGGGCCGGCCATCAACAAGAAGAAGAAGAAGAAATGATGAAGAAAACACAAGTCAAACCTTCTTTAAATATCCACCATGTGATCTTATCCAAGCAATTACCAAAGTGTCCTTATTCACATAATTATCTTTTTGTCTTATATGCCCAATTAAGTAATTTACCAATCTCAAATAAATATCTTCTCTTGCATTGACCAAGCCTTTTGACCACTTTATATGTCATATATATTAACATATACACAACATATAAATTTGTCTCTAAACCCTATTTCTTCTCAAAATACATATACATATACATTCTCTTCCCATTTCTTTTCTCTTACAATTTAACACATATATTCAATCCAATATATAACAACAACAACACTAACAACAACATCAACAACATAATCAAAACTTCTAGGGCATACATGAGGATATTACAATTTGTGACCCCTCCAGCCTTTCCTGGGAATTTATTTGGAATGGTAATTTTGTCTAAGGAGACTGTTCAGTAGTCTTTCCTGGAAATTACCGAATCAGTGCAATTCACTAGTTGTAGTTTAAAGAAAAATTACCCGATTTTCCCAACAAGTGGTATTAGAGCCGAAGGTTCGTCCTAGGTCTGTTTATAATATTGTTTATATTGAATACTATCATTTGAGTCTGTAATAGCATCAGTAGATCCACCAACTAATAGTGCTACATCAGATATGGCACAAGGGACATCAGCTTCGTCGTCCACATGGCCAAGGATTCCAATGTCAAGTTTGAAGTTGGCGGTAGAGATATTTGACGGTACTGGCCATTTCGGCATGTGGCAAGGCGAGGTCATGGACTCCCTTTTCCAACAGGGCCTTGACATCGCCATTGAAGAAAAGAAACCAGAATACGTAGAAGATAAGGATTGGAGTATCATAAATCGGTTGGCATGCGGAACAATTCGATCGTGCTTGTCCAGAGAGCAGAAGTATGCATTTAAGAACGAGACTTCTGCACATAAATTGTGGAAGGCGTTGGAGGAAAATTTTTTGAAAAAGAGTAGTCAGAATAAGCTCCTTATGAAGAAGAGGTTGTTCCGGTTTGATTACCAACCAGGTACTACTATGAACGAACACATCACTTTGTTTCAACAATTAGTAGCAGACCTGTTAAACTTAGATGTAAAATTTGAAGATGAAGATTTGGCTTTGATGTTATTGTCATCCCTTCCCGATGAATTTGAACACTTAGAAACTACTTTACTTCATGGGAAGGAGAATGTATCTTTAGATGTTGTATGTTCTGCCTTGTATAGTCATGAATTAAGAAAACAAGATAAAAGGAGAAACAAAGTAGCTACAGTAGATGAAGCATTAGTGGCGAGAGGTCGTCAGCAGAGCCAGTCGAAGGGAAGAAGAGGAAGATCAAAGTCAAAAACCAGAGTTGCCAAAGATGAGTGTGCTTTCTGTCATGAGAAAGGGCACTGGAAGAAAGACTGTCCAAAGTTGAAGAATAAAGGGAAGGCTCAGCAAGATGCAAATGTTGCAGAATGCAAAAGTGATGCAGAGTCAGATGTCTCTTTGGTGGTATCACCTTCAACATCCCATCCAGACGAGTGGATTTTGGATTCCGGTTGCACCTACCATATGTCTCCCATCCGGGAGTGGTTCTTTGATTTTGAAGAATGTGACGGTGGAGTTGTTTACATGGGAAATGACAATCCATGTAAAACAGCTGGGATAGGTTCAATCAAGCTGCAGAATCATGATGGATCCACAAGAATTCTAAAAGATGTACGGTATGTTCCGAATTTGAAGAAGAATCTCATCTCTTTGGGGGCCTTAGAGTCAAAAGGCCTAGTTGTGATGATGCGAGATGGAATTCTTAAAGCAACTTCGGGAGCACTTGTGATGTTGAAAGGCATGAGGAAGAATAATCTGTATTACTACCAAGGTAGTACAGTGGTTGGGACAGTAGCGACTGCAACGTCTAGTAGCAAGAAGGATTCAGAGGCAACAAAGCTGTGGCATATGCGTTTGGGACATGCTGGTGAAAAATCATTACAAATTCTTGCCAAGCAAGGACTGTTGAAAGGTACGAAGACTTGCAAATTAGAATTTTGTGAGCATTGTGTTTTGGGAAAACAAAGAAGAGTGAAATTTGGCACTGCCATTCATGATACCAAGGGTATTTTGGATTATGTGCACTCAGATGTGTGGGGACCTGCCAAGACTCCATCTCTTGGAGGTAGGCATTACTTTGTCACTTTTATTGATGATTTTTCCAGAAGAGTATGGGTGTTTACTATGAAGAAGAAAGATGAAGTGCTTGGAGTTTTTCTTAAATGGAAAGCTCAGGTTGATAACCAGACTGGTAGAAAGATCAAAGTTCTCCGAACAGACAATGGTGGAGAATACAAGAGTGATCCATTCCTGGAGGCATGCCAAGAATTTGGCATAGTTCGGCACTTTACAGTCAGAAAAACACCACAACAAAATGGGGTGTCGGAGCGTATGAACAAAATATTGGTGGAGAAAGTTCGTTGCATGTTGTCTAATGCTGGGTTAGGTAGAAAGTTTTGGGCTGAGGCTGTGACATATGCTCAACATCTCGTCAATCGCTTGCCGTCATCTGCAATAGATTGCAAGACTCCTTTAGAGGTATGGTTTGGGAAACCTGCAACAGATTATGATTCTTTGCATGTTTTTGGTTCTACTGCATATTATCATGTAAATGAATCAAAGTTGGATCCACGAGCAAAGAAGGCTCTCTTTATGGGCTTCAATGCTGGAGTTAAGGGATATCGTCTTTGGTGTCTAGAGGCAAAGAAGACCATCATCAGCAGGGATGTTACCTTTGATGAATCTGCCATGTTGCATAAGGTAACTCAAGAAGGAACTGATGGTACTCCGCAGTAGGTGGAGTGTACGCCGAAGCAAGTGGAGTTTGAACAGGTAATGGTGAGCCCAGCAAAAAGTACTATGAGTGACTCTCCTATGGCAGAAGCAGAGTCAGATGAGGAAGAGATTCCGACCCAAGAATCTCAACAGCAGTCAGAATCAATTGTTGTTAGAAGGACAAGACAAGAAATTCAGAAACCTACTCGTTTTGTTGACATGGTGGCCTATGCACTTCCAGTTGTTGATGAAGTTCCATCCACCTTTCCTGAAGCCATCCGAAGTTCAGAAAATGGTAGATGGAAAGATGCAATGGAAGAAGAGATGCAATCTCTTGAGAAGAACAAGACGTGGAAGTTGACACAGTTACCAAAAGGCAAGAAAGCAATTGGATGCAAATGGGTATTTGCAAAGAAAGAAGGATTTCCTATCAAGAATAATGTTCGCTACAAGGCAAGATTGGTAGCTAAAGGTTATGCTCAGAAGGAGGGAGTTGATTATAATGAGGTATTTTCTCCAGTTGTTAAACATTCCTCAATTAGAATTTTGTTGGCCTTGGTAGCACAGTTGAATTTGGAGCTAGCTCAACTTGATGTGAAGACCGCGTTTCTACACGGTGACTTGAAGGAGGAAATCTATATGTCTCAGCCAGATGGATTCAAAGTTGCTGGTAAAGAAAATTGGGTTTGTAAACTGAACAAATCATTGTACGGATTGAAGCAATCACCGAGGCAATGGTACAAACGATTTGACAAGTTTATGATTGGTCAGAAGTACACAAGAAGCAAATACGATCACTGTGTGTATTTGCGCAGGCTTCAAGATGGGTCCTACATCTATCTACTCTTGTATGTTGATGATATGTTAATAGCATCCAAGAGCCAAATTGAAATTGATAAAATGAAGGCTCAGTTGAGTGAAGAGTTTGAGATGAAGGATTTGGGAGAAGCCAAGAAGATTCTCGGCATGGAGATAAGCAGGGATAGACAGAGAGGCAAGTTTTGGCTGACACAGAAGCAGTATTTGAAGAAGGTATTACAACGTTTTGGTATGAATGAAGATACAAAACCTGTAAGTACTCCGCTTGCTCCTCATTTGAACCTTAGCAGCCAGTTATCTCCAAAGACAGATGAAGAACGAGAATACATGGCGAAAGTCCCGTATGCTAATGCAGTTGGAAGATTGATGTATGCAATGGTGTGTACGAGACCCGATATTTCACAGGCAGTTAGTGTTGTGAGTAGATATATGCATGATCCTGGCAAAGTTCATTGGCAAGCTGTGAAATGGATTCTACAGTATATTCAAGGTACTGTAGATGCTGGCTTAGTGTTTGAGCGGGATGAATCACTTGGTCAATGCGTAGTTGGATATTGTGATTCTGACTATGCAGGTGACTTGGATAAGCGACGATCTACAACTGGCTACTTATTCACTTTAGCTAAGGCGCCAGTTAGTTGGAAGTCTACTTTGCAGTCAACAGTGGCTTTGTCTACAACAGAGGCAGAGTATATGGCAATTACAGAGGCTATAAAAGAGGTAATTTGGCTTCAAGGATTGCTAAGAGACTTGGGAGTTGGTCAGAAACACCTTGAGGTGTATTGTGACAGTCAGAGTGCTATTCACTTAGCAAAAAACCAAGTTTTTCATGCAAGAACGAAGCACATTGATGTTCGCTATCACTTTGTGCGGGAAATTCTCGAAGAAGAGGAGATAATTCTCCAAAAGATTCGGACTACGGAGAATCCTGCAGATATGATGACCAAGGTGGTGGCAAAAGCCAAGTTTAAACATTGTTTAGACTTGGTCAATATCCTGCACATTTGAGTTGGCGCCTGAAGGCGCAAATTGAAAGCACTACGAAGACTGTTTTGTGTGATTGGAAAGATGAAGAATGTTTGCATTTGGTGGGATTAGAAATTATGCCAAGGTGGAGATTTGTCAAACTTGATGGCTTAATTTATTGCAATCCCACATCGAAAGTTTTAAGAATTAGGGGTGAGTTAGTTGTCTTATAAATAACTCATCCCTTCCTAATTATTTGTATCCCAAAAATTAGTACACATTTTAGAATAATTTGTATATTATAAATTTGGTCTTCTCTTCCCAAATTAATAAGAGCAGGCTGCCTCAAGTGGTGCTCGGAGACGTAGGCATATTTAGCCGAACTCCGTTATCAAATTTCCGAGTGTGTTCTTTCCTTGTCTCTTTTATTTATTCCGCATTTATTTTGTTTCTTTTCTGTATTAGTATAGTATTCAATATTTATTTGTCAGGTTTATTTGTAGTGTATTGTACTATTCATTTGGGTGTATTTTACTATTCACGTGTGCGGTACTATTCATGTATACACGGGTTTAGGTTGTGATAATATACTGTGCAAGTAAGTTCTGTCTAGGAGACTGGGTTTTAAGTGGGACCATTTGTGACCCCTCCAGCCTTTCCTGGAAATTTATTTGGAATGGTAATTTTGTCTAAGGAGATTGTTCAGTAGTCTTTCCTGGAAATTACCAAATCAGTGCAATTCACTAGTTGTAGTTTAAGGGAAAATTACCCGATTTTCCCAACATGTATCATTTAGTTTTTCCCTTGGTACGTAATAATCAAAATTTCCCCCTAATGCAGCTCCAACATTTTCTATTAAAATAAAAACTTTCACGGCCAAGTCCTCAAAAACAGTGAACCTGTTTCATGATCTTTGTAATAACGGCTCAATACCTCATTACTGTAGTCCACTGTCCCAATAGACTATAAAGAAAAGCCATACTCAAACACAAGCATAATTGCAGAGTGAGACACCTATAGGAAAGAGCAATAAAAATTCTCAACCACATGACACTGAAGCAGGTCAGATACTTGAAGTTCTTATGCTTTTTCCTGTATATTTCACAAAATGTTGCACGAATGCAGTACTCAAATTCAAAAAACATAACCATATAGAATTGGTTCAATGAGTATAAATAGAATTGGTTCAAGTAAATAGACAATGAAGAGATCTTAAATGAAAATGTGCATAAAACATAACCATATAGAATTGTCTATTTACTTGCAACTAAAATGTGCATAAAACTATAACATAAACGTAATAAAAGTAAAGGATAAGAAATGTAAAACTGGACCTGCTGAGCGACCACTTCTCGAGGTGGAAAATCAAACGAAGGGTTATAGCAAGTGTTGTCCATGTAAAGAATGTCAACTCTATCATCTTTTAAAGCATTAAGGAGCATGCTTCTCCCTATCTCCTCTCACTTGTTGTTTCCCAGCGAAAATCACCAGTGTACAGAATGCAACCAAACTCTCCTCGAAACAACAACATAACGGCACCTATTGGATACAAAACCACATAATTCAACTCAGGGAGGCCCAAAATCGAACGATTGATGAGTAATAAAATAATGGGAAATAAAAACAACCAGGGCAGTGATAAGCATCAATGGCCATGACTTGTAGGACAGTTTGGAGGAAGGAGAAATGAGAGAAAAAGAATGTCAGACGCCAATGTTGAGGACACGAAGCAAGAAGAAGTCGAAGTCTGGGAACTTGGCAGGAAAGAGAATGGATGTAAGTCTCGAGCAAAAGAGAGGATCCCTCGTTGTTGCAGAAATTGGATTAATTTTCTACCAATAATATGTATAGTGTGTGAATAATTGTACCAATAATTATACCAGAAAAATTTTCAGGAAAGAAAGATGAGTCACAATGGACACTATTAAATACCAAATCTTTCCTTAGACAGAATTTTTCTAGACATATAATCACTAGCACAAAATACCACCACAACTATACCAAAAATAGCTATTAAATAATTAATAAAGAGAACACCAAATTTAACGAGATTCCACCAATTTGCCTGAGTCCTCGGACACCAACAATATAATATTACTAATTTCAAAGAAGAAATACAAAAAAAATAATAAAAATAAGCCTTATAAACAATTAGGCTTATTTAGGATGATCTTAGCTAAGAGAGGAGGGATCCTTTTATAGCCTTAGGACTACTCTCTATATTCTTAATTTTTCAATGTGGGATAGCCATTTAACTACTATTCACAAATCTCCACCTTGGCTAAATCTGCAATATGCAAATCTTCTCTCAACAGAAACTATTTTAGTAATGTCTCCAATTGAGCTGTGAAGCACTCATTTTCAATTTTTTAAAATATTGATCTAGTACAAACAATGGTTGAACTTGACAGCTGCCACCATTTTTGTCAACATATCTGCAGGATTATCAGTTATCCAAATTTTTTGAAATAATATTTCACCTTTCTCTAGAATCTCACATACAAAATGATACCGAATATTGATATGCTTCGTCATTGCATGGTAAACTTGGTTCTTTGCTAAATGAATAGCACTTTGGCTATCACAATGCACTTTAATGTGCTTTTGTCTAACTCCCAGTTCACCAAGCAACCCTTGAAGCCTGCTTCTTTAATAGCCTCTGATACTGCCATGTACTCTGCTTTCGTAGTGGACAAGGCAACTGTTGACTGTAACGTAGACTTTCAACTAACCGGCCCCTTAGCAAGTGTAAACACATAACCAGTAGTTGATCGACATTTATCCAAATCGCCAGTATAATTGGAATCACAATATCCAACTGCACATTGACCATCTTTCTCATCTTCCTGCACATTGATCGACATTCATGCATTCTGTCACCCCATTCTGTTGTGATGTATCTCTAACTGTGAAGTGTCTAACAATATCTTTATCTTGGCAGAATTTTAAAAATAGATCATTTTTATACTCTCCACCATTATCTGTGCGGAGACATTTGACTTTTCTGCTTGTCTAAGTTTTCACCATCTTTTATCATATGAGAAAAACTCTCAACACTTCATCCTTTGTCTTCATAGTATACACCCATACTCTCTGAGAGAAGTTATCAATAAATGTTATAAAGTAGTGCTTTCCTCCCATTGAAACTGTCTTGGAAGGACCCCACACATCTGAGTGAACATAGTCCAAAATACCCTTAGTATCATGGATTGCAGTACCAAACTTCACTCTAGTCTACTTGCCTTTAACACAATGCTCACAAAAATCTAACTTTTGGGGTTGTACTTCTTTCAATAATCCTTGATCTGACAATAGTTTCAAGGATTTATCGCCAGCATATCCCAAGCGCATATGTCATAATCTGGTTGCTTCTAACTCTTGATCATTACTGGAAGCTACTGCTGTTGTCTCAATAATTGCATTACCCTGATAGTAATACAAGTTATTAGCCTTTCTTAATCCTTTCATTATCACCAGTGCACCGGAGATAATTTTCATTACTCCATCTGCTGCATTTACAAAAAAAGCCCTTTGATTCTAGGACTCCCACAGAGATGAGATTCTTCTTCAAACTAGGTACATATCGGACATTTGACAGTGTTCTAATTGATCCATCATGATTCCTCAATTGGATTAAACCAATTCCTTTAATCATACATGAACCGTCATTTGTTGTGTAAATAGTTGCTCCTTCTAGTTCTCTAAAGTCAAAGAACCAATCTCAATTGGGACACATATGATGACTACAACTAGAATCAAGTAGCCATACACTTGAAGAGCTTGTTGATGAAACAACAGCTAATGAAAGGTCTAAGTCTTCATCATCACACTCAGCTACATTTGAATTCACGACAGCTTTCCCTTTATCAGATTTGCTTTTATTACTCAGCTTTGGACAATTTATCTTTCAATGCCCTTTCTTTCGGCAAAAGGCACATTCATCTTTAGCTAGTTTGGATTTTGATCTCCCTTTCTTTTCTCTCTTCCTGCTTTGAGAGCAACCTCTCATAATCAATGCTTCTGATGTTCCACTTGAACTCTCTTTTTTATCTTTTTTTCGTAATTCGTAACTATATAGTGTAGCAGTTACTTCAGAAAGAGTCACTTCAGTCTTTCCATGGAGTAGAGTTGTTTTAAGAAACTCAAACTCCTCTGGAAGGGACCCCAACAACATCAAAGACAAATCTTCATCTTTGAAAGTCATATCCAAATTCATCAAATCAGCTATCAACTTATTAAAATTGGTGGTGTGTTCATTCATAGTGGTACCTGGAACATAAGTGAAGCGAAATAATCTCTTTTTCATATGAAGCTTGTTCTGACTGCTTTTTTTTTTAAAAATTTCCTTCCATACCTTCCACAATTTACTTGCGGAAACTTCCTTAGAGAACGCATACTTCTGTTCTCTAGAAAAGCACGATCGAATTGTACCACAAGCCACACAATTGATGGCTTTTCAATTTTTTTCATCAATGTCTTCTGATTTCTCTTCTTCAATGGCAATGTCTAGACCTTGCTGAAAGAGGATGTCTAGAACCTCACTTTGCCACATACATGACTCGTACTATCAAAAATTTCCACTGCAAATTTAACATTTGACACAGCAGTCCTTGACCAAATTGACGAAGTGGATGCTGTCTCATTTGGAGTGGATGATTTGTCTGAGTCCTCTGTCCTTTCTGCTTCAAAAAATTATTTAATAGCTAACAAATGTGAAATATAAATAATTCAAGAAAATCTTTTTCTGATGTGAAAGATCATACTAGGCTGCAACCATAGAGATACTTAGAAAACCTTGGCTCTGATACCAATTATTGTGAAAATTGGATTAATTTTTCACCAATAATATGTATAGTGTGTGAACAATTGCACCAACAATTATACTAGAAAAATTTTCAGAAAAAAGAGGTGGGTCATAATGGACACTCTTAAATACCAAGTCTTTCATTAGACAAAATTTTCCTAGACATATAATCACTAGCACAAAATACCAATATAATTATACCAAAAATAGTTATTAAATAATTAATAAAGAGAATATCAAATTTAACGAGGTTCGGCCAATTTGCCTATATCCTCGGACACCACCAATATAATATTATTAATTCAAAGAAGTAATACAAAAAAAAGAGAAGAGAAAAATAAGCCTTATAACCAATTAGGCTTATTTGGAATAATCTTAGCTAAAGAAGGAGGGGTCCTTTTATAGCTTTAGGATCCCTCTCCACATTTTTTAATTTTTCAATGTGGGATAGCCATTTAGCCACTATTCACACTCGCCCAACTGAAAGTTAAGCCTTGGATGTGATCAGAGTGAAGGTGCGTCAGGAAGTAAACCTAGCTACCCTCTGTCCACCGGTCCACCAATACCAGGCCTTTCTCCATCCTCTAAAACGGCATGGCATTTTTCACTTTTTTTTTCTTTTTCTTGATTTCAGTTTGCAATTTAGCATCGTCTGTTTTTAGCTTTTAGAAAGAAAGTCTAAACTCAGAGTACGGCAAGTTATTTTTGTCGATAAAAAGTTTTATTTGATTTTTTAAAAAATTTCCCTTTAGTTTATTAGTTGAATTTTCAAAAGTTTCCCCTTTATTTTATTATTTGAATTTTTTAAAAGATTTTGTTCGATTCATGAAATTCAGCATAAAAATATGTTAATTCCATTCAATTTAAATACTTTTTTTGTTATTATCTTGCTTTGGCCATTATTTTTTTCTATTAAAAATTTATGAGATTTACTACGTGGATGAATATCGATTGAATTGATCAATTTTTAGGAGTTGATTAATCTGATAATTATTTATCTAGTTAAAAAATTATTTTTTAAAATTGACCACTATTAATCAAATTCAGTCAATTTTTTTCAAATTTCCATCCATTTTAATTAACAAAGAAAAAAAAAGCCAAAACTAACCAATTTTCAATCAGTTTAAACCCATACAATAGTTGAGTTGATTGGATCGGTGGTTGAGTCAAAAGAGTTTATCGTTATTTGTTCATCCCTAGTTTACCGAGATTTAGTATCTAGTTTTCAAATTTTTGGCATAACTTTTTTTTTTTATTTCTACGGTTTTCGCTTTTTTTTATTTTTTACAATAAAGTGACATTAATTTTTTTTTATTTTTTTCACTATTATATATCTTTTTATTTATATATTTTTATTCATAAATAATTTTACTAGTCTTATAACTACGACATACATGTAAAATATATAAATATATTCACAACATATAAGAAATATATATGTATTAAATATAGATATACACATAATATATACGCTGCATATATATAATATATTTATTTTTTAAAACATTATTTATTAAGTATATATATATATATATATATTATATGCATATAATATACAAAATAAATACATAATATACATATAATATCTACACAATATATATAGATATTTATATAATATATACACAACATACATGCAGTATATATGTAACATATATACAATTAAACTAATATTTTTTTAACTTTATTTTTTATTTGTATAATATATAAAATTTATTTAAAAATAAATTTAATAATTTTTACTAATATATTTTTGTATATTTTACTTTTTATATAAATTTTGCAAGTGTTATTTCTTGTTTGAAATTAAAATTAAATTTTTTTTATAAAAAATTAATATATTTTATATGTTGAAAATATAATTTAAAATATTAATTTTAATGAAATATATTTATTGAATAAATCTAACTAAAATATTATTTAAAGTAAGAGAGTGTGTGTTTTTTTTTAAAAAAAAACTTTATTTAAATGTGAAATGGGGTATTTTTTTGTAAAAAAAATTATATATATTTTTAATGTTTTTTAAAAAAAAATTTGGGTATGTGTAGTATTTTTTGAAAATAATTTTTTTAAGTCAATTTTATAAATGTCTCTTTTCTATTTCTATCCCTCCTTCTCTCTTCATTTAAACATTAATTCAGCTACTAGAGTTCTCTTTCTATCTCACATTGCCTCATTCATTAATTGTTGTCATTATACTAGCAAATTCTATTACTCTAGGATCTTGGTCTCAACTGCCATTAGAAAAGAATAGTTTCAACATCAGTAAGTTATAGGTTTTGCCCCTTTTTTTTTTTCTTTTTTCTTTTGTTTTTAAACGCATATGTATTTATTTTCGGACAAATGCATATGCATTTACTTTAAGATAAATGCAATTACATTTATTAATTAATAAATACAAATGCATCTACTTGTACGCTGCATTTGTTTTATGCATGTGATGTACAATAAAAGGACATATTTTTGACATAGCAAACTATGAAATCTTTATTTTTTTTTCGTATTTTATTTATGGGTTTGTTATTTTTGTTTTTGTTTTTGGTGTTTTATTGTTGTGTGTAGATTTGAGCATAGATTTTTTTATGATCGTCGAATACTCGATATAAAAAATACACGACCATAATTCTTAAGTACACAACTAGTTATAATATGGGTGTCATATCAATGATATTAAACCACATGATTATATCTCTTTTAATGAATGAATGTTGTTAACATGGATGCCATATTATTTATATGAATGTCACACAGCCATGTGTTTTAACCAAATGGTCATGTGTTTAATAAATGAAAAATGAACATTTAATTTACAATTGATACACTTAGAAGAGTACTTTAACGTTATTCATTGCTAATATTTTTATGAACACAAATGCTACATGGATTAAATTTATCCAAATCAAAAGTATTTTAGGTATTAATTATATGAGAAAAATAATTATTCTAACCTTATATAATTTGAAGGGAATAACAAATGCACTAATGTAGGCTTCTAATAACTAATTAACTCTTATTTATTTAAGATAGTTTATTAAATTAATTATTGTATTTATCAATTTCCGAGCATCTTTAATAATTAATTAAAAGCATAATTAAAATAGTACACGTGATAAAATTACTATTGTGTTTAAATTATTATAATTTTTTCCTTTTAACTCTATTATAAAGAAAAAAAAAACACTTAAAAAGTATTACTTCATAGGCAATATTATTAGATTAACTTTATTAATTGTCCCTAAATTTTTCTATTTATATCATTGATATTTTCAAACTTTATTTTATCTCCATAAAATTTTCAATTTTAATTTCCTTTCATTAAAATTATTAGCTCCATTTTTCTGACAGAAATTATTACATAGACTCTACATGACACTACTTGAAACTACATATATAAAAAAATACAAAATTTCATGTAATTTTTCCATATTCAAATACTTTTCTCCCATGGACGTGCGGGAAAATGACATGATTTGTTTTTTTGGATTCGTAGTTTTACATAACATTACATTGAGTTCACATAATCATTTTTGGCCAAGAATCAGAGTAAAAAAATTCAATAAAAGGAGATTAAAGTTTAGAGATTTTAATGAAAAAAATTAAAATTTGAAAATATTTATGGTATTAAAAAAATTAAGAGATGGCTAGTGAAATTAACCCAAAAGTTTTTTGGCAAAATAGTATAATAGATAAGTTATTAATTTATTAACACTCTAAACTTCAATTAATTTGTTAATTGGTTTTCTTATCTCTTAATATTTTATCTACAGCAACGAAAAAAATAGCCGCAGTAGACGTAATATATATCACCAAAAAATGTATATTTTTAAAAATATTTTATTTTTTTAGATATTTAAAAAAATCTCTCCCAACATATAATTGACATGTGAGTAAGAATAACAATGGGTAGGATATTTACGAAATTTACTATGCCTGAATCTGGGACCATTTAAATTTAAACTATATGTGCCCGTCTTAAATTTATTTATAGTTTTAATTTTACTATTTATATTTATTTCAAACCCATTTAATACTACATATTTATTACTTTATACCCATTTAAATAAAAATTCAAAAATATTATGAAATTAAAACTATAAAATTTTAAATTTCTCAATTAAATAATTATAAATAAAATTTAATACTAATATAATTTTATTAAAATAAATTTATACTACATAATTTTATAAATAAAAAATATAATAAATATATAATTAAAATTTAATTAAATATAACTATATACATAACTGGACTCGGATAGTGGATACACAAAGATATATACACGAATCTTATCCGAACTCGTGATGAGCAGTAAATATATCCAAACTCATTTATAAATTATCTATACTCTATATAAAATAATCGAGACAGATTAAATATTTAAAAATAACCAAGTCGTTGACATTCCTACTTCTGAAACAAAGTCATAAATATTCATTCGTCCTGTTAAATAAATTTTTCCTGCTTTGTTATTGATAAGCTTTTTTAGGACTAGCAAATGATCATTACTAATCTCATGGAAAATTTTTCAATAAAAAATTAAAAAATGAATTTAGTTTAAGTTACTTTATGCCTTAATTTTAATATGAGTTTTTAAATAAATTGATACATATTTTTTATGTCATTAATTTTGAGATGAAGTTAGAATAACAATGAGATGAGAATGAAAAAAAAATTATAAAATTGCATCTAATAAAAAATTGATAATTCATTAGACACATCAATTAAATTTTGGTTTAGTGATAAACTAATTGTGAAGTCATTTATTATAAGATTTACATATCTTAAACTCAGGTTATAGTAAGAGAAATTAAAAAAAAAAACTATAAGATAATCTAAGGAAAATATTGTAAAATAAAAAAGGAGGACTTAAATATTTATTGAACATAATATATACCTTTCAAATCTTTTTGTTCTTTTCTTACCTTGAATTTGATTTCGTCTTTGCTGTATATGCTACCATTTGAAAAAGAACATCAAATAGATAAGAGCCGACGACAAAAAAGGTTTAAAAGAAAAGAAAATTTATTTTATATCATAATTTTTTTAAGATGGTGCCACGTAAGTCCAAAAAAAAAAAACAGTTTCCTGCACCCATGAGTATAAAGTATTTTCACTAATTTTGAATTAAGTATGCAAAAATTACATGTTATATATAAATTAGAATATATATTTTTTTTTTTTTGCCAAGAAAAAGGATTTTATTTATATCTCAAAGAAGGAATACCCATACAATTAGTATTAATGAGCCCTTTTATATCATTGGGCAAAGATTGAAAGCTAGAGAAATTAAAGAAAGTATGTGTTATCCTCCCCATATGTGCAAGCTTATGGGCAATCTGATTTCCCTCTCTAAATATATGAGTGATACGCGAACCTGTGGATTGAAGGAAGCTCAAGATTTCAGCTGAAATGCCATGGAAAACCGGCGGTCTCTATTGATGAAAAATGTCGGCAGCTTGAAGTGAATCTGTCTCGATATGGATGTAAGAGTAACCAAGATTTAAGCACCAATCAATAACGACTTTAATGGCTGTGATCTCTGCAGATAGAGGAGTAGAAGCTCGAATAGGGAAGTAACAAGCTGCCACAAAATTTCCAAACGAGTTCCGAATCACCGCTCCTCCAGCCGAGAACACTGGCGTGAAAGAGGCATCGACGTTAACCTTAAAAGGATGAGCCAATGGCAAACGCCAGTAAAGTAGGGAAGGTTTGCGCTGCATTGATCCAAAACCCGCTGGCAGTAACTCCATTAGCAAATCAAACCTCTTTTTAGCAAATTTCCGAGCTGAGTTGGTAATTCCCCAGTTATATATAGAATGGCAGATGCTGGTGCGAATGTTGGAGATCAAGAAGTCCCCATCTCCCCATGTGAAATTACAAAAAGCACGCCATATGTGCCATAATATTACATGCGGAATAAATCTTCGAATCAAGCCCAACAGGGATTTGGGCTTTGTAACCAACCACCATTTCATAATTTCTAACCTTAATGATAAACAAGTAACATTGGAACTCAAAACATAATTGCCAAAGAATCTCCAAATTTTTTGAATATGAGAACACAAGTAGAAAGTATGATCCAAAGAGCTTTCGGCAGAGAGGCAAAAAGGGCAACAAGAAGGGCCCGAAATACCCATTAGTTGCAGCCGATCATGTAATGGCAGCGCCTTATGAAACACACGCCAGGTGAAAAAAGAAATCTTTAAAGGGAACAGATTATCCCATAGCATGGAAAAGGATAATGTTATACTCTTGTGTTTACGCACCCATTCATGAATGGAAGAGAAAGGAAAGCTAACATCACCTTCATCATTATTAGCCAGAAAAATTTCATTAGCTTCCAGAGTGTCTAAAGCAAAAGAGTGTACCTGACATATTCGCTTCCACGAGCAAGAGTCAATAATTTGAAACTTCATGTCCCCATTTCTAGAGTAATGCCGGTGCATGTAAGAAGCCCACAAAGAATGTCCATACATGTAAGCAATCCAGAGCTTAATAGAAAAAGCATCCTGGATTGAATTCAAGGATCGGATGCCAAGACCTCCTTCATCTGTAGGATAGCAAAGCTTTTTATAAGAGACCCAGTGATGCCGATCATGATTGTGAACACTTCCCCATAAAAAGCAAGCCATTTTCATTTCTAAGATCCTAATGACCTCTGCTGGAATCTTCATAGCTCCCATGATATGAATAGGCATGGAGTTAAGAACATGTTTTATCAACAATAATCTCCCGCCATGAGATAAAAAATGTCTTGTCCATCCCATAAGTTTGAAATCCATCTTCTTTATTAATTCAGAGCAATAGGTTGTATGATTAATCCCTTGATAAATTGGAGCTCCCAAATAAGTGAAAGGGAGAGATCTCTTTTTAATTGTCAAAGAGGATTCTAATCTTGAAATCCCAGAGGGAGAACAATGCTTGGAAACATACAAAGAGATTTTTTAAAAATTAATCTGTTGCCCTGAAGATTCCTGATATTGCTTGAGAAAACCCTTGAAAGCTTTAACACTGATTTGATCACCTCTAATGAAAACCAATAAATCATCAGTGAAAGCCAAATGAGAGACTAAAGGGTAGTTGCGGGCAAGCTTATAGGACTGAATGCGGCCTGAATCAATCAGATGTATTAAACCCCTTGAAAAGCATTCAGATGCGAGAATGAACAAAAAAGGCGAAAGCGGATCTCCCTGTTTCACGCCCCGACCTGGCCGAAAGAAACCATAATTCCTGGCATTCACACAAACAGACAACCTGGTGGATGATAAATGATTCATAATTAAAGTAACAAGAGATCTTGAAAAGCCAAAACGCAATAATACCGCTTCTAGAAAAGGCCATGAAACTCGATCAAAAGCTTTTGCCATGTCAAGCTTGATTGCAATGTTCCCTCCTCTCGCTTTCCTGTCAAATTCATGTATCATCTCATTCGCTAAAAGAATTTGTGAATGAATAGATCTCCCTTTCATAAAACCTGCTTGTTCAAGGGAAATAAGATTACACAAAAAAGGAGTCAGTCTATCAGCAAGGATTCGAGTGCAGACCTTACTAATAAAATTGGATAAACATATAGGCCTGAATTGGTTGAAGCAAGCAGGGTTGTCCACTTTAGGAATCAGAATAATTTGCGAGCAATTGAAAGACCGCGGGATAGGAATGCCAAGAAAAAATTCTTTAACCGCACTACAAACATCCCATTTCACAATCTCCCAGCATTCCCTGAAGAATTTCCCCTCAAAGGCATCTAGGCCTAGTGCACTAGTGGGGTCTAATTTCCAAACAGCTTGCTTTATCTCACAGTCATTGGGAATAGCATTCAAAACCAAATTCTACTCCTCCGAAATCATAGTCGGAAGAAAACCCAGCATATAGGAAAAATCTTGATTAGAATCGGCATCCGCTTGAAAAAGTTTTGTATAAAAAGAAACAGCCTCATCACCAATATCTTTTTGCTGAGAAAGCCAAACTCCCTCTGAATTATTAATGGCCACAATGCGCTGCAATTTTCGGATTGTCTTGACATATGTATGATAGAATTTGGTATTCGCATCACCATCTTCTAACCACTTCAAATGAGCTTTTTGCTTCCAAAACATTTCTTCAATACGCAGCTTACATAATAATTGTGCTTGCTTTTCTTGCCAAACTTGTCTATTAGCAGGAGAGGGATCAAGAACATAACAATTTTCTGCCATTTCCGCTTCGACTTCCGCCTTTTGAACCATAGAGAAAACATTGCCAAATACCTCTTTATTCCAAAGACAGATTGCAACTTTTAATTCCTTCAATTTAATATGTAAGCTTTTCATACTACCTCCATGAAAAGTTTTAGACCAAGTATCTTTAACCATGACCATGAAAGAACTGTGGGAGAGCCACATATGCTAAAACTTAAAAGACTTAGGCACATTTGTCAAACTTTGCTTACACTTAAGAAACAGTGAAGAGTGATCAGAAGTGGCTTTACCCAAATGTTTTACAAGAACCTCATCAAAAGCAGCAAGAAAGGATGGGTTAGCCATGAAACGGTCCAATCTTTCCCATACCCTGCCTGAACTTCGAATACCAGTCCATGTAAAAGAATTATACCCACATGAGGAACATCAATCAAACTATAGCTATCAACACAATCTGAAAAATCTTGCATGCCTAGCAAACAAGGGGAAGATCCGCCTTTATATTCAGAAATATGGCGAATAATGTTAAAATCACCACCGATTATCCATGGCCCTGAATCCACATCAGCAAAAGCTTCTAAACTATTCCAAAGGCAGCGTCTAGAGGCTCTCGAATGTGCTCCATAAATGGAATAAAGTAAACAAAAAGTTTAATTGTATTGCTTTGACAGTAGAAAAAACTATCTGACCTTTATCCATAAAATTAGAGACCTCAAACAAATTATCCTTCCAAAAGAACCACATTTTATTAGTAGAGGAACCAAAGAAACTGGAAAAACGCAATTGCAAAGCAAAAGAGGCCAATTTATCAGCACCAGAAAGAGGCTCAATAATTATTAATAAACCAATATGCAAATCATAACAAAACTTGTGTAGTCGGGACGAAGAGGAACTAATTCCTCTTGTATTCCAGCACAATATATTCATTGTAAAGGAGAAGAAACAGGAGCTTTAGTTACCTTCTTTCTGCCACATTTTTTCTGAGTAACTGGAACAAAATCTACATCCCCATTCGCTGCTTGTAGTTTCTTTTCAATAGACAGACTAGAAGCCTTTAAACTGTCAACAGGTATAGGGTCCAAAATATGATCATCACCCTCTGAATTATGGCCCAAAGAGATCGAATTTGAAGGCGACTCTGGTCTTTCAATATCAGAATGGTTGCCCGGAATAGTAATGTTCCCTTCGGGAATAATCTCAGTGACTTCAGAAATATTCACATGTTTCTGATTATGTGCTAAAACAGAGTCAACATGTGTCTGTGGCAGAAAAGTATCCATTTGTGGCTGCTGAGGCAATGATTTTGCAATGGTTTGTGCATTGGTATCAGATGTATCTTCTAAAGCAATATCATTAGAAGAAGATCCCAGTATAGGTATATCTGGCAATGGGTCCGCAGCAACTTCTGCTTTTTTAGGAATCTCATTATTATCTGCATGAGATGTAACCACATCATTCTGGTCAACTTTTTGTCTCACAACCCACTCTTTCTTTTGTAACACAGCACCAGATTCTGAAACCTTGATCCGCCCATTGTTCAATGTGTCCAAAGCAATCGGTTCAGAGTTAATCCCACAAGAAGACGATGAATGTCCTAATTTTTCACAATGAAGACAGTAATTAGGAAGTTCCTCATAATAAATAGATTGAAAAAACCCCTTTGAACCATTATTAATCCATACTCTTGAAGGCAAATCCTTCGTCAGATCAACCTCTATACAGACTCGAGCTGCCGAAGGATGCAATTTAAGAGCAGTAGCACTATCCAATTTTAATGGGGAACCAATAAGAGAAGCAATATTGAAGAGAGCCTCTTTGTCAAAAAGATGGATAGGCAATCCCTCAAGAGTTACCCAAATTGGCACATAAGGGCTGTCAACATTAGATCGAAAATAAGGTGACCATTTAGAAACCACCATCGCAAAACCATTAAAATACCAAGTGTTTCTCAGCCAGCAACGCAAAAAGTCAACTTCTAAATCAAAATTCAGTAGAACATGGGCAGCATCAATTAAACCCAATCGAAAAGATCCTTTGAAGCCAACCGCCTCCAAAGATTTCTTTAGAGAATTCATTGTCGGCCGACCCCCATTGAAAGTACCAATTAAAGCAAAAGTATAAGGCTTAGACAGAAAAACAACATCCGCATCTGAAAAAGAGATCGAAGGGACCCCTTTATATTTGCCAATATCCGGAGCTGAAATCAGACGATGCCTTGCTGAAGATGAAAACGATCGGGACTCATCCAAGGATGATCCAGCCAAACCATTAACCGCCGTCGCATAAGACCGGACGGCCGGCTCAGAATGAGCCGCTGCCGTTGAAGGTTGCGCAGATTCCGTTACGATGAAGAGAAAGAATTAGGAGAGAGAATAGAGCTTTTTAGAGAGATCGGGTATAAAACCCTAGATATATTTAAATTAGAAAGTGCCACGGAGAGTTCATGTAATTATTTTTGCTAGAAAATAGAGCTAGTGATTTTAATGAAAGAAAATTAAAATTAAATATTTTATTAGGATAAAATAAAGTTTGAAAATATTAATGGTATGAAAAAATTAAAAAAATTGATAAAATTAATTTAATAATATTGTCTTTTAACTAATATTTTTAAGTTTTTTTTAATTCAGTTAAAAGAAAAATTCTAATAATTTAAACACAATAATAATTTTAATACATTCATTATTTTAATTATCTTTTCAACTATCTTAATTAATTTGCATTAAAATAACCAGTTTCAATTAATTTAATATTTATGTTTTCAGTTAATTGTTGAAGATGCTTGAAAATTGGTAAATGTAATTAATAGCTGATTTATTTAACTGTTTTTAATAAATAAGAATTAATTAATTAATCATTAAAAGTCTCTATTCATTTTTTTCTCTAAATTATATAAAATTAAAATAGATATTTTTTTAATATAATTAATACATAAAAATTTTTAATTTGAATTAATTTGATGTATTTAGCAATTCTCAGTAAAATATGTTTTATGATTATATACTTGTAATGTTCATATCATGAATTTGTGTGCGAAATGGAAGAAGTTATTTGTGCACTTTATGAGAGATGTAAATATGTGGATGGCATTAGTCAATTCTCGATGGTGAATAAAGACACTGATTATGACATCTTGAAGAAATTTATTTCTGAAATGTTCAATATTACAACGAATCAAATATTGTGTTAAATCAAAATTCCTATTTACCACTCCATGATATTGTCGATGATAGTTCAATTCAGATATTCCTTTACGTTTCTCTGGAAGATAGAGTCAAACATGCCTTGAATGTTACCCACCATAAGAAAAACGCATATTACCGATAGAAAAAAGTCATCATAATTATTGATAGAAGATTTAAAATAGAGAAAAAAATAAATTTATCGAAAATTTAAAAACTAAATATCAACTGCAAGTAAGATTAGTAGGTAAATATGATGTAAAAAATATGACAACAGTACCAACAATATTTATCTATATATTCTTGGGCTAGTTGATACATAAGGCATGAATAAATGGCACCACCAATTTTAGCATGTCATTATCGAGAGATATGAGAGTCTGTCAGCAATTTGTTGCAATTTGTTGAGAGAAAGTGTATTTTCTCAACGCATAAAATATCATTGGCATATCAATAATCTCATTTATCGAGAGATATATGAGACTATGGATAATTTTTTAAAATATTAAATTTAAGGTACATTTTAAATTCTATAAATTACCGAAAGAATATATATTCTCTTGGTAAAACTATTAATGTCGGCATATTTGAAGTTTTATTTATTAAAAAAATAAGTGAGACTATTAGTAATTTTTTAGAATATTAAATTCAGCCAGCATTTTGAGCGCCATAGATTATAAAGAGAAATATATTCTCTCGGTAAATAAATTAACTTTGGCATATCAGAAGTCTTATTTACTGATAGATATGTAAAGTTGTCGGTAATTTTTTAGAATATTAAATTTAGACGATTTTTTAATGTCACAAATTACCAAGAGAATATATATTCTTTCGGTAAATGAATTAAAGTTGGTATATCATAAGTTGCATTTACCAAGAGATATGTGAGACTGTTTGTAATTCTTTGAATATTAAACTCAGACAGCATTTCAAGCACTACAAATTATTGAGAATATACATTCTCCCTATAAATGAACTAAAATTGGCATGCCAAAAGTTATAATTACTGAGAGAGTATATATTTTCTTGATAAATATAACATCGTGTGATAAAATTACCTACAAATTTAAGTGTTTCTCGAGAAATCATAACCCTAAATATAAAGGTTTCCTCTCCCCTGTGCCATCCCATTTTACAACAAATCGTAGATTTAGCTACGGTTATTTGCTACAATGCTTTTGATAATAGTTAATATATGATATTAGCTATGAAAGCTATGAAATATATGATACATAATTAATTATAATAATATTAGCTATGAAAAGTAGTCTCTAAAAATAAATTTTTAATTTTTGTTTCAACTTTTATTTGTCATAACAATATTTAGGTTTTAGTTATAATCTTTTAACTTTAATAGCACATCAAATATTTTAATCATGGATATGAAATTTTCATAGCAATAACTCTCACTATTAGCCATGAAAATTAGCTTGTGGCTAAATATATACAATAATAGCTACAAAATATATAATTTGTGACTAACTATAATTTTATTTGCTACGAAAATAAGTCTCTCAAAATAAATTATAAACTTTTATTTTAAATTTTATTTGTTGCAGCAATAATTAGTTTTTATCTACAACCTTTTAGCTATAGTAGCACATTAAATATTTTATCCATGGATGTGCAATTTTCATAGTAATAGTTTTCATTATTAGTTATAAAAATTAATTTATGGCTAAAAATATACAATAATAACTATAAAGTATATGATTTGTGACTAATTATAATTTCATTAGCCATGAAAGTTTGCTTGTTAAAGCAAATTTTTATTTCAATTTTTAGTTAATATAGCAATAATTATGCTTTTAGCTATAGTCTCTTAGTCTTGATAGTTAATTAATTGTTTACCTATAGATGAAATTTTGATTGCAATAAATAGGGTTATTAACCGAAAAAAAATAATCATAAATTGTGGTTAAAAATATAGCGACAATATTGAAGTTGATAATCTATAATAATTTCTAATTCAATGATAATTAATCCATGACAAATTAATAGATATATGTATTATATTGTAAGCAAAACCAATTAGAAATATATGATATAATATATAAAATATAATAAAATAATTATGAAACTCACAAATGGCTTCTTAAATATGAAAATACAGAACTCTTGAAAGCTACATGAGTTAGCCACTTGATCATAAGTAAGATGAGAAAACAATTGATTAAAAAATTAATGTGAAATAAGAAAATTATAAATTATAAAAAAATTAAAAAAATTAAAAAATTGCGAAATTGAATGTAAGATATTAGATATTAAAATTTTAAGTCTAGTTAAATGAATTATTAACATTGGAAAGCATTATGGATATATAAATTAAAAAGAATTATATGTGATTAGGTTTATTGTATATTTCATAATAAACAATAGACACCAATTTGTATTTGTGATAATACAATCAAGAAAGGAAAAAAAAAATATAAATAAAGAAACAAATACAAAATGAGGAAGCAAATAAATATAAATTAATTTACAATATTTGCAGGTTAATATGTGCTTAATTTCCTTTAACTCTCCCCCTCAAGTTGGTGTGTATGTTAATGACACCTAACTTACTAAATAAGATTTCAAATTATGTGGAGCTTAATGGCTTTGTGAACAAATCGGCAAGTTGACTTGTGGTTGGAATGTAGGCTATCTGAATTAGTCCTTCTTAAAGCTTCTCACGCACCAAATGACAGTTTATTTCTGTGTTTGGTTCGCTCATGGAATATTAGATTTGATGCTATATGTATGGCCGCCTGATTATCACAAAACAACATCACTGGCTCTGTGTGGTTTATCTTCAAACATGTTAAATCATTTTTCAACCACATAATTTCACAACATGTAGTGACCATAGAGCGATACTCAGATTCTGCGCTTGATCGTGATATCATAGTTTGTTTCTTGGTCTTCCAAGAAATTGGTGCCTTACTAAGCAAAATATAATAACCGATAATTGATCTTCTTGTGTCTTTGCAACGAGCCTAATCAGTATCGCAAAATGCTTGTAACTATAGTAAACCTTCAGACAGTAATAAGATACCTTGTCTAGGTATTTATTTGATATACTTGAGCACTCTGTGAGCTGCTTCCAAATGTGGTTGCCTAGGTTTGTCCATAAACTGACTTAGCACATATATGACATAAGTCAAGTATGGTATAGAACCTTTTGTATGTTGATGCATCCTCCAAAAGTTTTCCATTAGATCGTGTGAGTGACATGTTTTGCTCCATATAAATCGAGAAGGTTTGACACCTAAGAACCTAGTAGCTTCTAGTATTTTTAAGGCATATTTTCGTTGTGTTAAACTGATTTCATATTGTGATCTTGCAATCTCTATGCCAAGGAAATATTTGAGTAGTCCTAGGTCTTTAAGTTTGAATTACTTGGACAAGACAAACTTAGTATCCTCTATGTCCTGCAAATCATTCCTAACTAATATCACATCATCAACATATACAAGTAGTGCCAAAAATTTACCTTGACGACTTCAGATGAATAAAGAATAATCAGATAGAGACTGATGAAATTCTGCGGCTTTGAGTGTATTAGACAACTTAAGAAACCATTGTCTAGAGGTTTGTTTCAATTCATACAATTATTTGTGAAGTTTACAAATATGTTGCTCCCCCTTTTGTCCAAAACTAGAAGGCAAGGACTTGTATACCTTTTCATTAAGGTCAACATTCAAGAATGCATTGTTGACATCTAATTGATGTAGATGCCTTCCACGTAAGGCTACCAGCAAGATGTAAATAGTGACCATTTTGGCCTAAGGCAAAAGTTTCCTTGTAATTGACCTCTTCGACTTGATTATACCTCTTAGCCACAAATCAAGCCTTATACTGTTCTACTGTCCCATCAACTTTTAATTTTATTTTATATACCCACTTGTAACTGATCGCCTGCTTACGGGATGCCAAGGGCACCAAACTCCAAGTTCGATTGGCTTGTAAGGCAGCAATCTCATGTTGCATAGCAGCACTCCATTTTACTTGTTGAACAACTTGTGAAAAACTAACGGGTCCTTTGAGAAGAGTAAGTTGAATAGTATATGCTTTATGAACATGAGAAAGTTTATTACAAGATAAAAATTTAGAAAGAGGATGAGTAGTACTTGAACTCGTGTCCATATTTATGGATGATGTTGATTTGGATGATGAAGGGAGGATCATCCTAATGTGAAAGTCTTATAAATAGTGAGGGTGGGTGGAACGGCCGCTACATCATTGTAGTAGAATTGATGATTATGAGGAAGTGTTAATAGGTTGGGTGTTGTGGCAGAATTGGTGACTATGAGGAAGTGTTAACGGGTTGGGTGAGGGGTGGTGATGATGGTGAGACATGTGGGATGGTTAACATATTTTGTAGTAGGGATGCATGTTCGCTAATAGGTGCAGGTTCAATTATAGGTATAGGTCAATGAGTGATGTAGGTTCAGTGAGGCTTAATTATTCATTTGAGCTGGTAAGTATTGAGGGTACATTTGGGGAAGGCGTATTAGTTTGGGACAAAGATTTCATGTCAAAATTTTAAAGGTGGATTAGCATTTGAAAACAAAAATTTTAGTGTATCAAAATTACTATATGGTGTAGTAGTGTGGAAAGGAAATATATTTTCAAAAAAAGTAACATCTCTTAAAACCATGACCTTTTTCTTGAACCAGATCAAAGACTTGATACCCTTTTTCCCATAAGGATATCCAAGAAAAATGCATCTTGAGGCTCAAAGATCAAACTTTGAACAATTTTGTGCATGAGTAGAAACAAAACACAAACAACCAAATACTCGTAAATGAGAATAATTTGGAAATTTGCTGAATAATTTTTCATATGGGGCTTTTCCTTGAAGAAGAGGAGTTGAATTTTGATTTATGAGATATGCTAAAGTAAGGATAGCATCACCCCAAAAATGATTTGGAAGACCAGCTTGGATGAGCAAAACGCACTAGCAACTCCATTTTATTATGGAGTATTGGTGCAACTAGTTTGATGAATTATCCCTTTTTATGCATAAAAACTATCAAGTTTGAATTCAGGACCATTATCACTATGAATGATTTTGATTTTGGAATTGAATTGATTTTCAGCCATGTTGATTAATTTGATTAGGAGATCCTTAACATCTGATTTATGTTTCATAAGGTAAAGCCATGTTCATTTATTGTAGTCATCAACAATAGTAAAAAAAATATTTTGCAACTAAAATATAAGCAACTTTATAACCACCCCAAATGTTGACATGAACCAAATCAAAATGAGATGTAGTAGTATTGGAAGTCAAATGGAATGGAAGGCTTGTTTGTTTCGCTAAAGGATAAATTAAGCACTTGTTAAGAGTACAAGTTTTGTTTTTGAAATGTGGAAATAACTAAGAAACTTTGGCCGAAGGGTGCCCAAGGCATTAATGCTAAGGAATTGGGTTGGAAGTTTTTATATAATTGCATGTTCCTCTCTTGCCTTGGCTCAGATAGTAGAGACCCTCCCATTCAATTCTCATCCCAATCATCTTTCCCGATCGCAGGTCTTGAATAACACAAAACTGGCTTAGGAAAATAGTTATGTAAAACGAATCAGAAGCCAATTTGCTAATTGAAATTAAATTCAATCGGAAGTATGGGACACATAAAACATTATCAAGAATTGAATCAGAAGATAAAAAAAAACTTTCCCAATGTTTCACCTGTGCTATTGAACCATTTGGTAACTCCACAATATCATCATTAACAGGCTTTGAATATGTAAGCAATTTTTTTATCACAAATCAAATGATTTGTTACTCACTATCTAAAATCCATTATATTCTTCTTGCCATTATATATAAATGAGAAAGCTTTACCTAAAAGTTCATCATGAGTTGAGCAATTAAAAACATTATTTGCAGAAGAGTGTTTAGGCTTCAACATATTTAGTATTTATTTGAATTCTTCTACTGTAAAGGGAAAATTCATCTCCTTTCTTTCAGTAATGTGAGATGCAGCTTCGTTTCTCTTAGAGATTGCTGTATTAAATTCAGCCTCAATCGCTCCCTTTTTTTTGCTGCAATTTTCAGCCTTTTGTCTCTTCTAGTTGCAAAAGGTGCACTTGAGATGTTCATGACAATTTTTGGTGGTGTGGTTTGTTCTATTATACTTTTTCACTACCGCAAAGACAACATCATCTGGTTGAGCATGGTTTTTCCCAGTTGTCACCTTCGATTGTTTCTCATGATGAAGAACCAACAAATATGCCTTGTTCACTATGGGTAATGGATCTTGTAGTAAGGTGTTATTGCAAACACCTATATAGGACTCATTAAGACCCATAAGGAACTTCATGGTTTTCTGCGTTTCTAAATACACAGCCACTTCTTTGATTGATTTGCGAGTGCAAGTTGGAAAGGTGCAAAGTGTATCACGCTTATCCCATAAACCTTTCAATTTTGTGAAATAAGATGCCATTGACACGTTACCTTGCACACAATTATGAATCTCGTTCTCACCATTGAACTGTTGAACCACATTTACATGTGAGAATCGCTCTTACAAATCGAGCCACATATGTCTTGCATCTTTATAGTTGATGAGGTTGCTAGCAATTTCTTTGGATGTTAAACCTAGAAGCCAAGTCTTTGATTAGATTGTTGCAATGATTCTATTGTTGAAGTTTCTAGATCCTTCCCATCAGACTCCTTGATTGATCCATTTATGAGCCCAATTTTGTTTTTAACAGTCAAAGCCACAGTCGTAGAGTGGTTCCATGTGCTATAGTTGTCTTCGACTAGTGGTTGCGCACAAGGATAGCCCTAGGTTGATCTGAATGATGAATGTAAAGCTGATGATTGGGAATATACCATTTAGCACATGAACCCCTGCTCCTCTGATTTTCTCCCATTGAAGTCTGCTTAGGTTTTGTTACATGTTTTTGCTTTGATACCCATGTTATTGCTCTGATACCATAAAGAGAATAGTATGTGATTAGGTTTATTGTATATTTCATAAGAAACAACATATACCAATTTATATTGATGATAATACAATCAAGAAAGGAAACAAATATAAATAAAGAAACAGATACAAAAAAAAAAAAAAAAAAGAAAGCAAATAAATACAAATTAATTTCCAATATTTGTAGGTCAATATGTGCTTAGTTTCCTTTGACAAATAGGGAAAATTCTGCCAAAACCTTATACCTAATGTGACTATGAAATATGGAATTCTTGAAATTATTATTTGAAGAACAGTTTCATAGATTTCATCTTTCCTTTATCACATTAATATAAAATGAAAAATAATTAAAACTAGTATTATATGAAATAACCTAAGTCAAAAATAAGCAAAATTTATCGAGCTTCTTCTAAAAAATGAAAAAATAATTTTCATATATAAAAATTATATATTATATATATAATCTTTTTCATATATAATGAAAATTATTATTCTCTTAGGTTAAAAATTATATAATTAAATTAAATAAATTTCTTATCAACATTGTAAACCATTTTGAATATATGAATTTATAGGTTTAAAAGATATTAACAATTTTATTATCTTGATTTAATAAGTTAATAGTTACATGTTTAGATATGATTAGGCATTCATAAAAATCTCGTGCAAGTATGTCTAACTCTATGTCAGGCTGAGGGCATCCAGCGGTTAGACCTTCTGAGTACAAGTTACTAAAGAGCATTTCTCTACATATGCAATAGATATCACCTTGTTAGATGTTGTTGCACCATTAAATTCTACTCATTCCATTCCAATGGATACTTCAGTTATAGCCCCATCTACTTTCGCTATAATATATGTGGAAGTAGAATCGACAAGTATTGATGTTAGCACAATAGCATCAATACTAAATATGTGTGTCACTCTTATCTAAGTCACTTTCCAAACACAAAAGTAAGTAATTTTTTGTTTTCTACTTTTTTAGAATAGTAAAATTTAATAATAAAGTTGTAATTAATGAATATTGTAAAAAATTACAATAGGATATTGAAGCCATCTAGTAAGTGCTCATGAAAGATTAGGCAAATATTAACTGAGAAGATGAAGCTAACAAGAATTAATTGAAAGTCGGTCTCAAGAGAAATAAAAGATTTTTATTTTGAGAAATTTAAGGTATAACAATTATTTAAATTAATTTGATTAAAATAATTATCCCAAACAGTTATGAATTTAATTATTTAATCAATTTTTTCAAAAATATTTTTCGTGGGAGGAGGCTGACAATTCTTTAATCAAGATTGCCTTTGAGAGGAACGCTATTATTTATTACATTGATATGATAAATGAATGCAAGGAGAAGAGTAAATAGCCAAAATATTTTTGTGATAAGTTATAGGCCGGCCTTTAGGTGTCCTGGGGATCTCCAGTGGGTTGGGCTCATTCTCAAGTTATCTCTCGTAACATGCTTTATATCCTTACTAATGGTTCAGGATTATCTACACATAGGGAGGCAGTAGAACACATTATGAGCATACCCGTCAACTGGTAAGTATAATTTAATTGTTCTTATCTTTTTTAATTATTTTATTTTTTGCTAAATTAATAGGTTATATAATTTTTTTTATTAATTTATCAGGAGGAGCAACTGGGGTAGTTCCCAACTAAGTATGAGCTAGTCATCCACACGCATACTAAAAATCATGACGGATAGACTTTTCATCGATCATTGTTCTTAAGATATACATATAGGTGTATAATTTTTATTTTAGTATTTGCATTTATTTTTCTGTATATTATTTATATTGTATTAATAAATATTTTTTTACAAGACCGCTTTATAGTAGCTCAAGACTAATAGTCTCAGACAAATGAGCTTATTGATGAGACTCAGATGTTTATTAAGGCTGTTGGTGGGCTGGGGAAGAGAATGGTGTATAGGTTGAGCTCTTAATACTTCTTAGATTCCTCATCAATGTTGCAGCAAGTAATGGAGTAGATGAAGATTAATTTTTAGGAGCAGCTCGAAGCAACATGGAGAGAGATGGAAAATCAAGAACTTGAGCATGAGCATGCAATGCGAGAGCATATTTAGAGAGAGTTTCAAGAATAATTTAATCAATTTGTTTGACAATATCAATTTGAGCTACAATATATAACAAATAAACACTCACAAAAAATTATAAAAAAGCAAAATATATAAAACTATATTAATAAAAATTATTAAATTTATTATTTAAATAAATTTTACATATTATGCACATAAAAAATAAAGTTAAAAAATATTAATTTCGTTATGTAAATATTATGTAGATATTTGATAGATGTTTTGTGTATGTTTAGTAAATATTGTAGATATTTGATAGATATTGTGTGTATGTTATATAATTATTATTTAAGTTATCGATATTTTATGTAAAAATTATATGAATATTGTGTAAATATTGTGCAAATATTGTGAGATCAATAAAAATTAAAAAAATTAAATTAAATAAATATTAAAAATATTATGTAAATTTTTAGTAGATATTTGATGGATGTTTGGCAGATGTGGTAGATATTATTTATTTTGTTATGTGTGTATTCTGTATATATTATATATATTTATCTTTTTGTCTGTATATTGAGAATATGACATAAAAATATTTTTTAAATAAAAAAATAAATTAAATTAAAAAATAAAAATCAACATGCAAATCGTAAAACCAAAAGAAAAAAATAGCATACTTTTGTAAATATGAAATTTTTTTTGGCCCGATGCACTCTTTTAAAAAGCAGAAAACAAAAGTTGATATATAATATAATTTTCTCTTTTTCTAAAGATAATTTTATAAAAAGTCTTTTTTATAAATCAAATCTAATTCAGCCAAAATTACTCAAATCGGGCTAGATTTACTGAGCTAATAGGCTGGGTGAACAATTCTAACTACCGATAGCTAATCAGAAGTCCAAAGCCAAAAAGTTATCTATCGTAGATCCGATCCATTCTGATTTGTTTATATAAAATATGAATAGTTTATAAACAGTTTGAGTGGGTATAGATAGTAATTTTACTATCTGTGATATGTTTCGATATATACTTTTAAGTATCCGGTATTCAAATCTAGTTATATATTAATTATATTTTAATTATATTTTATTTTAATTATATAATTATATGGTATGGAATTATTTTAATAAAATTATATTAGTATTAAATTTTTTATTTATAATTATTTAATTGAAAAAATTATATTTTCTCCTCTCTAAAATGATAGAGACACTTTTCATCTCGCACATATTAAGAAACATTTGATTATTTAATTAATGAACAATTTTTTTTCAATAAACTATTTATTTTATTCTCCCTTTATACTAAATAACTATTAAATGTTGCAAATATTAAAAATTAAAATAATTATTAATTAGGTTAAGGTAAATTATAATTTTAAAAATATAAATAATTGAATATAATATTGTTGATTATAAAGTATTTAAATAGGAATATAATAATTAATTAACATTATAACTATAATCTAAATAAAATAATGAGACTATATTTTAGAACAGATAAAAAAGAAAAATCATTATACAATGGAGAAAGTAATTTTATACTTTCATCTTATTTAAATTGTCGCTTTTATAAAAAAAAATTATTCTACTTATATTATTACTTTATAAAATCAATAGAAATTAATTAGTTTTTTTTAACTATAGTCTCATTATTGACGAATTAATTAATGAAGTAAGAATAAAATATTTCTAATATTAATGGATTAATACAAGATATTTTGATCCATTTAAAATAATTTTATATAATATTAAAATAATTTAATAATTTTTTTAATAAATATCAATGAGTTAAATTTTTATATTCAATCTAGTAATTAAATGAATATGGATAATAAATAATATTATGATAAATAAATAGTGTTAAATAAATTTGTGATTTTCATAAATAATAAAATAATAATTATATTCAAATGAGTAATTAAATAAATATATATAATAAATAATATTATAATAAATAAATAGTGTTAAATAAATTTATAGCTTGCACAAATTACACGACAAATAAAATAATAACTGTAATTGGATCGAATTTAAATTTGGATAATTTAGATTTTTTTTAAAAAAAAGAGAGTAATCATCTTAATTACCTCAAGAAAAAATAATTCAACAAACAATCAGAAACTGAGTCCTAAATATGGACATGATTATAGCGATAAGATGCTCTTGCTAGACAATGAGCACCTACATTATCGTGTCTTCTAATCCAACGAACTTTAACTAGTGGAATAGAAGCTAACAACAAAACACAATCAGAGATAACAATTCCAAATTCACTCATGTCCCTAATCTTCGATGAAAGAGCAAAATAAACACTTTCCGAATCAATTAGGATAGTGCCCGCACCATGAACATGTTGAAAAATAAATTGTAAAGTGGAACGCAAGGCCAAATCTTCAGCCATAAATGGAGATGGCAAACCTTCACAGTAGCTTGAGAAAGCACGTAAAAAAGAACCTTCATTGTCTTCAAAAACAGCTCCAAGTCCCACCAATCTTATACTGGAAAACACAGCAGCATCAACATGGCATGTCCACTCCTCCAAGTCAGTAACAGTAGGCGTGGGTTGAGGAATCTGTGCCTGAGACAGTAGCAGCTCAATCTTAGCAAGGTTGAAGTCTTGATAGTGTGCAGATGCAGTCCCACCAACGTTCAAAGGAGACCAATCATAATGATGCCATAGAAACTTGTTCCTAGCATCCCATATACTCTATTTAACATAGGAAATAAAAGCTAGCTTCTCCTTATTATTTTGCTTCAACACCTACAGATAAAGATTTTTAACTGAAAAAATAGTTAGAGCTTCCTACACTCTACATACCCTCCAAACTTCCTTCACTCTATTACACAACAATAATGCATGATTAACATCCTCCTGTAAATCACAATAAGGACAAGTAGCACTACAAAAATATTCGGAAGTTGCGACGGAAATCTGCGACGGACATGTTTCCGTCGCAAATTTGCTACGGATCTGCGACGGATTTGCGACGGAAGGACAAGTTAGAGGAATTTTGAGAAATTGGTCGCAAATCCGTTGCAAATCCGTCGCAGATCTGCGACGAAAATCATTCCGTCGCAAATAATCGTCGCAAAAGTTGGCGCGTAAACTTGGCGCGAGAAAGAAAACACTAAAAAAACCAATTTGCAACGGAGATCTGCTACCGTCTATTGCCGTCGCAAATTTCACTATAAAAATATTCGGAATTTTGAGATGGAAATCTGCGACGGACATGTTTCCGTCGCAAAGTTGCTACGGATCTGCGACGGATTTGTGACGGAAGGATGAGTCAGAGGAATTTTGAGAAATTGGTCACAAATCCGTTGCAAATCCGTCGCAGATCTGCGACGAAAATCATTCCGTCGCAACACTACAAAAATATTCGGCATTTGCGACGGATATCTGCAACGGACTTGTTTCCGTCGCAAATTTGCGACGGATCTGCGACGAAAGGACAAGTTAGAGGAATTTTGAGAAATTGGTCGCAAATCGGTTGCAAATCCGTAGTAAATCTGCGACGAAAATCATTCCGTCGCAAATAATCGTCGCAAAAGTTAGGCGGGAGAGAGACCCGCGTATATTTTTTGGCGAAAATTTTTTTCGTCGCAGATTGGTTGTAGAAAATTTTTTCCGTCGCAAATTTACTACGAATTTGCAACCGATTTGCGACGGCTTCCTAAAAATTCCTTCACTGTGGTAATCCGTCGCAAAACCGTTGCAAATTCGTCCCAAATTTGCGACGGAAATTTTTCGTCGCAGATTTCCGTCGCAAATGCCGAATATTTTTACAAACATAACTTATTTCATAAAGTAGAAATATTAAATAGCTATCAACTTCAGATTTAGTTTCATGATTCTCATTTTGACCCATTATTGCCTTTGCTCCTCTCTCTTTCTTTTTAAACTTCCATTTCTTAATCACTTTCTCATTCTAAATTTTTTTTCTTCTCATTTTTGTTATATGTTTTTTTTGTCTGATCATTTTTGTTATATTTCAACTCTAAGCTTTCCCTTCAAAAAAAAAACTATAATCTTTTGTCTCTTCTCTGTTTTGTTTTTCATTAGTGCTAGATAATACCATCACACACAAGTTTTAAGCTTCATTTTCAAGCTCGCAATTTACTTAAAAAAACAAATCATTTATTACAAATTTTAAAAATTTATACAATTAACACTATTGAATAATTCTTAAATGTGTAAATCTAATATGAACTATATTCTTAAAATTCATATATAATCGAGTCCAACAGATTTATTAATTAGACAAGTTGTTTTATTTCAAAATTTTAAAGAAATTTCATATTTGAAGTTCGAATTTGAGACCTGTAATGGAGGAATACGACAGAGTCAAGGGTATTGCTAATATTATAATTAGCATACTAAACTCTCCCTCTTTTTTGTTATTGTTGCAATTTTAATAAGTTAATGTATGAATCTATAAAATGGTGGTCCAAGTCAAGTAACCTTCCCTGTTAGCTCTTTCTCTTACTGAAAATATGTCATTTTCTCTCTCTATTATTACTTTCTCTCTCTAGAACACGCAGTCACAGTATGTCCAAAGAGCTAGTGCTGCTGTCTCTGCAACTTGCTCCTAAGCTCTTTCTTCTACTACTCAAACGCTGTCGTTTCTTCCTCTCTTTGCAAATGTTCAACTCTGCCTTCTTGTTCCTCTCTCTTACTCACATTTTTTATCCCTCTTTCTCTTTCTCTCTTCGATCCATTCCTTTTTCTCTTATTACAATATACATTCAGGTACTTTCCTTTCCTTCTAGACTCTCTAGATTGGATCACTTTCCTTTTTTTTCTTTCACGTTTTCTTTTTTTAAAAATTTAAGCTGCATTTTCGAATTTTAGTTTCTTCTTCTTCCTCTTCTGTGATTAAAGATTCAAACTTTATAAAATTTTTCACCTGGGAAATAATTGGTTTAATTATATGGTAATTGCTATTTTTGGAAGTTTGATTTGAAATGCAACGAGTTAAGCTTTGGGTTTGTTTGTGGTCTTCAATTCTCCTTTAGCTAGATATTTTCATTTTTTTTGTTCTACTTTTTCTCTCTCTCCCCTCTTTCCCCTTCTTTTTCCTCTTTTTTTTTGTCTACTTCATTTTTTGTTTGGATAATAACCGTGTTTGGTTGCTGGGAGAAATGTGGGAAAGGCAGGATACTAGCATATTGTTGAATCTCAATTTATTAATTTATGGTGTTTGGTGAGAAATTGATTGTTTTTATTGAGCTTTTGTAGTGTTTAATGGTTTGGTTGATGTGATTAGTCCTATATTTCATTTTTATAAATTATATAAAAAAAAATCAACATTGGGTATTTTGTTTTCCGTCCTTACTCTGTTCTCTTAGCCAATCAATAAACCATTAATTTTCTCACTTATTTTTTGTCATTTATGCACTGCTCTAGAATTTCACTTTCATTTGGTTGTCTCCAGCTCCGAATCTGGCTTTCTTTCACCAAGTCTTGCTTTTTATCTTCCATGAGTTTATTTCAGGCTCGGCATAAAAAGGTTGGGGAGAAACCTTTTCTTTCTTTTTCTATCTTTGTACAGGTAAGAAACTGATATTTATCAGCTTGTTGATTTTGTTCATTTATTTGTAAATTGATGTCTGACATCTTGTGGTAGTACATATGCATGAAAATAATTATTTTTCTCTTTCAGAAGTGTTATGTGCATTATATGTTCTGTTGCAGATTGTGAGATTGAGCATTCAAACTGGGGTCCCATCTGAATATACCCGTATGATTTTGCATCGAACTGATAGAGTGGAGAAAGCACCAGAAACAATTCTGATGCAGGAGGTATGCTTCTGCCTAACTTCTAACTTTACACAATTTGTATCAAGAATTTAAAATTTCCTCATCTTTCTCCCGAGTTCGTTTCACATTGCAAATCCACAAAGGTGATAATATATATAAGAAATACGTAATGGTTCTAGAACACCTCTTATTTATTTCCAGATCACCATCTATCCTAGAAGTTATTAATTTTCAAGTGATGAAAAATATCTACATGTGATGGAGCTCAGTTATTTAGTTTCCTGAAAGAATCGCACAAACCAGGTATTCAACAAAATCAATCCACTTAAGCAAGTGAACTCAGAAGCGCAGAAGATCATTTTCCTGGGGAGTCTAGGTGTGGGCTTCGGCAACTTGGCTGCAACAGCAGCAAACATTCCTCCAGGGACTGAGGAAATAAAGTCACCTGAGGCGACAGACATGCTAGTTAAGGTAGCCTCAAATTGTTGCAGCAGGGTGCTTGATAGGTGCTGTTGCATGTGCTTCATTCAGAATTGTTCATATATGAATAACCAATGCTCAATTACTCTCTCACAACTCTGTATTGCTCTCTCTTGCTTTGAATGCCTGAACTGCTGTTATGAGCTTTGTGAATGTAGTTAATTATAATGATGTAAATTGTTGCTGAAAATATAAATTAAGATGCTTGAATTATAATCTACCATTTAAAACTGTTAAATCGTTCTTTCATTCAATATCTAAAAGACTTTTATGGCTTCGGTGCACTCTGCAACACACATTGAATTCAGAAGCTGTGAACTGGTCGTTGCTTCTTTTGTTGATTCATATTCATTCATAAATGGTGTTTCTTAGTCTCTAAGGAGGTTAACTATTAATCCCTCTATGGCCAATATAGTTTGCCATGAAGACTACAATTAAGATATGAGTTTTCTAATTTTCACATGGAGCATAGAGGCGAGGAGACAAAATTGAGTGGATTCATGCATATATTGTTGGAAATAATGATGAAGATATGTGGAGAAGACTTGCCTTGCGTAGCTTATCTTAACTTAACTGATATACGAGTAACTTTTTTGCATCTTCTGGAATTCTTACTCCAATATATAATGTTGAGTCGGTCAATGTTTGTTGTATTCATAGGGTATTGAAATTCTTTCTTGGCTTTTTTTTTTTTTTTTTGCAGTTCCTACTCTTGATACTTGAAGCTCAAACAGGGGTACTTTCCTTGGACACTTCAATTTAGACCAAATCTTGGATAAGTGTCCATTTCAGACACATATAACAAAACTTGGTTCGTGTGTGAACCATAGTGAATGTGATACAAGCATGTTTAAATCTTGTATTTGTTTACCGAGTTAAATAATCTCATTGAATAATCTATGCTCGCAGTAATGACAAATTGACTCATCATGTAAATGGCATTTCTCAAATGCATTTGATATAAGATACAAAGTCAGTTTTCAAAAATGTATATTGATGCATAATCAGTAATAAAATAAAATAAAATTTCTATTTCTTCTGGTTGCAGGCAACGGCGCCAGCGATTCAGACAATAGTTGATGTGAATAAATTAGCAAAGTCAATGCAAAGAGAGTTGGAAAACCTGCACCCGACGACAAACAACTTGTGTATATACAAAATTCCTGAGCAGCTACACGAGTTGAATGAAAAAGCCTACACACCACGGTTAGTATTACTTTGTTAACATGTATCATATTATTCTTTTCATTTACTCTTTTTAATATTATTTGCAGGTTAATAATGATGATGCAAGTCATGATTCAATGGAAAATGATAATTGAAGATCTATATTGTTATTTTCAAGATATATTATGTAATATCCCTAAGTGTGCTTAGAAGTTATGATAATGTTGTTATTATTGAATTGAGTGTGTGATTGATAAGTGGTAATTATGTTGTTTGAAGAAAAGCATTGTGTAGAGTGAAGTGTATATGTTGTGTATATGGTCGTATATATATAATATAAGTTGGTCAAAGGGGCTTGGTCAAGGGAAGAGGATATTTTATTTGTGATTGTGAAATTACCAACATGGGCTTGTAAAAGACAAAGGTTTAGTTATATGGTTGAGGGTAGTTTAGTAATTTTCTTTTGGAAGGGTATTTAATGCCTATTGACTTTGTGTTTTCTTCATCATTTCTTCTTCTTCTTCTTGTTGATGGCCGGCTCACTCAAAGACAAAGGAAAGCAAGAGAGCAAGTGATGATTTTGGAATTTTAAGTTCAAAAGTGAAGGAAGATCTCAAGTATACAAGTTGGAATTTCAAGAATTTCATGATTTTAGTAAGTTTTCTCTTGTTTGCCTTTGTTATTTTTGAAGATGTGTGTGAGTTGAGTTAGGGTTATTGATAGTATGATTAAGTGTGTTGATGATTTGTTGATTAGAGTTGTGTTTAGTGAATATTTTTCTGTTTTACAATTAGTAAAGGCTGTGACTTGTATGATTTTTAATTAATTATAGAAAAATGTTCTTGAAGTGAATTTTTGATATGTTGTGCCTCTATAAGTCTAGAATGACTGAAAAATATGTTGATTCGATTTTGGAATGGTTATGAGTTTAGAAAGATTATTTTTATTAGACCTGTTCCAGCAGGTACCTTAACTGAGACAGCTATATTTTGGGATTTTTAATAAAATGTAGAAAAATCATATCCAATTGAATTTTGGATATGTTGTTTCTTAGTGAGTCTAGTATTTGAGAAAAATAATTTGGAACCACGTTGATTGAATTTGATTTATGGAATTCACAAAGTTCAGAACTGCTGCCAGGATGCAGGGCAATTGGGGCAGTCTGGTTAGGTGAACTATTTGACCAAGATTTTGTGTTCAGTTTGATCTGAAATTTTAAAGGAATGATTTTAAGATACAAAACTAAATTCTGTAAAAATTTTAGAATTTTTAGTAAAGTAGATTATTTTATACAATTTTTCAAAATAAGGATAAAATGGAGTCTAAAACCAGAATGTACTATTCATATGGTCATTTTGCTTATATTCCTTTTGGATTAGGTTGTGAAGAGGTTGAATTGCCCTAATTTGTGAAGTGAAGAACTATTGAGTGGAGAAGAGTTTAGAGTGGTGTGAAATGTTATTAAGGTAAGTACCAATGTTGCAAGATGGCATTGTTAATGCATATCACTAATGTATTTTGATGTGTTTATATCATTAATGATATGTATATATATATAATTGTGTTATGGGAAAATGAAAGATGTGAATGATTTGATGAATATTAATGTATGAGAATACAATTGATTGAGTATAATTAAATAATGTTAGGTAAATTATTACATTGTTAATCTAATGTGACTTGTATAGTGTGAAAGAGAAGAGGATCATTCAACAAGGTATGAGCTATGCAAATTTATTATGATAAACACTTTTATGAAGAATTACTTTAATGTACTTTGTAATGTTATAGCAATGATGCTATATGTATAATGTGAATCATGTGATTGAATAATGATATGTTCATTTGGTTAATGTAATTGATGTTGAGTATTATAATGATGATGCACATGATACTATATGAACAATACTATGTTTTGTGTATTATGAATCTTGTGAATTGTATTGTGCTATATAAATAAGGTACTTTGTAATGTTATAGCAATGATGTTATATGTATCATATGGATTGAGATAGGATATGTTGTGAAGCCATTGTAATTGGCCATGATGATTCAAATGTGAGATGAAGCCATTGTGATTGGCTATGATGATCTAATTGAAAAAAACAAGGCATGTTTGCCTAGATGATAATGAACATTGAGATTGAAATTGATAATGAAACAATAAGTGAAATATGTGTTTAATGTGTTATTCAGTCTTCAGAGTTCTGGGTTTGGAGGCATGCCTATAAAATGAAAAAGGTAACAGTCTTGCCGGGTTGAGGATCTCTTCAAATTGAGTTGAATTGAGGTCCAAGAGACTAGATCTGTTACACTATGAGAATTGTGAATATGAAATATATGATTGGTAACAGTCTTGCCGGGTTGAGGATCTCCTCATGATGAGTTGATGGTCCAAGAGACTGGGTCTGTTACACTATCCATGGATAGAAATATTGATATATGATGCCTACGGGCTTGATGATTATGATTATAGACCAAAGCAGTAACTCTGAACTCTGAATAACATAGTGGTGTCTGTTGGGCCCGAGTCTGTCTTTGTTATCAATGTGATATACAAATGTTGAAAGAAATGGATAATGAAATCTTTGGTATACTTCATTGGACATGTGATTGATGATATGTAATATGTGCGTTGAAATATTGATTATGAGCACTAGTGATGAATCATTAATGTTGAATTGTGAATAAAGAAATGTTATGATTGGTATGATGTATAATGTGTGTATTAGCATTGATTGTGAATTCAATTGATGAATTGTGGTTGATGACAATGATTGTCTTAATTGGAAATGTGACTTATGATTAGTATGATGTATAATGTGTGTATTGAGATGTTGATTGTGAATATTAGTGATGGGTTGGACTTGGTAGAAATGCTATGTTTATATGTGTATAAGATAGGAGATTAGTTGAAAGATATGAAAGGTGCAAATGAATAGGGATAAACTTAATAAGAACTAAAAGTATATGGAATTGAGATATCTTTATATGTTAGTGTTTCCATGATATATGTTTGTATTTTATATTTGTACTACTAAGCTTTCGAGCTTAGCGCGGATGTATTATCGCGCAGGTAGCTTGGTGGAAGATATGAAGTCTTTTGGTAGGCCACGAGAAGAGTAAGATTTTGTCGAGACCAACTAGAGGGTAATGCATACATGTATCCACTTTAAGTATGTTATATTATATGTATAAATGAAGTTTTGATAAAGACAATAATTTGTAAGTGTTCTTTAAATTGACCTATTATGGTTTGAATTTTGTTACAGGTATTGAAAGGTAAAAAAAAAAAAAAAAAGTGGCATCCTTATACTTTATATACTTACTGTATGTATACTAGGTATATGTATAGTATTTATATGGAGTATTAGGGTGTTACAATTATTTTGGTATCAGAGCTTAGGTTCGAGATTCTCGGCCTAAGTAAAATTAAAAAGAAAACGTTTTGAAACGCTTAAAATGAATTAAAAAGAAGAGTTTTGAAAATGAAATTTGTAATACATGCATATGCATTCACACCTAGGTTGGTCTCGGAGGTGGCATTATATGATTTATAGTATATCTGTGTTATATGAGATGGATGTTAATGTGTGAATGATATGATGTTATGAGAAAATTGTTTTGTTGTAATGTGAGATGTTGAGGCATGATTACTTAACTTGCTTGTGAAAAAAGAAATGAATTTTTAAAAAAAATATATTGATAAGTTTAATGAACGGACCTATCTGTCTCCTGCGGAACCATGCGGACCCATTGGAATGGGCAACCGAACTTGGACAACCGACCTGGTTTGGGAAGGGTACGTATATAAAGTCATAGTTGTTGGCTATAATGATAAATTTAAATGAGTATAATGAATGATATGAATTTATATAAGTCTAATTGATAATTAAAAATGGAAATTTATGCAAGTAAAGTGAAGTGTTAAATGTGTTGAAGCATAAAGAAATGAAAAGGAAAATAATATTGAATGAGTTGATTAGTAAAGACAATGTATGATTATTTAAAGTTTGGGGTATATATATAAAGTTAATGTATTGTTTAAAGGAAAAAAGAGATGATATTGGTTATGTAAGAATATAAATTGGTATGGTTATTTTAATGTAAACATTGTGAATTCAAGGTTAGAAATGTGAGATGCTTGGATATTGTGAAAGCTCATGGTAATGGTAATAATACGTGATATTTGAGATTTTTCGAAATGAGCTTAATAATTGGGGAAGAAATATGTGTTGATATTGCTTTATGATATATATATATATCCGAGATGTTTTTAAAGTTGATTTTAAGAAAAGATGAGTTTGGTAAATTGAAGGTTTAAGCGAAGTAGTAAGTTGAAAAGTTAAAGTTCTAGAAACTGATAAAGATTGATTGGATATTGATGGTTTAATGTATATTCAATACCTGAGCCAGGTGAAATGATTAATATTGCACATGAAAGTATTATGAATTAAGTAATGTGATTGATGGTATGAGAATTTGTTTTGAAGTAAAAAGAGAAATAGATAAGCAAATGAAAAGGAGCTATTTTAAGTCATTTTATTGCAAAAAAAAAATATATATATATATATATTAAATGTTTTTTTTAAGATGAAAGTAAAAGAGATGTCACATTGGGAATGTGACCAAGATGGATGTGAAGTGTTATTATAGTCAGAATATATATTTGTAGTGTGATTAAATACTTTTTATCATATTGGAAGAATGAGAATAATAGTATTTAAAAGAAAGTGATAAACACTAAATTTGTAGTGAATGTATGAAAAAGGAAAATAAAAATCAGAGCATATAATTAAGTGTATAGGAGCTATTAGGCTCAATGTGTATATTATTAGGTGTAATGTACATATGTATAAATATATGAGTAAAATATATATATACGTTGAATGGTAAACAAACGGATATAAAGATGATATATTAAATGCATTTCAAAATAAAGGTGAGAGAGATGTCACCTTAGTAAGGTGACTAAGAATTTGTGAAGTATTATTATGGTTAGGAAATATATATGTGTTGAGTTGATAAATAATTTAAGTTATGTCAAAAAGGGGTAAGAATGATGTTGATTAAGGAAAAGTAATAAATGTTAAATTGTGTTAAAGATATGTAAAAGAGGAATTATATATAATTGTATGACTATGTGTATACATGTATGGAAAATGTGGAATGAGCTTTTCGATATGAATGTAAATGAAAATGTAAGAAATGTGGAAAGCAAGTCATATTGTGAATGTGACCTAAGTATGTGAATGTGATATAATTATTTGTTTAGTGGTGTGGAGAATAATAGGGCATGTATCAGTGGATCTATGAGAGAATAGGTTTTAACCTATGTAGAGTTAGATTATGGGATGAAATGGAGAGTGAGAAAGGACTCAAGTAACACTAGAAGATGAAATTGTTATGATAATAACTGAGTTAAACTATCATATAATGTTTCCTGGATTAAGGATTTTGTTTGTAGAAATTCTATATGTATAAGTATATAATAAAAAAAAAGTATACTGTATGAAAAGTGTTACAAGAGATAAATTAGAAGTGGAGTAATAAATGGAATTTGTATATGATTAAATGTTGTGTATAAAGATGTTATAGATAATATTGTTGATGTGAGTTAGACTAATGATAATCGTATGTTCAAGAGAAAATTTATGGAGATGGAGTTGAAATGTGTTAACTCTTGGTGTAGTATAAGTGTGGAGAATGGATATATAATTCTGGTGATACAACTAAATAGTGTAATTAAAAAGTTTGGATACAGAATAATCGAGAAACAGTATTGATTTATGAGTTACAGGTGTGTGACCATTCATCTCCTATGGCTATATGATTTGGTTAGTATGTGTAGCCGGTTAATTTTAGTATCCATAAATTTGGGACTGAGACAATATGACTGTAATACAAATTGGTGAGATTGAAAATTTTGTTTAAGAAGCATAGTTAAAAAGTTATTATAAGATTTGGTGGGAACTATACTAATATGATTTGAAGTGATTTGTTATCACAATAATTTGATTGAATATGGATTGGAAGAGATCAAGAAATTGTATATAAGTTTGCCCTAATTGAATTAGATCATATATACATATATGAATATGGTGCAATTTCATGATAAGTTAAATAAATTAATCATTGGATGGAATTGAACAAGATGGGAAAGTGGATATATTGTGTAAGATAAATCAATTGATCTGGATTGGATTAAGATTATGAATTATTCTTGAGATTTAATATCTATAGTTGTATTAAGAATGTAATTATTTACATGGCAATGTATATGATGTAAAATATTAAAGTGTGAATGGACATGAATGAATGGAGTCATAGTAGTTATAAATCAGGATAAAAAGGGAAAAGATTGGTTATTTATAAAATAAGTTGAAAGGTAATGTATTAATATGTAAGTTAAGAGAAAAGCATGCTAAAGAGGTAACTCCATTTGTGGAAAATAAGGATCTTGTTATCCATTGAGGGATTGATAAATGTCTATTTAGACGGTGATTGTAATGATGGGATAATTAATGCTAAGACATAACCAATGATTTTTAAGGTTAAAGTTAAAAGAGTAATCATAAAGAGATGAAGGAACAATATATATTAAATATAAAGATTGGATGAAGTATAAGTGTACTATAAAATGATCTGATTCTGGTATAAAGATAGTAATAGGAAGTGTACTAAGTTTTTTTGAATGTTTGATCAATGAAGTAACAAGATATATAAACCTATAGAATGATGAGTTATCGAATTTAAAGAAGATTGTTGATTCTATAGGAAAGAGTTGAAGTTATATGATTTGGTGACATAGTAACTTAAACATATAATTAACTTCATATGGAAGTTAAGATAGTATGTTGTTAAGAATCAATTGTTACGATATTGATAATTTCGAGGATGAAATTTTCTTTTTAGAGGGGGAGAATTGTAATATCCCTAAGTGTGCTTAGAAGTTATGATAATGTTGTTATTATTGAATTGAGTGTGTGATTGATAAGTGGTAATTATGTTGTTTGAAGAAAAGCATTGTGTAGAGTGAAGTGTATATGTTGTGTATATGGTCATATATATATAATATAAGTTGGTCAAAGGGGCTTGGTCAAGGGAAGAGGATATTTTATTTGTGATTGTGAAATTACCAACATGGGCTTGTAAAAGACAAAGGTTTAGTTATATGGTTGAGGGTAGTTTAGTAATTTTCTTTTGGAAAGGTATTTAATGCCTATTGACTTTGTGTTTTCTTCATCATTTCTTCTTCTTCTTCTTGTTGATGGCCGGCTCACTCAAAGACAAAGGAAAGCAAGAGAGCAAGTGATGATTTTGGAATTTTAAGCTCAAAAGTGAAGGAAGATCTCAAGTATACAAGTTGGAATTTCAAGAATTTCATGATTTTAGTAAGTTTTCTCTTGTTTGCCTTTGTTATTTTTGAAGATGTATGTGAGTTGAGTTAGGGTTATTGATAGTATGATTAAGTGTGTTGATGATTTGTTGATTAGAGTTGTGTTTAGTGAATATTTTTCTGTTTTACAATTAGTAAAGGCTGTGACTTGTATGATTTTTAATTAATTATAGAAAAATGTTCTTGAAGTGAATTTTTGATATGTTGTGCCTCTATAAGTCTAGAATGACTGAAAAATATGTTGATTCGATTTTGGAATGGTTATGAGTTTAGAAAGATTATTTTTATTAGACCTGTTCCAGCAGGTACCTTAACTGAGACAGCTATATTTCAGGATTTTTAATAAAATGTAGAAAAATCATATCCAATTGAATTTTGGATATGTTGTTGCTTAGTGAGTCTAGTATTTGAGAAAAATAATTTGGAACCACGTTGATTGAATTTGATTTATGGAATTCACAAAGTTCAGAACTGCTGCCAGGATGCAGGGCAATTGGGGCAGTCTGGTTAGGTGAACTATTTGACCAAGATTTTGTGTTCAGTTTGATCTGAAATTTTAAAGGAATGATTTTAAGATACAAAACTAAATTCTGTAAAAATTTTAGAATTTTTAGTAAAGTAGATTATTTTATACAATTTTTCAAAATAAGGATAAAATGGAGTCTAAAACCAGAATGTACTATTCATATGGTCATTTTGCTTATATTCCTTTTGGATTAGGTTGTGAAGAGGTTGAATTGCCCTAATTTGTGAAGTGAAGAACTATTGAGTGGAGAAGAGTTTAGAGTGGTGTGAAATGTTATTAAGGTAAGTACCAATGTTGCAAGATGGCATTGTTAATGCATATCACTAATGTATTTTGATGTGTTTATATCATTAATGATATGTATATATATATAATTGTGTTATGGGAAAATGAAAGATGTGAATGATTTGATGAATATTAATGTATGAGAATACAATTGATTGAGTATAATTAAATAATGTTAGGTAAATTATTACATTGTTAATCTAATGTGACTTGTATAGTGTGAAAGAGAAGAGGATCATTCAACAAGGTATGAGCTATGCAAATTTATTATGATAAACACTTTTATGAAGAATTACTTTAATGTACTTTGTAATGTTATAGCAATGATGCTATATGTATAATGTGAATCATGTGATTGAATAATGATATGTTCATTTGGTTAATGTAATTGATGTTGAGTATTATAATGATGATGCACATGATACTATATGAACAATACTATGTTTTGTGTATTATGAATCTTGTGAATTGTATTGTGCTATATAAATAAGGTACTTTGTAATGTTATAGCAATGATGTTATATGTATCATATGGATTGAGATAGGATATGTTGTGAAGCCATTGTAATTGGCCATGATGATTCAAATGTGAGATGAAGCCATTGTGATTGGCTATGATGATCTAATTGAAAAAAACAAGGCATGTTTGCCTAGATGATAATGAACATTGAGATTGAAATTGATAATGAAACAATAAGTGAAATATGTGTTTAATGTGTTATTCAGTCTTCAGAGTTCTGGGTTTGGAGGCATGCCTATAAAATGAAAAAGGTAACAGTCTTGCCGGGTTGAGGATCTCTTCAAATTGAGTTGAATTGAGGTCCAAGAGACTAGATCTGTTACACTATGAGAATTGTGAATATGAAATATATGATTGGTAACAGTCTTGCCGGGTTGAGGATCTCCTCATGATGAGTTGATGGTCCAAGAGACTGGGTCTGTTACACTATCCATGGATAGAAATATTGATATATGATGCCTACGGGCTTGATGATTATGATTATAGACCAAAGCAGTAACTCTGAACTCTGAATAACATAGTGGTGTCTGTTGGGCCCGAGTCTGTCTTTGTTGTCAATGTGATATACAAATGTTGAAAGAAATGGATAATGAAATCTTTGGTATACTTCATTGGACATGTGATTGATGATATGTAATATGTGCGTTGAAATATTGATTATGAGCACTAGTGATGAATCATTAATGTTGAATTGTGAATAAAGAAATGTTATGATTGATATGATGTATAATGTGTGTATTAGCATTGATTGTGAATTCAATTGATGAATTGTGGTTGATGACAATGATTGTCTTAATTGGAAATGTGACTTATGATTAGTATGATGTATAATGTGTGTATTGAGATGTTGATTGTGAATATTAGTGATGGGTTGGACTTGGTAGAAATGCTATGTTTATATGTGTATAAGATAGGAGATTAGTTGAAAGATATGAAAGGTGCAAATGAATAGGGATAAACTTAATAAGAACTAAAAGTATATGGAATTGAGATATCTTTATATGTTAGTGTTTCCATGATATATGTTTGTATTTTATATTTGTACTACTAAGCTTTCGAGCTTAGCGCGGATGTATTATCGCGCAGGTAGCTTGGTGGAAGATATGAAGTCTTTTGGTAGGCCACGAGAAGAGTAAGATTTTGTCGAGACCAACTAGAGGGTAATGCATACATGTATCCACTTTAAGTATGTTATATTATATGTATAAATGAAGTTTTGATAAAGACAATAATTTGTAAGTGTTCTTTAAATTGACCTATTATGGTTTGAATTTTGTTACAGGTATTGAAAGGTAAAAAAAAAAAAAAAAAAAGTGGCATCCTTATACTTTATATACTTACTGTATGTATACTAGGTATATGTATAGTATTTATATGGAGTATTAGGGTGTTACAATTATTTTGGTATCAGAGCTTAGGTTCGAGATTCTCGGCCTAAGTAAAATTAAAAAGAAAACGTTTTGAAACGCTTAAAATGAATTAAAAAGAAGAGTTTTGAAAATGAAATTTGTAATACATGCATATGCATTCACACCTAGGTTGGTCTCGGAGGTGGCATTATATGATTTATAGTATATCTGTGTTATATGAGATGGATGTTAATGTGTGAATGATATGATGTTATGAGAAAATTGTTTTGTTGTAATGTGAGATGTTGAGGCATGATTACTTAACTTGCTTGTGAAAAAAGAAATGAATTTTTAAAAAAAATATATTGATAAGTTTAATGAACGGACCTATCTGTCTCCTGCGGAACCATGCGGACCCATTGGAATGGGCAACCGAACTTGGACAACCGACCTGGTTTGGGAAGGGTACGTATATAAAGTCATAGTTGTTGGCTATAATGATAAATTTAAATGAGTATAATGAATGATATGAATTTATATAAGTCTAATTGATAATTAAAAATGGAAATTTATGCAAGTAAAGTGAAGTGTTAAATGTGTTGAAGCATAAAGAAATGAAAAGGAAAATAATATTGAATGAGTTGATTAGTAAAGACAATGTATGATTATTTAAAGTTTGGGGTATATATATAAAGTTAATGTATTGTTTAAAGGAAAAAAGAGATGATATTGGTTATGTAAGAATATAAATTGGTATGGTTATTTTAATGTAAACATTGTGAATTCAAGGTTAGAAATGTGAGATGCTTGGATATTGTGAAAGCTCATGGTAATGGTAATAATACGTGATATTTGAGATTTTTCGAAATGAGCTTAATAATTGGGGAAGAAATATGTGTTGATATTGCTTTATGATATATATATATATCCGAGATGTTTTTAAAGTTGATTTTAAGAAAAGATGAGTTTGGTAAATTGAAGGTTTAAGCGAAGTAGTAAGTTGAAAAGTTAAAGTTCTAGAAACTGATAAAGATTGATTGGATATTGATGGTTTAATGTATATTCAATACCTGAGCCAGGTGAAATGATTAATATTGCACATGAAAGTATTATGAATTAAGTAATGTGATTGATGGTATGAGAATTTGTTTTGAAGTAAAAAGAGAAATAGATAAGCAAATGAAAAGGAGCTATTTTAAGTCATTTTATTGCAAAAAAAAAATATATATATATATATATTAAATGTTTTTTTTAAGATGAAAGTAAAAGAGATGTCACATTGGGAATGTGACCAAGATGGATGTGAAGTGTTATTATAGTCAGAATATATATTTGTAGTGTGATTAAATACTTTTTATCATATTGGAAGAATGAGAATAATAGTATTTAAAAGAAAGTGATAAACACTAAATTTGTAGTGAATGTATGAAAAAGGAAAATAAAAATCAGAGCATATAATTAAGTGTATAGGAGCTATTAGGCTCAATGTGTATATTATTAGGTGTAATGTACATATGTATAAATATATGAGTAAAATATATATATACGTTGAATGGTAAACAAACGGATATAAAGATGATATATTAAATGCATTTCAAAATAAAGGTGAGAGAGATGTCACCTTAGTAAGGTGACTAAGAATTTGTGAAGTATTATTATGGTTAGGAAATATATATGTGTTGAGTTGATAAATAATTTAAGTTATGTCAAAAAGGGGTAAGAATGATGTTGATTAAGGAAAAGTAATAAATGTTAAATTGTGTTAAAGATATGTAAAAGAGGAATTATATATAATTGTATGACTATGTGTATACATGTATGGAAAATGTGGAATGAGCTTTTCGATATGAATGTAAATGAAAATGTAAGAAATGTGGAAAGCAAGTCATATTGTGAATGTGACCTAAGTATGTGAATGTGATATAATTATTTGTTTAGTGGTGTGGAGAATAATAGGGCATGTATCAGTGGATCTATGAGAGAATAGGTTTTAACCTATGTAGAGTTAGATTATGGGATGAAATGGAGAGTGAGAAAGGACTCAAGTAACACTAGAAGATGAAATTGTTATGATAATAACTGAGTTAAACTATCATATAATGTTTCCTGGATTAAGGATTTTGTTTGTAGAAATTCTATATGTATAAGTATATAATAAAAAAAAAGTATACTGTATGAAAAGTGTTACAAGAGATAAATTAGAAGTGGAGTAATAAATGGAATTTGTATATGATTAAATGTTGTGTATAAAGATGTTATAGATAATATTGTTGATGTGAGTTAGACTAATGATAATCGTATGTTCAAGAGAAAATTTATGGAGATGGAGTTGAAATGTGTTAACTCTTGGTGTAGTATAAGTGTGGAGAATGGATATATAATTCTGGTGATACAACTAAATAGTGTAATTAAAAAGTTTGGATACAGAATAATCGAGAAACAGTATTGATTTATGAGTTACAGGTGTGTGACCATTCATCTCCTATGGCTATATGATTTGGTTAGTATGTGTAGCCGGTTAATTTTAGTATCCATAAATTTGGGACTGAGACAATATGACTGTAGTACAAATTGGTGAGATTGAAAATTTTGTTTAAGAAGCATAGTTAAAAAGTTATTATAAGATTTGGTGGGAACTATACTAATATGATTTGAAGTGATTTGTTATCACAATAATTTGATTGAATATGGATTGGAAGAGATCAAGAAATTGTATATAAGTTTGCCCTAATTGAATTAGATCATATATACATATATGAATATGGTGCAATTTCATGATAAGTTAAATAAATTAATCATTGGATGGAATTGAACAAGATGGGAAAGTGGATATATTGTGTAAGATAAATCAATTGATCTGGATTGGATTAAGATTATGAATTATTCTTGAGATTTAATATCTATAGTTGTATTAAGAATGTAATTATTTACATGGCAATGTATATGATGTAAAATATTAAAGTGTGAATGGACATGAATGAATGGAGTCATAGTAGTTATAAATCAGGATAAAAAGGGAAAAGATTGGTTATTTATAAAATAAGTTGAAAGGTAATGTATTAATATGTAAGTTAAGAGAAAAGCATGCTAAAGAGGTAACTCCATTTGTGGAAAATAAGGATCTTGTTATCCATTGAGGGATTGATAAATGTCTATTTAGACGGTGATTGTAATGATGGGATAATTAATGCTAAGACATAACCAATGATTTTTAAGGTTAAAGTTAAAAGAGTAATCATAAAGAGATGAAGGAACAATATATATTAAATATAAAGATTGGATGAAGTATAAGTGTACTATAAAATGATCTGATTCTGGTATAAAGATAGTAATAGGAAGTGTACTAAGTTTTTTTGAATGTTTGATCAATGAAGTAACAAGATATATAAACCTATAGAATGATGAGTTATCGAATTTAAAGAAGATTGTTGATTCTATAGGAAAGAGTTGAAGTTATATGATTTGGTGACATAGTAACTTAAACATATAATTAACTTCATATGGAAGTTAAGATAGTATGTTGTTAAGAATCAATTGTTACGATATTGATAATTTCGAGGATGAAATTTTCTTTTTAGAGGGGGAGAATTGTAATATCCCTAAGTGTGCTTAGAAGTTATGATAATGTTGTTATTATTGAATTGAGTGTGTGATTGATAAGTGGTAATTATGTTGTTTGAAGAAAAGCATTGTGTAGAGTGAAGTGTATATGTTGTGTATATGGTCATATATATATAATATAAGTTGGTCAAAGGGGCTTGGTCAAGGGAAGAGGATATTTTATTTGTGATTGTGAAATTACCAACATGGGCTTGTAAAAGACAAAGGTTTAGTTATATGGTTGAGGGTAGTTTAGTAATTTTCTTTTGGAAAGGTATTTAATGCCTATTGACTTTGTGTTTTCTTCATCATTTCTTCTTCTTCTTCTTGTTGATGGCCGGCTCACTCAAAGACAAAGGAAAGCAAGAGAGCAAGTGATGATTTTGGAATTTTAAGCTCAAAAGTGAAGGAAGATCTCAAGTATACAAGTTGGAATTTCAAGAATTTCATGATTTTAGTAAGTTTTCTCTTGTTTGCCTTTGTTATTTTTGAAGATGTATGTGAGTTGAGTTAGGGTTATTGATAGTATGATTAAGTGTGTTGATGATTTGTTGATTAGAGTTGTGTTTAGTGAATATTTTTCTGTTTTACAATTAGTAAAGGCTGTGACTTGTATGATTTTTAATTAATTATAGAAAAATGTTCTTGAAGTGAATTTTTGATATGTTGTGCCTCTATAAGTCTAGAATGACTGAAAAATATGTTGATTCGATTTTGGAATGGTTATGAGTTTAGAAAGATTATTTTTATTAGACCTGTTCCAGCAGGTACCTTAACTGAGACAGCTATATTTCAGGATTTTTAATAAAATGTAGAAAAATCATATCCAATTGAATTTTGGATATGTTGTTGCTTAGTGAGTCTAGTATTTGAGAAAAATAATTTGGAACCACGTTGATTGAATTTGATTTATGGAATTCACAAAGTTCAGAACTGCTGCCAGGATGCAGGGCAATTGGGGCAGTCTGGTTAGGTGAACTATTTGACCAAGATTTTGTGTTCAGTTTGATCTGAAATTTTAAAGGAATGATTTTAAGATACAAAACTAAATTCTGTAAAAATTTTAGAATTTTTAGTAAAGTAGATTATTTTATACAATTTTTCAAAATAAGGATAAAATGGAGTCTAAAACCAGAATGTACTATTCATATGGTCATTTTGCTTATATTCCTTTTGGATTAGGTTGTGAAGAGGTTGAATTGCCCTAATTTGTGAAGTGAAGAACTATTGAGTGGAGAAGAGTTTAGAGTGGTGTGAAATGTTATTAAGGTAAGTACCAATGTTGCAAGATGGCATTGTTAATGCATATCACTAATGTATTTTGATGTGTTTATATCATTAATGATATGTATATATATATAATTGTGTTATGGGAAAATGAAAGATGTGAATGATTTGATGAATATTAATGTATGAGAATACAATTGATTGAGTATAATTAAATAATGTTAGGTAAATTATTACATTGTTAATCTAATGTGACTTGTATAGTGTGAAAGAGAAGAGGATCATTCAACAAGGTATGAGCTATGCAAATTTATTATGATAAACACTTTTATGAAGAATTACTTTAATGTACTTTGTAATGTTATAGCAATGATGCTATATGTATAATGTGAATCATGTGATTGAATAATGATATGTTCATTTGGTTAATGTAATTGATGTTGAGTATTATAATGATGATGCACATGATACTATATGAACAATACTATGTTTTGTGTATTATGAATCTTGTGAATTGTATTGTGCTATATGAATAAGGTACTTTGTAATGTTATAGCAATGATGTTATATGTATCATATGGATTGAGATAGGATATGTTGTGAAGCCATTGTAATTGGCCATGATGATTCAAATGTGAGATGAAGCCATTGTGATTGGCTATGATGATCTAATTGAAAGAAACAAGGCATGTTTGCCTAGATGATAATGAACATTGAGATTGAAATTGATAATGAAACAATAAGTGAAATATGTGTTTAATGTGTTATTCAGTCTTCAGAGTTCTGGGTTTGGAGGCATGCCTATAAAATGAAAAAGGTAACAGTCTTGCCGGGTTGAGGATCTCTTCAAATTGAGTTGAATTGAGGTCCAAGAGACTGGGTCTGTTACACTATGAGAATTGTGAATATGAAATATATGATTGGTAACAGTCTTGCTGGGTTGAGGATCTCCTCATGATGAGTTGATGGTCCAAGAGACTGGGTCTGTTACACTATCCATGGATAGAAATATTGATATATGATGCCTACGGGCTTGATGATTATGATTATAGACCAAAGCAGTAACTCTGAACTCTGAATAACATAGTGGTGTCTGTTGGGCCCGAGTCTGTCTTTGTTGTCAATGTGATATACAAATGTTGAAAGAAATGGATAATGAAATCTTTGGTATACTTCATTGGACATGTGATTGATGATATGTAATATGTGCGTTGAAATATTGATTATGAGCACTAGTGATGAATCATTAATGTTGAATTGTGAATAAAGAAATGTTATGATTGGTATGATGTATAATGTGTGTATTAGCATTGATTGTGAATTCAATTGATGAATTGTGGTTGATGACAATGATTGTCTTAATTGGAAATGTGACTTATGATTAGTATGATGTATAATGTGTGTATTGAGATGTTGATTGTGAATATTAGTGATGGGTTGGACTTGGTAGAAATGCTATGTTTATATGTGTATAAGATAGGAGATTAGTTGAAAGATATGAAAGGTGCAAATGAATAGGGATAAACTTAATAAGAACTAAAAGTATATGGAATTGAGATATCTTTATATGTTAGTGTTTCCATGATATATGTTTGTATTTTATATTTGTACTACTAAGCTTTCGAGCTTAGCGCGGATGTATTATCGCGCAGGTAGCTTGGTGGAAGATATGAAGTCTTTTGGTAGGCCACGAGAAGAGTAAGATTTTGTCGAGACCAACTAGAGGGTAATGCATACATGTATCCACTTTAAGTATGTTATATTATATGTATAAATGAAGTTTTGATAAAGACAATAATTTGTAAGTGTTCTTTAAATTGACCTATTATGGTTTGAATTTTGTTACAGGTATTGAAAGGTAAAAAAAAAAAAAAAAAAGTGGCATCCTTATACTTTATATACTTACTGTATGTATACTAGGTATATGTATAGTATTTATATGGAGTATTGGGGTGTTACATATTATTTATAGTAGTGTTCTTAACACTTGTATAGTTAAATTGTAAAATATTTTATTCTATTGAAGATTAATAAAAGAATTATTTTTATCAATGTAATTAGTGTTTTTTTAGATTGTGTTTAAATGTTCCAAATGTATTTATAAAGTTCTCATAAAATTAATTGATAATACAAATAGTTCCAATAAAAATCAATATTAAATTACTACGGATTTGCTACGAATCTGCGACGGATATTTGAAATCTATGACGGAATCTGCGACAGATACTGCGACGACAATCTGCGACGGAATATGTGACGGCAATCTGCGACGGAATCTGCAACGAATTTGCGATGGAAATCTATGACGGAATCTGCGACGGAAATCTGCGACGGAATCTGCGACGGCTGCCCTTTACCCGTGAAAATTTAAGCGCGAGATTTGCAACCGCCGAGTGGTTGCAAATCCGTCGCAATCTGCGACGGCCTGTCGCAAATTGAAAATTGCGACGCCTTTTTTACTAACGGATCGTATTCGTCGCAGATCGGTCGCAAAACTTGATTTGCGACGGATCTGCGACGGATTCTGTCCGTCGCAGATAGCGTGTTTTTTTGTAGTGTAGCATCCACATTCACTCCCCTCCTCAACCTCGATCTAGTAGGCAACAAGTCACGTAATGTTCTCCAAATAAAATCTCTAACTTTTGGTGCAACATTCAACTTTCATATGCTCCCCCACCCCTCACCTTCTACATTCTCACCACCCCTACCCAACACCCTGAACGCCAGATAATAACAAGATTTAACACTAAAATTACCATTCTTATCATAGTGCCAAATTATCTCATCCTCCACATCCCTAATACTTAGAGGAATATCTAATATAGTTTGGATATCTCTCAAAGAGAAAAGATTGATGATCTTTGCCACGTCCCACTGCCTCTCGCCCTCCACCAAAAGATCTTTCACCAATAGATTGTTATCAACAAAAAGACTATCATCCTTGACATGAAAACCCCCTTCGATAGGTAACCAAGGGTCCTTCACAACATTAATACAACCTCCATTCCCAACCCTCCACCTAACTCCATGTTTCAAGACCACATTAGATGACACAATACCCCTCCAAACGAAGCTAAGGTTATAACCCGTTTGTGCATCAAGCAACCTCCCATCATGAAAATATTTAGATTTGAAAACTTTATAGAGGAGATATTAGGTGAAGTCAAAAGACGCCGCCCCCATTTCGCTAACTTGGCCACATTGAAACAATGAAGATCCCTAAACCCCCATTCCCCCATCTTTTTTATTACCACACATGCGATTCCATGCCAACCAATGAAGCTTCCTTTCACCACCCCTCGAACCCCACCAAAAACTATTCATCATTTTTCCAACTCATTACATAAACAAAGAGGCAATTAAAAAATACTCATACAAAATGCCGGCAATGCCTGAATCACCGACTTAATAAGCACCTCTCTCCCGGCTCTGGAAAGGAACTTGTTAGACCAACTATTAATACACTTCCACATTCTATCTTTCAGAAAAGCAAAGACTTGTCTTTTATTCCTGCCAATCAAAGAAGGTAACCCCAAATAAGAACCACCTTCGAAAGAATCAAACACTCCAAGAGTATTGCAAATATCTTCCTTCACACTCCTACTAGTATTGGGGCTGAACGTGATGCCAGATTTCTGAAAATTGATGGATTGGCCAGAAGCAGTCTCATAGTAAGTCAGTATTTCCTTTACATTAGTTGCTTCAGCGTTTGAGGCTTTAAAAAAGAAAAGCGAGTCATCCGCGAAAAATAAATAAGATATTTTGAGACACCCACGACCAGCTTTACCACCATGAATTCTACCCCGCCTTTCCGCTTCTAAGAAGAGAAGCGACAAACCTTCTGCACACACCAAAAATCAATAGGGCGATATAGGATCCCCTTGAAGTAAGCCTCTTCCAGGAGTGATAGACCTAACAATATTCCCATTAACAAGCACCGAATATTTGACAGAAGTCATACACATCTTCATCCATTTAACCCATAAAAAATTAAACCCCATTTTCATAAGCATGGCACAAATGTAATCCCAGCAAACCTTGTCGTAAGCTTTGCTGATATCAATTTTCAGTGCACAATTACCACATCTACTTTTGCTAGTCCTTTTGAGGTTATGCGTCATTTCGAAAGAAACTAGTATTGTCAGTGATAAGCTTCCCAGGTATAAAAGCAGACTGATAAAAGGAAATAATTTTCGGTAACAGAAGCTTGATTCTATTCGCTAATATTTTAGACACTATCTTGTAGAGTATAGGTCTAAAATCAGTAACTAATTCCGGTCTATCTTTCTTGGGAATCAAAACAATTAAAGTATCATTAAGAGAATTCGGGAAAATATCGCTTTGTAGCCAGGAGTTGCAAGCAATCACAAAATCCTCGCCAATTAAAAGCCAAAATTTCTGAAAAAATGTTGGGTTCAAACCGTCCGATCCGGGTGCCTTATCGGGACTCATTTGAAAAATCGCTACTTTTGCTTCTTCTAACGTGATCAAATTTGTCAGCATTATACTATCTTCAACTCCAATAGTATTTCGAACTAGCCTCAACATAGGCTGATAGTCTGCATCATTATGAGCAAATAGCCAATTAAAATAATCCTTAAGTAGACGTTGTTTCTTATATTCTTCTTCAACCCACTGCCCAGCTTCATTCTTCAGTTTATCAATGGTGTTCCTGCATTTCCTAGCTTCGATTTTAGCATGAAAATACTTATTGTTCCTATCGCCATGCTGCAAACAAAAATTGTTTACTAATCTGCCTCCTCCTAGCATCCTCCTGTGCTAAAATAGTACCCCTATTCTCTTGTTAAATCAGAGTTGTCTGCAAAAGGGTCAGCTTCTCTAGCAAAATCAATAGCGCTTCAAATTTTCCTTCTTCTTCCAAAATCTCGAATTTCTGTCCACACCCCAACTTTGCAAAGCTTCAATACAAGAATTCCTACGGCTCATTAAATCAGACCCCATAGTAGAGCGCCAACTATCTCGAACTACTCCAACCAGTTCATCATCATGAAGCCAAGCATTATCAAACCGAAACCTCTTCTCCATACTTCAAACCCCACTCCCAACAGTCGAGACTAACAATGGATCATGATCCGACGTTGGTGAAACCAACGTAGTCGTAGAAGTGTCCTGAAATAATTGAGATCAACTACTATTAGCCATAGCACGATCAAGCTTCTCAAGAGTGATAATCCGACCAAACCTTTTCAAAAACCAAGTAAATTTATACCCTTTAGCAGGGATATCACATAAATCACTCTCCACAATAGCCTTCTTAAACCCAATCATCAGATATCTAGGATATCTATTTCCACCAATCTTTTCCAAATCAGCTAATAGATTCTTAAAGTCCCCAACACATAACCAAGGACCATTATGTCGATGGGATAGCGATTTAATTAAGTCCCAGGATTCTTGCCTTCTATTTCTTTTCGGAACCCCATAAAAACCCGTAAGGTGCCAAGATATACCCGAATAAAGAATCAAAGCATCAACACAATTATTTGAAAAACCTGAAATAGAAACATCCACCTCACTTTTCCATAGCAAGCCTAAACCTCCACTTCTTCCAGTACAGTCTACCGAGAACCAAGAATCAAAATGTAATAAAGAACAAAGATCAATAAGCTTTGTTTTATTAACTAAAGTTTCACAAAGGAACAAAATAACAGGGTGATAAATTGCAACAAAATCACATAGAGCTTGTATTGTCTGAGGGTTGCCAAGTCCTTGACAGTTCCATGAAAGGACCCTCATTGCTTTCGGCCATCCTGCCCCACAGGATCGGCCGATAAATGTTTCTTCGACTTGTTGATGGTCGAATTATTACCACATGCAGAATCAATGTTTCTTGAAATGGCAAAGGTAATGTGAGTTTTAGGAATAACTCTTTGTCTCTTTTTGGTCTCATCAATAGCACCCAACTCCACATCTTCAGCTCCGCCCACTTCTTTATCTGAGCCCACTTCAAAAAAATCAGCCTCCATACTGTCGGAGTTCCCGCCTTCATCAGAATTTGAGTTTGTGCAATAAAAAGAATTTCAAAAAAATCCTCACCACATTGTTATCTCCTCCCATAACTAATTCTGAAGATCTAGCCTTCCAATTACCCGAAATTTCAGCTTGCCCAAATGAATGAATCCAAGAACTTTGCCTTATTGCTGAACACCTCGCCGGAGCATGAATACCCCAGGCCAGAACCAACTCCTCTTTTGGTTTAAGTAACTGAAGATCACGGAAAGACTTTGTATGACCAATACGACCACAGAGGGAACAGACCATGAAAACCTTCTCATATTGAAAATGTACATACGAAACTTCACCAGTCACAGCAACCAGTTTCTTCTTACGCTTTAGAGGTTTTGTTATATCCAATTTCACCTTAATACATAGAAATTCAAAATCGACTTCCATGGAAGTCTTAAAATCATAATCCAAAAAAACACCAAGGAAATCGCCTAAAAGTCTAGCTGTTCCTTCATCCACGCTTTCAGTTGGTACATCTCTAATTTGAACCCATATATCAGCATACGAAAGAAGTATTTCCAGCGGATTTTCACCCCTTTTGATCTCTTGCCAAGCAAGAAGATGTTTGTTAAACAGCCAAAGGCCACCCGATACAGCCCTATCCATGTCAATATGATTATAAAAAAGGAATAGAAATCGTTTGGCTCCCACTTCCTGGACATCCATACCTCCTAAGGGATGCCGAAGATATGCTAATGTGTTCTTTATCGCTTCGAAATTGATCCTGCTATAGGTGAGAAACATATCAACCAAACAAAAATTATAAAGGTTAATGGGAGAAATATTAGGTTGATTTGGGAGAGAAAGCCCAATCTCCTCCTCTTCATCAATGGAAAGTTGGGCGAGATCAGCTTTCATGGCTAAATAAAAAAGAATCCGATTAAAAAAAGAAGACTACTATTTTGCAGAGGAAAGTTGGACATTCTCCATTGCCCTTGCACTGTTATTAACTCGCTCACTGATAATTTAGATTTAAATGGTTTAAATTCAGATAGTACTATTTTTGCGGGCAGCCTGCCGTTGACCCACCTAGTCTGTTGTCATCTTCTTCTTCCTCCATTTTTTTTTCTCATTAAGCCTTCCCTCCAAAAGTCAACACATCTCTCAAAAGCTTTTGACATTACACGTCTCTCCACCATGAACCAGCAGCCCAAACCGGACCTTCCTCTCCCACAACTCCCATCTCTCCGTATTCGTCCCTCTTCCCCATCTCGCATCACCACCCCCACCACCGCTACCCAACGCCGCATCGCCATCGTCGTCGATCTCAGCGACGAGAGCGCTCATACCGTCAATTGGGCTATCAAAAACTACCTCCGCCCTGGTGACGCTATCATACTCCTTCATGTCCGTCCGACTTCCGTTCTTTATGGCGCTGATTGGGGCTCAATCAAGCTTCACATCAATTATAATAACGATAGTGCCACTCTTGACGAAAGTGATCAACAGAAGCTAGAAGATGATTTCGATAATTTCACTACCACAAAAGCCAACTCCTTGGCACAGCCGCTGGTTGACGCGGAGATTCCATTCAAGATTCACATAGTGAAGGACCATGACATGAAAGAGAGGTTATGTTTAGAGGTGGACAGGTTGGGTTTGAGCGCTGTGATAATGGGGAGCAGGGGTTTTGGAGCGGCCAAGAAGAATTGTAAGGGAAGGTTGGGAAGCGTTAGCGATTATTGTGTGCATCATTGCATTTGTCCGATGGTGGTTGTGAGGTATCCAGATGACAAAGATGGTGGGAATGACGGGAATGCTGAAAAAGAAGGAAGTGTGAGAGGAATTGTTGGGAAAGATGTGGAGCTTCACCCTGTGCCTGAGGAGGACCAGGAATATCATGATGCTTCTGATGAGCAAACAGGTTTGGTCTTTTTCTTTCTCCTAAACTTCTTTGTTTCTTATAAAAGATGCATTTATTGGTTTATGATCTTTATATTGTTCAATTTCCTCTTGGATGATCAATTAGCATCTAAGATTTTTGGCTAATTTTCATGGCTATGCTTGCTGGGTTAGAAACTAACATATTTTGTTGATATTATGGAGTCTTGTGCCGTTTTATGTTTGACTAATTGATTGGGTTTTGTTAGCGATGATCAATATGAGTGGCAATAGAGTTCCTCAATAATGGCAATGTAATTTTCTTATTTGCTATATGTTGTTTTGGGTTTGAAATAAGGGGAAGAGAAGAAAACTGCAAAGTCTTCTTTCTGCTTGAATAATTGGTACTATTTGACTTTGGTTTAATGGAGGATTCTGTTTTTATTTGTGTCAAACTATATTTGATTTTCCTCCTTTATTGAAAATATGTTGTACAATATTCTTTATTGGCTTCTGATTATTTTTCAAAAGAGTAGGCTGTTTTTTTTTAGAGATACTTAATTGATCCTGTTTAGGACTGTTCCGAATATTTTTGTTATCGAATCCAATCCTTTCTTCTTCTTCTTCATATTCACCTAATGGAGTTTTTTTTTGACACTCATCTTTAGGCCAGAATTCCAAAGGGTGAAAATATGGTTATTTGCTTACTTATAAAAGTAAGCAAATATATTTGTGTATTGCTTAAACTGCACTCTTAAATCTATTTTTTGTGGCATGTACTGCATTATAATCACTTTCCATCTTCTTAACATCCTTTAATATGTTTGCTAATTAGAATCTTTGGCATCACATCTCCAATGCATTTGCTTTAGATTTTAAAGTCTCTAGCCGTGTTGTATTCTATATACCATTAATATATTTAAGGTGTTATAACAGGGCTATATTTGTGCTAGGTAATGATATATAGGTGTCAAAAGTTTTACTGTGGATGGAAATTTCTACTCTTCCCTAATGTCATAGACTCATAGCTATTGGAAACTGTTGAACTTTTAGAACTTGATGAACAACATTAACAAAACCAAAAGACAAGTAACAAAATCGAAGGAACACTCGTTTATCTGATCTAAAATTGCAGATCATGTGCGTACTTTAGACCAAAAAATTAGAACTTCACCTCAACTATAGTGCTTCATGTCTGGCATTTTGCTACTACCAAGCCAATATGGAATAAATTTAGACCTAAGAACTTTTTAAGTCTGTGCATATCAAACTAGCAATTCGCCTAAGACATATATGAACTTCTTGAGATTATGAGGCAGAATCTTTGGCTGTTGAACTGCGGTATTTTATATCATCCATTCAGCCAAATTTCAACATGTGCTTTTTTACGTTTTCTCTGTAGATATCTTCCTAATATATTAAGGGAATCATGTCAAGTAACATACCTGTAATTATTGTCATTTGTTATTTAGGTTTTTAACTTTCTTTCCCCATCTATTGTATTTCATTTTTGCTTAACTATTCAGTTAGTGACACTGGTACCTAATAAATTATTAGTTCAAGATAGGTCAATGAGCTATTTTTTAGCACATATCAGCACATATATCGGACATAATGATAAGAAGAGGGATAACCAAGTGTAAAACATATAGAAATATTTAGGAGAGATCTTTTGCTATAATTTAGGGATTCTTAATCTAATTTCCACATTAGGTGTAGAGACTTTTGTATATATGTGCATCATTGTATATTGATGAAATATGAAATACAATGGATTCAATATTCTCTTTTTCTTCCTCTTCTCTGTTTCTATATGGTATCGGAGCCAAAAGTTAAACCCTAGTTTTGCATATTCTCTTTCTTCTTCTTTCTCAGTATGTGCTTTTGTTCTTCTTGGAACTTTGCGTCTCTCTTCACCACTTAAGGGTGAATCGTAAACCTCACTATCACTCCCAGGAGAAGCGCAGCCCTAAGATCGGCCGGTCCTCAGAATCCAGTTGTTAGAATTACTTTGTGTGGATCGCACGTGCCAAAGAACCACCGATGCCTTTCTTCACGTGCTAGTGCGTGGACGTATGTACTCCGGTGATGGTTCCTCTGACCTTCTCTGGCATTGCAATCCTCTTTCTGTCTTACTTTCGTCCTCACCCAACCATTCCACTGCATATCTAAGGGCTTTTTCGGCATAAATCCCATGCCATCTCCTTGGATTCGCTGGATTTTTCTTCCAGCTTTCAAGTATTGGTTTGCTGTTGTCTCTCTTCCTTCTATGATGGCTAAAAACTCAAAAAAAAAAAAAGTTCTATTCATTCTCTTTTTCCTTCTAATTTTCCTATCATTACTATTTTTAAACTTGAGTGTGGGAAGAATTATATATCATGGACTGCTTTTGTTGAACTTTGGTTTATGGGACAAGGATGTGAAGATCACCTAGGTATGGATACTTTAGATATTGATGAAAAGAATAGGGTTGCTTGGCTTAAAACTGATGTTTAATTATGTAATTTCCTATGGCATTAACTAGAACTATGCTTTTTACTTTGTTTTAGTCATGTAAAACCTGTTATAAAGTTTGGACTAAGGCCAAGACTTTCTATACGAGTGATGTGCAAAGAATATAAATATTGTTCACCTTCAACATCATAAGATATGGCTGGATATCTGGGATAGGTTGAAACTTTTAGGGATGGATTTAATTCACTCATGTCATTATTTGAAAATGTCCATACTCAAGAAAAGCAAAGAGACAATTTTTTTATGGTTTTGGCCTCGATAGGACTTATATCGGATCTAAGTTCTATAAAAATCAAATTTTAACAAGCCCTACCATTATTCCCTTGGAAAATGTGTTTGTTAGACTTATGTGTGTTTCTTCGCATTGAACACCAAATAATGAGATAAAATCATTTATTTGACGGCTCGGACTACGTTTGAGAATTCACAAAACAGAAAAGGAAGAAAATCACATTGTACCTATTGTGATAAGGGTGATCATACTCAAGAAAATTATTGGGCTTTGTACGGTCGACTATTGAGAAACAATCAGTTTAGTAATAATCAACCTACAACTCATATTGCTCAAAGGAGATGGCCTACTTCCTTTATTGGATGAAGGTAGTCCATAGTCCAATTTCATTATATTGACTGTAGCATATTGCAATAATTATCAATAATATCAAGCTGCACAACAATCTGGAGGCTCCCACTTTGGTAAATCTTTTGTTTGTCTCACTGAAAGTTCTCCTTTTGGACCTTAGATTCTAGACTCCGTTGCATCTTATTATATCTCTAGTAACAAAAGCTACTTCTCTACTCTCATTTCTATAATGATTCATCTATTGTCACTTTTGTTAATGGTTCACTAATTACAGTTTAGGATATGGGGCATGTCCAACTTTTCCTGTCAATTTATCTGACAAATGTCTTATTTGATCCTGAATACCCACTAGGAGTGTGCACGGGTCGGGTTTGATCGGGTTTGAGTAAATTTATGAACCGAATGAACCCGACTAATAAAAGAAAAATTGAAACCGAATTTGACCGAAGGATTGTAATATTTTGACCAACCCGCGCATATTTGGTTTTGGTCGAGTCCACTTGGATTAGTTCGGATTGGGCCTTTTTAATGGGCCTTATGTTTGGACTTGGTTTCTTTTTTTTTAAATTATAATATCTGAAAATGACAACTTTAAGCTAAATTTTAAGTCTTTCAATTCGGGTTGGGCCCATTTAATGGGCATTGTGTTTGGACTTAGTTTTTTTTTTTTAATTATAAATTCTAAAAATGACAACTTTGAGCTTAAATTTTAAGTTTATTAATTTTCAATTTTATTATATTCAATTTTATTCTATCTTCTTCTGACAATGAATGGTTTGCCTAGACTTTGTGAGCCTCCTGTTAAAAAAATATCATTTTAATTTTTAAAAATTAAAACTAAATAAGTAAAATATCATTTTAATTTTGATTCAATAAGTGAAATCTTGTTTTTCTTTCAAAACTTTTCTGCTGAAGTGTTTTATTACAATTTATACATCATAATAGAACTTTTAACACATCATAAAATAATTTTTTATTTTACAATTTGTTCATTTTTTTCATAAGAATATTTTTCTTATCAAGAAAAATAATTGCATCGAAACTTGCTATGGAAACAAAATATCACAGCATCAAATAAGAGAGTGATACAAAATATACAATATCATTATCATGTGTGATTGAAGAAACATACATAAATACGATTGTTGTTCCCAAAACGTCCAAATGCAACATATGAACATCATGGATGCATTGGTTTTAAGGAGAACATTATTTTACCTCCTTGCCAACAAAGTCTGTCACAAAACAAAATTGCAACTTTATTCATATGATAAAATCCAACATAGAATCACAAGTCAGAGATAAAACGCATATCTACCAAAAACAAATAAAAAAACTAACAAAGAAGGTGCCAAAAAGACAAGAAATTCGCTTATATATGTGAATCATTTACTCGAGAAATAGAATAATTCATTCTAAAGATATATTAAGAGGGTGTTTCTCAAAACTTAAAATCTGGTCAAAACTGATTATAAGTAATTTTTAGATTATAAGTTGTTTATTTAAGTGTTTCTGAAAACTTAAATAGTAGATTATAATCTGATTTTAATCAGTTTTTTAAAAGTTGAATTTTGCTACTTTTTTTAAGCACTTATTTTTTAAGCAGTTTTGACCAAATAAAAGACCATACTATCCCTACCTAATCTTCAATATTCCAAATAAATTTTATTAAATAAATTTTATTATTATTAAATAAATTTTATTATTATTATTATTATCAAATAAATTTTATTAAATAAATTATTATTATTATTAAATAAAATTTATTATTATTATTATTATTATTATTGCAAAATTATTATTATTATTGCAAAATAAATTTTGAAAAATAAATTATTATTATTATCAAATAAATTTTATTAAATAAATTATTATTATTAAATAAATTTTATTATTATTATTGCAAAATAAATTTTAAATTGACATTTAAAAAATTATTTTTATACAATAAATAAACTCAGGGATAGTTTGGTCATTTTGACAGTTTTTGCAATTAAAAACTGATTATAAGCTGATTTTACAGAAACACTTAACTGATTATAAATTAATTATCAACTGATTATTAACTAGTTTACAGAAACGCTTAACTGCTTATTTTTAATCTGATTATAATCTAAAAATCACTTATTCACAATAAGCTGAAAAGCTCCAGTTTTGAGAAACACCCTCTAACAAGCACCTCAATATGAATAATGCATATGCAGATCTAAAATAAAAATGCTAAAATAAACCAAGATCCACATACACAGATGCATAAAAATTAAAAAACGTTAAATCAAAAAAAAATCTCAAATCTAAAGCAAATACTAGTTACTGCAAAAGAAAAAATGAGAAACACCAAACAATAACTGAAAAAAAAAAACTAAAATACACTAAAAACAAAAAACACAACCAAATCTATAAAATCCATAACAAAATTCAAATTTTTTTTAGCAACTATAGTACCCAGATCTATAAACAAACCCTAAATAAGATATGCATATTTATAATAACCCAGAAAATAATACACCCAGATGTATAAATAAAAATAAAAAAAATATGAACTAAAACAATAAAAATAAAAAATAAAAACACAAACTGTGGAATTTTAATTGGTAAAAAGTATAATTTTCAGAGGACAAACAAAAAGCGAGCTTCTTTGTTTCGTCTGAGATAGTCTAGTGATTTATTAAAACACTTTCATCTTTGAACAATCGAAGAAGAGATAGAGAAAAATGTAGAAATGGAAGATATTTAGACAAAGGAAGGGATGAAATTTTGCCACAAGAGAGGAAGACTCTGGAGAGTAGAGATTTTGGGGCAGAAGGGAGAAAGAGGTTATCAGAAGAAGAGAAGCCTCTAGAGAAATTTGAGAAATAAGTGTGCCGCTAGGATTTCTTCTTTACTTATATATATATATACACACTTATTAATATATATATAGCAAGTTTCGGTCTGGTACGGGTCAATACGAAACAAAAAACTTCAAATTGACCTACCACCCAAACCTGACCTCTTATAAAAATCTCAACCCAATATTGCCCGAAAATATGCAGCAAACCGACTGAACCCACATTTAAGTATGCGGGTCGGTCGGTAATGGTCGAGTGATAATTTTTTGCATAGCCCTAATACCCATATAATTTTGTTCCAATTAGCAAATTAACAAAAAGCCTCAATTATTTTATTATCTTTGTAGCTAATTTTGTTATTGTGTAGGATCAAAGTACGGGAAGGATAATTGGAACAGGACACGAGTCACAAGCATTGTACCATCTCTATCATCCATGTCCACCGGTTGCCTTCTCTTCTACCCCGACCGCCGAATTTCTTCACCATCGCCTTGGTTATCCGAATCTTAATAAACTTTAGAAGCTCGTTTTCAGTCTTTCCACTTTATTTTCCTTGAAGCGTGAGTCATGTCAGCTTGAAAAATAAACTCGTAATTCCTTTCTCAAACGAGTCAATAATAGAGCTACATTTATGTTTGATTTAGTTCACGTAGACATTTGAGGTCTAAGTTAAGTTAGTATAACTATGAGATTTCAGTATTTTATTACATTTATTAATAACTTTTCCTGTTGCACATGGGTGTATTTAATGAGAAATTGCTCTGAACTGTTCTTTATATTTCAAAATTCTTTACTAAAATCCATAATCAATTTGATGTGTCATTCAAAACTTTGCGAAGTGATAATGGAAAGGAATATTTATCCTCTTCTTTCTCAAATTTTTTGTCCTTACAGAGAATCACACATCAAACCTCTTCCGCATATATATCCTAACATAATGGAGTTGCATAAAGTAAAAATCAAAGTCTCATTAAAACTGCTCGCTCTTTTCTTATTCATCATAATATTCCACTTCATTTCTGGGGGGATATTTTTATTGCTTGTTATTTGATTAATTGAATGTCTTTTCACCATCAAAGTCCTCTCTCAATTCTCCTTCCCAATGAAGACATTATCAATTACCATTGTGGGTGTTTAGTTATACTTGCTTTGTTCATGGTCATATTCCAGGAAAAGATGAATTCAAGCCCAAATCCATCAAGTGCATATTCCTGGGCTATTTATGTCTCCAAAAGGGTTAAAAATACTATGATCCTACAAAGCAAAAGTATTTTGTTTCGGTATATTTAACCTTCTTTGAGTCGCCACCATATTTTTAACTCAAAAGTGAAAACACCAAACTCATTTATGATGTTCTACCTATTCCGAGTCTTCCACATAGTGTTTTCGTATACAAACTCCTCTCCGAGGTTAATGTCGTTTCCCAAATACTCTTTCTTCTAACAATCATGGTTCTTACTCTCTTGATATAGATACATTGCTAGTCATTGACAACTCGCTTCTTGCTTCACTATCACCTACTCCACCAACTCCCGTCGTTCCTATGCCAGACACAGAAGCAACTGCTCCTCCCATTGCCATTCGCAAAGGTAATCGTTCCACTTGGAATCCATATCCAATTTATAATTTTTCTAGTTTCCATCATTCATCGCCATATAATGTTTTTATTTCTATCTTGTTTAATGTTACTATACCCAAGACTGTTAGTGAAGTATTAAGACATTAAGGGTAGAGATATGCAATGATAAAAGAAATAACTGCATTATATAGCAATGAAACTTGGGAATTAGTTTCTCTGCCAGCGGGAAAAACTACAGTTGGATGCAAGTGCATGTTTACTGTGAGGTTGGACCTATTGGACAGATCAATTGCTTAAAGGCACGCCTCGTGGTCAAAGGATATATTTAGATTTATGGCCTTGATTACAATGATACGTTCTCACTAGTTGCCGAAATTTCTTCTGTTCGCCTCCTTATATCCTAGGCAACCAGGCACCAATGGACTCTTCATCAGCTTGACATTAAAAATGTCTTTCTTCATGGAGAATTAACCAAGAAAGTTTATATGTTACAACCTCCTAGATTTGTTGCTCAGGGAGAGTGCTTTGGTTTGTCAGTTGTGGCGGTCATTATATGGTTTGAAACAATCTCTAAGAGCATGGCTCGGACGCTTTAGGTTAGTAATCCAAAAATTTGGCATGACTCAATGTTAATATGACCATTCAATGTTCTTTCGGCATATTGATCTTGGGAGATGTATCTTCTTGGTTGTTTACGTGGATGAACTCGTTATAACATGCAGTGATCAAGACGGAATCGCTTAGTTAAAACATCTATGCAATCGCTTCCAGACTAAGATATTGGAAAATAAACATCTATATAATCACTTCCAAACTAAAGATCTTGGAAAATTGAAATACTTTCTCGGTATTAAAGTGACACAATCAAAAACAAGGATTGTGATATTACAAAAAAAAAGTATGTGTTGGATCTATTAGAGGAGATAGACATGTTAGATTGCAAACCTTAGATACTCCTATGAATTCCAATGTTAAACTTATTCCAAGAAAGGGGGAGCTATTGGAAGACCCGAGAAAATATTGAAGGTTAGTTGGCAATTTAAGCTATATGATGCTCACATGACTGGATATTTCTTTTGTGTTTAGTGTGACAAGTCAATTTCTCCAAGCTCCCTGTGGAGAGCATTGAGTTACAGCAATTCGTATTCTCAAATACCTTAATGGAGCCCCAGCCCAAAGATTGTTTTATGAGAATAAGGGTCGTTATTAGATCACTAGATATTGTGATGTTGATTGGACATGTTATCTTTTAGATAGGCAATCTACTTCGGGATATTGTGTCTTGATTAGAGGTAATCTGATTTTCTAGGAAAGTAAGAAGCATGATGTGGTCATTGGACCAAGTCTTGAGGCAGAATACCAAGCCATGGCACCGGCAACCTGCGAATTTATTTTGTTAAAACAACTCATTCAAGAATTAAAATGGAAGGAAGTCGAAAGCATGAAGATGATATGTGATAATCGGGCTGCACTTCACATTGCTTCTAATTTGGTATTTCGTGAAAGAACTAATCATATAGAACTTAATTATCATTTTGTGAGGCAAAAGATCCAGTATGGAAGTATCACCACAGAGTTCGTTAGTTAAAATAATTAGTTGGCAGATATATTTACTAAGTCTCTGAGGGGACCAAGAATCAAATATATTTGTAATAAGTTTGGAGCATACGATTTGTATGCTCCAGCTTAAGGGAGAGTGTAAAACATATAGGAATATTTAGGAGAGATCTTCTACTCTATTTTAGGGATTCTTAATCTAATTTCCATATTAGTTGTAGAGACGTGTATATATGCGCATCATTGTATATTGATGAAATATGAAACACAAGGGATTCAATACTCTTTTTTCTTCCTCTTCTCTATTTCTGTACCAAGCACGGGACTCAACCTTGTTTGTTTGGTGCAGGGTAGGGGTAAGAGTATTATTTTTTGAGCAAGATGAAGGAGATCTGTTCTGTATAGCAAATTGGTGAATTTGTCTGCTTTTTTATTCATGACAATATTCTTAATATTTGTTATGCATGTCTAAATCTTGTAGTTAGGAATAATGTTGGATTTTTTTGGGCCTAAGTATACTGTTATTTTCTGATATTACTGATGTTCCTCTCATGTTTGTTCTCATGGTGTATTTATGATTAAATGCAGTTGATCTTTTCTAACTCTTACCAAACTGCCTCTTTTGGCAGCGGATGCTTAACAAGCGCTCAAGGCAATGGCAAGATCCCCATATTCAGGTGATGCTTAAATCAATTGTTCCCATTTTAATATTTTAATCTTCTTGGGTTTCCCCACTCTTCTTGTCAAATAGAAAAGGTTTTTTTGTTTTTTCTTCTCTTGTTCTGGTTTTATTAATGACATAGAAGGTAATAAAATGTAGCTGAATGGAGAAGGGAAATTCTTTGTGCTTTTGAGCATTACTGGGTCATTTTTTAATGTTCCTTTCCGAAATTTCTTTTCTGAGGTGCTTTCTGAATTGTATTCAGAGCTTCTTCTTTTTTTTTTTTTCCATGCAAGCAAACATGTTATTGACTAGATAATTACTCTAGCTTCATGTGTAAGATGAGGAGTTTTGTTGTGGTTACTGGGTTTGATATATTATTATTATCATTATTTTTTGCAGCTAGAAATTAAGGCAGACACTATTACATGTTGAGGCTGTGAGAAAAATGAACTTCAAGAAGATTTTCATATAGAATTCTGGTTACGCAGTGTGATTTTGCCTTATACATATCAATGGTGGTTCAGTTTGTAAATTTGCTTTTCCAAGCGTTGATACATATCTGAATGCTTTCCAAACGTTGTGTTAATGCTGCTAGCCTTTTCGAACCATTACTGTTTTCTTTGTTGGGACTGGCTTTTGGGATTGTGTAAATTCTTTTACATATTATGCTTTGTTTTACCGTCAATATTGTTTGCATATCATATATTTGCCTTTTCATTTCCAGAAATTGTCTATGATTTATTTCTGGTTAGTTATATTCTATAGTTATGAGAACCATGCGAGGAAGGCTATTATGATCATCTTTCTCTTCTTATCTCAAATCAAAAATTTTTTTCATGCCTGGGATAAAATTTGGACGGATTCATGATGGATCTGGAATTAACTGTTAGGTAGAGAGCAGGACATAAAATTCAGCATGATGGGATAAAATTATTTACCTTTACTATTTCCACTGTGAAATAGGTGCTCAGAACTGAGAGATGGTCTCATTGATACAATCGCTCTTAAAATAATAATAATAATAATAATAATAATCTACGTGTTCAATATTAAACTGTATTTTGTCGTCGAGAATTTATATTAAAGATAACTTGAGGAATGCGTCACGCTCTTTGCTTCTTACCGGTCAAAGTCAGAGGTTCAGGTGAAAGGAATTAGCTTTCTTATGTATAAATGTATTCTAGAATGTTCTACGTCTTCTATCGATATCTAGAGTTGTATAGAATTATAAAGAATATATATATTTCTCTAGAACAGTCATTGAATTAAATTAATAAAAAAAAAAAGGAGTTATATATATAAGTGAATGATTCATTTAGAAATTCAAAAGCATTTGAATAATAAGAGCTCTCAAATATTCTTTCAAACTCTCTTATTTTGTAGTATGTGTTAATTTTTCATATTCAGCTTATTTAGCTGCAAGATAAGTATTGTGAAAAGACTGACTAATATTCGTTTTAGTGTTGATGCAAAATTTATTAGTGCCTTCTAGATTTGAGCTTTTATAAAATAAAATCCCGTGACAAAAAGATTAACAAGACAAGGGAAGGCTTCTTTGCATTTGCTTATGCCAAGGCGAAAGGCACAAGTTTTCACTTTCTAGGTTACATAAAAAACCAAAGTTCAGCCATACTGGTGGAGCATTGGGATGAGTACAAATGAGCCAAACTGCTTTCATTTGAGCCCTAAAATATTTTAATTCAACTTGATTTTATTTAGTCTTTTTTTCATCTATTTTAAAATAGGATTATTTAAAAAGAAATCACGAGCTTTCAATAATTTTATAGTTTTAACTACCAATTTTTTTAAGTTTGATAAATCGAATAATAAACTATTAATTTTTGGCAAATTTTAGAGAATTATTTTCCAGCTGAACAAATCTAACATGGAACATAAATCACTATTTAAGAACTCTAATATAAAATCTATCAAACCCAAACTCCTTTCTCTTTTCTAAATCTCCTGTGATCTCCCTTTATATCTGCTTTTGGTGATGGTGATCAACAAAATTAAATTAATCAGAACTGTTGTACCATTACTTGGGACCATTATTGAGGAGACGACCCATATATTATGATTCCATTTTTGTTAGAAAGCTTCCATTATTGACTACATCAGTGAAAATAATCCCAAATAATTGTTTGAACTTTCTATTTGGTTTTAGTATAATATGTTATTATAATTACTATCAATTATATTTGATTTGATGATTCGATATATGGTTAAATAAATTATTATTATTTGATTTGATTATATGGTATAATTGTAAAAATAATAAAATACTTAGAATACTCTCAAATTAAAATTTATACTAAATTCAACACAAATTCATGTAAAATCATGTCAAATTTAATTTTTTATAGATTAAATTATTAAATTTAGTTATAGATAGAAAAATAAATATCAAAATCTTGCAAAATACATATTAAATTATTACCCCTTAATTTAAAATTAATAAAATTATAATAAATTTATTAATGAAAAAACAAATCGCAACTATGGAAAATCATATTTTTCTAATTAATGAATATCATAAAACATCATTTACAATGAGCATATTTTCTTATAATTATATGAAAATTAAAATTATAATATTACACAAAATAGTCTACCATTAAATTAATACAATCCATAAAATTATCCAAAATAGCCTAACATTAAATCCATACAATCTATAATATTATCCAAAACAGTACTATTAATTCCATTTAATACATAATATTATCTAAAATAGTCTTACCATTAATTCATGCAATTCATGACATTATCCAAAATGGTCTATCATTAAATTCATACTATCCATCTCAACTATAACCAAATATCGTATCAAGTCAAAACTCGTTGCGTCTTTGAGATGGTATATTTATGAAATAACTCAAATCATTGACTATTTTGAAGAAGAGCCAAATAAGCTTTTGTTTCCAGTTTAGCTTCCAAACCTAGCTCATATTAATTCTCAAATCTCACTATCAATTTCAGGATATATAATGCATCATCTTTTGAAATTTATTTGGCTTGTTTCATTCTAGAGACTGGAACTTCAAGTTGTGTTTGTGATTGAGTTATATCAGGAGTTAGTGTTTCATCGTAGTTAAACTCAACCTCATATTCAGCAAAAGTTTTAAAAGTATTGTTAAACATTGTTTGATCAACATCACCAATAGACATTGAGTTTGGGTTATCTGTTCTTTTCCTAGCATTATGTGCAGTTTCTCTTCTCATCTCTGTTGGAACATCACTGCTTTTTTTCAGTATCCTCGTCTTTTCTATAAAGCTAAACCAACTTACAATAATTTCGCATACATTTATTCTTGAATCCAGTAGCTACAGGATGAGCCCATAAAAATAAAACAAGTAATGATTTAGTTAATATTAATGAACACTTGCACATATGTATTAACTCAATATTAATGAACAATTGTAAATTACATAAATTAGTTGTTCACAAACTTCCTCTTCAACTTCCCACATTTCTATCTCTAAAATCCATGAAAAGCCCCTCAACCATTACATCGTAACATTCAGTACATTATCTTTTGATATTCTTTATAGGATTGTAGACTCGTCTTTTATCTATTGATTTATCTGAAAACTTTTCTTTCAACTCCTTCACAATGCAATTTAATGCGTGTTGTAAAAATCACACCAACTCTATTCTCAATATTATGTTGATTCACGGATGTATCAACTAATACATCATCCATTGCATTTGACCATGTACATTTAAACTACCATGGTATGCCATACCATGTACATAAAAATTAAACCAAACAAGATAATGAACCACAACATACCATGTGTCACCATGGCCTGGTTTATCATGAGAAAAGTAATAAAACTTAAAATCTTATTATTACTATGAAATCATCAGCCACTTCATACTTGCAGCGAGTGACGAGAGAAAACCACAAAAACCAAAGCGCAATGAATCGAAAGCACAAATCATCTGAGAACACAACAAAAATAAATATTCCTAACAATATCAATATAAACAACATAGTCGATTATTGACACTTGGAACAAGAAAAAAATGGCAGAACTCTGAACCGTTTTGACACCACAGCTTGACGACTAGGACAACGAACACTTCAAGTGGCACCCCATATACACTGTTAAAAGCATGACAAACCATCTTATAAAGCTGCTAAAGTTCCTTCGCTCCGACTCCTCCTAACTGAGAGCTCCATTCTAAAGTTAGGAAGTTTCCTACTAGAATCAAGATAATGCTGCCGATTGTTGGCTGGTGCTTTAGTTCCAAGTGGTGGCAAATGAGCATGCCTACCCCTTGGCAACTTAGGTGAGGCCACAGCTTGACCTTTACCACCATGGGCAGATGAAGATGTTGGCCTACCGCTGGTTCCATGGCTAACCTTCCGTGCAGTTTTATTGTCTGACCTCAGGCTACGATCAAATTGACGGCCATTCATCCCTAGCCTTACTGATCGATCTGCAGCATCTTTCAAAGTGCTGACTTTAATTGGCTGCCGATTGAAGTAAACCAGATGGGGAAGAAGGCCTTGCAGATATTTCTTGAGTTGCTCATCTCCTACATTTTTCTGTGCTGGGTTTCCTTCCAAGCTGACAGCTTGCAAGGAACTGTAGTTGGCTGCAAGTTGGCCAAGACACTTGGCTGTTGAGATTTTGTTGAAACGCAGATCCAGCACAGCTAGTTTTAAAAGCCGATGGAGACCCTCTACCTCACTAATTTTATTTCCCGCCAAGTACAACTCTTTCAGAGCAGAACATGAAGCCAGACCTTTGAAAATAGAACAAAAAAGAAGGAAAAGGAAACTGTCAAACAATCAACGATATTTAGGACGCCAAAAGATTTGACATATGAAAAATAAAAATAAGCAAATATTAAAACAGCTCACTATCAAGTTATAGTTAATAATACGACATACCATGCCCGGCTCTAAATATCCGGTTGTAGCTCAAATCCAGTACACGAAGTCGGGTAAGTTCCCGTAAACCCTCAATAGTGGAAATATTATTTTTTGATAGATTCAACATATGAAGCCCTCGAGGAAGTGCGCCAGTAGTTATCCTCACTGAGAAGTGAGCAAAAAATGAAAAATTAGGATGAGATAACAGTAAGATTCAACACATGAAAGATTTTCTCCCAAGTTCAAGATCACTCCACCAAAATGCAAGGAAAGACGCACAAACAGATAAAGATGCAGTCAGAGATGCAAACCTATGGAATTTCCAGATAGATTAAGTATCCTCAGGCTCACAAATGCACTAAGAAATGGGATTGCCACTAGTCCGTGATTAGACAGCTGAGCTGTAGTAGCAGAGGCACTCAAAGAAGATATGTATCTTTTAGCAGCTTCCATGCCCGGATTGACCTTACCATCGACCTTTGTGGCAGTCGAATTACTAATGACAGTGGAATCTCTATTTAGTGGACCAATAATATCTCTTAATTCATTAGTTTCTTCCAATTGACTGCAATGTTGAAGATCATTGACCCACTCCTCAATACGCTTAATTTTGAAATCCTCAATTGGTAATTCTTCAAGCCAGTGAACAGAGGATTCTCCTTGGTGGCTTGTTGCCAAGCCTACCTCATCCGTAACTGGTAATATCCACTCTTTTGCCATTGCCGAATAATTGCAGGAATCATCACCATCATCAAAAGAATTTTCAAAATCGATTTTCTCAGGTTTAGAAATGTTATCATTGTTTGCATGTTCATGTACTGCTTGTTTTCCAACGTCAAGAAAAGAATCATCCTTCCACCTATCGCATAGAACATGCAGGTCATTAGAAGATCTTGAATGAGGTGCTAAATATTTGTAAGAACATCCACCAGAAGCAGGTGAGGAAGGACTCATATTGGGCAAAGAGGATGATTTTAGAATCAATGGAGGCATGCGAGGCCCACGGTTGCCAAATTTATCAACACAATCACCAAATAATAGAGGTTCAGAATCTTCAAGGCCTTCCTTGTCTGAATGTTGGGGATCTCCAATTGAGAAGATGGATTTGTTGTTGACAAGTTCAGAACCTGCTTGAGCAGACTCTGATTGCGGAATATTTTCCTGATGACTGGTTGGGCTCTCTCCCGCATAATTGATACCATCTGGTACAACCAACCCATTTTGATCAAGGGAACCACTAGAACATCTAGGATACATGTCATCCTCCGTATCGTTTTCACAAAAACTTCTTCTCTCATGGCATAATTCACTGCCTAGAGATTGACTTTTCGTAAGAAGGCATTTTGTTGGGACTCTTGGGTCACTCTCCATAGTAATTTTGCTCTCCATTTCCTCAGATTTCCTACCTTGTCCAGTTAACACAGAGCCTGTAACATTATCAGGGCTGTCACTGATTTCAGTAACAGCATGTGCCTTTGCAAAAAATGAATTTAGGTTTACAGCTTTGGATGATGCTGAACAGGATTGCAAGTTATTATGCATTGCTCCAACAGAAGATTCTATAGTTTTCTTCACGAGAAAGAAAAAAAAATAATCACTAGGAATGAAAGAACAAAAAAACAACAATACTAATCCAGCTGTAAGTGATTCAACCACTCACCTTTGGTTTGTGGGAATGGATACGAACATTGAAGCACGAAAACCTAACCATTGCGGCAACAATAGGGAGCTACATCCAAGCCTACTCTTATATTACATAAAAGTACTAACAATAAACAACTCTTCTATTCGGCGCACCAATGTCCAGAAGCCTGAATAAGAGTCTAAATTTGCTAGTGTAGAATGTCAACTAGCATCAAACTTCTGGGGTCTAGCTAAAAGCAACCTTAGCCATAATCAAGTGACAAACCCTCTGAAACACGGCACAGTCTCCAGACATGAGATGACCTTGATCTCCTTAATACACAAAGCAATATCACTCTCTCGTTATCACCCCACACCCACCTAGAGGTGCGAGAAGACTTGAAATTTGTTGCAGAGGCCAGAGTGAACCAAAATCTTCGCCAACTAGGAAAACCCAATTCCTAACATGTATAAACGATGCTGGCCTGATAAACAAGAGGTAAAGAGTTAGTTTCACATTTTAGCAGCAATCTAAAAAGCAGAATAACAAAGAAGTGTATCTTCAAGAGAAAAACAATAAAATGAACTGCAAAGTTCCTTGATGATCAGCATCATAAATAACACACATACATACATGCTTTAGACGTGAACACGAATGGTTAAAAACAGCCTGCTTTCTGAAGCAATATTCATTCACAAATACCCACCAAAATGTATCACACATACATATGATAGAATAGTTTAAAATAGCCTCCTTTCTCAAGCAATATTCATTCCCAAATACGCATCAAACCATAACAGAAATAAGCATGATAGAATGGTCAAAAATATCCTCCTTATGCAATAGTCATTGACAAATACCCATCAAAGCATCACATACATAAGCATGTTAAATCGTTTAAGCAATATTCACAAATACCCACCAAATAACACACATAAGCATGATATAATGGTTAAAAGAATTCTCCTTTCTTAAGCAATATTCATTCACAAATACCCATCAAAGCATCACAAACATAAGCATGATAAATTGGTTTAAAACATCCTCCTTTCTTAAGCAATACTTATCCACAAACACCCATCAAAGTGTCACACACGTAAGCATGACAGAATAGCTAAAAACGTCCTCCTTTCATAATCAATATTCATTCACAACTACCAATCAAAGCATAACAAAGATAAGCACGATATAACGATTAAAAACATCCTCCTTTCTTAAGCAATATTCATTCACAAATATCCAATGAAGCACGTCATATATACGCATGACATAACTACAACAGATTGAAAGAATATCCAGAAACGCAATCACAAAGCCAATGAACCACCTAATCCAATTGAAATTAGCCAATATCAGTCTACTGAATTGCAAAATTCATTAAATCCCAACCTGACATTGAAAGCATCCGATCTCATTATAAATATTCCTTCGAAGGAAGCAACAAGAACAAATGATTCAAATAAACAAATAAAAAAAACAACTTTACAACAGAAAAATTATCAAGAAACGATAAAATTTGAGCAAAAAATAATATCAAGAACCAAAAATTTTTTTAAAAAAAAGAAAGAAAAAGACTGAAAATAGATTTGCAAAACAAAACAAAATAAAAAATGATTAGAAAAACAAAAAAAGAAAGGTGTGAAAACCTTTGCTTCTCACCTTTCTGTAGCCAGATTGTGATAATGATCCGATCGTGTGCTATTAGAGAAAGCCCAAAAATAAATGAAAAGAAAGAAAAGAGAAAGAACGGCGTGTGGCGAAGCTTAGAAGAACCCTACGTTTGTTTTGTTCGTGTACGATTCAGACGCTAGCCCTTTAAAACTTTTATAGCCAAAAACCCACGGGTTTGATTTTGGACTTTTCCACAAAAATACAATAAAAATTAAAAATAATTTTAAATATATTATATTTATAAAATATTTATTAAAATTTATAAAATTTTTATTAAAATATTAAATTTTTATTAATTTATAAAAAATTTACAATAAATTTATAATTAATTTATAATTTTACATCATTTATAATGAGTTTATTATAAATTTATAATAAAATAATTAAAATATTTTAAAAATATGATAGTTGGTATTTTTTTTTTTAATTTTTTTTTCTTTACCCTTCTTGGCGGTTAAGAATTCTGTAGAAAATAAATGGGAATGTCGGCCTAATTGTTTTTTCATTATTTAAGGAATAAAATGATTAATTACAAAAAAAAAATTGTAATATTGTATGAGTGGAAGTTTATTATATATATATATTGTCTAAATTTAAAAAAATATAAATTTATTTAAATTTTAATAAAATAAAAATATTAATAATATAATGCATTCAAAAAAATATGAATAATATAAAAGATTAATAAGGCAGTTTATAAAAAAAATTACTGGACATATATATTGAAAACTTTTTAACGATTATTTGAAATGGATATAAAATATAATTTCATTTATATAAAATTTTATATAAGATTGTATTTGAATTATTAGCCATTAAAATGATTTAACTTTTAAAATTAATATTAAATGTACTCTTTATGCTTTCAATATCTCTTAAAAAAATTAAATCAAATTAATCTAAGAATTATAATATATAATGTAACTTTGAAATGGGTATAAAAATATTCAACATATACGCTAAAAACTTTTTGTTTGTTATTTGAAATGGATATACAATGTAACTTTAGTTATATGAACTTTATATGAGATGGTATTTGAATTATTAGTCATTTAAAATTATTTAATATTTAAAATATAATATTAAATTAATTACTTTTTATGATTTCAAAAATATGATAAAGAATTAATTCAAATTAGTCTAAAGTTTATCATATATGTGGCCGTAGAAAAGTTACATATAATATAAAAATGAAATTTTTAATTAAATGAATCAACAACTTCATTTTTTCATTTTAAATGGTGGAAAAACTAGATTATAAAAATAATGATATTTAATGGCAACATTTAGTATTTAGAATTAAAATTTTTTGTTATTTAATAATTTTAAAATATTTAAATTAAATTAAAAATTAATTGGGAAAGATAAATCATCAAAAATTTTAGATTTGAAATTTAAATCGAAAGCAACAAATTATTATTTTTTTTTAATTTTGTTATGTTTTGAAAATTATATCATTTATGATTTCAACACTTTTTTTTTAACATTATCTTAAGAGAGGAGAATCCTTGGTTAATTGCCCAATAACAAATTATACTCCCTCCGTTTCATTTAGATAGAAAAAATTTCTTTTTTTGGTATATCTTTTATATAGAAAATATGTCATTTAAGGTAAATTTTGAGGAGTGGAATGAGATAAAATACTATTTATACCCTTGCCTTAAAAGTTTAATTTGAGAGATATTTTTTTAAAAATATTTAAGTAAATAGATATGAAAAAAAGTAAAATTTCCTTAATTTTCGTGTTCATCTTACTTTTTCTATGTAAGTATCATTTATGATTTCAATACTTAATTTCACTTTTATCAAACATCTTATTTAAATTTATTAAGCACTATTAAATTTATTAAGCACTATCTTAATAAATTTTATATTTTATAATGGATTGTTGTGAAAATTCATTTATTATATTTTATATATGTTACATTTGTAAATTACTGGTGTTTTTTACCAGTTGTGTTACACATATACTTTAGTCCTTAATTAAAAAAAATATTAAATTAAAATTCAAAAAAATGTTTTGATGTAGACATTCTATCACTTTATCTGTGTCCATTAAATGCCATTTCATTGCATAAATTACAAATTTAAATTAATATAATAAATGTATCACTAGAACAGTTGAATACAAAAAATGTCAATTAAAAGAATAAAAATCAGAATTTTTTAAATGAAAAATAAATTGATTAGTGATTTTTTTTTCAATTTGTTTTATTGAATTCAAAATTAGTTTTATGATATAATTGAAATAATATTGCTTTTAGTTTTTAGTTCAATAAAAATTAATTCTTTTTTAATAATTCAATAAAGCTTAATTTTTTTTAAAAAATTTTCAAAATATTTTACATATTCTAATAATATAAAAATTATATTTTAAGTAAAAAATCTGTACGCATTTTTCCACAACTCATAGCATATTTTAATCTCTTAAAATGTTCAACTTTTTATTTTTTTATGAGAATATTTTTCGATGACGGTAAAATATTTTTTTTAGAGTTAACGATGGTCTTATAAAATTTTGAAAATAATAAAAATCAGAAAGAATTCCAAATCAACATTTTGAAGGAGGCTTTAGCTTTAGTCCAAAAACAGCCGCGTGGCGCCTAACTAGGCGTTTCATAGCGAGACGGAAATTTAGATTTTGCTTTCTGTGGTGTCCGCCAACCTTTTGCCAAATGTGATTGTCATCCAAAACGAAAAAAATGCAACCGCTATAATGACTTTCTGAAAAAAATAGGGTGGGCATTCGGAGCCCAACCTATTAATTTAAAATTTTTTAATTTAATTAATTAATTTTTAATTTTAATTAATTCAATTAATCAATCAAATTGATTAAATTTTTAATTTTTCAATAAAAATTTTATTTATAATAAAAAGTTAATATAATTAAATAATTTATTAAAATTTATTAAAAAAATTAAAAAATAAATTTATTTTGTAATAAAAATTTATATTTATAATAAAAAATTAATATAATTATAAAATTAAATAAAAAATTAATAATTAAATAAATTTTTATTTTAAAATTTCGGTTAACAGTTAAATGACTGAAGCAAAAAAATTAACTATTAAGCGAATAAAAAAATAAAATATTTTAAAATTATTAATAAAATCGACCGTTATATAATAATTTTGTTTAATCAATTTAAATATTTAGTCCGTTATTTAAATATTCAGTCGAATAATTAAAATTTATCTATTTCTGTAAAAAAAAGTAACTCATTTTATTTAGAATACTCGCATTATTAAATATATATATATATATATATACAAAATTACTCTAAAACTAAAACAACAATTTTCAAAAACACAATACCTAAAAAAATGGGAAAATTATACGGTGCACTGTATCTTTGTTTTCAATTTTCAGTTTTACGGCATTAAATTTTTTTTTTACATATTTATATTTTTTATTTTACATTTATACGAAAAGTTTCATTGCACAGTTCTTCTTTTCATGATGAGTGGTCATATATGAATAGTTACTTGGTCATTTATATTTTGACCAAACAGCTATTTTATATTATTATTAATATATTTTAATTTTATATTTAATTAACTTTTAAATTTAATTATTTAATATAATTTTATAATATATATATATATTTAATTAATTATAATTTAAAATATAAATAAAATAAATTAAAATATTTTTATATTTCTATATATTTATTTTTTATATAAATTTTATGAGTATTATTTCTTATTTGAAACTAAAATTAAAAAATTTTAATAAAATAATGAATAATTATATTTTTATTGTTATGTGTATATTAGTTATGTAATTAAAAATATTATTTTTATTATTTTTATTAGAATATATTTTTATTATTTTCATTAATTTATTAAAAAGATTATTATAATAATTTAAAGATAATAAAATGAATATTAATCTAAATAAAATATCAAGATAACAATATATAATATTTATATATTTAGTTAAATATGACTATATGTTATATATAATTAGATATACCGAAAAAAAAATAGTTTATATTGTTATGTGTAATATATATGAATGTATAACAATATATATCAGTTATATGTTAATATTTCATTGGCCAATCAACTTATACATATTGTTATATATAATAAATATTAACATATATTAGTTTGTATATTGATATTTTATTAAAAATCAACTGATATATATTATAATATATAACATATATCAACATACATTAGTTAATTTATAAAAAAATATCATTATATAATTGATATATGTTACATATAATAACATATATCAGCTGATCTGTAATAAAATATCAATATACAAACTAATATATGTTGATATATGTAATATATATCATATGATTTAGATGAGAAATATAAAAATACAAGTGTTATATGCTGATATATATATCATCATATATCAAATAATTTAGAGAAAAAAAATATGAAAATACAAAGTGTTATATGCTGTGATATGTTGATATATGTAACATATAATAATATATATCACATTATTTATAGAATAAATATAAGAATATAAAGTGTTATATATTGTTATATGTTTATATATGTTATATATATCAACATATATTATATGATTTAGAGAAAAAAAAATATAAGGATATGAAGTGTTATATATTGTTATATATTCATATATGTTATATATATATATATATACTAATATATATGTAACATTAGTTGATTTATAAAAAAAAAATATCATTATACAATTGATATATATTATATATAATAACATATATCAATTGATATGTAATAAAATATCAATATACAAACTAATATATGTTGATATATGTAATATATATATCATATAATTTAGATGAGAAATATAAAAATACAAGTGTTATATGTTGATATATATTATCATATATCAAATAACTTAGAGAAAAAATATAAGAATATAAAGTGTTATATGTTGTGATATGTTAATATATGTAACATATAATAATATATATCACATGATTTATATAATAAATATAAGAATACGAAGTGTTATATATTGTTATATGTTTATATACGTTATATATATCAACACATATTACATGAGAAGAAAAAATATTAGAATATGAAGTGTTATATGTTATTATATATTCATATATGCTATATATAATAATATATATTAGTTAATTAGCAAAAGAGCAATAACCGCTTTCTAGTTGGATTCTTATTATAGCTCCTCGGCTTCAGTTGAAGCTCCTGACCTACTGGTTGATGATAGGGTTCTTGTTGGTCAAGTTGAGATGTGAGAGTGGGTTTATTACTCGAAAGAAGGACATTTTTTTAGGTATACTTTTCATAAGAGGGCTACCTTGACTAGAAAAGAAAGCCTATCTCTAAAGAGAGACATTTTTATAAATCAATTAATGTATGCCATTATATGTAACATATAAGAATGTATAGCAATATATAACACTATATATTCTTACGTTTCTTATTTAAATCATGTGATATATTTTACATATATCAACATATAATATCATATAAAATTTTATATTTTTTTTTCTTTAAATCATTTGATATATGTTACATATATTAACAAATAACAACATATAATTTTTTTTTCATATTTATTCTCTAAATCATACGATATATGTTACATATATGAACATATATTAATTGTATATTGATATTTTATTTATAAATTAACTAATATATGTTATTATATATAACATATATCAACTGTATATTGATATTTTCTTTACAGATTAACTAATATATGTTGTTATATGTAACATATAATAATATATAACAACATATATTAATTTGTATATTTGATATTTTATTACAAGTTAACTAATATATGTTGTTAATATATATTAGTTGTTATAAAATATTAGTATATAACTGATATATGTATGTTAATATATGTTATTATATGTAACATATATTAATATATAACAACATATTTAGTTGGTAATATTTAAAAGAATAACAGTGTAAAAGTAATATATATTATATATAGATAGATATCAATTTATAATATTTTAAAAAATAACAGCGTAAAAATGATATATGTTATATATAGATAAATATCAGTTGGTTATATTTAAAAAAAATGATAGTGTAAAAGCAATATATATTATATATAAGTAGATATATTTTAATTATATATTAGTATATATTATATATAAGTAGAAATTTAATATAAATATTTTTAATTTAATATTTTAAAAAAATTTAGCAAGTATGCTACATGTTACATATGCATATTACTAAATTTTTACTATATATAAATATTTTTAATTTAATATTTTAAAAAATTATATTTTTTAGAAATTAATTTTTTTTGTTAATATTAATCAATTGATTTATAATATTATAATTAAATGTTAAAAAATAATTTCTCAAAAATTTTTTTATAAAAAATTTATTAGATAGATTTGCAGTGGACAGAGGCGGAGATAAAGGGGGTCCCATGGGGCCCTGTTCCCCCCTCAGTTAAAAATAAAAAAATTTTAGGTATATTTGAGAATGAATATTACATTGGTTGAGATGGAACAACTTGGCCTTACTATGTGAGAGCACGCAACTTCGATCCACGCTCCCAACATTTTTCATCCTTTTTTTTCCAATTTTTAAAACTGGGCCTTTTAATCAAGCCCATTACAAACAAACAAGATTTGTCAATGACTCTGCCCATTACAAACAAACAAGAATAACTTAATTGTGACTCTTTCTCTTCTTTCTCACGTTTCTTCTTCGTTAATTCCTTTTTCTTTTTTTTTTTCAGATAACAGTTTCTTCCTTTTTCAATTTCATTCTTTCACCGATTGGCACCTGCAAGGCAGCGGCAACAAGTTAAGAATAGGTACACCACTTACTTTTAATCTCATATTTATTTTGTTGCAATTTTTTTATCTTGCTAAAATGAATTGAAATTTGAAAAATAATGAATTAAGAAATTGGCTTGAATACTTGAGGACATTATAAATTTGAAATGTTTAATTTGATTTTGTAGTATGAAGTTTTTTTTTTTTTTGAGAAAAGTAGTATGAAGTTAAATTGAAATTATTATTTTTTTGTAGTTTATAATCTGGAATTTTTTTATTTCTTTTATAATTTGATATTTTTAATGTTTAGTATTTAAGTTGAATTGGACCCCCCTTATCTAAAATCCTGGCTACGCCACTGGCAGTGGATATGAAAATCCATGTCCGCTAAGATGATTAACGCATGTATAAGCATGTTGTGCATGCTTTTTAGTGGACAAAAATTCCAATTAAGGTATATAAAACCTGGGCTGTAATTTTGTAATTAGAAAACTCATTTTTCGTAAATTTTTTTTAAACAACGTAAAATTAAAAACTGAATTGATTTTTAGGTTATTTTTTTTTTGTAAATATCTCAAAAAAATTTCAAATTTACTGGAAACATATATATATTTTTTTGTAAAAATACGGAAAGTCAAAACTATAAAATTTTGACCAAATCATCAGTGTTAATTGGTTTCTTTTTCTCATTGCCCATGACCCTTACAAAATGGCCATCGATTTTGAAAAAACAGTGGCCATTTATATTTATTTAATTTTTATGTTTTATCTTTTAATTTCGAAATTTTTTTTAAATATTAAATTAAAAATATTTATATTAAATTTTTATTTTTATATAATAAATAATCATAAATACCAACATACACTCTCATTTTAAAAATAAAATTTAAATTATTATTTATATTAATGTATTTTATTTAATTAAATTTTTTTAAAATAATTTTATAGTATATTATAAAAATTATTTAGAAATATTTTTTGATATAAAATTATAAAAATGTCATTTTATATGTATATATTAATATATGCCAACATATATCAAAATACACCATTGAAAATATATATGACATATATCGATATATATTAACATATACCGTTAAAATATATATAGTATATACTGACATATATCAATAAATTTAAGTATGTATATTGATATTTTTTTGCATATAAACTTGTATTAGTTTATATATTATTTGCATATAAACTGATATTAGTTTGTATATTGATATTTTTTTGTATATAAATTGGCATATATTGATATATGTTAGAATATGTTGTTATATATTATGTATAATAACATAAATTAATTGATTTATAAAAAACAATATCAATATATAACTACTATATTAATATATATTCCATATAATAACAAATATAAGTTGATTTATAATGAAATATCAAATATATAAACTCACATATGTTGATATGTGTTGCATATAACAACATATATTAGTTAATTTACAAAAAAAAAATATATCAGTATACTGATGATATATGTTGTATATAATAACATATATTAATTATTTTGCAATAAAAAAATCAAATATACAAACTAGTATATATTGATATATATTACATATAACATATATTAATTGATTTGCAAAAAAAGATATCAGTATACAACTGATATATTATTATTTGTTTATATATATTACATATAACAAAGTATACATCAATTTTATGTTACATATAATGACATATATTAGTTGATTTGCAAAAAAAATATCAGTATATAACCGATATATGTTATTATATGTTCATCTATATTACATACAACAACTTATATCAGTTATTTTATAATAAAAAAATCAAATATACAAACTCACATATGTTAATATATATTACATATAATAACATATATCAATTAATTTGTAAAAAAAAATTTAGTAAACAACTGGTATTTGTTCTTATATGATACATATAAAAACATATATCAATATATGATTGATATATATTATTATATGTTATTTATATTACATATAACAACACATATTAGTTTATTTGTAAAAAATAAAATATCAGTATACAATTGATATATATTGTTATGTGTTCATATATGTTATATATAACAACATATATTAGTTGATTTATAATAAAAATATCAATATACAAATTAATATATATTGTTATATGTTTATATATATTATAATAACAATATATATTAATTGATTTGCAAAATAAATATCAGCATATAACTTATATATATATATATATATTATGTTCATATATGTTACATAACACAATAAAAATTAAAATTTTACCCATTAAAAAATAATTGAAAGACAATTTAAAATTTATTTATAATATAAGGTTAAAATGATGTGTACATGATAGTCAATTTGGAATTCAACAAAAACATGATTAGTAATTGAGTTTCTTTTAAATGGTAACTTGCTGTATAATATCTTCTTTTTTTTTTCAAAAAATTCAAATTTTATTTACCAATAATATGAATTTGGACAGTGTGGTTTACAATTGATCCACTTATCAAAGATTCACAACTTCAACCTCATCCCTCCCTAAAAGCCCTATCACTAAACAAAAACAACCAATAACTTCCTACTGGTTTGTAAAAAGCTAGTCAACATTAATTACTTATTACAACTCATGCCAAAGTATGCCACTAAGAAGCAACACTCTACTACTACTAACATAATAATAATAATAATAATAATAATAATAATAATAATAATAATAATAATAATAATAATAAGAATAAGAATAAGAATAAGAAATTAATTCATAATTATTATTGTCAAAATAAAATGAAATAGAAAAAAAAACCCTTTATACAATTTGCACTTTATTGTTTGTGTGTGTTTAATATTATTATTCACTTTAGCATTTTATCAAACAATAAAGGAGCAAGGTTTATTTGACATTTCAGCCACTTTATGGAAAAATTTTAGACCAACATCAATCATCACTTATCAATAATATCACATTTTCTTTTCATATATATTATTATAGTGAGTTATTAGATTACAAATTTCCAATTATTATTTGGAAATTGATTAATATTCCAATTAGTACATACCCAGTTCATTAATTTACTAGAAAATAAAACTAGTACCATTGCTCGAGCTACTATCACTGCAAATGATCTACTGAAATTCTTAGTGATGATGATCTTGGACATATCGAAGACCACACTACTTGCAGACAACTAGCTCCTTCAAAGTCAAGGTATATGAATTAAATTGGATGCCAAGTGCAAGGTTAGTGCCTGAAACAAGAAACAAAAAAAAAATACCTTTTTAAGATTGCGTTGAGTTTTCATTTTCATTTTCATTGAATGAACTTTTGTTCGTTTGGAGGTAACATGTTAACAGAGCAGCAACATGTTAAAAGTGATATAGAGGGACTGATCGGTATCCAAAGTTACAAAGAATTTATTATGTCATGCAAAGGACAATAAAGAAAAAGAGAAAGAAGAAAAAGAATACCGTATTTTTGAAAAAGAAAAATATAAAATATGATAAAAATGAAAAAATAAAAGTTAAAAATGAAAAAACATGAGGAGCAGTAAAATTGAAAAACAAAAGTTAAAATTCAGTATACAGCGTATTTTCTTAAAAAAATTTATAAATACATACAAAAAAATTGTTTTTTGTAAGTCATTCATATACTCCATCTATAATGGATTTATATAGAGATATAAGTAAATTTGAGATAATGATATATAATTAGAATTTGAAATAAGATAAAGTTAATTCAATTAAATAGTCATCCACATAAATTTTCTAATACTTTCCTTTAGATAATTATACCTATAGATATATCTTGTTAAAATCTTTGCTAAGAAAAATTCGATTGTATAAAAACTTGGTGAAAAAAAAGCAAGATATTTATATATAACTTCATTTAATAAAATATAACTCAGACATACTTTAAGTAAATATATCCCAATATTGTATACATGCCTTTTGAAGATTGAAGTTGGTATACCTTTATGAGTAAATATGCTAGATTGTCACTTGAATGAATTTTGCAAATATCGACTTTTTTTCCTTTATGAATTCATGAGTGTAAAAAATTTTTGGTGATATATGTTTAGTCATGTTACCTTTTATATAGTCTCTCTTGATTTGTGCAATACTGATGTGAATCTCAAGCAGCGACTTAAGACCCAATGTCGAGTATGCTCGGAAGCGACTTCTTAAAAAACCAAATCATATTTTTTATCCAAGACTTTGACCTAAACCTAACAATGTAGGAAAGAACATTGGTATTAACACACTTAAGTGATTAACTCTATATATAGAAGTTGATTAAAACAAGAATTAAAACAAGAGATAAGCCTCTCTTAAAACAAGAACAAAATTCTTAATCTTTAATTGGCCAAAATTTAGTCCCCCTACATTGTAGGAAAAAAATATCTTATATAGGCTATAAAGAAAACCTAACCCTAAAAGAAAACAAAGAGGATTTAGGAAGTAATTACTCATCTCCTAATCTAACTAGGAAACTTAAAGCAACTAAGGTAAATCCCTCTTAAGTTAATATTACAAATGATATTAACCTAAAATAAGATATCTACCTTGAATAAATACTCAATAAAATATAAAATATCAAAATAATGTAAAATAAAAAAAATTAATTCGTTACAAGGCAGTGTAGTTTGAGGTGAGATGCGCGATAGCGAGTTTGACTGCAAGACGATGTGCGACCATGCAACTTGAACGCTTGACCAAAAGTAAAATGGTTCAAGCTATAGTAAGGTTCACAGTGAGTCATGTGACTGTGAGCTTGGGTGTGAGATCAGAAGTGCGACCACGTGATAGATGGTGCAATGACTAAATCCACTATGACTTCACAAAGTTGAATCAGGCCTTGATTTACATGCTGAAGTCCAAGCTTAGAGTTGGAATCTTCTTTGCACTCTTCAATGGTAGCTAAATTTGTCTATAGGCCTTGAATCATAATTAACAAAGCTTTGTTGAACTTCTTCAATCATCCTCTTGCGATGGGTCCACTAGGTACGTGAAATGGATTCATGGACTTGGATGTGGTTGGCTCTTTAGTTGCATCATTATGTCCCTCTTAGAGAAGATTAGTCCTCAAATCATCACCTTTATAGTTAAAATGAGATAAATCAGTAATATTAAAAGTTGCATTAATATTATACTTAACTGATAAGTCTATCTTGTAAGCATTATCATTTATGCGCTCCAAGACTTAGAAAGGTCCATCTCCCCTTGGGCAAAGTTTAGACTTTCTTTGATTTGGGAACCTCTCTTTCCTTATATGTATCCAAACCTAATCACCTTGCTCGAATACAAGCTTCGTTCTTCTTTTATTGACTTGATTTGCAACTTGTTGGTTCCTCCTTTAAATGTCGGCCTTTACTTCCATATGGATTTTCTTCACCAATTCAACTTTCTTCTTGCGATCCGAGCTAGATCTTTCATTACAAGGAAAAACAACTAGATCTAGAGGTATTAAAGGATTGAAACCGTAAACAATTTCAAAAAGAGTATAACTTATGGTATAATGCATAACTCTATTATATGCAAATTCAACTAATGGTATGCATTCTTCCTAATTTTTCAAGTTCTTTTTAATGATTGCACGTAACAATATTCCTAATGTCCTATTAACAACTATAGTTTATCCATCAATTTGTGGGTAACAAGTTTTAGAAAACAGTAATTTTGTTCCTAACTTATTTCACAAAATTTTTCAAAAATGAGCAAGGAATTTAACATCCCTATCACTAACAATAGTCCTAGGTATGCCATGAAATCTTACTATTTCTTGAAAAAATAATTGTGCTATTTGTGTAGCATCATCTATTTTATTGCAAGATATGAAATGTACCATTTGAAAAATGATCAACTACAATATAGATTGAATCATTACCCTTTCTAGACCTAGACAATCCTAATACAAAATCTATAGATATATCAGTTCAAGGATCATTAGGAATAGGCAAAGGGCGATATAAACCATCATTCATAATTCTAGACTTAGCTTGTTTATATCTAATACACTTATTATAAAAATTATGCACATTACTCCTCATTTTGATAAAAATATTTGTTTAATACTTCTAAAGTTTTTATTTCTCCAAAGTGACCCATTAAGCCCCTACAATGAGATTCCTTTACAAGCAAAAGTCTAAAGGTACAATTAGGCACACATAGTTTATTTTTCTTAAATAGAAATCCATCTAATATATAGAATTTACCATATGCTCCCTTTTCACAATTCTAAAAGATATTGGAAAAAATCATGATCCTTATCATACAAGGTCTAAGAAATTCAAAACTAAGTATCCTAGCATCTAATGTGGTTAATAGAGTATATCTCCTTGCATTGGCTACCACATTCTCTTGTCCATTCTTATACCTAATCACATATGGAAAGGATTCTATAAATTCAACCCATTTAGCATGTCTTTTATTTAACTTACCTTGACCTTTGATAAACCTCAAAGGTTAATGATAAGTATGAATTATAAATTATTTAGGCCAAAGGTAGTGTTACCAATGTTCCAATGCTCTGCTAATTCATATAACCCCTTGTCATAAGTTAGATAATTTAGTGTTGAGCTTTTCACTAAAGTAAGCTATTAGTTTCTTTTCTTGCATAAGAATAACTCCTATACCTATACCTGAAGCATCACACTCAATTTCAAAAGTTTTAGTAAAATCAGGTAAAGGTAAAACAAATGCATTGCATTGTTTTTCCTTCAAGAGAGCAAAAGCATTATCTTGATCTACACCTCAAACAAAAGATTGATTTTTCTTAATTACAATAATTAAAGATGCAGCTATGGTGCTAAAATCTTGGACAAATCTTCTATAAAAACTAGCAAATCTATAGAAACTTCTAACCTCATTAACAGATTTGGGGGTTGGCTAATTCTTAATAGCACTAACTTTTTTCTCATCACTTTAACACCATCTTTACTTATAACAATTCCTAAGAAAACAACCTTATCTATACAAAAACAACACATTTTCAAATTAGCAAATATTTTCTTTTCTCAAAATATTCAAGATATTATGCAAATGAGATACATGATCATCTAAGGATTTTGAATAAATGAGAATATTATCGAAGTACACAATTATGTATTTTCCAATTAGATCTTTCAAAACATGGTTCATTCTTATAAAAGTACTAGGCGAATTGGTTAAACCAAAAGACATAATAACCATTCATATATTTTGTTTTAAAAGTTGTTTTCCATTCATTTTATTCTTTCATCTTAATTTGATGGTAGCCATTTATGATATCAATTTTACTAAAAATAAAACTACTATGCAACTCATCTAGCATGTCATCAAGCCTAGGAATGTGATGGCAATACTTTACTATTATGTTGTTGATTACTCTACAATCCATGCACATCTTCCATGATCCATCTTTCTTTGGAATAATCAAAATTGGAATGGTACAAGGACTCACGCTCTCCCTCACATAGCTTTTAGTCATTAATTCCTTTACTTGCAGTTAAAGTTCTTTGGTCTCCTCTAAATTATTTCTATAAGCTGGCTTCTTTGGAATGGTAGCTTCAAGGATGAAGTCTATTTGATGATCAATTTCTCTAAGAGGTGGCAAGCCATTAGAAACTTCCTCAGAAAATACATCTTCAAAATCCTAGAAGAGAGAAACAAAAACACTTGGCAAGGAAGGATCAAGGTTAGCTTTCTTTAAGAAAATTTCTTTATATATAAGTATAAGTATATTTCTTTATGAATATGAAGCCTTCCTAATTTCACTCCTTTTTGCATAAAAACTCTTTTTTTTTTCCTTTGCTCTTAACTAATTCTCTATTTTATCTTTACCTTCTCTCTTTTCCTTTGGATCTCCACTTTCTTTCTTTTCTCCACTAATTTTCTTATCTTCACTAATAATTTTTTTTTCTTTTTGAATTCTTTTAAGCTCATTCTAAAAAACTTCTCTTGATGAAAGAGGTGCTAAGGTGATCTTCTTTCCATCTTTCTCAAATATATAGTGATTAGTGTATCCATTGTGTATGACCATCCTTTCAAATTGCCATGGCCTTCCTAATAAAAGATAAATGGCTTGCATTGGCACTACATCAAACAATAGTTCATCCTTATACATGCTAATCTTGAAGGCTACTAATACTTGTTTGGTAACTCTAATCTCTCCACAATCATTCAACTACTTCAATTTGTATGGTTGGGGATGTTTAAAAGTAGACAATCCTAATTTCTCCACTAGGATTGTACGTGCAACTTTGGTCACACTTCCTCTATTAATGATCACATCACACACTCTATCTTAAATTAAACATATAGTATTAAATAAGTTCTCCCTCTGATCACACTCTTCTTACTGGATTTGTATGTTTAAGGTTCTTTTAGTCGCTAATGATCTCCCACTTTCAGTAATGGTTATTGGCTCATCTTCACTCTCATCCTTTTCCTCCTTAATAGGTTTCTCTTTTTCATCATCTTCATTGTCACTAGTTGAATATGCCTCTCCATCAAGCATATACATGATCCTAGTATTAGGGTAATCTCATTTGAAGAGTCTAACTCCTCCACACTTAAAACACTTAATTTTAGAACTAGAAGATGGTTCCAATTTTCTCGTATCCTTGGTAGGTGTAGTTGCCTTAGGTGCTTCTAACTGCCATCTCCTTGTAATACTCTTCTACACTTCTTAACCTTTGAGTAAGATTTTGAAGGCAATTGTATAACTCTCTCTAATAGTAACTTGATACAAACCATCTCCTCATAATTGGTTTGAGATATCTCCATTCTTCAAAAGGTCTTTCCCTATTTCTTCTTTTCTTTTTCTTCATATCATCCCACCATGTTATTGCATAATCTTTAAAGGCAGCTACAACAAGTTTAACCTTCTTAGATTTAGTATACTCATAACAATCGAACACTAGTTCAATTTTCTTTTCCCAATCAATGTATGCTTCCGGGTCCATCTTGCCTGGGTTAGTTGATTTAAAAATTGATTTTGCTATAAAAATTTATCGTAAAAAATTTTAGTTCTCACTGAAGTTTTAATCGATCTAAATGAAGTATCTTTTCTTTTTTTCTCTCTCTTTTTTCTCATGCTTCCTTCTTCATCTTTCTCTTTTTTTATCCTCTTTTCCTCCTTCTCTTTTATGCCCTAAATCCATTCATAATATTTTTTTATCTTCTTTTTCTCCTACAAAATATCCTAACTCTCTCAAGAAAGGAGGTTTTTTTTAGTTAGTCATTTTAAAAGAGAAAGAAGGTTATTTCATTAGGTTAATCGATTTTATTGTAAAAACTTATTGTTGGAAATTTTGGTTATCAATGGAGTTTTAATCGAAGGTTAATCAAACTCTATTTATAGAGGTTAGTACAAAAGTATTTATTGTTTGATATGTGTTGATATAGGTTAATATCCGTCAATATACTTTAATTTTGAGTATGTTATAGGTCAATATGAGTTGATATGGAATTATTATTGATTGATATGGGTTAATATGGTTTGATATGTGTTAAGGATTAATATGGATTTGATATGTGTTTATATGTGTTTGTTAAAGGTTGACACAGGTGACATGTGTGTTCAAGGATTATGTTAGATAAATCATTTTATATTCTAAATAATATTTAAGTATACTAAACAGTCTAGAATTACATATTAATATGTTGATATGAGTTGATATGGATTCATATGAATTGATATGGGTGATATGTGTATTAAGGAATTATATTAGATTAAATCATTTTCTATTCTAAATGGTATTTAGGTGTGCTAAGCAGATTAAAGTTGTGTATTTTTTTTAATATAGATTGATATGAGTTGATAAGGGTTGATATGAGTGATTTATGTGTTAAGAGGGTTATATTGAATTGAATTATTTTATGGTCTAAATAGTATTTAAGTGTATTAAACAGTCTAAAATTGTATATTTGTATATTAATATGGGTTAATAAATATTGATATGAGTTGATATAGGTTAATTAGATTGATATGGGTGAGGTATGTATCAAGGAATAATATTGAATTGAATTATTTTTTGTTCTTAATTGTATTTAGGTGTGCTAAATAACCCAGAATTATATATTTGTATTTTAATATGAGTTGATATGGATTGATATTAGTTGATATGAGTAATTTGTGTGTTAAGACATTATATTAGATTGAATCATTTTATAATCTAGATGGTGTTTAAATATACTAAACAGTATAAAACTATGCATTTGTATATTAATATGAGTTGATATAGATTGATATGGGTAGATATGAATTGATATGGATGATATATATGTTAAGAGATTGTATTGGATGAAATCATTTTCTATTCTAAATAATATTTAGGTGTGTTAAACAATATAGAATTATATATTTGTATGTTGATATGGATTAATATGAATTGTGATATGGGTGATTTATGTGTTAAGGGATTATATTGGATTGAATAATTTTATATTCTAAATGATATTTAAATGTACTAAAGAGTCTAGAATTGTATATCTATATGTTAACTTGTGTTGATATAGATTGATATGAGTTGATATAGATTGATATGAGTGATATATGTGTTAAAGGATTATATTAGATTGAATAATTTTTTTATTCTAAATGATGTTTAAATGTACTAAATAGTGTAAATTATATATTTGTATATTGATATTGGTTGATATGGATTGATATGAGTTGATATGGGTTGATTTGGATTGATATGAGTGATATGTATATTAAGAGATTATATTGGATTGAATTATTTTCTGTTCTAAATGATATTTAGGTTTGCTAAATAGTTCTAAATTGTATATTCATATGTTAATATGGGTTGGTATGAATTGATAATGATTGACATGAGTTGATATGGGTTGATATGAGCGATTTGTTTGTTAAAGAATTTTATTAGATTGAATTATTTTCTATTCTAAATGATATTTATGTATACTAAACAGTCTAAAACTATGTATTTATATATTGATATGGATAGATATGAATTGATATGGATTGATATAAGTTGATATGAGTTGTTATGAGTGATTTGTATATTAAAGAATTATATTAGATTGAATAATTTTTTGTTCTAAATGGTGTTTAAGTGTGTTAAACAATATAGAATTGTATATTTGTATGTTAATATAGGTTGATGTCGATTAATATAGATTGATATAAGTGATATATGTGTTAAGAAATTATATTGGATTAAATTATTTTCTATTCTAAATGGTGTTCTACATAGTGCTAAACAATCCAAAATCATATATTTTTATGTTGATATGGTTGACATCAACATAACAATCCATATCAATTTATATCAAACCATATCAACATACAAATACATAATTCTAACTATTTACCACACCTAAATATCACTGAGAACAAAAAATGATTCAATTCAATATAATCTCTTAGCACACAAATCACTTATATCAATCCATATCAACTCATATCAATCGATATCAACTCATATCAATCCATAAAAACTATATCAATCTATATCAACTCATATCAATATACAAATACATAATTTTAGACTGTTTAGTATACTTAAATACCATTTAGAGCAGAAAACAATTAAAACCATTATAATCTCTTAACATACAAATTACTCATATCAATCTATATCAACTCATATCAATCCAAATTAATTCATATCAAGCCATATCAACATACAAATAAATAATTCTAAACTCTTTAGCACACCTAGATACTATTTAGAATAAAAAATAATTCAATTTAATATAATCATTTAGCACACATCTCACTTATATCAATTCATATGAATTTATATCAACTCATATCAACATATAAATACGTAATTTTAAACTGTTTAGCACACCTAAATACTAGAAAAAAAATACTCAATCTAATATAATCTCTTAGTACACATATTACCCATATCAATCTATATTAACATATAAATATATAATTCTAGATTATTTAGTATACTTAAAAACCATTTAAAATGGAAAATGTTCAATCCAATATAATATCTTCGCACACACATCACCCAAATTAACTCATATTAATCAATATCAATTAACATTAACCCATATCAACATATAAATACATAATTCTAAGTTGTTAGGACACCTAAACACCATTTAAAATGGAAAATGATTCTATCTAATATAATCTCTTAACACACATATTATCTATATCACTCTATAGTAACCTATATCAATTCATACTATTTTATATCAATCCAGATCAATATACAAATACACAATTTTATATTGTTTAGTATACTTAAACACCATTTAGAATAGAAAATGATTCAATCTAATATAATTTCTTAATACACATCACTCATATCAATCATTATTAACTCATATCAACTCATATCAATCTATATCAACCCATATTAACATATAAATACATAATTTTAGACTGTTTAGTACACTTAAATACCATTTAGAATAGAAAATTATTTAATCCAATATAATTTCTTAACACACAAGTCACCCATATCAACTCATAATAATTCATATCAAACCAAATCAACATACAAATACATCATTCTAACTGTTTAGCACACCTAAATACTATTTAGAATATAAAATGATTCAATTTAGTATAATCTCTTAATGCACATATCATCCATATCAATCCATACAATCCCATATTAACTCATATCAATCTATATCAACTCATATCAATATACAAATATATAATTTTAGACAGTTTAATGCACTTAATCACCATTTAGAACAGAAAATGATTTAATCCAATATAATCTTTTAACATATAAATCACCCATATTAACCCATATCAACTAATATTAATCCATATTAATCCATAGTAACCCATATCAATATATAAATATATAATTCTAAGTTGTTTAGCACACCTAAATACCATTTAGAACAGAAAATGACTCAATCTAATATAATTCTTTACTCACATATCACTCATATTAATTCATATGAATTCACATCAACCCATATTAACATACAACTACGTAATTTTAAACTGTTTAACACACCTAAATATTACTTAGAATAGAAAATGATTCGACCCAATATAATCTATTAACACACATATCACTCATGTCAACCTATGTTAACCCATAATAATATCAACACATATTAGATCCATATCAATTCTTAACAAATACATATCAAACCATATTAATCCATATCAACCTATAATAATTCAATATCAACCCATAACATACTGAAAATTAAAGTATATCGATACATATCAACTCATATTAACACATATCAAACCATATATATTTTTGTATTAACATTGATAAATGGAGTTAGATTAAACTTTGATTAGAACTTCAGCGAGAACCAAAATCGATTAATCCAATGAAATCACCGCCTTTCTCTTTTTAAAATGACTAACTAAAAAAATCTCATATCAACATATAAATATGTAATTTTAAACTGTTTAGTACACCTAAATACTAGAAAAAAATACTCAATCTAATATAATCTCTTAGTACAGATATCACCCATATCAATCTAGATTAACATATAAATATATAATTCTAGATTATTTAGTATACTTAAAAACCATTTAAAATGGAAAATGTTCAATCCAATATAATATCTTCACACACACATCACCCAAATTAACTCATATTAATCCATATCAATTAACATTAACCCATATCAACATATAAATACATAATTCTAAGTTGTTAGGACACCTAAACACCATTTAAAATAGAAAATGATTCTATCTAATATAATCTCTTAACACACATATTATCTATATCAATCTATAGTAACCTATATCAATTCATACTATTTTATATCAATCCAGATTAATATACAAATACACAATTTTATATTGTTTAGTATACTTAAACACCATTTAGAATAGAAAATGATCCAATCTAATATAATTTCTTAATACACATCACTCATATCAATCATTATTAATTCATATCAACTCATATCAATCTATATCAACCCATATTAACATATAAATACATAATTTTAGACTGTTTAGTACACTTAAATACCATTTAGAATAGAAAATTATTTAATCCAATATAATTTCTTAACACATAAGTCACCCATATCTACTCATAATAATTCATATCAAACCAAATCAACATACAAATACATCATTCTAACTGTTTAGCACACCTAAATACTATTTAGAATATAAAATGATTCAATTTAATATAATCTCTTAATGCACATATCATCCATATCAATCCATACAAATCCATATTAACTCATATCAATCTATATCAACTCATATCAATATACAAATATATAATTTTAGACAGTTTAATACACTTAATCACCATTTAGAACAGAAAATGATTTAATCCAATATAATCTTTTAACATATAAATCACCCATATTAACCCATATCAACTAATATTAATCCATATTAATCTATAGTAACCCATATCAATATATAAATATATAATTCTAAGTTGTTTAGCACACCTAAATACCATTTAGAACAGAAGATGACTCAATCTAATATAATTCTTTACTCACATATCACTCATATTAATTCATATGAATTCACATTAACCCATATTAACATACAACTACGTAATTTTAAACTGTTTAACACACCTAAATATTATTTAGAATAGAAAATGATTCGACCCAATATAATCTCTTAACACACATATCACTCATGTCAACCTATGTTAACCCATAATAATATCAACGCATATTAGATCCATATCAATTCTTAACAAATACATATCAAACCATATTAATCCATATCAACCTATAATAATTCAATATCAACCCATAACATACTGAAAATTAAAGTATATCGACACATATCAACTCATATTAACACATATCAAACCATATATATTTTTGTATTAACCTCGATAAATGGAGTTAGATTAAACTTTGATTAAAACTCCAGCGAGAACCAAAATCGATTAATCCAATGAAATCACCGACTTTCTCTTTTTAAAATGACTAACTAAAAAAACCTCATATCAACATATAAATACGTAATTTTAAACTGTTTAGCACACCTAAATACTATAAAAAAAATACTCAATCTAATATAATCTCTTAGTACAGATATCACCCATATCAATCTAGATTAACATATAAATATATAATTCTAGATTATTTAGTATACTTAAAAACCATTTAAAATGGAAAATGTTCAATCCAATATAATATCTTCGCACACAAATCACCCAAATTAACTCATATTAATCCATATCAATTAACATTAACCCATATCAACATATAAATACATAATTCTAAGTTATTAGGACACCTAAGCACCATTTAAAATAGAAAATGATTCTATCTAATATAATCTCTTAACACACATATTATCTATATCAATCTATAGTAACCTATATCAATTCATACTATTTTATATCAATCCAGATTAATATACAAATACACAATTTTATATTGTTTAGTATACTTAAACACCATTTAGAATAGAAAATGATCCAATCTAATATAATTTCTTAATACACATCACTCATATCAATCATTATTAACTCATATCAACTCATATCAATCTATATCAACCCATATTAACATATAAATACATAATTTTAGACTGTTTAGTACACTTAAATACCATTTAGAATAGAAAATTATTTAATCCAATATAATTTCTTAACACACAAGTCACCCATATCAACTCATAATAATTCATATCAAACCAAATCAACATACAAATACATCATTCTAACTGTTTAGCACACCTAAATACTATTTAGAATATAAAATGATTCAATTTAATATAATCTCTTAATGCACATATCATCCATATCAATCCATACAAACCCATATTAACTCATATCAATCTATATCAACTCATATCAATATACAAATATATACTTTTAGACAGTTTAATACACTTAATCACCATTTAGAACAGAAAATGATTTAATCTAATATAATCTTTTAACATATAAATCACCCATATTAACCCATATCAACTAATATTAATCCATAATAACCCATATCAATATATAAATATATAATTCTAAGTTATTTAGCACACCTAAATACCATTTAGAACAGAAAATGAGTCAATCTAATATAATTCTTTACTCACATATCACTCATATTAATTCATATGAATTCACATCAACCCATATTAACATACAACTACGTAATTTTAAACTGTTTAACACACCTAAATATTATTTAGAATAGAAAATGATTCGACCCAATATAATCTCTTAACACACATATCACTCATGTCAACCTATGTTAACCCATAATAATATCAACGCATATTAGATCCATATCAATTCTTAACAAATACATATCAAACCATATTAATCCATATCAATCTATAATAATTCAATATCAACCCATAACATACTGAAAATTAAAGTATATCGACACATATTAACTCATATTAACACATATCAAACCATATATATTTTTGTACTAACCTCGATAAATGGAGTTAGATTAAACTTTGATTAAAACTCCAGCGAGAACCAAAATCGATTAATCCAATGAAATCACCGCCTTTCTCTTTTTAAAATGACTAACTAAAAAAACTTCCTTCTTTTAGGAGAGTTAAGGTTTTTTGTTGGAGAAAAAGATGAGAAAAAAATATTATGAATGGATTTTAGGCATGAGTGAGGAAGAGGAAAAGAGGATTAAAAAAGAAAGAGAGAAAGATGAAGAATGAGGCATGAGAAAGAGAGAGAGAAAAAGAGAGAAAAAATTAGATGCTTCTTTTAGATCGATTAAAAATTCGGTGAGAATCAAAATTTTCAGCGATAAGTTTTTACGGCAAATGAAATTACATTCTTTCTCTTTTGAAATGACTAATCTAAAGAAAATTCCTTCTTCGAGAGAGTTAGGTTTTTTGTAGCAAAAATAGAGGAGAAAAAAAGAATTGTTAATATATTTAAAGCATGAAAGATAAGAAAAAAGAGGCTGAAAAAAAAAGAAAAAGAGAGAAAGAGGAAGACAGAGGCATGAGAAAGAGAGAGAGAAAGTAGAGAAGGAATAAAAAGAAAAGATAATTCTTTTAGGATAAAATGTATTTTTGTCTTAACTAGTTTATTTAAGATTAATAAAGTCTAAAATTTATTAGTGTTTTTTAAGAGTATTTTCTTGATTAATTCTCCCAATTCTTTTGAATAACTTATTATTTTCTATTTTTAGTTTTTCTTTCAAACATTACTATTCTAAGAGTTGAAAATTGTCTTATTGGTAGTAAAACCAAAATAGTCATTGCATTATTATTTGTTCGAGAATATAAATTGAAAAAAAATTGATAGGACTATATCCCACTCTATTTCAATTATTTGTTCCAACTCTTATATGACACGCAGGTTATTAAATTAATTTTTGGAAATTAATTAAGAAAATATCCTAAAAGAAAACACTAATAAATTTTAGACTCAACCAATCTTAAATAGATCAATTATGATAAAAATGCCCTTTACTCTAAATGAAGTATCTTTTCTTTTTCTTCTTTCTCTTCTTTCTCTCTTTCTCACGCCTCCTTCTTTCTCTTTCTCTCTTTTTTTTTTATCCTCTTTTCCTCATCTATCATGCTCTAAATCTATTAATAATTTTTTTCTCCTCTTTTTCTCCTACAAAAAACACTAACTCTCTCTAAAAGAAGGAATTTTCTTTGGGTTAGTCATTTTAAAAGAGAAAGAAAGTGATTTCATTGGGTTAATCGATTTAAAAATTAATTTTGCAGTAAAAATTTATCGCCCAAAATGTTGATTTTCATTGGAGTTTTAATCTATCTAAAAGAAGTATATTTTCTTTCTTTTTTCTCTCTCTCTTCTTTCTCTCTCTCTTTCTCACGCCTCCTTCTTCATCTTTCTCTCTTTTTTTTCTCCTCTTTTCCTCCTCATCTCTCATGCTCTAAATCTATTCATAATATTTTTCCTTCTCTTTTTTCTCCTACAAAAAATATTGACTTTCTCAAAGAGTGAGGTTTTTTCAAGTTAGTTGTTTTAAAAGAGAAAGAATGTGATTTCATTGAGTTAATCAATTTTACTGTAAAAACTTATCGTCGAAAATTTTGGTTCTTGCTGAAGTTTTAATCAAAGCTTAATCAAACTCTATTTATCGAGGTTAGTGCAAATATATATATAGTTTGATATGCGTTGATATACTTTAATTTTGAGTATGTTATAAGTCAATATGGGTTGATATGAAATTATTATGAGTTGATATGAGTTAATATGGTTTGATATGTATTTGTTAAAAATTGATATGGATTTAATATGTGTTAATATGTGTTTGTTAAGGGTTAATATAGATTTATATGAGTTGATATGGATTGATATGAGTGAAATGGGTGTTAAGAGATTATATTAGTTTGAATAATTTTCTATTTTAAATGATGTTTAAGTGTATTAAAAGTCTAAAATTATGTATTTGTATATTGATATAGTTGATATAGATTGATTTTAGTTGACATGAATTGATATGGATAGATATGAGTGATATGTGTGTTAAGGAATTATATTGGATTGAATTAGTTTTTGATCTAAATGGTATTTAAGTATGCTAAATAGTCTAAAATTATGTATTTATAAGTTGATATGAATTGATATGAGTTGATATGGGCTGATGTGTGTGATTTGTGTGTTAAAGATTATATTGGTTTGAATCATTTTCTGCTATAAATGGTATTAAGTGTATAAACAATCTAGAATTATATATTTATATATTGATATACGTTGATATGAATTGATATAGATTGATATGAGTTGATTTGGATTGATGTGTGTGATTTGTGTGTTAAAAGATTGTATTATATTGAATCATTTTCTATTGCATATGGTACTTAGGTGTGTAAACAGTCTAAAATTGTGTATTTATATGTTGATATGAATTGATATGAGTTGATATGGATTGATGTGAGTGATTTATGTGTTAAGAGATTACATTCGATTGAATTATTTTCTACTCTAAATGGTATTTAGCTATGTAAACAGTTTATAATTGTATATTTATATGTTAATATAAGTTGATATGAATTGATGTGGGTTGATATGAGTTGATGTGGGTTGATGTGTGTGATTTGTGTGTTAAGAGGTTACATTATATTGAATCATTTTCTGCTCTAAATGGTATTAGGTGTGTAAATAATATAGAATTATGTATTTATATATTGATTTAGGTTGATATGAGTTGATATGGATTGATATGAGTTGATATGTATTGTAATTGGTGATATGTGTGTTAAGGGATTATATTAGATTGCATCATTTTCTATTTTAAATAATATTTAGGTGTGTTAAATAGTCTAGAATTACATATTTATATGTTGATATGAGTTAATATGGATTGATATGAGTAATATATGTGTTAAAGGATTATATTGGATTAAATCATTTTTTTATTCTAAATGGCATTTAGGTGTGCTAAACAGTCTAAAATTTTATATTTATACATTAATATAGGTTGATATGATTTGATATGGATTAAATGAGTTGATATGGGTTGATGTGTATGATTTGTGTGTTAAGAGATTATATTGGATTAAATCATTTTTTGCTTTAAATGGTATTTAGATTGTAAACAATCTAGAATTATGTATTTGTATATTGATACGGGTTAATGTGAATTGATATGGATTGATATGAGTTGATATGAATTGATATAGATTGATATGAGTTGATTTGTGTGATTTGTGTGTTAAAAGGTTATATTAGCTTGAATCATTTTCTGCTATAAATGGTATTTAAGTGTATAAACACCCTAGAATTATATATTTATATGTTGATATGGGTTGATATGAATTAATATGGATTGATGTGAGTTGATATGGGTTAATGTGTGTGATTTGTGTGTTAAGAGATTATATTGTATCGAATCATTTTATGCTCTAAATGGTATTTAGGTGTGTAAACAGTCTAGAATTGTATATTTATATGTTGTTATGGATTAATATGAGTTGATATATATTGCTATGGGTGATATGTGTTAAGGGATTATATTGGATTGAATAATTTTTCATTCTAAATAATATTCAGGTGTGCTAAGAAGTTTGGAATTGCGTATTTGTATGTTAATATAGGTTGATATGGATTCATATAGATTGATATGAGTGATATGTGTGTTAAGGGATTATATCATATTGAATCATTTTATATTTTAAATGGTATCTAGATATGTTAAACAATCCAAAATTGTGTGTTTATATGTTGATATAGGTTGATATGAAGTGATATTGATTGATATAAATTGATATGGGTTGATGTAGGTGATTTGTGTACGAAGAGATTATATTGGATTGAATTATTTTCTTTTTTACATATTATCTAATCGTTTGAGATAATTAAGAATTGTTTAGTTGTATATTGTTATGGGTTGTTATTGGTATTTATGATTCCATACTTTTTTTCAAGTATATATGGCGATAGGTTCTAGTTTCATATCATCTAATTCCTAATGTAAACAATCTCATATATGTTAGGAGAAGGAAGCAATAATGTCTACCAGTCCTAGTGTAATGTTAACAACAAGTCTAAAGGGTTACAGGATTAAAAGAAAGGCTACCCAATCAAACAGAAGGTGGCAAAAAAAGAGACTCAGATTTGTGGTCTTTTCCTATATATAAAAGATTGTTGAAGAGAAAGTAGATCACTCAAATAATGTGGCAATGATTGTATGATAAATATTTTGATATTTATGTTAATATTGTAATGATGTATATTGCGAATAGAAACATGTGTGAATATTGATGTAATTCTCATTTATTATTCATTTATATATAAATATAAAATTTTGTTGATCTTGATGTTGGATGGATTTTTTAGGGGAAGACAAAAAAAACTGTGAAAATCGAACCGACCGAGAAACCAACAGAAAAATTGGTTAACCGACTGGTCGGTTCGGTGTTCGGTTCTAAATTACATCAAACCAAAAATGTTCGGTCGGCCAGCGGTTTCATTGCTCAGAAAATCGAACCGATCGAAAACCGCTCCTCTTCTATTTAATGCGCATTTCGTTTTGTTTGGATTTGAATTGAACAATTTCATTGTTTCAAAACCGACCGAAACCGAAACCGACCGAATTTTTTTGCAGCAAAATAAATCAGGTTCAATGTTTTTTGGTCTAAACCGAAACCGACCGAATTTTTTCAGTTCGGTTTTTTCGTGGTTTCTAATTTTGTTCGGTCGATTTTCGGTTACTAACATCAACGATCGGTTTTTGGTTGGTTTGGTCTGATCGGTTCGGTTCGGCCAACCAAACCGAATTTGTCCACCCTAGGATTTTTGATATTGATGTTGGATTAAAATTAATGTGTAACGTGTTATGGATGTTTGTTAATGTTGGATGTGTAACAAATCATGGATTGGTTACAGTTACTGATAGGTTGTGGAAAGTTGTTAATGCTGGATGTGTTGTTGCTACTTTGATAGGATTTAAATTGATCGTGGATGTTAAATTTTAACTCATATTAACCCATATTAACTCATAACAATCCATAAAGATAGCAAACTATATCAATAGCATTTCATATCATATCAATGTATATCATTAGCATTTAAACTTATAAAAACCTAATAATAAAAAAAAAATACACTATTATCATTGTTTCTTCATGGTAATATAAGATGAGAATATAGACATCCTCACAGTAGCTATTACTACCCCTAAAAGGAAAATTTTACCTAATCCACACACTGTATTTATTTTCTCTAATTCTCTCTTCTCCTTCTAACTTGTCCAACTTTCTTAATAGAGTATTGATGATGTTTGTAGCTCGTTCAGGGTTTTTTAGATCTGCTCAAATAAAAAATTTGCATTTCCCTCAAAAAATTTGTATTTCCCTCGGGGAGCCTGTTTGCCCAAATGACAAAACCCATTATTTAAGTAATATTTATATAAATACACATTATCTAAACTCAAATAATCTAAAAAAAAATCAAAATTTTGATATACCCCATAGTTACCGTAGCCATAAAAATATATTTCTGGGTTATCTTCTGTCCATGACACTCAAAGGGGTGCAATCTTACCGTAATCACAAAATTGGAGTAAACATTTTGAATATTCGACATGAGATATATGCAATATTTTTCAAATCTGAGAAATAATAAGCAACACTTCTTAGAAACAAAAATTGGCATACTTCTCAACTATTTAAAACACTTAAAGAACATATAAAATAAAAAACAATTCAATCTTGCATAATTCCTATCAATCCATATTAACACATATAATTAATATCAATCCATATCAATATAAAAATATACAATTTTTAGATTGTTTAGTATACTTAAACACCATTAAGAGCAGAAAATGATTTAATTCAATATAATATCTTAACACACAAGTCACCCGTATCAACTCATATTAATCTATATCAGTTTATATCAACCCATATCAATATACAAATACACAATTCTAAACTGTTTAGCACACCTAAATATCATTTAGAACAAAAAATGATTCAATTCAATATGATATCTTAATATACATATCCCTTATATCAATCCATATGAATCCATATCAACCCATATTAATATACAAATATCTAATTCTAGACCGTTTAGTACCCTCAAATATTATTTAGAATAGAAATTGATTCAGTCCAATATAATTTCTTAACACATAATCACCTATGTCAATTTATATCAACCTTTAACAAACATATATCAACACATATCAATACATATCAATCCATATTGATTCATATCAACCCATATCATCATATAAATACATAATTTTAGACTGTTTAACATACCCAAATACCATGTAGAATAGAAAATGATTTAATCCAATATAATATCTTAACATATAAATCACTCATATCAATCCATATGAATCTATATCGACCCATATTAACATACAAATATGTAATTCTAAACTTTTTAGCACACTTAAATATTATTTAGAATAGAAAATGATTCATTCCAATATAATCTCTTAAAACACATATCATCTATAACAACCCATATCAACTCATATCAATTCAGATCAATTCATATCAACCCATATCAACATACAAATATACAATTCTAGACTGTTTATACACCTAAATACCATTTAAAGTAGAAAATAATTCAATCCAATGTAATCTCTTAAAACACAAATCACCCACATCAACTCATATTAATCCATATCAATTCATATCAACCCATATCAACATATCAGTACACAATTTTAGACTGTTTAGGACACTAAAATCATTTAGAACAAAAAATGATTCAATATAATATAATCCCTTAACACATATATCACTTATATTAATCCATATCAACTCAAATCAATCTATATTAACCTATATCAATATATAAATATATAATTTTAGAATTTTTTAATACACTTAAACACCATTTAAAACAGAAAATTATTCACTCTAATATAATCCTTTAACACACATATCACCCATATCATATCAACTCATATCAATTTATATCAACACATATCAACTCTCAGCAAACACATATCAAATCCATATCAATCTTTAACAAACACATATCAAACCATATTAACCCATATCAACCAGTAATAATTTTATATCAACCCTAACATAGTCAAAATTAAAATATATTAATACATATCAACCCATATCAATACATATCAAAATATATATATTTTTGTACTAACCTCGATAAATAGAGTTATATTAAGCTTTGATTAAAATTCTAGCAAAAACTAAAATTTTCAACAATAAATTTTTACAGTAAAATAAATTAACCCAATGAAATCACATTCTTTCTCTTTTAAAACAACTAACTTGAAAAAAATCATTCTTTGGGAGAGTTAGGGTTTTTTTGTAGGAGAAAAAAGAGGAAAAAAATATTGTGAATGGATTTAGAGCATAAGAGAGGAGGAGAAAAAGAGGAGGAAAAAAAAGAGAGAAAGATGAAGAACGAGGCGTGAGAAAGACAGAGAAAAAGAAGAGAGAGAGGAAAAAAAAGATGCTTCTTTTAGATCGATTAAAACTGCAATAAAAATTAAAATTTTGGACTTACTGCAAAATAGATTTTTAAATCAATTAATCCAATAAAATCGCTTTTTTTTTAAACGACTAAATTAAATAAAATTCTTTCTTTGAGAGATATTTAAGATTTTATGTTGGAAGAAAAGAGGAAATTTTTTTTTAATGAATTTGGAGCATAAGAGACGAGGAAAAGAGGATGAATAAAGGAAAAAAGAGAAAAAGGGGAAGGAGGAGGTGAGAGAGAGAGAGAGAGAGAGAAGAAGGAAGAAAAAGAAAAAAAATATTTTTTTAGGATAAAGAATATTTTTATCATAATTAGTTTATTTAAGATTGGTTGAGTTTAAAATTTATTAGTATTTTTTTAGAAAATTTTCTTGATTAATTTTCTTAATTTTTAAAATACATTTACTAATTATTGTATTTGCAATTTAGCTATAATGAATAGACTAATTCACCCATGAAGTTAGAAGTTTTCGGCTGAGATATGATAATCTCTAACAGATAACAGTTGTTGTAGTCCCGTATGTAGAGAATCAATCAGACATCTCCTCTCTTGTTTCCTTGATCATCGCAACGCTTCTCACAGCTCTTTGTAGAAGGCACTTGAAAATGGCTTCGAAATTTGCTTCTCTTAGAAGACTCTCGACACTTCTTAAACCTCATATTCCTTCTACTTGTTATTCTTCAAGATTTCGTCACTCAAGTCCTCTGCTTGTGCAAGTTTCGATTGCTTTGCATCGCCATTTAAGCACTCTCAGACCTCCTCGCTTTTCTTCAAGAAACTTCTGCTCTCCGTCTTTGAATCTTGACACAGACTCTCAAGGCCCTACTGCCATCGATTACCGGTTAGTCTTGCAATATAATCTCCCCTTTTGTTTCAAAATTTCAAATATTTTTCTTCTTCTGGTAACAATTTGGTTTTGTAATTTTTAATTGGTTTAGTGCCTAATAGCAGTTAATGTGATTACAGTTCTCTTCTACAGGAAGATGAATTTCACAAACTAGCTGACTCCACTATCCATGACCTTCAGGAGAAGTTGGAGGTTCATAAAATGTCTTCGCTTTCAGTTTTATTCAAATGAAATGTTGCTTATATAGGTTGATTCTAATTTGCTATTTGTGCTGTACAGGAATATGGCGATAGTGTCCAAATTGATGGCCTTGATATAGATTATGGGGTGAGATTGACTAATATGATTTCGTATTTTTTTTTTGGCAGCTCAGAATTTGTTTGTGAGTTAATTTGTTTTTCGGGATTTTGGTAGAATGAAGTTTTGACTCTCAAGCTTGGGAATTTAGGCACGTATGTGTTGAACAAGCAAACGCCCAATAGACAACTTTGGTTTTCTTCTCCAGTGAGGTGTCTACTCTTATAGTCTCACTTGTGTTATTTCTTGTTCATTCATTTGTTATGTGCTATGCTCATTCATGTTAATTTCTTATTCCGATCTCTCTCATCAAATTTGTTTGTGATCATAAGTTATTTTTATGAATTTTTGTTTAAGAATTAGATTTGAGTTTAATACTTGCATTTTTGGAAATTGAGTGGGTTTTTAAAGCTGGTTGTGTTTTATAATGGTTAATTAAAGAAAGCAGAATCGTTATTATAATTGAATTTCTTTGTTTCTTCATTTAAAAAAAAATTAGATGATTTTTTAGTAATTCAGGTCAAATGACAATGAAGTTAGTATTGAAAATTTTTTTATCAAGTGGAAAATTGCTAATAGTTTGCTATAAATTGGTTGAAGCTGGGTGGTGGAGACATGGTTGAATTGTTAATAGTTTTGCATCTTAGTCGAAAGTGATAGAGGAATTAGACTAAGGACTATCATAAGCCATGAGATAGAGGTAAAAATAAAATACATTACATTTTACCTATAAGGACTCTCCATTATTTGAAGTGTCATTATCAGTCACCTATAGCTAAGCGTGTGGATTCAACCTAATTTGCAGGAATTCCTGGATTTTCTTGGAGAGTTTTGGGATAGTTTGTGGTAAAATAAAAAATAAAGCTAAGGATTAACAAATTGATAAAAAGTTTGTGTCATTCTCCTAATCTAGAATTTTATTCATGCATCAAGTTCAAAGCTGTATGCTTAATACCTATAGATTTCGTTTCTTTCCTTGCCAAGGTTTTCAATTCTACTCTCAGTAGCAGTAACGGGGCAGCAGTATCATGACTGATACATGATGTTTGTGGCTATCATGATTTTCTTTTCAAAAGAAAATAGAAGAAAGAAAGCAAAAATCTTCCAAAATGCAGAAAAGAAAAAAGAGAAGTTTTCATTGGAAAGAAATTGTAATTTTCTTGTCATTATTGATGAACTAATTTATCAGATCCATGAATCAAACATTAGCACGCTTAGGATTGACTCTGTTTTACGTTATACATTAAATACTTACGTCAAGAAATTACCTTTTTCATGAAAGGTTGCTGTACTTTTCTTTCAACATGTTTGAGGGTGCAGTTTGTAGGATTTTGACTTTTGGGTCTGTGTCTATGATATAAGATGACTAACATGACAACTCTAGATCGAAATTCCTACAACTGCTTTTTATCATCGTAAAGATCAAAAAAGAAAAAGGGAAATTCTTATCTATCTACTCTAATAGTCAATTTCTAGGTCCATTTTTTATTTTGTCTTATATTGTTTTTGTGAATTCTAATGGAGAAACATAATCTGTGGTTAAATTCCTTTGAAACAATCATGAAATATTAATGTATGTTCTCAAGAAAAGAAGAAGAATTTGTGAAGTTACTTTTGAGGACATTCTAGATTTATGTGTCTAATAAACTAGTAAGATATCTATTACTAGAAAATTACAAGTACTTTCTAGTTTCTAATGAAATGTTGTTTCTAGCATTCAAAGTATTGATATTTTATATTTATCTAAATTAGCTATATTTTCTGTGTTGGGTTGAGCCATGTTTGTGTTAGCTATAAACCTCAGTGTTGGTGCTGTTAGTAAGTTAGTTTTTGATCAAGTAATGCCCACCTCTATTGCTGCTCTGTTTCTCACTTCAGACCATTACATAGCTTGTTGCATTCATTGCAAGACAAGTCTTAAAATGTAAAAGGCTTGCTCCAAATATATTTTAACTGTTAAATAGATGTTTGTGTGCTTAGGATATTTCTTTTTATTGTTTATAGCCTTTATATTTTGATGGAGAAAAGCTCTTACCATCTCTCAGTAATACACTGTAGAAATTTGAATTTTGAAGATGTTCTTAACTGATTAAATTATTTAATGATGTTAAAATTGATGTGTTCAATCTGTATGTACCATTTAGCTTATTTTTTGAGAGGATGAGAATTTAAATAGAGATCATAGTATTGAGCTGTAACATTCAAAAGGAAGGAGAAGAAAATGATGAGAATGAAGGTGATGACTATGAGCTGTAAAGAATGGATGGTAAAATTAAAGAAAGAGCTGAGTTGGAAAAGGGGACAAAAGGTGCTAACCACCTGATGACAGAGAATATGCAGAGAATGAGAATATCCTAAGTTAGTGGAATGGTAGTTCTATACTGTAGCTAACGAAATATATGATTGTGCTCTGCTAAAGAATCATTATGCAATTTATGAAATTCCTAACATTCTCTCTTTTCTCTCTCTGCTCTACTGCTTCTTTGTTATTTCTGTTCTTCCCTAATCCCTCACATCTCTTATTCATTCAGCAGTTAGTGGTTTTCCCTAAATTGCTAATTACTGGGGCTTTTTTATCACTTATATGTTACATGAGCATAGGACTCTTCATGTACCCAAAAGATATAACAAATAAATGAGGTGATTTTGATAACCGCTTTTCATTGTTATAGCACATTCTGTCTGCTTCAGGGGGGAAAAAAATTCTGCTAATATTTATTTCATCCTCCAAATTGGAATGGAAAAACTTGACTAGATCTTTTACATTGGAAATCTTACTCCCCTTTTCTTATTCCTCTTTTTCATTACCTTGACCAATGCAATCCATTAGCTTCAGATTCTGAAGTTATCCTCTGGTTTGCATGCTGATCATTGTTGTCTACATGGGTGTTTTTGCGTCCATGTATTTATATAGGAAATGCTTAAAACCTTCTCATTTGGTTTATTGTGCAATTTCTTGCAACTTGATTTCCGATTCTTTATATTTATATAAGTGGAAATACCTCATAAACCTATTATATTAAGATTTTAGGTTGAAATGCATAGTCGGATTTATGAGTATGTTTACTCATTAGGTCCATACAGAAAAATTGTAAGGAATTGGGCTCATTTGTGCCAATAAGTGCTATCAAAGACAATAATTCGGCAATGATGAATACGTCGAAGAGCAAGGTTACTCTAGATTGGGTGATACTGTACACTTAATTAAAAAAGAAAAGAAAAAAAGGCTTCAGCTCCAGAGGGAGCCTATTTAGGCTTCAATGGAAGGGGAAGCCCAAGCAAGAAGCTCATACTTGAATGAGAGATTGTTGGGATATCAAACATGTACGGGAATCTCACTCTAGAAATAGATAGATTTGGCTATATAAGCAGAAAGAATCCGTCAACCCATTGAATTAAGGTTTTGGGTTGGAGTGTAATTTTAGACGCGCAAATGTATTCCTTGATCCATTTAGATGATCTCTCAAGTAACTGGATTTTCTAGTACCAAAACTCCTATCAAGAAAGAATGATACTTTTGGGCGTTAGAGTTGTATCACGTCCCTCAAATTAAGTTATTATGGCTGGAATTTCATTCATTGGGAAATTGATGATAAAGCTTGCAAGTTTAGATATTTGTTGACTAATCCTAGGACTTAACTCCATATACAAAATTGAAACTAACTACTAGACTTATTAGCATTTTAGGACCCAAAAATAAGTAGACTTAGATTAAGTTCAAGATAGAGCAGTCAAGAACATTTGGTTGATCCTGATTACTGGATTACCCAATTGTGGTACTCTGAGCATTAAATATGAAAATCATAATCTAATTCTCACGTGGAGTTCTTTTATTGTTGCTGCATGTGCACTAGAAGTGCAATAGAGTTTCATGTTAGAATGCTTTTAGAAAAGTTATAGTTGTAGGCCCCTTGCTAAAATATAAGTTCAGTCGAGCATTTTTACAAGTTAAAAACATGTCAATGAGTCTAAATGTATGTTAAACTTGGCATTCAGTAAAATCAAGTTGAAATCTTATTTTTAGTATTAAAATTAATATGTTATGATTTTAAAATAGTAACATCCTATGATTTTTATGATTTTATGGAATTTGGATGTTTTATATTTCAAAAATATTGTCTTTTCAATTATTACATTACTTATGATGTCATTATTTTAAGTTTTAAAAATTAAGTAGTAGTTATAATTGAGTAAATTCTAATTATTATTACTTATGAATACATGTAATTCTGCAACATGTTTATTTTCAATATATATTGCTTTTATTTTATCCTTTATGTACTTCTAAAATTAAATTCAAGCTTGGAAACATCAAGTTTTTCTCAGAATCAATACCACCATCAAAGCCTTAATCTCAAGTTAATTGGAATCAACTGTGTGGATTCTTTTTTTCCACTTAGTTCAATATAGGGCTATTTTTTTGATAAATATAAAACAGTAAGATTATTTTGGGCTACTGTTGTGCAAGTTAATGTAGGTCTACTCTTGCCTCTTTTAGCTATTTCTTTTTTAATTTATTTAGTTTTTCTGATCGGTATATCACTAGATTTTCGTTTCACATGATCAAACTATCTCAATATATGTTATCTTATCTTATTTTTAATTGGCGCTACTCCATTTTTTCTCTAATGCACTCATTACGGATTCTATTCATCTAGTGTGTTGACATATCCATCTTATTATTCTCATTTTTGCGACATGCATTTTACTCATATAGTGTCCTTTCACTGTCTAACACTCACTGTCATATATCATCGTAGGCTGTATTACAATACAGTAGAACTTTCTTTTCAATTTAAATGATATCTTTTGGTCACATAACAGTGTTATGGCACTCTCTCACTTCATTCAACCAGCATTAATCCTATGACTTACATTTTCTTCACAACCTCCATTCTCTTGAATAATAGAGTTTAGGCACTTAAAATGAGTACCATGAAATACTGCTACTCCATCTAAAATAATTTTGCCTCATTCTCTATTCGTGTTATCAAATCTATAATATATATATTCAGCCTTCGTTCTCACAAAAAGAAAAAGCAATAGCAGTGAAGGAAACTTTGATTTTGAAAAACAAGCAATTTAAATATATATGAGTATTTTGTAGAGTGTAGTAGTCTTATATACAATCTGAGTTTGCAAACTCCTCTTTAATTATAGGTTAATAATGCACATTTAACTGCCTTGGTAGCTTTTACGTAGGGAACATTGTTCCGTGTAAATTTTATTTTTTAATTAAATACATTACAAGAAATTTCTGCATCATTTGAATTTATGTATTTATCTTAGGAAGTTTGTGTATGGCATTTTGTGTTACGGGCCTTTTAACATTTCTTTTTGATGGAGGCATAATAAATCTCATACCAACTACATTCAAACGCCCCTCTTAATCCTTGTTTTTCGTGATTGGAGGAGTAGGATTTTTAGCTATAATTATCTTTGTTTGGCACAATGATGTTCCAGATGTCAATTCATGGACTGTTCTGTTGTCATTCTTTTTCTTGATTGAATTGTTGTTTTCTTGCAGTGGTCCATCCAGGTTTGATTGGGACCGTACAGCTCAAGCTTGGGTTTATAGGCGGACAAAAGCAAATTTATTGGAAGTTTTGGAAAGTGAATTGGAGCAATTATGTGGCGAACCTATCAAACTTGCATAGGTGCAACAAATTCTTGATTTGTTGCAGAATTTTGTTTCCTGGGAATAAGTTAATCCTGTATTGTCTTTTCTCTTTGGCTTTCTGGATTGATTTATTTCAGTATTTTTTTTTTTTGGTTTATTGTTTGTCATATGATGCGTTCTAGTTAGTTTGTTTTACAAATTCATTCATCAACTACTGAACACTGCCAGTCCCTTAAACCTATCGAACATAAACACAATCAAACCTAATCATAAATCAAGCATCAAAGTTCACCCAATCTTTATTTCACCCACCCCATCATACATACCGGAGAGCTAACAGTAGCTGATATTAGTTTTCCAGGACCGCTGCAAACCTAGGATCATACTCTAGTAACCACCACAACACACCTCATCTACCCATTCCTATCCACAAAACAACCACCATTTTTATAGTTCTATTAGGTGTGGAATAGAATCAAGTATATTGCACTCCTTCCTCCCTCAAGACATTGTATTAAAATGATTTAACCAGACCCCAGCAGCCAACAGTAAGTAATCAGCATACGGCAACCAGCGTCATTGACCAATAACTAACACGAAATAACCAGATTATTACACTTTTTCACAAAATATGAGATGAGCTGGCTAACCTGTTCCCATTTTTGCATTTATTTGTCGAAACACAACTCTGTTCCTCTTCCTCCAAATCTAATGCACAATATTAGCCATCAAAGACACCCTCCTTACGAGCTTTTCTCCGTAGCCTTCCTTGTGAACAAGCTCACTTCCCACCTTTACCCGTATCCAGGTCTGTTCACCTTATGCTTTAAAAAGGACTTGAAGCCAAATTCGCTTACTAGAAGGATATTCAAAGAACAAGCGTCCATTATTTCAAAACAGCGATTATAAAAGTTGCATAAGTCATTGGGAGCAATTCTCCACCAAGCCAGCCTTGTTTTGGTTGCAAGTTTGTTCTTAAAGAACTAGCCACGTGATGGGATAGTTCCTTTGCGTGCCCCTTACTGACCTTCTACCAAAACACAGGTTACACAGGTTGGCTTTTGGTCCTCAAAGCTTTGCAAGCACTCTTAATGATATACACTCCAGATTTTGACAAATTCCAAAAGATACCATCCTCCCTAGCCCACAAGCTTACGGTTGTATAGTTCAATAGGTCAGGCAGCACCTAAGCTCCATCCTTCCACCAATCCCTCCTCACTTTGCTTTCATAGGAACGTCAATATCTCCTATGTGTAAGTTCGGCTACTTATTCATCAAGGAGCCATGAATCATACTAAAATGAGATATCCCCTATTCTCTAACTTGTAGCTATACAGGTTATTGAATTTATCCCTAAACATCACCAGATGCCTCCTTTTCAGGTGGATTGGAACACATCTCTTGTAGTGCATAATGTCATGAAGCGTAGTTGAAAATTTTGCATTTTTCATTGCCTGCTTTTCTAAATTATTTTTATCTCTCTATTGCAAATAAAATTGAAATATCTATCATTCTAAAATGCTATGGAGATCAAGTAGTGACAAATCAAATAGGAACAATGCTATTTTGGCCTCTTTATCCTAACAATCTTTCCCTCGTAGTCTAATTATTATATTTCCAAACATATATTAATAATGTTGTTGGTACACTAATGCATGTGTGCTTTCATTTAAGCATAAACAAACGTAACCAAAAGAAGGAAGATGATAAAAGGAGATTAAAAACACTCAAAAATTAGATTTACAAAAAATGGTCAAAACTGACAATCAATTGAATTGGACCGAACCGATTCGAACATAATCAAACTAGTTTTTTAAATTTTAAGTTATTTTTTAATAAAAAACATAGAAAAAAAATTACATTCATTTTTTTATATGTATTAGATTTAATATGTAATATTTTTAATTGATAAAGTGTATTTTTATTGTTTTTAAACTTTTATTTTTAAGTTTCTATGGTTTCTATATTATTGAATACGAGTCAATCAATGTAATAAAATTAATCAATTTCTTTGGTAAGATTTAATTAAAGCACTGAGATATATAATGTAAAAAAATCAATCAATATAATGTCAATAATCAAGTTAGAGTATAACTAGTGTAGAAATTATGTATAATGAAATTAATTAATTTCTTTCATAAGATTTAATTAAAAACATTGAAATATATAATGCAACGAAATCAATCAATATAATGTTAATAATCAAGTTAGCATATAATTATTGACGAAATTACATGTAATGAAATTAACCAATTTTTTTTTAAATTTAATTAAAGTATTAAAATATATAATATAAAGAAATCAACAAATGTAGGTCAATAATAAAATTAAGATATAATTAGTATAGAAATTACATACAAATATAATATAAAGAAATCAACAAATATAGGTTAATAATAAAATTAGGATATAATTAGTGTAGAAATTACATATAATGAAACTAACTAATTTTTATTTTTCTAAAATTTAATTAAATCATTAAAATATATAATGTAAAAAAATCAAAAAATATAATGCGAATAATCAAATTAGGGTATAATTAATATATAAATTACATATAATGAAATTATTCAATTTTTTTCTTAAAATTTAATTAAAGCAATTAAATAGATAATGTAAAGAAATCAACAATTGTAATGTCAATAATTAAATTATGATATAATTAGTATAGAAATTACATGAAATGAAATCAACCAATTTCTTTTCTAAGATATAATTAGAGCATTCAAATATATAATGTAAAGAAATCAATTAATATAATGTTAATAATCAAGTTAGGATATAATTAATGTATAAATTACATGTTATAAAATTAACCAATTTCTTTTATTAAGTATGTAAAAATAAAATTGTGAATTTTTTAGGTTTTTTTCAAATTAGGTTTAGTCAAAATAAAATTATGACTAAAATTAGGTTTAGTCACATGTGTATTATTGGCATGTTGGTAAACAAAACTGTCTTTTTCATAAGGTCACGTGTTCAAATCCTTCCTCTTCCATTTTCCAAATTTTTTATGAAGAATGTTTTTTTTGGCAAAGATATTTATTTTTATATTGGAAATATAATAAACATTTAATGATTGCTATAAAACTATTAAAATTAGTAATCAACATGCTAAAATTTGAATTTATAATAAAGGATAAAAAAGAAATAACAATTAATTTATAATATAATATTTGTTGGAAGTGGATGTGCACTCACTAAGTTACAAACTCACAATGGAAGGAAGAAGGGAGAACTCAAATATTTAGTTAATTGAAGTCTTCAACTTGACTTAATTCAAATGAGAAAACGAAACACCTATTTATACTAGTTTCTCATAAGAAACTTATCACTTGAAATAAATCCAATACTTAATAAGTTTTAACTTAATTAATTCTTTCTAACTCTTATTCATATAACTTACCTATTAATTTATTCTAACTCACTCAATTTAATATAAATTTATTCTTATACAAGTTTACTACCTAATACCCCCCCTGTAAACTTGAACTTCTAATCACCCTGAGCCTTATTCTTAATTGTCGAAAATTGTCACACTTCAATGGTTTTATGAAGATGTCAACAATTTGATCATTTGTTTTCACATAGTCCAATTCAACTTCTCTTTTCTCAATACATTCTCGAATGAAGTGATACCTCGTGTCAATATATTGGCTTCAATCATGAAAAAATGGATTTCTTACTAGGGCTTATGTAGATTTGTTAATCATGATGTTGGTCGGTTCCCTTTGCTCCAGATAGAGTTCTTTGAGTAATCTCCATAACCAAATAGCATGACATGCACATGAAGTAGCTGTAACATATTCAGACTCACAGATTGAACGTGTAACAATCGGTTCCCTTTGCTCCAAATAGAGTTCTTTGAGTAATCTCGATAACCAAATAGCATGACATGCACATGAAGTAGCTGTAACATATCCAGATTCATAGGTCGAAAGTGTAACAATCTGTTGCTTTTTCGAACACCAAGAAATTACATTATTTCCCAGTAAGAACAAAAATCCAGTTGTGCTCTTTCTATCATTAATATCTCCAGCAAAATTACTATCATAACAACCCTTTAACTTGAAATCATTAGAGGATGAGTAAAAATTCCATAACCACTTGTACCTTTAAGGTAACTCAAAATCCTTTTAGCAGCTTTCATATGAGATTTCGAGGGTTTCTCCATAAAACGACTCATCAATCCTATTGAAAATAGGATATCTGGTCTTATGCAAGTCAAATATCTCAAACTTCTAACCAAACTCTTGAATACTGTGGGATTCACGTTCTCTACATCTCCTTCTGTCTTGGATAGCTTTGCTCCACTCTTTATGAGGGTGCTAATAGGCTTGCATTCTAACATATTAAACTTCTACAGTATCTCCTTTGCATAGCTTTCTTGTGAGATTACTTCCATTCCCAGAAAGTAAGACATGAGACCCATGTCACTCATCTCAAATCCATGTGCCATCACCTTCTTAAATTGTTGAATAATTTGGGATTGTTGCCTGTGAAAATAAGATCATCAACATAGATACAAACGAATAAAACATCTTTGTGTTCTTGCTTCACATAGAGAGCATACTCATGCATGCATCTCCGAAAACCATTATCTTGGAAGTACATATTAATTCGACTATTCTAAGCCCTCGGTGCTTGCTTGAGCTTGTACAATGCCTTTTTTCAGCTTTAACACTTTGTCTTCATGCCCTTTAACAATATTCCCTTTGGTTTGTACAGCATATACTTTCTCCTCAAGATAGACATTTAAAAATACTGAATTGACATCTAGTTGGTGAATTTTCCATTGATTTTAGGCTGCAAATGAATTTAATAGCCTGATAGTTTCCATGCATTCAATATGTAACACCCTTATACTCTATATACATATAATACATATAGCCTATATACATGCAATACATATATAGAATGTAAAAATGCTACTCACAAATCAATTTTAACCATTCAACATTAAAAACAATCATACACTTTATAAAAGAAAATCTCAAATTATCAAAAACACATCATGTATAAAAATTTCATTCTCCAAATATAATATTTACATCTACAAACAAATAATGTTTTCAAAATCCATTCTTTATATACATACAAACCAAAATACATAATGTCAAAATATATAGTATCATAAATTATACATGTATGCAAACTACTGACACAACTGGTCTCGTGGCACACCCCATCTCTAAAGATCAACCACAATCTGAGTCCTTCTAATATGCAAGCCTCTCATATACATATACATCCAATTTCTTTTCTCATAATATAATTTAAAATACTTGTATAAAACCTTTCATTTAAATTCATAACCCATACAAATACACACACACACACATTATATCCTCACACACACACATAGCATTCACACATCCACTGGGCCCAATCCCCCACTACAATTTTTAAGTCCAGTTATCTCATCATCAATTTCACGACCTAGCTCTGCTCAGGCCTATTTTCAGTCTCAATTTTATGACCTAGCTCTGTTTAGGTTAAGACCTAGCTCTGCTTAGGTCTATCAATGCATGCATAATCAATCTCAATATTATCGGACAAGTAATTGTATAGGTTACAAACACACAATATCACTTTACATTTCATCATCACATTCACCTTTTTCCATATTTCCCAAGTGACCACCACTTTTAATGATCACTTTACATTATCATTTCACAATCACATTTCATAATCATGAGTCACATTCATAATGCGACTTATTCTACACATTTTATTATTTCTCATTTTCAACACACTTTTCATAGCTTTTTACTATTCTTATACTTTCTATAATCACAAATAAATTCCCAACACAAGGTTGAAAGACATGGTCGTGCAAGCTAGATGGCACGCCCATGTATTTTGAAATAAAACTACCAACATTTCTAAAAAAAAATCAAGCCCACGGCTATGGCATTCTAGGGCCACACCAATGGGTTTCGATTTGCTTCTGCCTTTAGAGAATTTCTCATTAGGCAGTCCCTCTTCTAATGCCACCCCCATGAAACTAGAAGAACACACCTGTGGCATTGAAATTCAACACATTTTAGACATTTTAACTCAATATAATACGTACTACATGAAAAGAATGAAATGTACTAAACTTGTTCCACTTTCCCAAAACTTACTTTGATAAAATTCTACACTTCTTCATTTGATCTATCTTGACATCCGAGCAACAAGCATATTATTCATTTAGAATCATTCACATAATAAATTTATACAATATACTTACTAATTACTAAATGTCCACTCAATTCTCAACAAAACCCTAATTTCTCCCCTTACTACCTTATCCCAACTTCAACTATCCATATCTATTTTCATCATTCAACCATAAAATCACTACTTACATATTAAAATGACAATAAAATAACTCATTTCAATAATTATATTAACCTCCATCCAAAATGCTAATTCTACATAACCTTCCATAAACCCTAACTTCACTCAAACTCTCTCATATCAATTTTCAACCATAAAACCATCACATACACATTAAAATAACATTAAATCAACCCATTACAAGAATTTTAACCATCCAAATCAAAATTCTAATTTGCACATATCCATCCCATAACCCTAAAATCATCAAATAGGTTCATTTCAACTAATTAATCAATAAATTACCATATAATCATCTTATACACATCCCAAACACTTTGTAACTATCATCTTTCTCAATTAACAATCACCTTCTCTCTCTAACCATTTCAAACATAATTTTAAAATTAAATAAAAATAAGTTTAAAGTTGTGAAAACTTACTTCTCTCTCTAACTATTTCAAACAATTTTAAAATTAAATATAAACAATCTTAAAGTTGTGAAAACTTACTTGAATCCTTGTTTTTCTTCAAAACCTCTTTAAATCCCTTGGAATCCTTGTAAAATTTGATGTATGTAAGAAATCAAAACTCTACTCACCCTCTCCAATGGTCAACGTCTAAGACAAGAAGAAGAAGAAAATAAACATTTTTTTTCTTCTTCCTAGTCACATATATATTATTGTTAATTTGTCAATTAATTAAAATATAATTAAATATTTAGATATTTCTTTCTTCCTTTGACTTTTCTTTTCTCTTTTATTATTATTATTATTATTATTATTATTATTATTATTATTATCATCATCATCATCATCATTATCATCATCATCATCTTTCCAATAACAATTATATATATTTATATATTTATATCTCATTTATACTTCATTTATATGTTGTATATACTATGTATATATCTTATATTTCTTTCTTCCAACATACCTAATTAATCTCCATATTAATATTTAATAGTATTTAAATTTCACGGGTGTTACGCGAAAGGGTTAGGATATGAAGAAGCCAACAAAGATATCCAGCCAAAGAAGAATGAGAAGATGAGCTTCCCACCACTTAAAGAGATCTTTATCAAAGCTTCAAACGTGGGACCACTCCAAGAAAAGTCCGAGCCAATAATGTTCATGGGAAAGTTGATCCTGAATTTTGAAATTTTTGTTGATGTTGCCAAGATAATAGAACAAGTGAAGAAAGGGCTCACCTTGACAACCGACAAAGAGCCCAATCCGGAAGAGAAGAAGGAAGTAATCCTGAAAGCCGAGAAAACTCCAAAGGAGATTGCTGCCCTGGTTGAAGAAAAGTTTGAAGATGTCCTGCTTTATGATTTTGAGAACAATGACAATGATTTTGATTTTAATTTGTCTGCTTTGTGTGTGGATGATGATGTTTTCTTTTCCAAAATAAATGCAATAAAGTCTGATTTTACTTACTTGTGTGATGTTTCTCCTAATGGTTGCATGCATTTAAATAGTGATTACATGAGCATCTTTAATATTAACTCTGTTGATACACAATCATTAAATTTGGGAACAACCGAAAATTCTAAAAATATCAGCATAGCATCCGACCTTACTCCTGATGAGAGAGAGAGATTTGAAAAAATATTTAAAAAATATGAAGAAGTATTCGCTTGGTCTTATGAGGATATGCCTAGAATAGATCGAGACATAGCCGAACATCTGATTCCTACTTACACTCATATGAAACTTGTCAAACAAAATCTTAGGCATTTGAGGCCGGAATGGGCTGAATTGATTAAAGAAGAGGTCACTAAATAAATATAAGTAAAGTTTCTTGAAGTGATAGATTATCCAGACTAGTTAGCTAACATAGTACCTGTGCCAAAGAAAGATGGAAGAATTAGGGTCCGTGTGGACTATAGAGATTTAAACAAGGCTTCCCCTAAAGATGATTTTTCTTTACCCCATATAGATGTCCTCATTGATAGTGCAGTCTTTAGCATGCTACACTCATTTGTAGATGAATTTTTTTGGATACAATCAAGTGTTAATGGCCCAAGAGGATAAAGCCAAAACTTCTTTCATTACTACATGGGGTATATTTTGTTACAGGGTAATGTCGTTTGGGTTAAAGAATGCTAGAGCAACCTACCAAAGGATGGCCACCATATTATTTCATGACATGATGCACAAAGAAGTCGAAGTGTATGTTGATGATATGATGGTGAAGTCGGATACAAGAGAACAACACTTCAAAAACTTAGAATTATTCTTCGATAGAGCAGTGAAGTATAAGCTAAGGTTAAACCCAAAGAAGTGTGTATTTGGAGTTACCTCAGGCAAATTGTTGGACATGTGATTGGTCCAAATGGCATTGAGATTGACCCTGACAAAGTTAAAGCAATCAGGGTATGCCAGCCCCTAAGACAGAGAGAGAAGTTTAGGGATTCTTTGGCAAATTGCAATACATTAGCAGGTTTATAGCAAAGCTCACCACAATCTATGAACCTATCTTCAAATTACTTAAAAAGAACCAGCTGGTCCTATGGAATGAAGAGTGTTAAAAGGCCTTTGAGTGAATAAAGTAGTATTTGCTTAATCCACCTATTTTGAAACCACCTAAACTCGGTAACCCTTGTTAATATACTTAGCAGTAGAAGAAGAGTCAGTAGGAGCCATGCTAGCCCAAGCAAACGAGTCAGGGATTGAGCACGCATTTTACTATTTGAGTAGAAAGCTCCTACCTTGTGAAATTAAGTATAGTATTATTGAAAAGACCTGTATAGCTGTGGTTTGGTCTTCTAAGAAGTTGCGGCATTATTTCCAATCTTATAGTGTATAAGCAATTTCCAGGTTAGATCCAATAAAGTACTTAAGGGAGACACCCTCTTTGATTGGAAAGTACAGGCGATAGTTGATAATATTAGAAGAATTTGAGATTGAGTATGTAACCAGAAAAATAATCAAAGGTAGAGTAGTGGCAGAATTCTTAGCCCAACAACCATTACCGGATAGCAAAGAGGTAGTCTTGGAATTTTCAGATGAACATTTAGAGGCCATTGAAGTATAAGGATGGAAAATGTATTTTAACGGGGGCAATGAATAGGAAAGGAGCAGGTTTGTGAGTCATACTAGAATCACCCGAAGGGGAACTTATTCTTTTAGCCAAGAAGTTAAAGTTTAGGGCAACCAATAATATGGTGGAATATGAAGCATGTATCTTTGGTTTAGAAATCCTAATGATTATGAAGGTAGATAAGGTGGAAGTCTTTGACGTTTCATTGCTAGTAGTATCCCAAGTAAATGGAGAGTGGGAGTTGAAAAAAGAGAAATTAAAACCATACCACCATTACTTGACCGTGATGAAGAAGAACTTTAAGGAGTGCAGGTTTATACACCTACCAAGAGAAGAAAACCGGATGGCTGATGCCCTAGCCACATTGGCTTTAGTAAGGGAAAATCTGTCAACTTATTCCTTAAGCCTCTGATTTTGACCAGTTCATCAACTTCTTGCTATGAATATGAGACAATCATGGAAACTGATACAGACCATGAGGCGTGGTATGATACTATAAGATGGTTTTTGGAGGATAAGAAATACTCGTTGGGGGCAACAAAGAAAGAAAGAAGAGCCATAAGGTGGTGGTCATTACAATACATCACCTTCCATGGAGAGTTATATCGAAGATGGCCTGATGAGGTGCACTTAAGATGCTTGAGGAAGCCTGAAGTGGAGCATATCATGTTAGAAATACACACGGGAAGTTATGGTCCACACATGAGTGATTTAGCCTTAGTTAAAAAGATAATTCGATAAGGTTACTACTGGTTGACCATGGAGAGAGATTGTATTGAGTTTGTAACGAAATGCCAGCAATGTCAGATGTATGGTAATTTGAATCATATGCCTCCTAAAGAATTGCATTCTATGTCTTCACCCTGTCCATTTGTAACTTGGGGGATTGACATTATAGGAGAGATACATCCGATAGCCTCAAACAGTCTTCGTTTCATTATAGTAGCAGTAGATTATTTTTCAAAATGGGTCGAAGTTGAATCTTTTAACAAACTGGGGGCAAGATAAATGGCTAGATTTATTGAAAAGAATCTTATTTGTAGGTATGGGTTCCCACACAGTGTGATATCGGACAATGGGGTACAGTTCCAAGGTGCAGTTAAGGACCTATTCTCAAAATACTGAATCCATCATCACCAATCCTCCACTTATAGACCAAAGGCCAATGGCGCAGTAGAAGCAACTAATAAGACAATTAAGCATATCTTGTCCAAGATGACCAAGACATACAAGGATTGGTCAGAGATGCTTCCTTTTGCTTTGTGGGGGATACAAAATAAGTGTGCGAACACCGATTGGAATGACACCGTTCTCTTTGGTTTACGGGATGAAAGTAGTGTTGCCAATTGAAATTGAGATCAAATCATTGAGAGTAGTCTTGAAAGCTGAAATGCCTGAGACGGAGTGGATAGTGAGCAGATACACATAGTTAGCTTTACTAGAGGAGAGAAGGTTAAAAGCACTGTATCATCATCAACTATATCAAAGGAAGATAACTCAGACCTACAATAGAAGAGTTAAGATCAGAAAACTCAGAGTCGGGGATTTAGTGTTGAAACAATGTAAGCCTAATGTATCTGATCCAAGAGGAAAATTTAGGCCTAGCTGGGAAGGACCATATGTTGTGAAACAAGTCATGAATAAGGGTGCAGTGAAGTTATCAGATATGGACGGGAACGAGTTTAGTGAGCCAGTGAACATTGACAAGTTGAAAATGTTTTATGTATAAAAAAAAGAAAAGGAGCTCGCTAGGTTGAAAACCCAAAAAGGGAGGCCTAGAAAAAAGTTAGAGTAGTCCGCTAGTTTCGAAAACCCAAAAAGGCGGGCTAGGCAACAATTAGGGCTAAGTGAGAGAAAACCGTCAATTAGAAAATCCAAAAGGGCTAGTTGGCAACAAGATTGATCTTATGTATACCGACTTTATGTTTGGTTGTTCCCTAATTTAATAAAGCAGAATTAATATTAAAATTGTTCTATGTGCATTGTTTTAAGTATTTGACCAGATATGGATAAAATAAATAAATAAAATGGCAAAAGGTGATGCAAATTATGAAAGGAAAAGAAACATCTCTTGTAACACCCCTATACCCCGTATACGTACACAGCATGCTAATACGATCGTAATATACGTATACTGAATATAGAAATGCCACGGTAACCTTAAACAAATGACTCATCCCTTTACAAAAACATGAACAAATTTACATCATTTAAAAGAATTTATAAAAGACAAAAGAAAAAATGTTTATTTAAAAGCAGCAGAAAATATAACAAATATGTACAAATATTTATACATTAAAAACTCAAGTTTTATAAAACATAAAACATATACATGTTTGGCAGTATGTCTTTGATTTTTAAGCTCCACTATCAACGCTTCAAAATCTAGACTCTACTAGGTCTAGAGGAACTCTCCGGTTCTTCCCTGTCACCTGCGCGATGAACCACAATCGCGCTAAGCCAACGACTTAGTGGTACAAACTATAATAATATTATACTTTAATGAAATGCAAATGTCATAATCTCAAACATATAATCAATTCTCAAAAATCTCATTATTCATTTATTTCATCATTCATAAATCACATTGAAAATAAAGACAGACTTGGGCCCACAAGACGCTAATATGTTATTCAAAGTTCAGAGTTACTGCTTTGGTCTATAATCACAATGATCAAGCCTGTAGGCAATATATATATATCTCTATCCATGGATAGGGTAACAGACCCAGTCTCTTGGACCTCAACTCGCTAAACTCGAGGAGATCCTCAACCCGGCTAGACTGTTACCTGTAACAGACCCAGTCTCTTAGACCTCAACTCGGATAAACCCGAGGAAATCCTCAACCCGGCTAGACTGTTACTATAATTAACATTTCACATTTATCAACTGGAATCGGCTTACGACCCGGTCTTTTCACCTATCCAGTACTTTATAGGCATGCCGCCAAACCCAGAACTCTGAAGGTTGAATGACACATTAGACACATCATCTTTTCATTTATATCTTTATACATTTCTTTCTCATCATTATAGCCAACAACCATGGCTTCATATCTCATAATCAAAATAGGCAACCATGCCTCAATCATCTCATTTCACATTAAATCAATTGATCATTCAAGTATACACAACCAATTGCATTAACATACCTTTCATATTTCATCAAATGTTTTAACCCTGTAATCAATTGCTTAGCATATGTATAATCAAATATGTTAAGTATCAAATCATGTAAATGTATGCAACAATGTAGTTTGTACTTACCTTAGGAACAACTCACACCAATCTACATCCTTTCTCTTTTAAGAATTCTTCACCACCTAGGTTAGGACAATTCAACCTCTTCAATACCTAAACCAAAGGTGATAATACATACTCACTGAGAGATACATATGAGATAATAAGACTAAGAACCAACTAGGGCAAACCTTAGAAATGACACGCTCAACAACACGAGCGTGTCCCTGACCGTGCCCTAAACTCATAACACAGAAGTTTTGACACTCTCAGAACCACGGGCGTGTCACTGAACGTGTAATACATACTATCTCACAAAAATATTGACACGTCCAACAACATGGGCGTGTTCATGGCCATGTCAATTCCTCACCAACACAGTAGCTATGACACGCTCAGTGACATGGGCGTGTCACTGGACGTGTCAATACTACAACTACACAGAGGCTGTGACACGCTCAGTGACATGGGCGTGTCACTGCTCGTGTCACCCATCCAAGAACACAGAACCATCGACACGCCCAAAGACTTGGCCGTGCTCATGGGCGTGTCAGGCCAAAAACCCAGATTCCGGCAATAACAACAACAACACAACCAGCAACTCACTTCCTTTCACCAAAATCCACTTCAAACAAACTTAGCTCAACATACCCAAGAACCATAACAAACATGCAAAAACACCAAAACAACTAAAAACATACATCCAACACAAATCAAAATCATCACCACAAACCCAAAACACAACCACAATACATTCACTTCCAACAACTTACTCTTTCCTTCAATCCAACCCCAAAATCCAAAATCACTTGAACCAAACACTCTTAAACACATCTTAATCAAACATAATCACATACCATCAACAATCAACCAACAAACTCAAACACATCTTAAAAGAAAATCAAGGAATCAAGAGGAAACTTACCAAGGATGAAGAAACTCTTAAATTTCCAACTTGATCACTTGAAAACTTTCTTAGATCTTAAGTTAAAAGATCAAATCTCTCCCTTGTTCTCTTGGTTCTTTGCTAGCCGGCCAAAGGAAAAGAAAAGGAAAGAAAAGGAAATGGACCACGGCAAAAGAAAGAAAGAAGGAAGAAAAGAGAAAACACAAAGTCAAATCATCTCCTCAAAACCCTCTCCTCCAAGTATTAATATTAAAATATTCCAAATATCGTCTTCCACTCACTTAAAATTCCAATTCCACTAAATAACTTAATTAATTATTTAAACACAAATACATAAATATCTTCTTTAGTTGACCATCCATTTGACTTGTATATATGTTGTATATATTTCCATATATACAACATATAAACTCTCTCTTCACTTCCTTTCTCTTTCCAAAAACTTCCAAAAACACATATACATTAAATTCAATTAAAAATAACAATTATATCAAAACTTCTAGGGCATATTTTGGGATATTACAATTCTCCCCCTCTAAAAAGAAATTTCGTCCCCGAAATTACCTGATATCAAGTCTGAAACAGTTGAGGATACTGATCTCGCATTGCTTGCTCACTCTCCCAAGTTGCCTCTTCTCTATCATGATTCTTCCAAAGAACTTTCACCAAGGGCACTCTCTTATTTCTCAACTCTTTCACTTCATGTGCCAAAATAGCAATTGGTTCTTCTTCAAATGTTAAATCCGGACTCACCTCAATAGATTCAACTGGTAAAACAAGAGATAGGTCTGATCTATACCTCCTTAACATAGAAACATGGAATACATTATGGAATCTATCCAACTCAGGCGACAAAGCAAGTCGATACGCAACTGGTCCAACTCTTTCCAATATCTCATACGGTCCAATAAAACGAGGACTCAGTTTTCCTTTACTACCAAATCTTAAAATCTTTTTCCAAGGAGACACTTTAAAAAATACTTTATCTCCAAGATTAAACTCTATGTCTCTCCTCTTCAAATCTGAATAAAATTTCTGTCGGTCTGAAGCTGCTTTTAACCGATCTCAAATTTCCTTCACTTTCTCTTCCGTCTCTTTAACCAAATCAGGACCAATTAATTTGCCTTCTCCAAGTTCATTCTAACATAAAGGCGTTCTACATCTTCTACCATACAATGCCTCAAATGGTGCCATACCAATACTGGATTGATGACTGTTGTTGTAAGCAAATTCCACAAGTGGCAAAAATCTGTCCCAACTTCCAGAGAAATCAATGACACAGCTTCTCAACATATCCTCAATAATCTGTATCACTCTCTCTGATTGCCCATCTGTCTGAGGATGAAAAGCGGTGCTAAAGTGTAATCGAGAACCCAATGCATCATGCAAACTCTTCCAAAACCTTGAAGTGAACCGGGGATCTCGATCAGACACTAAAGAAATCGGGACTCCATGCAACTTCACTATCTCATTAATATACAGCTCAGCCAGTCTCTCAAGAGAATAGTCCATTCTAATTGGAAGAAAATGAGCTATCTTTGTCAACCGATCAACAATCACCCAGATAGCATCATGCTTCTTCTGAGTCAAAGGCAAACCAGATACAAAATCCATTGTCACTCTCTCCCATTTCCATTCGGGCACTGTTAAAGGTTGAAGCAACCCTGTTGGAACTTGATGTTCAACTTTCACCCTCTGGCACGTGAGACACTTGGATACAAATTTCTCTATGTCTCTCTTCATACCAAACCACCAGTAATGCTGTTTCAAATCATGGTACATCTTTGTACTTCCCGGATGCATAGCAAAAACTGAGTGGTGTGCTTCCTCCAAAATAAACTTCCTCAACTAGTATCATCAGGAACACACAACCTATCTTTAAACCAAAGGCTACCATCGTTTCTCACATAAAAATCTCTACTCTCTCCCTGTTGGCAATCTGAAACAATCTTTTGAATTTTCTCATCAGCCAATTGGGCCTCTTTAATCTGATCCAACAACACTGGCCTTAATTGCAATTGGGCCAACAATGTACCATCATTGCATGATTCAAAACTAGCATGCAATGCTCTCAATTCAACAAGCAACGAGAGTGAATACACAGTTAAACTTGCCAAAGACTTCCGACTCAAAGCATCAGCAACAACATTCGCCTTACCCGGATGATAATCAATCAAACAGTCGTAGTCTTTAATCAACTCCAACCAACATCTCTGCCGAAGATTAAGCTCTCTTTGAACTCCCAAATATTTCAAACTCTTGTGATCTGTATAGATAAAACATTTTTCCCCATACAAGTAGTGTCGCCAAATCTTCAAAGCAAACACGACAGCTGCCAACTCCAAATGATGCGTCGGATAATTAAGCTCATGCGGCTTCAACTGCCGAGAAGCATAAGCTACAACTTTACCTTCTTGCATCAAAACACATCCTAAACCATTATGTGAAGCATCACTATAAATCACATATGGTTTATCTTCCACGGGTAAAGTAAGAACAGACGCTTGAGTCAACATCTCTTTCAATTACTTAAAACTAGCTTGACACTGATCTGTCCACACAAATCTAACTCCTTTTCGAAGTAATCTGGTGAGTGGAGTAGCTATTAAAGAAAAACCTTTCACAAAGCGTCGATAATAGCCTGTCAAACCCAGAAAACTTCTAACTTCAGTCACTAACTTTGGTGGACTCCAATTCAAAATAGCTTCAACTTTACTTGGATCAACTCTAATACCATCTGCTGAAACTATATGACCCAGAAAAGTCACTTGGTCAATCCAAAACTCACACTTTGACAGCTTAGCATACAATTGCTTCTCTCTCAAGATCTGCAACACAATCCGCAAATGCTTGTCATGTTCCTCTTCATTTCGCGAATACACCAAAATATCGTCGATAAAAAAACCACCACAAACTGATCTAGATAGGGCCTAAACACCCTATTCATCAAATCCATGAAAGCTGCAGGTGCATTCGTCAACCCAAAAGGCATCACCAAAAACTCATAATGCCCATACCTTGTACGAAAAGCTGTCTTAGGAACATCTTCAGCTCTAACCCTCAACTGATGGTACCCTGATCTCAAATCAATCTTGGAAAACACTGCTGCTTCCTTCAATTGATCAAAGAGATCATCAATCCTAGGCAAAGTATACTTATTCTTGATTGTCACTTTGTTCAATTGCCTATAATCGATGCACAATCTCATAGTACCATCCTTCTTCTTCACAAACAAAACAGGGGCTCCCCACGGAGAAACACTAGGGCGAATAAACCCTTTATCTAATAACTCCTGCAACTGCACCTTCAACTCTCTTAATTCAGCAGGTGCCATTCTATAAGGAGTAATAGAGATGGGAGTGGTACCAGGCAACAACTTGATACCAAACTCAACCTCTCTCTCAGGGGGTAACCCTGGAAACTCTTCAGGAAACACATCTGGAAAATCTGCAACCGTGGGTATACTATCAAGTTGAGAACCCACTACTCGGGTATCCACAACATGAGCAAGATAAGCATCACACCCTTTTCTAATCAATTTTCTAGCTGTTACAGCTGAAACAAACAAGGATGCAAGTTGTCTTTGCTCACTAGACACCATCACAATTCTACCGTTACCGGTTCTCAAGGTAACACACTTCTTTTGACAATCTACCACAGCTCCATGCTTAGACAACCAATCCATGACAAAGATTAAATCATACTCCTTAAAAGGCAATTCAATTAAATCCCCAAGAAACTCCTCTCCTTGCACTACCACTACACTATCACAATGGACCTTACTCACCACAACACTATGTCCTAAAGGATTTGTCACCAAGACATCAAATCCTAAGGACTCTGAATGTAATTCAGACACAGGCAATATGGATGCACTAATGTATGAATGAGTAGATCCTGGATCAATCAAAGCAAGTATTGAAATGCCAAATAGAGAGAATGTACCCGCTATAGCTGCTGAAGCATCCGGCTGCCTCTGCATCACATAAACTCTCTGAGAAGATTCGGCTTCATCTGGCCTACTGCCTCCAGATGATGATCCTCCTCTCTGACTATACCCGGGTCGACCCCCTCTGCTGAAACCTCTGCCCCCTCGACCACCTCTGCTGACACTGGGTTGAGAGACTGCAGACTCAGCCTGTCTATGCTCCTGCATCTCAGGACACTCCCTAATGAAAAGGTCAGGCGATCCACACCTGAAACACACAGCGAATCTACCAATATTCCAGCAAACACCCACGTGGTTTCTACCACAAATCTCACATGTAGGTGGAGTAGACCTCTGAATTAATGGAGTCGGAGCACTGACTACAGAAGCTGTAGGTCTTGGTCTCTGTCTCTGATACTGCACTGACCTACCCGGCTGTCTCTGACTCCTACTGATCCTCAGAACAAAACTTCCTCTACCCCTCTTCACAGATGAAGAACCTGCCTCAAACTGGGGTCTTCTTACACTAGTCTCCTCCTCAGAAGCAGCTGTTGCAATGCTTTGCGCTCTCTCAACACTTCTAGCTGTTGCAACAAGCTGAGAGAAATCTTGGCACCGAGAACCAGCCACGATGCACATAATAGAGGGCCTCAATCCCTCCTCAAATCTTCTGCACCTGTCTATTTCATCAGAAATAATCCCCCCGGCATAGCGACTCAACCGGATGTACTCAATTTCATATTCTATTACCGTCCGGTTGTCCTGCCTCAAATTCAAGAATTCCATCTTCTTAATGTCTTTATACTCCCTCGGAGTATATTTCTGCTCGAACTCCCTCAGAAAATCCCCATATGATAAAGTAGGTGGATCATCCATTGCATGAGGAACCGTCTTCCACCAGTCATAGGCATCTTTCTGTAGGAGGGATCTGGCATAGTCAAATTTCTCATCCGAAGTGGCTTGCAACTGAATGAATATCCTCTGCACCCTATCCAACCACTGCTCAGCCACTGCAGGATCGGTAGTGCCTAAGAAATCTTCAGCCCCAAATTTTCTCAACTTGTCATAATGTCTTACCGGCACCTGAGGCTATGGTGGTGGTGGCTGCACTGGAGCTTGTCTAAATAATTCCACCATATGCCTTAACCAACCCGGCGGAGCCTCATATGCAGCTAATCTCTCTAGCACAGGGGTAGGGGTCTCACTAACTCTATCAACTCTAGCTCCATCTCTAATCTCTTCAGGAGCTACTCTTTCCGCACTACCCTCAATAGACTGTCGTGAATGAGACGCCATTACAACCTATATCTGCAAACACAGCAGAATATACCCCAATAAAGATCAAAGACTGCCATACCAAAACATGTATTTTACACAAAACCAACTTTTAAGAATCAAAATTTTCTTTTTCTTACAATTCACCTAGGTTGAGAATCTCAAACCTAGGCTCTGATACCAAAATAATTGTAACACCCCTATACCCCGTATACGTACACAACATGCTAATACGATCGTAATATATGTATACTGAATATAGAAATGCCACGGTATCCTTAAACAAATGACTCATCCCTTTACAAAAACATGAACAAATTTACATCATTTAAAAGAATTTATAAAAGACAAAAGATAAAATGTTTATTTAAAAGCAGCGGAAAATATAACAAATATGTACAAATATTTATACATTAAAAACTCAAGTTTTACAAAACATAAAACATATACATGTTTGGCAGTATGTCTTTGATCTTTAAGCTCCACTATCAACGCCTCAAAATCTAGACTCTACTAGGTCTAGAGGAACTCTCCGGTTCTTCCCTGTCACCTGTGCGATGAACCACAATCGCGCTAAGCCAACGGCTTAGTGGTACAAACTATAATAATATTATACTTTAATGAAATGCAAATGTCATAATCTCAAACATATAATCAATTCTCAAAAATCTCATTATTCATTTATTTCATCATTCATAAATCACATTGAAAACAAAGACAGACTTGGGCCCACAAGACACTAATATGTTATTCAAAGTTCAGAGTTACTGCTTTGGTCTATAATCACAATGATCAAGCCCGTAGGCAATATATATATATCTCTATCCATGGATAGGGTAACAGACCCAGTCTCTTGGACCTCAACTCGCTAAACTCGAGGAGATCCTCAACCCGGCAAGACTGTTACCTGTAACAGACCCAGTCTCTTAGACCTCAACCCGGATAAACCCGAGGAAATCCTCAACCCGGCTAGACTGTTACTATAATTAACATTTCACATTTATCAACTGGAATCGGCTTACGACCCGGTCGTTTCACCTATCCAGTACTTTATAGGCATGCCGCCAAACCTAGAACTCTGAAGGTTGAATGACACATTAGACACATCATCTTTTCATTTATATCTTTATACATTTCTTTCTCATCATTATAGCCAACAACCATGGCTTCATATCTCATAATCAAAATAGGCAATCATGCCTCAATCATCTCATTTCACATTAAATCAATTGATCATTCAAGTATACACAACCAATTGCATTAACATACCTTTCATATTTCATCAAATGTTTTAACCCTGTAATCAATTGCTTAGCATATGTATAATCAAATATGTTAAGTATCAAATCATGTGAATGTATGCAACAATGTAGTTTGTACTTACCTTAGGAACAACTCACACCAATCTACATCCTTTCTCTTTTAAGAATTCTTCACCACCTAGGTTAGGACAATTCAACCTCTTCAATACCTAAACCAAAGGTGATAATACATACTCACTGAGAGATACATATGAGATAATAAGACTAAGAACCAACTAAGGCAAACCCTAGATATGACACGCTCAACAACACGAGCGTGTCCCTGACCGTGCCCTAAACTCATAACACAGAAGTTTTGACACGCTCAGAACCACGGGCGTGTCACTGAACGTGTAATACATACTGTCTCACAGAAACATTGACACGTCCAACAACATGGGCGTGTTCATGGCCATGTCAATTCCTCACCAACACAGTAGCTATGACACGCTCAGTGACATGGGCGTGTCACTGGATGTGTCAATACTACAACTACACAGAGGCTGTGACACGCTCAGTGACATGGGCGTGTCACTGCTCGTGTCACCCATCCAAGAACACAGAACCATCGACACGCCCAAAGACTTGGCCGTGCTCATGGGCGTGTCAGGCCAAAAACCCAGATTCCGGCAACAACAACAACAACATAACCAGCAACTCACTTCCTTTCACCAAAATCCACTTCAAACAAACTTAGCTCAACATACCCAAGAACCATAACAAACATGCAAAAACACCAAAACAACTAAAAACATACATCCAACACAAATCAAAATCATCACCACAAACCCAAAACACAACCACAATACATTCACTTCCAACAACTTACTCTTTCCTTCAATCCAACCCCAAAATCCAAAATCACTTGAACCAAACACTCTTAAACGCATCTTAATCAAACATAATCACATACCATCAACAATCAACCAACAAACTCAAACACATCTTAAAAGAAAATCAAGGAATCAAGAGGAAACTTACCAAGGATGAAGAAACTCTTAAATTTCCAACTTGATCACTTGAAAAATTTCTTAGATGTTGAGTTAAAAGATCAAATCTCTCCCTTGTTCTCTTGGTTCTTTGCTATCCGGCCAAAGGAAAAGAAAAGGAAAGAAAAGGAAATGGACCACGGCAAAAGAAAGAAAGAAGGAAGAAAAGAGAAAACACAAAGTCAAATCATCTCCTCAAAACCCTCTCCTCCAAGTATTAATATTAAAATATTCCAAATATCTTCTTCCACTCACTTAAAATTCCAATTCCACAAAATAACTTAATTAATTATTAAAACACAAATACATAAATATCTTCTTTAGTTGACCATCCATTTGACTTGTATATATGTTGTATATATTTCCATATATACAACATATAAACTCTCTCTTCACTTCCTTTCTCTTTCCAAAAACTTCCAAAAACACATATACATTAAATTTAATTAAAAATAACAATTATATCAAAACTTCTAGGGCATATTTTGGGATATTACATCTCTTATTATTACTTTTATTATTTTTCATCCTAACAATACTCTTTCTAAAGAAATTGACAAATATAAAATCTGTGGTAGACGATAAGTGTAACGTGCAGGCCAACTTTGCTTTAGCCGATCTAAGTATGCTTCAGTTAGACAAGGCATGTCCAAATCAGGAGTAAAATCGAAACCTCGTGGCTCATCTCTATACTAATGGTCGAGCCGGCGAGGATCATAACAAGTACCTCAATGAAGAGTAGGGAGAGGAGCATACATCAAGTACGTTTGAATGGTGATACGAGAAATCTTCCATCAAGGTACTAACCAACGGATGTTGATTTCAGTGCGTGAGTGGATCCAGTCAACCCAGTCAGTATATGAAGAAGCAGGATGGAGTAGTTTTCGAGCAGAATAATGTCATGGTAGATATTTGGCAAAATCCATAGATGGAGTGTTGAGCAAGCAGAGACGCTCCTGAAGCCAAATCTATAGGCACAAGAAAAATAAAAAAAGAGGTCCATTAGGTTGAAAATCCGCAAGGGCAGCCTAAGCAAAAAAAAAAAAAAAACTAGGACAACTTGCTAGTTTTGAAAACCCGCAAGGGCGGACTAGGCAAAAATTAGAGTAATATAAAAAAAGAAAAAGAAAAGAAAAAAGAGACCTAAATTAAAAACCCAAAAGGGTAGTTTAGGTAATTACCTGAAGAAGCAATGGACTCCCGGTCAATTTCTTTAACAATCTTGATTTAAGTTGGTCTAATCCAACTAAAGTTTCAGCTAAGATCACGGGTATCGGCGACAAGCCTCCTTCCATTTGGTCCATGATATCTAATACTCATGGGTCAATATCGCCATCAGAAGAAACAAGCAAAAATTAGCCCATGCCTTAGTAGGAGCCAAGTGAGAAATGCAAAAGTCAATTAAGGGACCAAGCAGAATCTTCTCACCTCTCATCAACTATAGAACTTCAGGCTTTGAAAGTTGAAATAACATTTGCATCTTTTGTTGAGTCTTGAAAATCAATATAGGTAATGCCATTGGTTGATTGCTTGGATATCCAAGGATGGCCTCAAACGCTTCAATCATGGGACATATCTCAAAGCCATTAATCTTAAATGTCCTAGAATTCACATTCCAAAAAGAAGCCATGGCATGTAAAAAAGAATGGTCCAATTTAACATTTTGAAAACAATTCAAAGTATCAATTTTAGACTAAGATATTTGTTTTCAATGAATGGCATTCATATTTTTAATTATACCTTTTATTCAAATTGAGTTTGGTCATTATTGACAATTTAAGGGAAATTGGAATTATTAAAAGGAATTTTGATGCTGAAGTGGAAAGTTTGTGGAAAATTTTTCGGCTTCTGTATGAGATCATGGCATGAAAAGAGATTTATATAGGATGATTGGCTATTCCAAAATTGACAAGGAATAGCTTGAGACCGAGACGGGCAAGGATAGGAATTTGGCGACGAAATGATTTTGAATTACGGTGTTGCCTTCGTTTTTGTGAAACAATGCTACTGTGGAAATTTTGAATGTAAAGAGGAAAGACCAGTAGCGTAGAAATAATAATGATGAAAAGAAAATAAAATATTTAAAAGTCAAAAGCTATAGTAAAAGTGCAAATTATATATCATCATTATTATTATTTTTATCATTATACAACATTTCCTCAATTAATACAATAATGATAGATCACTGAGAGGGAGGTAGTGGATCATGATCAAACAATGCTCTGAAAAAGTCATCGCCTATTGGAGGAGGAGGCATATCACCTATCCCGAGTCCGTCCAAAGTAGGAGCACCTGAACCTCTATTACCTTAGAATTCAGATTTGTAACAGTCCTCATCCGAAGTAGATGACAGAATCTCATGGTCATCAGTTTGGGGTCCCCTAGATGATGAAGCACCAGGACCTCTCATCCCCTGAAACCGAAAGTCTAAAAAATCTTTCTCTGACTGGTGATACAATTTTTCAAAATGAGCAGCCTGTTGATGACTAGCAACTAACTCTTCTTGAAGATTCTTGTTTTGTTCCTCAAGCATCTGCTATGAGTCAGAAGGAAAAGAGTATGAGCATACATAATCATGCATACATGTAGCATAAATTATCATGGAATATGAAAACCTACCAAGTAATTCATATCAATGCCCTGTATATGAGATGACATCTCCGGTTGATTAGAATGAGCAAATGGAGGAGTGGTAAAGGAAGGTCTAGCCTCATAACCAAATGAGCCAGCAGCCTACAATAATCATTAAAAAAGTCAAAACAAGTTAAGAAAGAAGTAATTGCAATGGCAAAATGGTAAAATTTTACCTGAATGGTGCTAGCCCCGAGATGCGGGATGGACCCTCCTCCCTCTCCGTGATACTTTTCTTCATCGCTATCCTCTTTTTTCTCAGGAACCTCCCGTATGCCAATAGGAGATACATCAAAGTTCAAGAGTCCTACTCGAATAAACTGGGTATATGATGGACCTCGTGGATAGAGAAAGGTTTTAACATCATAATCATGTTGGGCCAACCACCAAGCATTCTTCGGCATTGATGTGATATTTAAAGTATACGTCAGGCAACTCATCGGGATCCTACATAGCTTGGGACCAAGGAACCACTCATACACTATCTCCCCGAGAAACCTGCCACTAGCCACAGGGCCGACAATGACTCGGTGGGTATGCTAAAAAGGTAATGCGGCATTCATGGAAGAAGTCCAGTTCATCCGCTCTTCTATGTTCCACCAAGCCAAATTGACCTACAAAATGACATAAGGTAAGTGAACTTTTATATAAATTTTAAAGTATACTAATACTATTTTACCTGGTCCTAGGTTAAGCAACTCAAGAGATAGCGTTGAGTGTGAACATGGTGAGAGCCGGGAAGTGCTACATGATCGGATAACTAAAAATTCAATCTCGGATACCCTACACTCTCTTGGGAAATACCAGGCACCCTCACAAGATTATGCTCATATGCCCTTACCTACAACAACAATAAAAATCAAATTCATGCAAGAATAAGAATGGAATTGACATTGATGGAAGAAGAGTGCCTCGACAACCACCATGAAACTAACGAAAGACTTCTTATTTCTGCAAATCTTGTCTAGTCTGTGATAGAGACAGACAAGACCAGCTTCACCCCAGCCATAAAGTGATACCATGCCCATGTCAGTAAGAGCCCTCAACACCGACAGATGGATGGCAGATTCGGTACTGCATAAAATAGTCGACCCGAGCAGATACAATAAAAATTCTCGAGCATATTGTTTGGCTATTTTCCTGCGAACCCGTCCTTCATAGTTTATCCAATAACTCCGAATCGGCTCAATTTTTATCTTGAAAGGCCCTTTTAATGATGGTTTCATTCCGATTAACTGTTGAATTTCTTCATGTGTCAGAATATCATTGGTAAGAGGGACCAAAAGGCCATAGTACCAGATACCAGTTATGGCTGTATAATCAACTGGGCCAATGGTCATCTCTCCTATAGGTAGGTGAAAAGTATGGGCCGTGTCCATCCACCGCTCTGACAATGCTTGAACTACACTCCTGTCTATCGGACACTTCTTAGATAGTAATTGCAAGATAAAGCTTTCAAAAACACAATCTCGAACAACCCGTTTTACTCAAGAAGGTGCTACATCATACCATTGTCGGGCTTTATAGACACACCCTCCGCCCCGCATAACACAACAATCGTGTTAACACGGAGCCAGATAAGTTAACACATGGTAAGTATATCATCATACCAATACCACTGATTCATAGACTAAACTTACTCAATCTGTCTAACTATTTGTTTATTAAATTCTTAAACATAGTCCTCTAATTAATTTATTTTTCCTAATCTTAAATAATAATAATAATAATAATAATAATAAATAATAAACATCAAATTGCATTGTTACCTTAGTTTTTTTGACTTAAACTGTGATGAAGCTGCATCCCAACTAGTAGACTTATAGTTTCATTTTTATGCCGTCGAATAAATTCTAATAACTCAGCATTGGATCAGGCCCTGATCTCGAAGCATGCATTTTTTTCTTAACTCTCTGCTAAACTTTTTGGTTTAATTATGAGAATATGTAAGTGTGGATGAGTATTGAAGAAACAAAACTTTTGCGGTTTATAAAGACAAATTGCAAAGGAAAAGAAAAAGGAAATGAAGATGAAAGTTTTGAAAATGGTGTGAGAATGAAAAGAAGGAATGAAACATTTATATAGAAAATTGCAAAGGAAAAGACAAAAATAAATAAGTGAAAAACAATATTCTCGTGAAAAAAAGTAAATATTACTATTGATAAATAGTAAATAAATAGTTAATGAATAGTATATAAATAGTGACTACATAGTGAATAAATAGTAAACTCAATTATTCAATTCAATTATTAAGATATTTGCGTGTATACAAATATTTTTACACTTTTAAAATATTTTTACACGCAGAGGGCAAGAAGATATAGGTATGGTAAAAATTAGCTAAATGTTTTTGTAAATTTCTTTAGTATCTTACTGACTTCAATCATTTTTTGTAGATAACCAAATTATTTTTAAGTTCAGAACTTATCTCGGGTCCAAAATCCAAATTACTCTAGCTCGGGTCCAGATCCCAAAATTTAAAACTTACCTCGGGTCCAAGACCCAAATTATTTTTAAGTCAAGAACTTACCTAGGGTCCAGAACCCAAATTAAGTCCAGAACTTACCTAAGGTCCAGAACCCAAATTATTTTTAAGTTTAGAACTTACCTTGGGTCCAGAACCCAAATCCTAAATTCACCTTGTGTCCAGAACCCAAATCCTAACTTCACCTCGGGTCTAGAGACCAAATTATTTTTAAGTCCAAAACTTACCTCGGGTCCAGAATTCACCAGAACCCAAATCCTAAATTCACCTTGGATCTAGAACCCAAATTCTAAATTCACCTCGGGTCTAGAACTCAAGTTATTTTTAAGTCCTGAACTTACCTTGGTCCAAAACCCAAATCCTAAATTCACCTTAGGTCCAGAACTCAAAATTTTTTTTAGTCCAGAACTCAAACCAACCTTGGGTATGGAGTCCATTATGGCTCTAAATTCAATAAAAAAATTACATTGCTTTTCGCTCTCTTTTGTTGTAGCCTCAGATTGCTCAAGTAGGGGCAAACTGTATACCCTTAATTTTTGGCCCAGTCCAATATGATATTTTTAAACAGTTCAAAATATTTTTTGTGGCGTTTTAATTAAATAATATTTATTTTAATAATATTTATTACTTATAATATTTATTTTTAATAAAAAAAATTAATAATAAAAAAGGATAAAAATAAATAAATAAAAATAGGCGACGAATTGGCTTGGGCCAACTCGACGAAGGAAAAACCTATGACGAATTGGCCACAAGCCAATTCGCCACAAATTTTTCCTGCAGTGAAATGGCCACAGGCCAGTTCGCTATAGGAAAATCCTGCGGTGAATTGGCTGGCCTGTCCCCAGTGCTGGCAGAGCTTCTTCGCCAGCGCACTTTCGGCCCGCACGCGGTTTTGCCAAAATCCTATTCTACTTGGTTTTTAATTTTATTTCCTAAAAAATTTTTATTTTCTTAGCCAATTAGTATTAGGTTTTTTATTTTTTCTTATAAATGCCACATTAAAGACACATAATGAAGGAGCTAAAATTTTTTATTGGACTTTGGACTTTTAGATTTTTCGGCCAAAAAAGAGAACCTTAAAGGAGCAAGAGGCAATGAGCAAGAAACAACAATCAATCAAAGGCAGCCTACACTATCTTTATTATTGTTCAACTAGAATTTAAAGATTGTGTTGGAACCAACAACGGAGGTTTGAATCTCTATTTCTTTGCTTATGTTTATAGTAGCTTCATCATACAATTTGATAAATTGTTTAAACATGCATGTTTTTGTTATTTGATCAATTATTCTACTTACTATCCAAACTTTATTTAAAACCCTAAAAAGCATTTTTCCAAAACCCTAATGCCTTAATACCTGTAAAACATATTTTTAAAAATTAAAATCCTAATTACACTTTTCTAAAACCACAAAACACAAATCTAATTTCTTAAACCCTAAGTTATTCAAACCCTAAATCTTAATTAATTCTGTTTTCAAATTTTCACAATAGCTTGTTCAATTAAATCACCATAGCATTAGATTATTCAAATAATATTTTAAACGTCCAGTAGTCATATTACATATAAGTATTTATCAAAAAATCCATGTTAAAGTGGTCTTAAAATTTTTATAATAATCATGTTTTGATAAAACCCTAACTCTAGTAAACTCTAAGACTCAATCCCTAATTTGCTTGTAATTTCTAAAACCCCAAAATAGTTTTGCAATTATCAAAACTCTAAATTATTTTGTTAAAACCTTAATCAAATTTGTTTACTTTATTATCACAGTAGCTATTTCTTTTTAATATATTTAAGTTTTAATCTTATTTTTATAGGCTTGTACCTTATTTACTTAAATCCCAAATTATAATTTTAATCACACAGTAGCATAAAAAATAATAAACCTAACAATAATACTAGTTCTTTAAGATTCTAAAACCCTAGCTTTTAGATATAAATTTCAAAACCCCAAATGTTATCTAAGAAATCCTAAGTTGATACACTTAAATTTGCATCTTTATTTTTTCCATTATTAAGTGAATATTTATTATATAGTTTGATTAATGATTTATTTATATTTAATTTATGTCTTCGATGAATGATTTATTTATGATGAATGAATGGATGTTTACTTTTATTGATTTGTTTTAATTTCTAAACTTTGTAAGAGGTATGTTTCCATATGTTGGGTACCTCATGTATTAAGCATCATATAATTTAAATTGCTTTTATATTTTAGACCAATGTAAAGGGCACATTTCCACCTTTCGGTGGGTGTCCTATTTAGTTTTAGATATGGATGATGTAAGGACATGTTTTCATCCTTGGATGGGTGTCCATTTATTTGTTTTGTTTAAACATTGTTGTGATTTTAATTTTTTATTTATTTTTATGATTGCATGTAGTATGGATAATATGTTATATTTAAGAATTTTATAATATTAAGACCTACAAAGGAGGTTGGTTTCTCACTTTTCCCACCTGTACCCAACTTTTTGAACCCATTAGGGGGTTGGGGATTTCTTAGGAATAGAGTCATCTGCCCCTTTCTTTTTTTCGGCCTGTCCGGGTTGCGACTCCATTTTCTCTAAGCTTAGGCCCGTGTTATCTAAGATCCTGAGACTAAACAGTGCCAAAGTCGCAAGAACCATTTCACTAGGAGTGGGGGAGAAAATTCTCGCTCACATTAAGGCTGTGGAGGCACTTATTAAGTGGAACCTGTAAAACATCACATCTCTTGCCTCAATAGGTATCCATCAAAAATCTCAACATTATCAAGTTATGCATAACAAAAACATCATAACATCTAGCTGTACTAATCAGAAACAAGGATGCACTATAACATTCACCATATATAGATATGGAAGATACTATGGCTAAAATAATAAATTACTATAGCTAAATGATTTTGCCATAAAATTTTAATTCATAGCCTGTCATAGCTACAAGTGGCGCAACTAAAACTTAGCTACGAAATTTACTAATTTCATAGCTTTTGATATTTCATTTTAGCCACACATTAAGATATACAATGGTTAAAAAGAATTAGACCTTTCACTATTAAAATATTTTATTGTGGTAAACAAATATAAATCTTTTGCTACGAAAGTCAAATTATATAGTAAATATTAATTATAGTAAATATGTCAATTTTTTTAGCTAGAGCCCACGAAACCTGACCATTATCTCCATACTCATTCCTTTCAAATCATTGACTCTATTGTCACTTATTGGCATTGATGAATCCACTTATTTGAGAGAATCTTCATGAGTCTTATGAGGGAGCACACTCATTGACTTGACTCCACATTTCAAATAAAACCTTAAGGCAATAGGTGTATGGGTCCTTTATACCTATATATCCCTCACTAAATCCATCTCTTTTCGATAGGGGATTCTACTTATAATATTTGATTAGCACCAATTAGCTATGAATATGAAAATTTTTTATAGTTATTATCTCATATTTTTAGCCACAATTTAATTTTTCATGGCTAATAATGAAATTTATTGGTATGAAAATTTCTTATTCATAGTTAAAACATTTGATATGCTACTAAACCTAAAATATTATAGCTAAAAGCTATTACTACTATGAATGTTAGGTCCTAGCCTAACTAACTGCAAGTACAGAAGTTGCTACTAAGTAATAAAGTGGTGAATGAGTTATCGTCCCACGAGAAAGGAGTATTCTAATACCAAACATGAAAATTATTTATTATTTGGATAGAAAATATTGAAATTAGATTTAAAGTAATTGATTAACTATGGATTTCCTAAGGTCTTCATTCAATTTTAGTTTTCCTTTGATTGTTAGTTGGATTCTCCTAGATTATGCTAAAGTCTCTTTCAAGATTTAGAATTAATATTGATCTTAACCCTTATATCAACTCTCATAATCATAAGTAATTAAGTCAATTTATTAAGATTTATGAGTCTTTTATCAGCCTCTTAAGTTTTTATCTTATCTTTAAGTAAAAACTTACTTAAGATTGTTATCTCATTGGACTAATATTGTGCTTCTATTATCTCTCCATCACATAACATCTTAGATCAATTAACTATTGGCCAAATAATTACTGAATTAAGTTTAAAGATGACAAAAAAATCAAAAGGATAAACTCAATTAAATCAAATAAGAATGTATTATTCCATACATAAATCAATATAAGGGTCTAACACTAATTTATGGTTTAGTAACACATATATTAAGAAATGAATAAGAAGGAATTAAACAAAGTAAAAGAAGACAGTAAAACTTAAGAAAATTAAAGAAAGATCAAAATTATGAAGTCTTTGGATTGAATGAGATCTTAAATCTCATCTTGGAATAAGCCTCCTTCCCTCTTCAAAGAATTCTAAAGCAATAAATAGAAAATTTGTAAAAAGAATTGAGAAAAATATTTGAGAAGGAAAAGAATCTCATCTTAGGTATTTATAGGGCTTGAAGGTCTTCTAATTTTAATAGGAAAAAAATCTAGAGAAGATTTAGGGAATCTCACTTGAATAAGAAATCAATTTGCACAAGGATTTACTTAAAAACTACATTTCTTGTTGCCTTATAAATCCCACAGTCATGGTCTTAGGTCCCCACAATCATGCTTAACTCTAAGTAACTGACTTATGAAAATCCTCTTCCATGCAACGATCAAATGGTCTCCAGGGGCATGTCATTGAGGCTCCATGATCATGGAGTTAGATGAGCTATTAAATTCTTAAGTTTCTCTTTTCTTCTTTGGGGGCAGTAAATAAACGGGATCTGCGATCATGGCTTCTGGATACCATGAGCATGGACTTCAACAAGCTTCTAGAAATTTGTCTTTTTCTTCTGCTTTCTTTGGACACGGACACTTTAAAATGAAGTCCAAGGGTATGGACTTTTATTCCATTGGCATGGAATTTGATCCCTTTCCACCATTTTTCCCTTTTGCTTCCAATTTTGGCTAAAGTGCTACAAAAACTCATATTTTGCATCTTTAAAATCATAATGAAGATTTCTTCTATCTCATCAAAGAAAATTTATCAAATTCAATTCAAAATGTCAAAAATAGAGTTAGAATAATCATAAATTATGAACAAAATATGGTTTTATTAACAAATAAAAGTTGAAAATTTATTTCGAGAGACTATTTTTCATAGCTAATAAAATTATTGTTAACTATGAGTAATATATTATATAGCTAATACTATACATTAGCTATTATCAAAAGTTTTGTAGAAAACATTCATGGATATATATAATGATTGTTGTAGTGATGGGAAAATGATATTTAATGTGGAAAACTAGAATACAAACTAACAAAAGGATAATTATACAGTGAAATGAACAAATAACTCTTCCATAAGGAATGTTATCTGTTGCCTAGCTTCTTTGCCTATCATGCCCCTTTGTGCTAATGATTGTCAAGGTTTCATATCTTCAGTACAACTCCTAAACAATTAAGAGGAGTGCTTGTACCAGCTCATGAATTTGTAAGCAAGAAACTCATCTTGTTACGGAGTTGTCAATTGTATCGGGACTTTGTGAAGATGACTGAAGGCTTGAAAAACTATTTCCAAGGCTCAGGCTCTACTCCAAGAATATTGCTGCAAACTTTCAAATTCCACCAGAGTTGGACCAGCTTTGTCTTTAGCTTTTGAACTTAAAAAAGCATGTAGAAGATGCAAAAGCTTTCTACTTACTCTTAAGAAATAAAAGGAAAGATGTTAATCCTTAAATTCTTTACCACCATATTAAAATTTAGTCCATTAGGTCATGTGAAATAAAGAATCACTCAAATCAGACATCGAATGGTCCCGAATGGGCCATTTGAAAATCATTGAGTAAATTGTGCTCATTGTGGTAGCCTTGTCACAATAGGGCTTGTAGCTATCGCAGGCTAATGCTGCCATGTGGGGCAGTAAACTGCTGCATAGGCAGTTTTTGTTGCCATGACGACTCATTTTGCTACCATGATGCCCTGGATGTGACATCAATAATTTTTAAATACAATAAAATAATTAATGCAAAGGGTAATTAGTATATTAGAAGAGGTATATGTATGGTATATACTCACTGTATACACAAGATATATATAAAATATATATTGGATACCTAATGTATACATTTTATATACCTAACATATACCTAATAGATAAATTACTCACTAAAAGACAAAATGTGGTGAAAGTTAAATGTATAATTAAAAAAATTAAATTAAAATTAAAATGAATTATGGATAGGAGTAAGACTAAAATATCTTAATATTATAATAATTAATAAGACTAAAATATCTTAATATTATAATAATTAATTATTTGTAAATAAATAAATACATAAGGGGCAATGTTGGAAACTTAAGTATATAAAAACACTCATCTTCTTCCTTCTTCTTTAATGGAGGCTGAAATTTAGAGTGGGAAACAGAGAGTCCTACTTCATTAAATACATCAAATTTCACAAGAATAACTAAAGATCTAAGGTGGTTTTGGAGTTTAATCAAGCATTAGGTAAGTTTTCTTCATTATAAGCCTTTTTTTTAGTTTTAGATTATGTGATGGTATGGTTCATGAAAGAATTGATTTTAATTGCAAAATTGGATGATTATGAAGTTATTAGGATGAGTATGTGTTGATTTAAAGGTTATTTTTTGAAAGTGAGTTGATTATGGTGGAACTAGAGTTTATACGATGAGCATGTGAAATTAGGGTTTTAAAGAAGGTTTAAATAACTGTTAAAATGAATTATTTTGATGTTGTTTTGATGTATAAGTGATGATTTTATAATTGAATAATTGAAATATTTTGGTTATGGTGAAGTTTGGAAAAGGTAGAAAGCGAAAAATTAGGGTTTTGGTAGAATTTGGGTAAAATTGATGTTTGATTGTATAAAGTGGGTAGGAATATGATATTAATGATATATTGGAACTTATAATTTGGTTTAAGATTGAGTAAGGTGAAATTGCAAAGTTAAAGGAAGGAAGCCATTTGAAGAAGTTAGGATTTGGAGTGAGAGTTGGCCTTGTATTTGGGCATTTTTAAGGTTAGTACATACTTTTATGACTTGTGTTTTCTTAAGAATAATTGGCATTTTTTATATTATTACTTTGAAATGTGATTATTCACATAATCTATACATTTATGCATAGTTGTGTGATAAGTGTTGCATTGAGCTTGGGTCCATTGTAAAATGGTGATTGGATATGACTTATATAGTGTATGTTAATGCTATGTAATATAATGTGTAATATGAGCATGTTAGTGAAATGTGATAAAATAAGGGAATGAGTCTCATTGTGAATGTGACTCATGGTTATGTGTGAATGTGATTAAACAATATTTGTAATGTGATTGGAAATGGAAAGTCAAAAATGTGAAAAATAGTTATGGAATACTTGGAAATGTGGAAGTGATCATTGATTGAAATGATCACAAAAATATGTGGAAAATAAGGTAAAGAAATGTTAAATGTGAGTGAGAATATGAAATGAGAATGTGAAATGTAATGTGCTATTATGTGTTACTTCTGCACAATTACTTGTTCCAAAAAGTTGATATTGGTATTGCATATGTTGATATACCTTAATAGAGCTGGGTCTTGTGAATGCATATATTGATAGACCTGAGCAGAGCTAAGTCTTGTGACAAACCTAAGTAGAGCTGGGTTTTGAGATTTATATTGAAAATAGACCTGAGAAAGCTGAGTCGTGAAACTGCGGCTATAATAGACGAAATCAATTATTTTAAAACTTGGACATTGTGTAGAGACTTGTTGGGCCCAATATGTGTGTTATCAGATGTGTTATGTATAAATGATGAAATAACAAATAATTAATGTAACATCCATGAATTTTAAATCCTATTAAATAAATAATTTAGAATGGTTAAGTGAGGTGTTAGAAGAGAAAAATAGCTAAGGTATATGTGAAGTATAAAAAAATATACAAGAAATATATATGTCACTAAAACACGAAAAAATTAAAAAGTAAAATGGTAAAACTCAAAAAATAAAAAGTAGAAAGTTAAAAAATGTAATAAAATAATAATAATTTAAAATTAAAAAGATTTTTAATGATGGAAGATGTAAGATATTAATATAATAATTAATGAACTAATTAATTAAAATATTTAAATATATATGTATGGTTATAAATTAATGAAAGGAAATTAAGAAAAAAACCTAACTTTTGGTGATCTTCTTCCTCTCCCTCTCTCTTCGCCGATTTTCTCCATTGTTTAAGTGGAGAAATTTGCTTCTTCAATCCATTAAATCCTACACGTTTCTAGAAGAAATTAAGGAGAATTTGAGGAACTCACAACTTATAGGTAAGCTTTCTTTGAATTTGATAAGATTTTCTTAAATAATTGAATATGTGAAAATTGAGTTGTTGAAGGAGGTTTGGATAAATATTTAAATGGAGTTGGATGATGTTACTTTGATGTGGAGATAATAAATTTAAGGTCAGATAATTGATTTGTTTAGGTTTGATTTAAGTTTGTGAGAAGAAGAAGGAAAATTAGGGTTTAGATGGGAAATTTATAAATAATAGTTGTAAATAGAGTTTAATTGATTAAAAGATGTTAGTATAAATATATAATGTTATTTTTGAACTTAAAATTGGGTTTGTAATTTGTTAGAAGGATTTTCGAAAATTAAAGTTTGTTAGAGCAAATTTTAGAAATTTAAAGGGAATGTGATAAATCAAGTTTTACTAGTTAAAGTGGATAGAAATGTGTTTCTAATGAATTGTTTAAACTCATAATGTGGATAGGAGTTGAGTTGAATCAAATTGCCAAGTCAAAGTGCATTAATAGAAGTTGGTGTTGGGAGGAGAAGTTGGCTTAGATTTTGTCAATTGTGAGGCTTGTACATGCTTTGAAATTCATGTGTTTAAATTGCATTTGGTTTGGCTTAGCACATTGTGAATTTGGGAATGTGCTAAGCTACTTTGTTATTGACACTCGTAAGTTGCATGCATTGTTTTATATAATTAAGTGTGAAATGCATAAATTATGATATGTTGAGCCATTGAATTATGATAATTATACATGTTGTGAGTAAATTTTGAAAAGAGAAATAAATGCTTAGGAAATGTGGGAAAGAATGTCACATTGTAAATGTGACTAGATATATGAGAGATGTGATTGAGATGATGTAATGATGAAAATGAATGAGAAATGTGGAAAAACATGGAAAAAAAAATAATATAATGAATTTGTATTGCATGTTGCCTTATATAATGTCTAGTTCCAAAAAATTGTGTTTAGCATTGTTTCGCATGCCATATGCCTTTAAGGCGAGACACGCTGGTATCACAATTATGATTACACCACTGGGTGGAACACACTGGTGTTAAAGTATTGATTACACTGTCGGATGAGATACACTGGTGTCATTACTATTGAGATATGCCAAAATATTATTTCTGGGACTAGATTATTATATAAGAAATTTTAGGCCCAATATGTGTTAGTGGTTGTGATGATTTGATGAATTATATATATTTCATGACATTGTAGCATAATGCATTTTTAAGGAATTTGGTTTATATTATCATTTATTGTTGTCAAAGTATGTCCCACTAAGCTAATAGCTTAGTGCGATTTTCTCATCGTGCAAGAGGCAAGATAGAGGCTGGGAGTTCTACTAGACCAAACCAGTTCTAGATTTTGGGTTTTGTACTTGAAGTTGGTAGGTTGCCATAAGATCAGATCCACTGCATAGCATGTAAATAGTTATTTTGATTAATCTAATTATGTTTGTATAAACCATGATTTATATAAAATGCTTAAACTTAATGTTAGATAAAATATTGAATGGTTGAAATATTTTCATAGACATATAAAATGTATGTGATGTTGAATGTATTCAGAGAAAATTGTTGGAGACGTAGATGAATAAATATATTTAGAAGTGTAAATTTTATGCAGGTTGTGATTAATTGGTTTTTGGGAAACGTCCGAAATATAAATAAAACTCTGATAAATTTTTCTCAAAGATTTTCATCAATAAATACTATTTTAATAGTTAAATTACTTATATTTATTTTTACTTATTAAATAAATTATATTTAAAAGAATCAAATTATATTATTGAAAATTATGATAAATTTTTCAATGACTAGACCATTGATATTCTTATATTTTTTGTACTTACTTTATATATGTGGGGTGTATGTTTTATACGTATATTAGATAAAATGGTGTTACATTTATTTTGGTATCAGAGCTTAGGTTTGAAGTTCTCAACCTAGGCAGTTTTTTAAGAGAGAGAGAGAAAGGAGATTTTAAATATAATTTTAAAGTGTGATACATGCATATGCATTGGCATTTAAATTGGTATCTGATATGACAATGTTTGTTATTATAACAAATATAGGTAGTGATGGCGTCCAAGATGCATAGGTCAGATAAGGGGAGTGTAGATAGTATTGCTCAAGGAGAAGGTAGAGCTGGAGCAGGTGCAGAGGGTGTTGGGGAGGCATCATTAGCAACTATACCAGCAACTTAGGATGTTTTGCCAGTATGGATGCAGCAGATGGTGGAGTTACTTCGTCAAGCCTTAGTACAGCAGTAGCAGCAAACCAGAAAATATGATAAGCTCTGAAAGCATGGGACTACAGACTTTACAGGGACTACAGAACCAGCCGAGGTAGAGTAGTGGCTGGACAAAGTGGAGAGGGTATTTATTCAGTTTCATGCTACTGCAGAAGAAAAATTCGACAATATTTTATCTCTTCTACAGGGGGACGCCAATGATTCATGGAAGACAGTTCCCCATGGGTTAGAGAAACCTCCAGTACTAAGATATGACAATTTTCGGAGAGTATTTAGGAGGAAGTATACACCCAGAGACTATAAAGATGCAAAGAAGAAAGCATTTCTGAATTTGAAGCAGCGTAAGAAGATAGTTACAAAATATGAAAAAGAATTCCTTCAACTGAGCAAGTATGCGGGTGATATTGTGACTGATGAGATAGACCGATATCGGAGGTTTAAGGAGGGTTTGAGGTCATCCATTATGTGCCTGGCAGCAGCGGTGCAATATAAGGATTTTACCATATTGGTATCTACTACACAGAGTGTTGAGAATGTAACATCCGTAAATTCACTAAAATAAAATAAAAATAAAAATAATAATTTAGGGGATAAATAGGGGGATATGATAGAGTGAAATTATGATCAATATTTTTTATAATTCTAACCATAATTTTAATCGTTTTGCAATTGAATTTGATGGATTTTGTTTATTTGTGTTAGAATTATAATAATCATGCTTGAAAAGACAAGATTCAAAGTTTCTAATGATTAGAGGTGCAAAATTGAAGAAAGTTAAGTAAAAATGAAGAAAATGCAAGTGCTACGCCTATGGCCCTTCAAGGCCACGGCCTTAGGATTTAAATCAAGTCTGTCACAGCAAAAAGACAAAATTTTAGAAGCCAAATGAATGCCATGACCGTGGCATTGAAAGGCCATGACCATGGGATTGATTTCTCTACTGCCTGAGCCAAGAAAAAAAAATTCAAAGTTGGCAGCCTTCACTCATATTCCATGACCGTGGCATTGAAAATCCACTACCGTGGCCTACCTTTTGACCATTTATAGTTGTAAAGTCCTCAAACTATCCAATTCAACTCAGGCCACGACCATAGCACTCATAAGCCATGACCGTGGGGCCGAAATTCAGGACCTTGAGCAGAAAATTTGAAAATTGGTGAACCAAACAAGATGTGGCCTAACATTTTTCAATTTTTTTTCCCATTAATGAAGCTTTCAAACACTCTATTTAAACACCTTTCCTTCAAGGATACAAGGGAGATATAAAAGATTTACAAGAATTAGACTAGATTCATTCAAGAAATAAATGCAGTTTTGAGTTTTCTCAAGAGAGAGTGAAATTCTGGTTCAAGAAGAAATTCAAGTTCCAAGTCAAGATCTTCTTCAAAGAAATAGAGTTTGATATTTTTTGTTCTTTAAATTATATTTTTAATTTATTTCTTTAATATTTTTAATGTTTGTATTTCAATAATGAATAATTAATCCTCTTTAGGGTTAGTCCCTTTCATTGAATTTATCATGAGGTTATAAATGCTTATTTGAATTAATTTATTTTATTCTTAAATTATTTTATTATCTTTACTCTTAATGCTTTAATTATTTGGCCAATAATTAATTAAATTGAGGTGTTATGTGATGGAGTGAGAGTGGAAGCATAACATTAGTCCATAGAGGTAACAATCTTAAGGAAGTTTTTCACTTAGAGATAAGGTTAAACACTTAAGAGGTTGATTCAAAATTCTCACAAAACCTAATGAATTGGTTTAATTACTTGTGATCAAGAGAGTAGACATAAGGATTAAATTGATATTAGTTATAGTACTTGAGAAAGACTTGAGCTTAATTTAGGAGAATTTAACAATTAATAAAAGGAAAACTAAATTAAATCAATACTTTAGAAAACCCATGATAAATCAATAAAGGCGACTTAACCCTAAGTTTTATATCATTAGATTTAATTCAAGGTAATTTATTTTGTTTAATCATAAATCGAATTTTATTATCCAAATAATAATTGGTTTAAGTGTTCGGTACTTAGAAGAAAACCTTCTCGTGGGAATGATATTCTACTTATCACTTTATTACTTGATACGACCTGTATACTTGCAGATACCTAGGCCGACTCCTAACAGGTTAGAAGTAAGAAATGACCAAATGAATATTTAAAATATATATAGAATATAACTAAAATATAAAGTCAAAGTAAATAGGAAAGTACAAAGGCAAAAATGGTAAAATGGGTAAAAAGTGAAAAGTTAAAAAAATAATTGAAAATTAAAATATTTATGGTTAGTGGAAGATGATGGAGAAGTTTATATATTTATTTAATATTAAAATAAAATATTTTTTGAGTGGAAGATAGAAAATTAAAGTTTTAAAATAAATAAAAAATAAAATAATTTTAGAAAGTAAAAAATGATGAAAAGTTAGATATTTATTAAATATTAATTAATTAATTATTAGTAATAATAAAATTAATAACTTAAATAAAAAAGAAATTAATATTGAATGGAAGAAAGAAATCATAATTTTTTTAAATAATTAAATAATTAATTAAAGTAATATAATAATATATATATATGGCTATTAAATGAAAGAAAAAAAAAGTCAAATTAAACAAAAAAAAGCTCTTCTTTCTTCTTCTTCTTCTTCTAGCCGTGACCACAAAATCGATGAATGAAAGAAAGTTTTGCCTAATCAAATCACTCAATTTTGAAGGGCTTGCAAAGGATTTGAAGGAGTTTTGGTGGATTCTTCACTAGTTGGTAAGTTTCTTTTCTTAATTTTGGAGTTTGGTTGAAAGTTATAAATATATTTGAATTGGGTTTTTGAAAGAGCATGTTATAATTGTTGGAATGGGCATGTATGGTGTTAATTTGATGAGTAAACAATGACTTTAAGGTTAGATTAAAGAAAAGTTTAGGTTTGGTTAGGGTTTGGAAGGGGAAGTTTCTAAATTAGGGTTATGGAAAGGGTTTTGTGGAAAAATGCTTGTTCATTTGATTTCATCATTTAAATCATGTTCTAATATTATTTTAATGATGAAAATAAACTTATATTACCATTTAGAGTTGGTTAGAAGGAAGTTTCAAAATTAAATAGAGTTAAAGCAAAAATTTGAAAATTTGAAGGAATAATGTTTAATTGATGTTTAATAGTTTAAATGTCTTAAAATGTGATTCTAAAGTATTGTATATGCTCACATTATGGTTAGGTGGTGAGTGATACCAAGTCACTTTGTTAAAGTGGTGAAGGGCAAATTGAGAAAGTGGTGAGAAAGGATTGCTTTATAGCTTGGGAGTTATAAAAACCAAGGTTAGTACATACTTTGATAGAATGGTATTGTAATACATTAAAAATGGCATGTACATTATATTTTGAAATTAAGACTATGCTACTTTGATGGGTGAAATCACATAGAAAAAGTGCATATGTGTTTAAAGGCATGAAATGCATAATGTATGAATAATTAAGCCATTTTAAGATGGCTAGTAGTATTGTTAAATATGTTTGTGAAAAGAATGTATTTATGCCAATTTTAAGGCATAATTTAGCCACATTGATAAAGTGGCAAAGCATTTGATGTTTGTAATGGAAAAGTATGAAAATATGGCTAGAATGAGTAATATGCGATAAATGAGAAAAATGTGAAAATAGCCCAAAAATATTTGGATAATATGATTGTATTGCTAAATGACATACATTGTGATAAAGTGATGAGATAAAATGAATGAAATGTGATTTATATGAATAATGTGAAAATGACCCAAAAACATTTGAGTTATGTGATTTTAATGTGAGATGACATACATAGTGATGATATAAGGAGATGTGATGAATTAAAATAAATTGACATTGATGTGAATGAGAAAAATGAGAAATGAGACAATGTGATGAGAAAAAGTGATTATAGAAAATATGAATTATTTGTGTGTCTAGTATGTTATTCAATTTTCAGAGTTTTGTATTTGGCGGCATGCCTATGAGGTTATCTTCATTATTTACCTTGGGAGCTATACGCTAGGCGTCATTGATATATGATTTGCCTTCGGGGCTAGATGCTAGGTGCCATTGATAAATGATTTGCCTTCGGGACTAGACATTTGCTGTCAATATGGACCAAAATAGTAATTCTGGAGTTTGAATAATATATTCGTTTGTTTGGGCCCATACTTGTGCATGTGTTTATGTGAATCATAAAAAAAGTTATGTTTTAAAGTGGAATTAAGTGCCACATGGTGACATAACATACAAAAGCATTATGCATTGGAATTATATTAAAGTTTTATTATTATCAAAGCATGTACAGCTAGGCAAAAAGCTTAGCGCGATTTGTTCATTGCGTAGGTAGCAGGTTAGAGTCGGATAGTCGAGAAGTTTGTTGGTTTGCCGCTAGACCAGTGCCATTGCATAGCATGTGAATATATTTTTATATTGAGTCTTATAATGTTTATATAATTTATATACATTGTAAAAGTATTGAAACTTAATATACTCGTAATGTCTAAATACATTATATATATAAATGATTGTTAGGCTTTTAAAATGTGGGTAGTGTGAATGAAATTGGAGATTTAGATAAATTAAGGAGATTATATATATTTTGGAAGTGCAAATTTCGTGCAGGTTGTGCTATTTGAATTTGGAAATGTCCAAAATATAAACAAAACTCTCACAAATTTTTTTCAAAGATTTTTACTCTAAAATTTATATTTTTGATATATAAATTACTTAAGTTAGTATTTATTTATCTAATAAAGTATATATATTTTATGCTTTAAATATTTTCTTATAATTGAAGTAAATTTTTCCAATGACAAGTATAGTGACCTTCTTATATTCTATATGTGTATTTTACATAAATATGATTTACATATTATACATATATATGGTATAACGGTGTTACAGAGAATGCCCAGGAGGTTACAGTTACAGTAAGTGTGGAGGAAAGTAGAGATAGGATATCTCAGGTTGAGATGGAATCATCATCTCACAAGAGAGGGTAAGAGGACTTTCCCCAAAGTGTTAATGAGAGTCAGGGGCATCCTGGCAAGTCATCACAGCAGTAAAGGAAGAGGCCTGTAGCCTCAGTGACCCTAACCCCTCAGAGATTTGCTCCACCCATTTATGCCCAGTGTGGTCAGTTACATTGGTGTGTTTTTTGGAGAACTAATGCACAAGGAGCTTGTTTTAGATGTAAATTCAAAGAACGCTATATTAGGGATTGTCCCAAGCTACCAGAGGATAGGCAGACAGAGATGGTAATGTCTAGACCTAGCATCAGAGGAGGTAGATGTTATAGAGCAAACAAAGGTGACAAAGATGGTGGTGGAGCAAAATATAGACAGAGAGAGGAGTCTGTATCTATGCATGGTCCGAAGGGAGCTGGCTCATCACAGAGTGTTTATGGGATGCAGTGGCAGCAAGATGATCTGGATGTAGATGAAGGTAAATTATTCTTACTTGATAATAATACTATTCATGCATTGGTGGAGTGTTATTCTTTAATGATGTTGTTAGAAGTATTGAATTCTTTGCACTAGTTAAAGATTTGAGAAGATAATTAAGGATATTCATAAGAGGGAGAGTAGAGATCATTAGTTAATGATGGTGGTGGGTTAAGGTAATAATTATGAGGTTAGTTACGTGGAAGATGGATATTAGTGTTTGATTTTAATGGAGTTTGTTTATTAAAGTAGAAAATTTCAAGGACGAAATTATTTAAGGGGGAGAGAATTGTAACATCCATAAATTTTAAATACTATTATATAAATAATTTAAAAGGGTTAAGTGAGTTGTTGGAAGAGAAAAATAGGTAAGGTATATAAACAATATACAAGAAATATAAATATCACTAAAAAAATGAAAAGTCAAAAAGTAAAATAGTAAAAGTCAAAAAGTAAAAGGTATAAGTTAAAAAAAATATAATAAAATAATAATAGTAATAATAAATTAAAATTAAAAAGATTTTTAATGGCGAAAGATGTAAAATATTAATATAATAATTAATTAACTAATTAATTAAAATATTTAAATATATATGTATCGTTTAAATTAAAGAAAGGAAATTAAGAAAAAAAACCTAACTTTTGCTCATATTCTTCCTCTCCCGCTCTCTTGGCCGATTCTCTCCATTATTAAAGCGGAGAAATTTGCTTCTTCAATCCATCAAATCCTACAAGTTTCTATAAGAAATTAAGGAGAATTTGAGGAAAGAACAAATTATAGGTAAACTTTATTTGAATTTGATAAGATTTTCTTAAATAATTGAATATGTGAAAATTGAGTTGTTGAAGGAGGTTTGGATAATTGTTTAAATGGTGTTGGATGATGGTATTTTGATGTGGGGATAATGATTTTAAGGTTAGGTGATTGATTTGTTTAGATTTGGTTGAAGTTTGGGAGAAGAAGAATGAAAATTAGAGTTTAGATGGGAAATTTGTAAAGATAGTTGTAAATGGAATTTAATTGATTAAAAGATATTAGGATAGATATGAAATGCTATTTTTAAACTTAAAATTGGGTTTGGAATAGGTTAGAAGGATTTCCTAAAATTAAAGTTTGTTAGGGAAAATTTTAGAAATTTGAAAAGAATGTGATAAATCAAGTTTTACTAGTTAAAGTGGATAGAAATGTGTTTCTAATGAATTATTTAAACTCATAATATGGATAGAAGTTGAGTAGAATCAAATTGCCAAATCAAAGTGGTGAAGGGAATTAATAAAAGTTGGTGTTAGGAGGAGAAGTTGCCTTGAATTTTGTTAATTGTGAGGTTTGTATATACTTTGAAATTCACATGTTTAAATTGCATTTGGTTTGGATTAGCACGTTGTGAATTTGGAAATGTGCTAAGCTACTTTGTTATTGACATCCATAAGTTATGTGCATTGTTTTATATAATTAAATTTGAAATGCATAAATTATGATATGTTAAGGCATCTAATTATGACAATTGCACATGTTGTGAGTAAATTGTGAAAAGGGAAATAAATGCTTAGGAAATGTGGGAAAGAATGTTACATTTTAAATGTGACTATAAATATGAGAGATGTGATTGAGTATGATGTAATGATGAAAATGCTTGAGAAATGTGGAAAAACATGGAAAAATATAATATGATGGATTTGTATTGCATGTTACCTTATGTAATGTCTAGTTTCAAAAAATTGTGTTTGGCATTGTTTTGCATGTCATATGCCTTTAAGGCGACACACGCTGGTATCATAGTTATGATTATGCAGCTAGGCGAGACACATTGGTGTCACAGTATCGATTACGCCTTCGAACGAGATACACTGGTGTCACAGTATTTATTACGCCTTCGGGCGAGACACACTGGTGTCATTATTATTGAGATAAGCCAAAAAAATATTTCTGGGACTAGATTATTGTATAAGAATTTTTAGGTCCAATGTGTGCTGGTGGTTATGATAATTTGATGAATTTTGTATATATTGCATGGCATTGTAGCATAATGCTTTTTTAAGGAATTTGGTTTATATTATAATTTATTGTTATCAAAGTATGTACTGCTAATTAAGCTAATAGCTTAGCACTATTTGCTCATCTCGCAGGTGGCAGGATAGAGGCAGGGAGTTCTACTAGACCATACCAGGTCTAGATTTTTGGTTTTGTACCTGAAGTTGCTAGGCTGCCACAAGATTAGAGTCACTGCATAGCATGTAAGTAGTTATTTTGATTGATCTAATTATGTTTGTATAAACCATGATTTATATAAAATGTTTAAATTTTAATATTGGATCAAATATTGAACGGTTGAAATATTTCACATATATATATAATGTATGTGATGTTGAATTTTTTTGGAGAAAATTGTTGGAGATGTAGATGAATAAATATATTTTCGAAGTGTAAATTTTATGCAGGTTTTGATTATTTGGTTCTTGGGAAACATCCGAAATACAGATAAAACTCTGATATTTTCTAGAGATTTTTACCAATAATGCTATTTTAATTTTTAAATTACTTACATTTATATTTGTTTATCGAATAAATTATCTTTAAAACAATAAAATTATATTATTGAAAATTATGATAAATTTTCTAATGACTAGACTAGTGACATTCTTATATTTTGTATACATATTTTACATATACAAGATGTATGTATTATACATATATCAAGTGTAGGGGTGTTATAATTAATGTATATAATATGGAAATGGTATTAAATAATGTTATGAAGTAATAAATGTGTAAATGAGTGTTGCATTGTGATAATTACATAATGTGTTGCGTGTGTCTTGGAAAAATATGCATTGATTTTAAATGAATTTTATTATCAAATTATGTACCACTTGGCTTTCAGGCTTAGCGTGATTGAAATGCATCGCGTAAGCAATTGAAGTATAGAGTAGGAAAATGCAGATAATTCTAGACAAATATGAATTTTGGGACTGACACTCAAGGTAGTGCATTGCCACAAGACTTGCATATTTGGTGTTTCATAATGCATGGCATGTTTGAAGAATTTTGTACAAGTACATTGTAATATTTTGTAATATGTAAGTATTGTAAATGTAATTAAAGTATAATACACACACACACACACACACACACACACATATATATATATGATTTAAATACTTGAATGTTGTGTGGAGAAGTGTTGGTTTTTATTAAAGAATGAATTTTGGGAGTAAAATTTTTATGTAGGTTATGTTTTTGATAATTTGAAAAATATTGAAATTTCAAGCAGAATTGGTAACTTTTTTCCAGAGATTTTCTATTATTTATATTATTTTGAATATTATTATAAATGAATTTCCAATCATTATATTTTTTTATAAGTTATATTTATTTATGATATCGAATTACATAATTTGTTACTGATGTTTACTGTAGCATTCTTGTATTCTATATATGTACTTTACATATATAGATTGTATGTATTGTATGTATATATGATATAAGGGTGTTACACTGAAGCCTTTCTACTCAATTTTTACCTCAAAAACTCATAAATGGGCGACCACCTCTCATTCTCTATAAACTGACTAATCAAGCAAACATAATTTCTAGTTGGCTCTCTCTTTCTCCCTCTTCCTCTTTTCTTCTAAAAAAGAAAATGTTCAAGCTTCTTTAGCAAAAGCCGCCTAAAACTTGCTTATTTAGTGAGTTTGGGTACTTGGTCCATTCTTGGGTGTTTGTTTTCTTGAAGCAACCCTAAGAAATTATTTCTTTAGAAATCCAAACCCTAGTAAACACTCAACCTTATAGTAGTATTTTAATGGGTAACACTCAACTTTACATATAAAAACAAAGGTTAAAGGCTTAAGAATTAAAATTACAAGAGTTTGGACATTATTAACACATTCTTCATCACTTGGAGTCTTGTTTGTGGGTTGTATTTTTATGCCTCAAAGCAATTTTTCCTATTGGTGAAGTGGCTAGAAAAGTCCAACTCTAATAGCCATAAAATCTTCTTAGATTTCTATGTCAAATGATTGTTACGGTTGCGAAGTCTATTTCACGGTTGCAAACATCATTTCTCTAAGGCTACTTCAATATGTGGCATCTTCTCATTGGTTCTTTAACTATCCGTTGAAGCCCTCTAACTACTATATGAATCTCATAGTTGCACTCTTCATGTCACGGTTGCAATCATCTTATTATGGTTTCATGTTTACCGCGATGGCTTATATGTACTCAAGCTTCAAGTCTTATGATCGTCGTAGTGCACCACTTTGTGTTCATGGTCAAGTAGCAATTTTAGCTCTAAGAAAGTTAATGCGATGCTTGACATGATCTTTTTTATGTGTTTTTAGCTTCTGGCTTTAGCAAGATTACTAGGGTGAGAGCTTGAGTACAATCGCAACATTCACATGAACAATATTATGTTTTCAGACCCATTTTAGCAGGGGCGATACCATTTTGGCAAGGGCGAATTTGTTTTGGAGACCTTTATAGATAAGGTTCTTAGCACGTAGTGAACTTTAGGTTTCTTGCATTTTAGCTCATTCTAAGTTACTTGCCTGCCATATAAACACTCACTGAAGCCATACGAATATTTTAATTTGTTTTCCAAGATCAAAATCAAGAATGACCTAAACCTAGATCAATAATCCCCTTTAAGAAAAAACATAAGAAATCGTAGAAAAATTTAAAAATTTAAAGTCCCCTACCAAATTGCAAGGTTGCAAAGGATAATTTCAAATTCATCACATTCTCTCCCCCCTATCCCGATATTCATAAAGTCATTAGAGGGCTTCAACGGATAGTTGAAGAGCCAACGAGAATATGCCACATGTCAAAGTAGCTGTTAAAGATATGAAGTTCGCGAATGTGAAATAGGCTTACAACTGCGACAATCGTCTTACCCAGAAATTCAAGAAGATTTTTTAACTATTGAAGTTGGACTTTTTTACCCACTTCACCAATGGGCAGAATTGTCTTGAGGCCTATAAATACAACCTCAATCAATATTTTAAGTGATGAAGAATGTGTTAATAATGTCCAAGCTCTTGTAATTTTAATTCTTGAGCCTTTAACCTTTATTTTTATATGTAAGGTTGAGTGTTAGCTATTAAAATACTATAGTAAGATTTAATGTGAGTCATAAGCACTATTTAGGCTTAAGAGTTAGCCTAAAAAAACTCTTGTAAGAGGTTTGTGTGTTAGCCTTGTGAAAATACTTGGTTTGGTGTGAGCCTAAAAATTAGGTTTAGATTGAGTCTTGAGAAAAATTTTGTAATAGTTCAGTGTTAGCTAGAAAATATCAAATTGGGAGTGAGCTTGCAAAACTCCAAATATAGTAAAATACCCAATTAAGGTTGGGGAATGGACGTACGGATTGTTACACAAACCACCATAAATCACTTATATCCATCTTTCTCTTGCCTACCCTAACCACCAATTTAGACTTCCTTCTTGTTGCCATCCATATGGGCCATAAGGAATCCCAACTATGTTTCCTTGTAATTAAGATGGACATCAAACTAGCTATATGGTCTATAGGGGATGACAAAGCCATGGATGGATACAATAGTATTTTCTTTAAGAAAGCCTAGAGCATAGTAGGAAGTGAAGCAACTTAAGTTGTTAAGGAGTGTATTTCATATTGGGCATGTTATTAAAGCAAATAAATACAATCATTTTTACCATTATTCCAAAGACTCCCAACCCTTATAGCTTTATCGATTATAGTCCAATTGCATGTTGCACCATAATCTATAAGGCCATTATAAAAAAATTTATCTAAAAGATTTGGGCAAGTGTTAGGTAAATTGGTCAATCATTCAAAATAAGCCTTTATACCTAGTAGAAAGATTAGAGATAATTTATTATTAGCTCATGAGCTAGTGAAGAATTACCTTTATACCTAGTAGAAAGATTAAGGATGATTTAGACTTGAGAAGGCTTATGACTCAATATAATGGGATTTTATTGAGGAGGTCCTACTTGGTCTAAGGTTTCCTATGAAGCTCATAGATTGGGTAATGGTGTGTGTGAGAATTCTTACTATTCTTTCATGGTAAATAGGAACATGGAGGGTCTTTTCCCAAGTTAGAAGAGGTTGAGACAAGGAGATCCCATATCTACACTCTTTTTTTTTTTTTTTTGCTTGTCATGTAGTATCTATTATGATGTCTATCTTAGCACATCTTGCCAACTTCCAATTCCATGCTAACTGTAAGCTGAAAAAGTTGAACCATTTTATGTTTTGCTAATGACTTATTCCTTTCCTATAATGGGGACTTGGTATCTATAAAATTCTTAACAAAAGCACTCAAGAACTTTGAGGCCGTTTCTAGGCTACAAATCAATGAAGTAAAAAGCTATATACTTTTTAGTGGAGTCAGGCTAGAATTGAAGGAGCAAATGTTACAACTACTCAATTTCATGGAAGGTATTTTGCCTATAACCAATCTAGGCTTGCCATTATTCTTTATTGGTATAAAGAAACATCAATGTGAGGCATTAATGGATAAAATTATAGCTAAATGTCCTCCTACACTGTGAAACATCTTTCTTATGCTAGAAGAGTTCAACTTGTAAATTCAGTGTTAAGAAGTCTACATGTATTTTGGTGTCATACTTTATTCTTAAAGTTATGGTAATGGAAATTGATAAAAGGTGTAAGAGCTTTCTGTTAACAAGTAAGCTAGACCAGGTCCAAATAGGGGTTATAACTTTGAGGGATGTATGCAAACCAAAGCAAAGGAGGGGTAGGGATCAAAGAACTTATCCTATAGAATGAAGCTGTAATTAGAAAGTACATTTAGGACCCAGTTTGCTTTAAGAACTCAACATGGCCTACTTAGGTGATTAAGAATAAATTGAAGAGGATGAGCTTCTAGGGTATAACTAAGCCATTGGATGCTAGCTGGGCTTCGAGGCATACGATAAATAAAGAGAGAAATTTAAGGCTTTGTTTAATTACAAGCTGGATAGAGGCGACCTATCTTTTTTGTTCTATTCTTGATTGGATGTATGAGTCTCGCTGACAAATACCAGCTTTTAATAGAAGTGATGCAGATGTTTCTAAGTATATAAAAGTTTAGAATTGTGGAAGGATGAGTGTTGGTGTTTGCCTAATACTTTAAATGTTATGATTGAGAAGGCTTGGTAGGAAGTTAGACAGTATGAGGTCCATGAAACCAAGAGGCTTATATCAAATGGACTTTTACCAAATTAGTAGTGTTCACAATAAAAAGTGCTTGGGAGGTTTTAGAACTAAAGGAAATCCAGCTTCCTGATGGAAGTTAGCATGCAGAAATAGTTGTATCCTGAGACTTAATTTCCCAGTTTTGTTAACTCTAAAAATAGACATGTTGTACGGATAAATTATATAGGTGAAGAGTAGTTGAGGATGACCTATGCTATTTTTGTAAGAGCCATCTAAAGATAGTGGATCTTTTGTTTTTTGAAATATCAATTCAGTAAGATGATAAGGGTGTGTTATAGAAGTGTGGAATATCTAGAGCTTACTTAGCATGGGGAACGGAAGTGAGCTGGGTTTCAAGGAAGAATCAGAAGAGTAGCTTTCTTGGCTACAATGTATTAGAGTTGGATGGAAAAGAACTTGCTAGCATTCCAATAGGATGTTGCAGATAGGGTTCGAGTTTGTTCTAAAATTCCATACTCTGTCAAATGTAAGTTTATGTATAGTAATAGATTAGCTTGATAGGAAGTAATTGGAGTAGATGGAAATAGTAAGACAACTACGCAAGTTTGTTTTGTTCTTTGTTTTTGGGGTGTACATGGAGGTGATTGACTAAATAGATAAATGTCTACACTTATTGTGAGGTAGGACTGATTATGTGCGAATGGCAGGTGGCAACGTGATATGCTGGTGATTGGTTAGATTCAGCGGTGATTAATAAGGCTAGAACAATGACGATTGGAGGAGAGGATGGACGATAGAAACGTCAGTTTGCTTAATAGTTAAGTGGCACTGGCCACGACTAGATCCATCTTCATTATCTTGGTTTGTAATGATTTTTCATTTTGCAAACATGATGCCCACCTTGAATGTTACTGGCGGCACCGAAAGGATTGGAAGGGGAAAAAAAAGAGAAGAATTGGAAAGAGGGTTTAATGGTGGTTTTGAAGATGATTTTCTTTAATTTAATTTTTCATTTGGAGTTGATTTTGAGGTGTTTAGTGGTTTGTGACCGAAAAATAATTATCTCAATTGATGATGGGGTGTAGCTTTGACTGAGAAAAGTGGTTATTCTAGATTTTTTTTGTTGAAGATATGAAAGCGGTCATGTAGGCTCCGGATCCTCTTTAACATGTATTAGACAAAATTGATGCGAAAAAAATAATATCCATATTGAGAAAATGCATATTTAGAGTGTATTTAATTGCACCATAATCCTTGAAAATTGACTATATAATGTATTTTGACCAAAAATACATTATTGGTTTGCAATATTATATTCCTGCTTTAACAGTCAAATTTTACGTGTGATCCAATCATAAGAATAGTTTAGATATTAATTAAATTTTTATAGTAAAGTTAGAACTAAACAAGTTAATATTTTTTTAAATATCATTTTTCAATATTTTATTGCATATTCCAATTACCATAACATAATTTATTTTTCTAATAAAATGTACTCTCAATGATATATCTATCTAAAATATATTCTCAATAATCAGTTTTTCCAATAATATACTAAAAACATTTTTAGTAAATTAAAATGATGGTTAAGCTTTTAGTTTTTTTTTTTTTTGTGCAAGCTTTTAATTTATAGCTCAGAATAAAAACTGAAAAACAGTGTTTGAGATATCAAAACTTGCACAGTAAAAGCAAGAGAAGGAGAGCAGATGGATGAATAAAAATCTTAAGTATAAAATATGCGGGGAGAGTAGCAGAGAAGAGATTAATACGTGGAGAAGTGTTTGATTTTATTTCTCGATGAACTCTAATTATTTATAGTACATGGACCAGACATGTCGATAAACACATGCCTAGATGCATGCGAATTTCGACATGCAAACTAACAAGAATTACAAGTTTTCCTTGAAAGATAAAAGACATGGCAATTGTACAAGTTACAATATTTGAACTAAATTGGCCAAAAAGAAAAGAATATTTGAACTAATGTGAGAAGCCGTATTCAATGTTGTTCTTATAGTTGTTTGTTATTGATATTGTTATATTATTGTCAATTGTTGTTATTATTACTGATGTTGTTGTTATTTAGTTCATAGAAACTCTATAGGCGTTGGCATAAAGTTATCCTATAAAATAAAACAAATAAAAAGCTAATATGTATATGGAAAAATTGAACTTTTGAATTACTGTGGCCAATCCTAATAAATCTAGCTTTCACAGTATTGCTGCTTATCATTAATTTAAGTTTATAATAGAATTAGAATTAAATTTCTAAAATGAAATGAAGTTAGTAAAAATAAAAAAAAAAAGTATAATTGACATAATGCAAAATTTTAAGTAAATTTATTTATTAACTTTTTTTTTGAAATGGATAAGACAATTCTCGTTAAAAACAATAAATTACATGATTAAATAAATAATATATAAAAATTTATAAATAAAAAATCATGTTATTAAATCTAATTCGAAAGATGATAATATTTACAAGTAAAAAAGCAATTATATAGATAAAGAAATTAACTTGGCATAATAATGCTATGCTTTATAGAAATATTGATAGTTTATATAATTTTAGGAGTATCAACTTTAAAATGTTATTGAGATTGCAAAGACTATAATATTTTATATTTAATTACTGTGTAATTGTATTATTTTTAACACTCTAAAGTGACACAATAGAGTCAAAATAATTTTTTGATAACCTGAATTATTATTTACAAATTTATAATATGAACTGGAGAAAAGAATTTAAAATTTAATGAAACTAAATCTAGTACATATGTAAAAATGGTAAGAATTTGTACAATTTGAGAGCGTTAATCTCAAAATATTTAATTATATATAAGTTTAATTAATATTTGCAGCCAGGCAGTCAATTTCTTAGCGAGATATAGCCGCTTATTTTTCATTTGCTGTAATTTTCAGAATTTTGTCAATATGTCTTCCATTCTCAAAGGCATTGTAATTTCTGACTCTTCCGAAATTCCTTATTTACGTTATAAATAAAAATATTTAGCGACATTAGTCATTTTCTAAAAAAAAAAGTTTAATTAATATTTTATATTTAATTAATGTAAAATTATTTCTTAACATGCTTAGCGATTATATCACACCGCACCGCAACTTACTTATGTGTCTACAAATGAGTTCGGTGGCACAAATTAAATATTTGATAATGTTATAAACATTTAAATTTTCAAGACCGATCTCATCTAAAAATATTCATAACTTCAAAATTAAACAACAAATATTTGCACAAAAAGAACAAACAACTCATACTAGAGAGAAAAAAAACTATAAATAAAAAATATATAGTATTAACAAATTTATAACAAGCATATTTGTATTTATTAAAATAAAAAAAAATTAAAACTGAAACAATGGAGGCTGCTGAAAAACAAAATGAAAATTTTGAAAAAAAAAAAAAGAAAAGGAGAAAAGAGTAGTTTTTTGTTTTTAAGATTACCTATTAACCCTTATATATATATACTTAAATCTTAAAAAAATTATTAAAAAAGCTCAACAGAACATTTAGAAAACTGCTAAAAAAACATTTAAAAAAATTCATATAATATTATATTGTGGAAATGCAATTTTGTCGTAATAGGAACATAGGAATCAACAGTCTTAATTAGCTAAAAAAATAATTTTGACTTTCCGAGAGTAACATATAGCCCTGACACAGACCAGCCGTCCTAGAACTGTAATTTGAAATGACGATAATACCCCTTAAGTTGACCAATTCCTTAGGCAGATTCATAAGAAAATCAGAACTAGAATCAGATCTTATTATTAAAATGACGGAAATACCCTTGAAAGGGAATCAAAGCCAAAGCTGAACACGAATTCAACACTGTTCCTATGCTGTCATCTGCTGGGAGAACATCAACACCGCCCTTTGTCTCCTTCCTCGAACATCCTCTCTTTTTCCTTCTTCTTTTTCCTATATAAATTTACATTTACTTTGCTCTGATCTTAATTGTATACACAACAAAATACCCAAATTAATATATACATTAATGGCAGATTTTGAAGACTTGTTGCCTGTAATGGCAAAGAAGCTTGGTGGGGAAGGTTTGATAAAGGAGCTTTGTAATGGGTTTCAGTTATTGATGGATAAAGATAAAGGAGTTATTACTACAGAGAGTTTGACGAGAAACTCTGCTCTTCTGGGTTTGCAAGATTTGAGAGATGATGAGATTGTAAGTATGGTTAAAGAAGGTGACTTTGATGGCGATGGAGCTCTTAATCAGATGGAGTTTTGTGTTTTGATGTTTAGATTGAGTCCTGAGTTAATGAATGAATCCGAATTATGGCTTCAACAAGAAATTGAAGAGGAACTCGCCAAGAGTGGATTTTGATGAAATCGGTAAATTGACTTATAAACGACACCGTCTCGTCCAAAATTAAAATTGTATTTCTTTTTTAAACTTTATTTTTTCGTCCATCAAACATATATTTCCTTTCATCTTCAATTAATTACACAGGAAATTTGTTCTTCAAAGTGGTTAATTACCATTTATCATTGATGACTTTTCCTTGTAATTTTACTAATAACTTTTCTTTTTTTTTTAGTGGATCTTATACTAATAATGTATTAAAGAAACATTTGAAATGAAAAAAATTAAGAAATGTCAGTGTTGAATGTGGGTATTTTTCCTTTTTCTTTTTAACGTGCTCGTAAATATTAAAACTAATAAAAAATAGAATTTAAGGTCGGAACTCATAAAAGATTTAAACAACAACAACAACCATAATAATAATAATAATAATAATAATAATAATAATAATAATAATAATAAAACTTGAATTTAAGACAGTTCCTTAAAAATATTAAATTCACAAATTTTATTAGCTAGCCATTGGCAAATGCTATGATGCTAAATTGCGTTGTACAATCAGTATTAAAAGTATCGTTCTTCTATTTAGTTAAGTTAAAAATATTTAGATTAAGATTAAGAAATCCATAAAAAAAATTGTAATTTTAGCTTAAAGTTTTAATTAATAAAATAAAAAACAAGTCAATTTATTAACTGAACTAATTATTTTATGACATATTTCAGTCAATCTGAAATATGATAAAATTTTCGTAGCATATCTGCAATTAAGAAATAAATAAATAAATAAAAAAGAATATTTCCTAATAGAAAAATATGAGAGCAAAAGAGTTGAATTCAGTCACTAGAACGCAGGCGGCTGCAATTCTTGAAATTGTCTAGAAGCTTCAAACCACCCCTACCCGAATTAAAAGTTCGCCATGTAAGAACTTATTAATTAAGCTTGTTTTATTGTTTTTTTAAGTTTGTTTTATTGTTTTTTCTTTTTCTTTCTTTTTTTTTGGCTAATAATAAAATAGATGTATTAAGATAAAAAAAAAAAAACATAATACAAGAGCTCCTTCACCATGGAGTGGGGATCCAGAAAGAGAGTAAAAAAGAAACATAGCAAAAATAAATACAAAAAGATAACAACCAATATCTTAAAATCTATGAAAGTTAGGAAACCTTTCTTATGAAAAAAACATCAGCCAAATGAATAGATGCGATGACGGAAAAGAAAATTTTCAGCACTTTAACAAATAGAAAAATCTATCAAAAAGATCGAAGTATTTGAAATCAGGAAACTAAAGATTTGGGAGGGAACCATAGAACAATGGAAGATAAAAGCTCCAAAGATGACCAGAGGATGAGACAATCTTATCTGGACATAAAGGTCTTAGAAGACTCGAAAAACCATAACAAACAAAATAGAAAGGATCCATAAACTGAAATGCCTTTCAAACCAACTGAAGCAAGGAAGAAACTATTACTAGAGAGGAGAGGAACCCTAAGCTTAATGTTGCTTCATGCAGGGAAGGGGGGATAGAAATCAAGAATCTTCTGTCCTTATCAGATAGTAAATGCACAAATTGAGAAAAAAAAAATACAAGAGCTTCTCCATATATTCATAAAGCAAAACACCAAAATTGTAGGAGAGATTCTTATCTTCAAAAAACTCTACAAAAAAACAAAACAAAACAAAACAAAAAGCTAGATACAAGCTAAGGTTTGATCTAGAGATCAAAATGGAAGGAAAAAGAAAATTTAGGGCTTCCGCTGGCAATAGTGTTGGTGGCAGCCCTAGATCCAGGGCTAAAAACAGAGAAAGACGCTCTATAGGCAAGAGAGAAGAAAGACTTCACGAAGAAGTAGCTGAAAACTTAAAAATTCATGAATTTATTTTATTATGTAGATTCAATAGTTTATTTTTTTATTAATTATTAATATATACTTCTTTTATCAGATTATAAATAGATATTTGACATCTTTTTGATTGTTTGATTCATCATTATTTTACCTAGTTCTCTATTTTTTTATTATTTTTCTCAATTTTTTATGTTTATAAAAAATATTATTCTTATAAATATCAATAAATTAAAATTATGACAAACCTCTATCGTAAAAAATTATAACATTACAGCATCAGCAGATATTTAAATCAATTAATATATAACATAAAAATACTTAATTAATAATTTTTTAATATATGTGCATCAATATGTGTAAAATATTATTAAAAATATTAAATATTGATATTAATAATATTACGAAGCGTTAAATATATGAAATATTATTCTTATTAATATATTAAAAATATTAATATATATATATATATTTCTTATTATATATTTATAATTTGATTATTTTTAATATAAATCTTAATTATTCATTTATAGATTTATTAATTTTGAAAATCGCAACTCTCACAATAATTCAAACAAAGATATGATTTTCAGAGTTATATACTTAAAATATATTTAATTTTTATGATAATATAAAAAAATTGAGATATTATGTTTATTTAGTGATGATAAGATAGACCTCAGTTCACTCTGGAGTTCGGATTCGAGTATCATGGTTTGACTTGCCTATCTGCAAAATAAAGAGAGGAATCAAATTTCAGTGGGGAGACTCAGATGTCTAAGTTAGTTTCGTTCATCTGCAGATAAGAGATCTTTTAACCTGTGAGGGTTCACCCTTATTTATAATTAAGAGGTAGGGGACAAACTCTATGTGCAAGAGCGGATCTTCTAGATGTGTCAAAGGTTTATTTTCTAGACATTAGAAGCTCGATCAGTCCTCAAGGATTCATGATGAGGCTTACTATCTCTTGAGAGTTCAGTTGTGGGCTAGCAGGGCATCGGGCTTGGTCTTTGAGTTCAATAACTAGGGGGTTGTATCACTAGTCTTCCATGGTATATTGACATTGATGTCAAATGAGCACAAGTGCCAACCCACGAGCCTGGTAACAGAAGTGTTAGCCATAGAGGGTAGCAACATTTCATTTGTGCAGAGTGGCAGGAGTAGGAATTTGACAATCAAATTCCCGCTCAGAGCATTTAATGCCCTCACCACATCACCTATATAAATAGAGGAATGATTATTGATCATTTCTCACTTATGAAAATTTTGAGAGTTCGGTCGCTCTGTGATTTTGTCATTCTCTAGTTTCTTATTGTTCAGTTTAAGTAATAAGAAGTCAGAGAGTGGCTCAGTGTTTCCCATTTGACCAAGTTTTATACTTGCCTCTGTCTACTATATGTAAGCATTCGTTGTAATTTTTAAATTCTTTTTGTTGAATTAATAAGTAAAATGATTTCGGATAGTGAGAGTGTGTCCATAGGAGGGGAGAGGGTTACCGAACATTATCTGCAGTATAGTGATACTATTTGATTAGATAGTATGGATGAGAGATTGTCATTTGGTGAGAGCTCAGGAGAGATGGATCTTCTCGTGGATGAGGTAGTAGAGGCCTTGAGGCGGCTTATAGTGGCTCAAACAACTTTGGTGGATGAGGAAGAAGGGAGGAAGATGATGATGCCTGGGGTCTCTATAATAGATCGGGCTCGAGTTAAAAATATATCGTCCACCTTGACTTAAGTGTACTAAGACAACATCTGAAGGAAATATAAGATACTTAAAATTCACTAGATGTTGCTGCCTAATGGAAATACATGGGGCCATGACACCCCAATGGTCAATAAAATAATCATATAAATATAAAGGTAGAAGTTTGGTTTCCTATTCGTCTAAATGCCTTGCAAACCATCATGAGGTTTAAGTTGCGTTGTAAGCTGCTAGGCAGGGAGCCTTTACCTAGGGTCTTGGCAGTTCTATGACTCCTCAAGGCACACTTAAGTTCTAAGGAAGATTTTTTTTTCTTCAAAGCTAGCCAAGGCTCGGGCTCTTCACTCGAAAGCCTAACTCTATGAAGGGTTAAAAGGACTAGTTCTTCATCCTCATGTGTACAAAGGGGTTCGACTGTATAACAAAGTGGAACTCAATAGTGAGCTGGCCCAAATTAAAAAAGATGAAATTGGAGCCCACCAAAAGGGTTGTTTTCAATAAAGTGGAGCAGGACATTTAGGGAGAAGTTGAATATCCTGATGTTAATTTAAAAAAAGTACTTTTCGATCAAAAGGGATCCGATCAAGCCACATCTTGAGGACTGGACTGGTAATTTCCTTTCTGCAATTTAAGTTAGTTTAGTCTGGTAGTAATTATTTTGAATTTTGTGTTCTTGTGCAGATATGAACAAGAAGGGTGCGCAGAGCATAAGCATGAAGGAAGGGATCAAGAAGATGTATGTGATCAAAGCCAAGAGGGCCAAGACAAAGGCTCAGCAAAAGGAGAAACCCAACAATGTAAGAAGCAACCGAAAATCTAGGGAGATCACAACAAGGAAGAAGAAGGAGGTTGTAGGCAAGGTCTCAATCGATCAACAAGAAGCAATCACTGCTCATGTTGCTTCTAGGTAGATCAAGGTACTCAACCGCAATCTGGTCAAGCATAGTGATAAAATTGTTCCCCTGGGCCCTTCCATGATAGACCTAAAGGCATTGGGGGGAGAATGACTTTGAGGGTGGGGGGAAGGTCCTCAACCATCACAAAGTGAACCTGGATGTGCAGAGGAGCTCATGGCTTGATTCGGTGAGAATAATTCAAGACTAAGAAGCTCCCTTCAATCCAAAGTTTAATCTTTCTTATTTTTTTTTTTAGTTTTAATCATGCCTTCTACTCTTTATTTTTACTTTTTAGTTTTTATTTCAATCATGCATAACTAAAAACCTAATTAGAGTTAAACTTCTTTTATTGATTTAGCTATGGAATAATTATTCATATTTGATTCAATTAAAGTTTACTCATGATTATCTTGTTATCTTTATACTTAATGCTTTGATTATTTGGCCAATAGTTAATTGATCTAAAATATTATGTGATTGAGCAAGAGTGGAAGCACAATACTATTTCAGGAGATAACAATTATAAGTTAATTTTCACTTAGAGATAAGGCAAGTACTTAAGAGGTTGGCGCAAGGTTCTCAAAAATCTTAATGAATTGAATTCATTGTTTGTGATCACGAGAATAGACATAAGGTTATGTTCAATATTAGGTTTAATACTTGAAAGAGACTATATCTTAATTTAGGAGAACCCAACCAATAATCAAAGATATATTATAATTGAATCAATACTTTAGAAAATTCATAGTTAATCAATAAAGATAGTTTAACCCTAATACCAAAAACATTATATTTAACCTATATGTTAGCTTGGCTTTTGTTGTAGTTAATTTTAGTTTAGACTCTCAAAACCTTTGATCATCCAAATAATAAATTGTCTAATTGTTTAGTATTTAGACTACCTTCCTCATGAATGATACTCTACTCACCTCTACACTATTTTTTCACAACCTATGCACTTTCAGTTAAGCTAGGCTATGTAACATCCTTATACCCTATATACGTATAATATATATACTCATTATATGTAAAATATGCACATACAGTGCAAAAAAGTCACAGTCTGATTTAATAAAAATTTTTGCTTTTTAAATTTAAAATCTTAAATGCTTTAAAATGTATATTTAAATAACAACTAAAATGTTATCATAAATTATAGGTACTAAAATAAGCATTTTTCATAGAAATCTCTGGAAAACATTTGTCAGAGTTTTATCTATAATTTGGACATTTTCAAATTCAACAAACAACACAACCTGCACACAAAAATACTCCCAAATAATATCAAATTACCATTTCACCCATACTCCTCAATTCTCCAAATTTCACAACACATTTATATAAATACATACCATTTCATTTTAACATACTTCTCAATTGTTTCACAATTCACAATTCACATAAAAACAAATATAAGCATGGGCCCAAATGATCTAATATTCTATTTTAATTCTAGACTTACTATTTTGGTTCATATTGACACCCAGTGTCTAGCCTGAAGGCAAGTGACACCCAACATCTAGCCTAAAGGTAAATTATAGTGATGCCCAATATCTAGCCCAAAGGCAAGTGGCGTCTAACGTCTAGCTCAAAGGCAAATCAATAATTGCTCAAAAGCTAGCCTCGAAGGCAAATAATGAGAATAACCTCATAGGCATGTCGCCAAACACAGAACTCTGAAAATTGAATAACATACTAGGCACACAATTAATTTACATTTTTCATTATCAATTCCTTTCTCATTTTTCTCATAATCAAGCTAGGCACATTGCCTCATTTTCTCATCTTTTTCTCACTTTTCTCATTTATAGCAATATCAATTCATCACATTTCATCACATTTTACCTTAAAACTTATCACCCAAATATTTTGGGTAACTTCACATAATCCATATATGATTCACATTTTATGCACTTTAGCCATTACCAATGACTTTTTAACAATGCCCTTAATGCATACACAACAAATAGTATTATCCAAATACTGTATGTCATTTTCACATAATACACATATTTCACATTTTACACAATTTAGCCATTAACAATATCTTTTCATGATGTATTTAATACATCTATGACATTAGACATGTCGTAGCACATTATTCATACATGTTCCATGTATCAAGTAGCTTAACATATTTTCAATCTAAAATGTGTTAAGCCCAATATAATGCAAATATAACCAATTCATCCAAAGTTTGTACAAACCTAAAAAAAACAACCACAAGCAAGCTTAACACCACCTCCAACCTTCTCTTCCAACTTGCCCTTCAATACTTGGATTGGGCAAATCAGCTCTCCTCAATGCATATACCAAATGTGATCATAAATAATCAATTAGTACCACATTCTAAGGCATTTTCAATCTTAAATCATAATTAAACATCATCCAAACAAAATTTTTAAAGTTAAGGCTAACCTCAATTTGGTGTTCTAAGTTTATTTATATTATTAAAAACATATTTTAACATGTATAAATCAATTAAATTATAAAAATACATACTTATAACCAAAATCCTAAAACGGCATAACCTTCCCCATTGAAGGTTTTCTATTCTAACTCAATCCAATTATCATTTTAATCTTGTTTCCATCTTTAATACCATTAAATAACATATTTAAAATAATAAAATCAAACAATTCAACAACTTTGGAAAATCACTTTTTCAAAATTCAAAACTCTGTAGACCCTTAATTTTTGACCCAATCCGGTCCAATATGTTTTATTTAGTCCAAAATGATTTTTGTTGTCTAATTGGTCCAAAATAATTTTTGTTAAATAATTTTTACTTTAGTATATAATTTTTATTAATAAAAAATAAAAATAAAAAATAAAAAATAAAAATAAAAATAAAAATCAAAGTCGAAAAAATCGGCAGCAAAAAATCGTCGCGCGGGCCAGTGGGCATTTCGCCCGCAGGAAATTCTTGCAGGCGAAATCACTGTGCTATTTCGCACGCAGAAATTTTCTGCCTGCGAAATAGCTTACGGGCCCGCTCCGCGTGCGCTGCCGCAGCAAGCTACAACAGATTTTTTCACCAGTGCAGTTTTTCCGCAGCAGTTTTTTTTCGGCAGCGCAAATTTTTCGACGCAAATTTTTTGAAACCTAATCCAATTAGGTTTTGGTTTCTTTTTTTTATTAATATTACTTACCTTAGCTAATTAGAAATAAACAACCTCAAACCACTATAAATAAGGACCAAAGGCAATTAAAAAAGGGGAGGCAAAAATCCAAGAGGAGTTTGGAAATTTTGAAACCAAATCAAGGAAGGAAAAGAAGAAATTCAATTCAACTCTTTTCTGGAACAGCAGCAGCACGATTTAGAGGATTCAAAGGCAAAAAAAGGCTTGTCTTTGGAGCTAGTTCATCCAAGAAGAATTGTTTTTGGAGAAATCATCAAAAGAAGGTATGTGTTAATTAATTTTCTTTAATTATTTTTTTTACACAGTAGCAAATTTATGAAATCAAAATTAAAAACCTTTGAATTTTAATTTAGTTTTTCTAAAGCCAAAAAAACCTTATTTCATTAGTTTATCTTCCAAAAGGCTTAAAATTGTTATTTTTTCTTCTTAAAAATCTTAAAACTCTAATTGAACATATTTTTCAACAAAACTATGATGTAAATTCTGCTTCTTTTAAAATTTTAAAGTAGGTTCTATTTCATTCAAAAAGCCTTAAAAAAAATCTTTTCTACTTATAAAAACTTTAATTTATTTGTTTAAATTTATAAATATTCATGAAATTATCAAATTGATTTTCAAATTCTTAAAAATTATTCACCACCCGTGACCCTACTTCCAAAATATCAAATCTAAATTCAACTTCCAAAATTCAAAATAATGAACACTAACACTTTTAAAACCTTAAACCCTAATTTTTATGAACCCTAATCCTTTTAAAACATTAAAAAATATAAAAACCTAAATTTTACACAGTAGCTTAGGAACCCAATAACCAAAAATCACAAATTAAAGTATTTTAAAGTGTTTAAAACCCTAGTTTCATGATATCATCATTCAAACCTTAATTTTGTTAATCAAAGAGTCTTACCAACCCTTTAAAACATAAAACCCTAATTTATTTTAATTCCATAAAAAGTCACAGTAGCCATAATTGGACTTTTATTTGCTTTATTCAATTCCATTCTTGATTATGCTTTGATTTATTTCTTATGCTTTAATTTATTTAATTTTAATACTTGATTTATTTAATTTATCATGGATTGATGTTTATTTTCTATTTTGATTAATAGCTTTGATCAATGATTTATTTATGATGAATGATTATTTACTTTTATCAATTAATTTAGATTTCCAAAAGTTATAAGAGGTATGTTTCCACTTGGTGGGTACCTCATTGGTTAAACATCATGTAATTTAATTTGCTTTTCTATTTTAGAACCTATGTAAATGGCATGTTTCTACCTTTTGGTGGGTGTCCTATTTAGGCATGTGATGTATGGACATGTTTCAATCCTTGGATGGGTGTCCATTTATTTGCTTTGTTTGAACATTGCTTTGATTTTAATATATTGATGCTTTCTTTTAATTATTGTGTGTAGTATGGATAATGTTATTATACTTAAGTATTTTATAATATTAAGACATGTAAAGGAGGCCGGTTCCAATGAACCGGGCGTTGTGGGGGTGCTGGGCCATTTCTCACCTTCCCCACAAGTACCCAACTTTTCGAACCCATTAGGGGGTTGGGGATTCCTTAGGAATCGAGTCATCCACCCCTTTCTTTTTCCTGGCCCGTCCGGGTGGCGACTCCATTTTCTCCGGACTTAGGTCCATGTTCTCTAAGGCCCCGAGCCTAAACAGTGCTGAAATTGCAAGAATCATTCCACCGGGAGTGGGGGCGAAAATCCCCGCTCACAGTGGCGACTCCACTGGGGAAAAGAGAAGTTGATTCCTTTGGTCTTTATATTATTCTTTTCTTTCTTATAATGATATTATCCATTACATCATATTAGATTGCATTGTGTGCGTGAGTTAGGACGCCCGTGTTACCCGTGTTATGTTATGTTAGGGATACCATACTTTTACTCAAGGTATGGAGATCGAGCATGGCATAACCACTCATAGCCTCGTACCATTTGGTATATACTTGCTATGGAAACATAAGCCTTTTAACCCAAAGACTAAAGCTCATGTAATTGGCCTAGTTACTTTCCTTAGGTTTTACCCCAAATGTATATTGTTTGACTATGGTTAGTTTATCTTAGTCTAAATCATGGCTTATTTGGTTTGTTCTTTTTTCTAATATGACCTAAGTATATTGTAAGCTCAAAATAAACTTTTCTCTAAAATCCAAAAGACCAAAACTATTTTTAAAATTTTTCAAGATGGTCTTTGGACATAATACTTTTCTAAAAAATAAATAAATAAATTCTTTGGCCCATGGCCTAAATACTAAGCCCAAAATCCATTTTTCTAAAATCTTTTACAATGGGCTTAGAAACAAAACTATTTTCACCCAACCATTTTTTACAAAGAGCTTGCAAAAATATTTAGTTTAATTATGAAATACCAAAAATCAATTGTGGGCCTAGTTTACACTAAGAACAAATTAACCATGGGCTTGTTTTTGGTATGAATCATTAGTTACTTTTTCAAGTGAGAAATCTATCTATAATAAACCTCTTAATTTAGTTTTAATCCAATATAGCATAAAAGCTATTATAGTTGGTTGAATGGATTAAAACCTAATTAATAGGAATTATCATGGATTGATTCCCATTTTCGAAAATATAACTATTGGTTGAAACGTCCGAGGGAATTATTCGAAAGCAAGATACCCCGTGTTGGTATTTTGTTAACCATATACCTAGGAAAAAGAGACTCGCCATTTGTGTGTGGATGTTATAAGGTTGGAAGGATCGTCCTAATTACATTTGTTTATTGGTTGATTGTGCATACATGCATACATGCATACATTTGCATCTCATATCATTGATCCTCTCTGGCTCACAGCCCTGGATTACGAAAGTTCAAAAGCTTATGACAATCCGACCTACGCTGGAGATGAAGTATCTAGCAACGACTTAATCACTTTCTCGCCTAAAACAATGGAGCCCGAACAAATTCAAAGGATGGTGGATGAAGCCTTTAATGCCAAAATGGAAGAAATCAAAGAGGCCCTAGCTGAGACCATGAAGAACCAATTAACTACAATCTTAGAGAATCATGCCGAGACATCTGCTAGCACTAAAAAAACCAAAGGACAAAGGGAAGACTAAAGTTAGTGAAGTGGTTTTTGATGATGAAAAGGTGATCATTAATGATGATGATGATTGGGCTCAATACTACCAAGAGGTTCAAGAAAAGAAGAAAGAACCGAAGGCTGTTGAGAAGGCAACTATTGAAAAGACCGAGACATCCGATGTTGAAAAGATGATTGCTGATTTAGAAAAGAAATTTGAGAAGAAGTTGAAAACTGAAGAGATATCTAAGATCGATAAACTATTTGAACAAGATGAAGATATCCCTTATAAATTCAAGATGCCTTCCTTTGCTAAGTACAATGGCACTAGAAATCCCCATCTTCATGTGAAGCAATATATCACTGCCATGCAATCTGCCCGAGCTACTAAGGTTCAAACCCTAAGGTACTTTATGCTCTCATTGGACCCTGTTGTCCAAAATTGGTTCAATACCTTAGATGATGGAACACAAAAGAGTTGGGATCTACTTTACAAAGCCTTCATCCAACAATATGGATATAATATTGAGTTAGAAGTTACCTTAATGGAAGTGAAGTCCATTAGGCAAAGGCCAAATGAGAATTTTGTGGACTATGTGAAAAGGTGGAGAAACAAGGACGCTTTACTCAAGAAGAGGCCCGATGAATCCGATCAAATAAGGATGATTGTGAGAGGGGTGTTGCCTAGTCTTCGTGAGAGGATGTCTCATACACTCATCTGTAATTTCAAAGACCTTCTCCAAGCTGGTTTGCAAATTGAAGAATGGGAAAGGGAGAAGAGCCGCTTTGCAACAAAAAGGAACGAGAAAGGGAGCTATCAACTTGGTAGCCAAAGCTTGCAAAAGGCCGTCGGTGTTAATGCTACTAACCAAGGGACAAGGAGACAATTTTTGGAATTGGAAAAACCGATGTCTTGGGTTCTCAACAAGCTTCAAAGAAAGGGATTGCTACAACCCTTAAATCCTCGTCCTTTGCCTAACCCTCTGCCACCTAATTTTGACACCAAAGCATTTTGTCAATTTCACCAAATGCAAGGGCATGACACGGATAGATGTGTGAGGTTGAGACATGAGTGTGTCATCTTCTGTTTCTCCTATGGTCTTCTTTGGTCTTTGAAGATGAGAGTGACACGACCAGTGGCTTGGCCGTGTCTCCTGGGTGTGTCAGCTTCTGTGTTTTTTCTTTGTTCTTTGTTCTTGACTTAGGACTGGACACGGCCAAGCTTGTGGCCCTGTCATGTGACACAGCCAGTGACTTGGCCGTGTTGCCTGCCAGTGTCACCTACTATTTCTTTTCTTTCTTTGCTTGGTCCTTCTTGACTTTACCCTTTAGGTGAGACACGGCCAGTGGCTTGGCCGTGTCTCCTGCCCATGTCATGTTCTGCCAAGATTTCATTTGAGGTGACACGGCCAAGCTTGATTTGGCTTGGCAATGTCTTGCTTGATTCATGCTCTTCTTTCCTTGTTTCGATCTTCCAAGGGAATTTTTGCACTTTAACCACTTTTCCCTTGCAATTGTTTTTCTTTCTTTGATTCTTCAATGATTGTTGCAGGCTGTCGGCTCATTTGATCATGAGGCTAGACCTTCCTTTACTGCCCCTTCATTTGCTCATTCTAGCCCAGTAGATATGCCATCTCATCCACAGGTTATTGATTTGAATTACCTGGTACGTTCCTTATTTCATGGTAACTTATGCTACATGTATGCATGATTATGTATGTTCTTACCTTTTCCTCTTTGGCTCACAGCGGATGCTTGAAGAACAAAATAGAAAACTTCAAGAAGAGCTGGCGGCAAGTCGTCAGCAGGCTTCTCATTTTGAAAATTTATATCATCAATCTGAACAACATTTTCGAGACTTCCGATTTCAGTGGATGAGGGATCTCGGTGCTTCTTCATCAAGAGGCCCCCATACTGATGACCATGAGATCCTTTCGTTTGCTTCTGATGAGGACCATGACGGATCAGAACCTCAAGGTAATAGGGATTTTGGTGTTCCCGCTTCGGGTAATCCTGGGATGAGTAATTTGCCAGGTTTTGGTGCTCCCGCTTCGGGCGGACTCGGGACGAGTGATTTGCCCCCTCCTCCAACAAACGATGATTTTTTCAAGTCTTTATTTGCTGACCTACCACCACCCTCTTAGTGATATGTAAATATTTTAGCAATTGTAAAATATTGTACAATAATGAAAAATATACAATTTGTATCTTTAACGTAACTCCTTTTTTTTGTTACAGTACACCATAGTTTCATAATTCACATCCACTTCATTTGCTAAACAAAATCCAACGTGGTAAAGGAATTTCATTGCTAATTCCTTTCCTTATGCCATATGGTCTTACCCTGTCCCATAACCTTTTCCTTTTCACTTTAGGAAAAGGTTTATTTCTTCTATATAAATCACCCTTCATGCCATATTTTAATACATAAACCAACATTCTTTCTCTTTTAACGTGAAGACTACCTTTAATAGTTTTAATTTTTTCTTTATTCATTCATCATGACCGAGCATCATTTAAAGAGAATAAAAATTCTATTTAAGAATATGGATGCCATTCATTGGAAGAAAATTTCATGGTCAAAACTTGATGTTTTAAAATGTTTTCAAAATGTTAAATTGGACCACTCCTTCTTACATGCCGTAGCTTCCTTTTGGGATAGGGATTCTAGGGTATTTAGAATTAATGGCTTTGAAATATGTCTCTTGATTGAAGAATTTGAGGCCATCCTTGGATATCCCAATAATCAACAAATGACGTTACCCACATTGATTTCTAAGACTCAACAGAAGATGCAGATGTTATTTCAAATTCCAAAATCCAAAGTTCTTCGATTGATGAGAGGTGAAAAAATTCTACTTGCCCCTTTGATTGACTTTTGCCTCTCTCATTTGGCTCCAACTAAGGCATGGGGATGCATGTTTTGTCTTTGCTTGCTAGGTCAATTCTTGCTTGTTTCTTCTGACGGCGATATTGATCCACGAATATTGGATATTATGGACCAAATGGAAGGAGGCTTGTCGCTGGTAGCTATGATCTTAGCCGAGACCTTTGTTGGATTAGACCGATTTAAATTAGGATTGTCAAAGAGACTGACTGGGAGTCAGTTGCTGCTTCAGGTAATTACCTAAACTGCCCTTTTGGATTTTCAATTAAGGTTTTCTTTTTTTTTCTTTTTATTGCTCTAACTTTTGCCTAGTCCGCCCATGCGGGTTTTTGGAACTATCGAGTTGTCCTAATTTTTGCCTAAGCTGCCCTTGCGGGTTTTCAACTTAGCAGACTCTTTTTCTTTTTCTTTTTTTAATTTAATTCTTTCTTCATAGATTTGGCTTCAGAAGTGTCTTTGTTTGCTTGATACTCCATCCATGGATTTTGCCAGATACCTGCCACGTCATCATTCTGCTAGGAAGCTACTCCATCCTGCTTCTTCACATGGTGACTGGGTTGACTGGATCCATTCACGCTCTGAAGTCAATATCCATTGGTTGGTACCTTGGTGAAAGATTTCTCGTATCACCATTGCTGCTCTTCGACAAGGTACATGCTATGATCCTCGCCCACTTGGGCGTCAGTATGGAGCGGAGCCTCGTGATTCTGACTTTGCTCCTGATTTAGATATGTCTTGCTTGACTGAAGCCTACTTGGATCGACTGAGGCAAAGCTGGCCTGCACGTTACACTTATCAACTGCCATAGATTTTACATTTGTCAATTTAGAAAGTGTATTGTTAGGATGAAAAAATAATTAAAGTAATAAAAGATGCTTCTTTTCCATTTATAATTTGTCATCACCTTTTGCTATTGTGTTTATTTATTTCATCCATATCTGGTCGACTAATTATAACAGAGCACATAGAACAATTTTAACATTAATTCTGTTTTATTAAATTGGGGAACAACCAAACATAAAGCCAGCATACACAAGATCACTCCTGTTGCCAACTAGCCCTTTCGGGTTTTCTAATTGACAATTTTCTCTCATTTAGCTTTAATTGTTGCCTAGCCTGCCCTTTCGGGTTTTCAGAATTAGCGGACTGCTCTAACTTTTGCCTATGTTGCCCTTCTTGGGTTTTTAACCTATTTTGAAAAATAATCTACTGCTACCACAATGAATCGGTGACCGTTTGAAGCTGTCGGATGTATCTCTCCTATAATGTCGATACCCCAGGTGGCAAATGGCCAGGGTGAAGACATTGAATGCAGTTCTTCAGGAGGCATGTGATTTAAGTTATCATATATCTGACATTGTTGGCACCTCTTTACGAACTCAATACAATCTCTCTCCATAGTCAACCAGTAGTAACCTTGTCGAATAATCTTCTTAACTAGGGCCAAACCACTCATGTGTGGACCGCAATTTCCCGCATGTATTTCTAACATGATGCGCTCCACTTCAAACTTTCTTAAACACCTCAAATGTACCCCCATCAGGCCATCTTCGATATAACTCTTCATGGAACGTGATGTATTGCAATGACCACCGCCTTATGGCTCTTCTCTCTTTCTTTGTTGCCCCCGGTGGGTATTCTCTTTCCTCCAAAAATCATCTTATAGTATCATACCACGCATCATGGTCTGCATCAACTTCCATGATTGTCTCGTATTCATAGCAAGGAGTTAATAAACTGGTCAAGATCAGAGGCTTAAGGAATAAGCTAACAGGGTTTTCCCATACTGAAGCCAATGTGGCTAGGGCATCAGCCATCTGATTTTCTTCTCTTGATAGGTGTATAAACCTACACTCCTTAAAGTTCTTTTTCATCATGGTCAAGTAATGGTGGTATGGTTTTAATTTTTCTTCTTTCAACTCCCATTCTCCATTTACTTGGGATACAACTAGCAACGAATCACCATAAACTTTCACCTTATCCACCTTCATAATCATTAGGGTTTCCAAACCGAATATACAAGCTTCGTACTCCGCCATATTATTGGTTGCCCTAAATTTCAATTTTTTGGCTAAAGGGATGAGTTCCCCTTCCGGCGATTCTAGTATAACTCCCAAACCTGCTCCTTTCCTGTTTACTGCTCCATCAAAATACATTTTCCACCCTTGTACTTCATTTGCTTCTAAATGTTCATCTGAAAATTCCAAGATTAGCTCTTCACTTTCTGGTAATGGTTGTTGGGCCAGGAATTCTGCTACCGCTCTACCTTTGATCGTTTTCCTGGTTGCATACTCAATCTCAAATTCTTCTAATATTATTAACCATCGACCATATTTCCCAATTAAAGAGGGTGTCCCCCTTAAGTACTTCATTGGATCCAACCTGGAAATTGCTTGCACACTATACGATTGATAGCAATGCTGCAACTTCTTAGAAGACCAAACCACGGCTATACATGTCTTTTCAATGATACTATACTTAATTTCAGAAGGTAGGAGCTTTCTACTCAAATAGTAAACTGCATGCTCAATCCCTGATTCATTTGTTTGGGCTAGCATGGCTCCTATCGACTTTTCTTCTACTGCTAAGTATAGTAATAGAGGTTTACCGGGTTTAGGTGGTTTTAAAACAAGTGGATTCAACAAATACTCTTTTATTCGATCAAAGGCCTTTTGACATTCTTCATTCCATACGACCGGCTGATTCTTTCTAAGCAATTTGAATATAGGCTCACAAATTGTTGTGAGCTTTGCTATAAATCTGCTAATGTACTGTAGTTTACCAATGAATCCCCAAACTTCTCTCTCCGTCTTTGGGGCTAGCATATCCCTGATTGCTCTGACTTTGTCAGGATCTATCTCCATGTCATTCAGACCAATTACATGTCCCAATAATTTGCCTAAAGTAACACCAAATACACACTTCTTCGGGTTTAATCTTAGCTTATATTTCAAAGCTCTATCAAAGAATAATTCTAAGTTTTGGAAGTGTTGCTCCCTTGTATCCGACTTAACCATCATATCATCAACATATACTTCAACTTCTTTGTGCACCATGTCATGAAATAGTGTGGTGGCCATCCTTTGGTAGGTTGCTCCAGCATTCTTTAAGCCGAACAGCATCACCCTATAACAAAATATACCCCATGTAGTAATGAAAGAAGTTTTGGCTTTATCCTCTTGGGCCATTAACACTTGATTGTATCTGAAAAATCCATCTACAAATGAATGTAGCACGCTAGAGGCTGCATTATCAATGAGAACATCTATATGAGGTAAAGGAAAATCATCCTTAGGGGAAGCCTTGTTTAAATCTCTATAGTCCACGCATACCCTTATCCTCCCATCTTTCTTTGGCACGGGTACTATGTTGGCTAGCCAATCTGGGTATTCTATTACTTCAAGGAACTTCACTTGTATTTGCTTAGTGACCTCTTCTTTAACCAATTCAGTCCACTCAGGTCTTAATCGCCTAAGCTTTTGTTTGATAGGTTTTATGTGAGTGTAGGTAGGAATATGATGCTCGGCTATGTCTCGATCTATCCCCGGCATATCTTCATAAGACCAGGCAAATACTTCTTCATATTTTTTGAATATTTTTTCAAATCTCTCTCTCTCTCATCAGGAGTAAGGTCGGGTGCTATGCTAATGTTTTTAGGATTTTCAGTTGTTCTCAAATTTAATGATTGTGTGTTAATAGAATTATTATTAAAGATGCTCATGTAACTGCTATTTGAATTCATTTTGGAAAAGAAAACATCATCATCATCATAAAAAGTAGACAAATTAAAATCAAAATCAAAATCATTGTTCTCAAAATCATAAAGCAGGATGTCTTCAAACTTTTCTTCGACCAGGGCAGCAATCTCTTCCGGAGTCTTCTCGGCTTTCAGGACAGTTTCATTCTTCTCTTTTAGATTGGATTCCTTGCTGGCTGACAAGGTGAGCTCTTTCTTCACTTGCTCCACTAGCTCGACAACATCTGTAAAAAATTCAAAACCTGGGATTAACTTACCTATGAACATGATTGACTCGGGCTTTCCTTGGAGTGGTCCCATATCTGGAGCTTTGAAAAAAATTTCTTCAAGTGGTGGGAAGCTCATCTTCTCACTCTTGTTTGGCTGGACATCATTGTCTTCATCATATCCTAACCCCTTCTTGGATGTTTGAGTTCTAAAATCTGGCAACTTTGTCAAACCGGCCTTACCCTTTCCAAGACCAGCTCCGGAAAGGTAGTTCATGTTCTTCATCATATTCAAGACTTTGGAGTCCACCACTTCATCATCAGAAATTGCAGCTACTTGAAAACCATTGAGAGGCCTCTCAATCATTAGAGCATTAACAATCTCATTATCTTCAGCTTCAATGACCACTGTCTCATCTCCGTTGGGGAACTTGATCTTTTGATGAAGGGTGGAAGGAACTCTACCAAGAGGATGAAACCATGGTCGTCCCAAGAGCAAGGCAAAGGTGACTGGTATGTCTAAAACAACAAACTCAATAATAGATTCAATGGGACCAACCTTGACAGCAGCTTTGAAAGTCCCTTCGGCATGCCTCTTAGTGTTGTCATAAGCCCGAATTGTCACTTCGGTTGGGTTTAGATCTCTTATTGACATAGCTAGCTTTGGCAATATCTTAAGTGGACAAACATTTATGTTGGACCCATCATCAACCATTACACAAGGAGTCCTCTTCCCCTTGACTTCTATTTTGATAAAGAGAGGGCAGATGTGGTCTCACCCCTCCTCCGGTAAGTCCGCATTCGAAAAAGAAACTGCTCCCATATTAACTTTGTTCTTCTCTTGAACCTCTTCACATTTCATTACTTTCCCAATTTTTATGAAGTTGATCAACTCCTTCGGTGTTGTGGAGGTAGAAATTGGCATGCTAGCTAAGACTTTGGCCATAGTTTCTTGGTGCTTTTTAGAAGTAGCTAATAAGTCCCAAATGCTAACACTTGCTTGGGTTCTTTTCAATTGCTTGAGCACAGCATCATCTTCTTCTACTTCTACTTCCTTTCCCTTATTAGTTTCTACCTCCTTAGGTGGTGGCCTTGCATAAGGCTTACCGGATCTAGTGTTCATCACCTCATCTTTTTCGGACTCGAACCAAGTCCACTCCTCCTTCTTGGGTACAATATCATCATCACTAACACTTAAATCTCAAAACCCATTGACAACACAAATTGCTACTTCTCCACCCATCATAGCTTGTTCAATTTTGACAAATGCCTCTTCTTCTTTGGTTGCTTCTCCACCCACATCTTGAAAAGAAGACATGACAAAGTCCTCATGCAAAATTCCTCCAATCATGAAGGTTGCCGGTGGTGGTACCCTATTGAATTTTGGCAATGGGTTGTCTTTGGTGTTTGGCTTGTTGGGCTCAGGTAGCTTCCCATTATCAATTAGATTTTAAATCTCATGTCTCAACCTCACACATCTATCCGTGAAATGCCCTTGCATTTGATGAAATTGACAAAATGCTTTGGTGTGAAAATTAGGTGGGAGAGGGTTAGGCAAAGGATGAGGATTTAAGGGTTGTAGCAACCCCTTTCTTTAAAGTTAATTGAGAACCCAAGACATCAGTTTTCCCAATTCTGAAAATTGTCTCCTTGTTCCTTAGTTAGTAGCATTAACACTGACGGCCTTTTGCATGCTTTGGCTACCAGATTGATCGCTCCCTTTTTCGTTCCTTTTTGTTGCAAAACGGATCTTCTCCCTTTCCCATTCTTCAATTTGCAAACCAGCTTGGAGAAGGTCTTTGAATCACAAATGAGTGTATGAGACATCCTCTCATGAAGATTAGGCAACACCCCTCTCATAATCATCCTTATTTGATCATATTCATCAGGCCTCTTCTTGAGTAAAGCAGCCTTGTTTCTCTACCTTTTCACATAGTCCACAAAATTCTTATTTGGCCTTTGCCTAATGGACTCCACTTCCATTAAGGTAACTTCTAGCTCAACATTATATCCATATTGTTGGATGAAGGCTTTGTAAAGTAGATCCCAACTCTTTTGTGTTCCATCATCTAAGGTATTGAACCAATTTTGGACAACAGGGTCCAATGAGAGCATAAAGTACCTTAGGGTTTGAGCCTTAGTAGCTCGGGCAGACTGCATGGCAGTGATATACTGCTTTACATGGAGATGAGGATTTTCGGTGCCATTGTACTTAGCAAAGGAAGGCATCTTGAACTTTTAAGGGACCTCTTCATCTTGTTCAAATAGTTTCTCGATCTCGGACATCTCTTCAATTTTCAACTTCTTCTCAAATTTCTTTTCTAAATCAGCAATCATCTTTTCAACATCGGATGTCTCGGTCTTTTCAATAGTCTCTTTCTCAACAACCTTCGGTTCTTTCTTCTTCTCTTGAACATATTGGTAGTATTGAGCCCAATCATCATCATCATCAATGATCACCTTTTCGTCATCAAAAACCACTTCACCAACTTTAGTCTTCCCTTTGTCCCTTGGCTTCTTAGTGCTAGCAGATGCCTCAGCATGATTCTCTAAGATTGCAGTCAATTGGTTCTTCATGGTCTCAGCTAGGGCCTCTTTGATTTCTTCCATCTTGGCGTTGAGGGCCTCATCTACCATCCTTTGAATTTGTTTGGGCTCCATTGTTTTTGGTGAGCAAGCGATTGAGTCATTGCTAGATACTTCGTCTCCGGTTTAGGTCGGATTGTTGTAAGCTTTAGAACTATCGTAATCCAGGACTGTGAGCCAGAAAGGATCAATGAGATGCAAATGTATGCATGTATATATGTATGCATGAACAATCAATAAACAAGGACAAATAGGACGTTCCTTCCAACCTTATATCATCCACACACGGATGGCGAGTCTCTTTCCTAGGTATGTGGTTAACAAAATACCAACATGGGGTATCTTGTTTTCGAATAATTCCCTCGGACGTTTCAACCAATAGTTATATTTTCGAAAATGGAAATCAATCCATGATAATTCCCATTAATTAGGTTTTAATCCATTCAACCAACTAAAGTAGCTTTTATGCTATGTTGGATTAAAACGAAATTAAGAGGTTTATTATAAATAGATTTCTCACTTGAAAAAGGTAACTAATGATTCATGCCAAAAACAAGCCCATGGTTAATTTATTCTTAGTATAAACTAGGCTCACAATTGATTTTTGGTATTTCATAATTGACCTAAATATTTTTGCAAACTCTTTGTAAGGAGAGGTTGGATAAAAATAATTTTGTTTCTAAGCCCATTGTAAAAGATTTTAGAAAAATGGATTTTGGGCTTAGTATTTGGGCCATGGGACAAAGAATTTGATTTGTTTTTAGAAAAATCTTATGTCCAAAGACCATCTTAAAAAATTTTGAAAATAGTTTTGGTCTTTTGGATTTTCTAAAGAAAAATTTATTTTGAGCTTACAATGTACTTAGGTTATATTAGAAAAAGAACAAACCAAATAAGCCATGATTTAGGCCAAAATAAATTAACCATAGTCAAACAACATGCATTTAGGGTAAAACCTAAGGAAAGTAACTAGGCCAATTACATGATCTTTAGTCTTTGGGTAAAAAGGCTTAGGTTCCCATAGCAAGTAGATACCAAAAGGTATGAGGCTATGAGTGGTTATGCCATGCTCGATCTCCATACCTTGAGTGAAAGTATGGTATCCCTTACATAACATAACACGGGTAACACGGGCATCCTAACTCACGCACACGATGCAATCTAATATGATGCAATGGATAATATCATTATAAGAAAGAATAGAATAATACAAAGACCAATGGAATCAACATCTCTTATTCCCAGTGGAGTCGCCACTGTGAGCGGGGATTTTCGCCCCTACTCCCGGTGGAATGGTTCTTGCGACTTCGGCACTGTTTAAGCTCGGGGCCTTAGAGAACACGGACCTAAGTCCGGAGAAAATGGAGTCGCCACCCGGATGGGCCGGGAAAAAAGAAAGGGGTGGATGACTCGATTCCTAAGGAATCCCCAACCCCCTAATGGGTTTGGAAAGTTGGGTACGTGTGGGGAAGGTGAGAAATGGCTCAGCACCCCCACAACGCCCGGGTCATTGAAACCGGCCTCCTTTACAGGTCTTAATATTATAACATTCTTAAATATAACAACATTATCCATATTACACACAATAATTAAAAGAAAGCATCAATATATTAAAATTCAAAATAATGTCCAAGCAAAATAAATAAATGGACACCCATCCGAAAATGGAAATATATTCTTACATCACATGCCTAAATAGGACACCCACCGAAAGGTAGAAACATGCCCTTTACATTGGTTCTAAATAGAAAAGGAAATTAAATTACATGATATTTAACTAATGAGGTACCCACCAAGTGAAAACATACCTCTTACAACATTTAGAAACCTAAATAAATTGATAAAAGTAAATAATCATTCATCGTAAATAAATCATTCATCAAAGATATTAAATAGAAAGTAAACATCTATCTATGATAAATTTAATAAGCCAAGCATTGAACTTAAATAAATTAAAGCATGTAAAATAAATCAAAGCATAATCAAATATGGAATTGAATAAGGTAAATAAAAATCCAAATTATAGCTACTGTTTCCATTTATGGTTCTTTATTTCATGTGTTAGGGTTTTGGAATTCATAGAATTAGGCTACTGTGACTTTTTTAAGGAATTAAAATAGATTAAGGTTTTATGTTTTAAAAAGTTGGTAAGACTCTTTGATTAACCAAATTAAGGTTTGAATGGTGAAATCATGAAACTAGGGTTTTGGACACTTTAAAATACTTTTGATTTGTGGTTTTAAATGATGATTTCAAGCTTACTATGTAAATTTAAAATATTTGTGTTTTTATGGTTTTTAAAGTTTTAAAGGATTAAGGTTTAGAAAAAGTTAGGGTTTAAGGTTTTAAAGGGGTTAGAGTTTACTATTTTAGGTTTGGAAGTTGAATTTAGGTTTAGTGTTTTAGAATTTAGGGTTTCAGTGGATGTTTAGGCTTTTTAGAATTTAGAAAAAGCAATTGATAATTTTATGAAGTTTATGAAAGTAAACCAAATGAATTAAAGTTTTTATAAATAGAAAAGATGTTTTTTTAAGGCTTTTTGAAAGAAACAAAATTTTAATTTAAGGTTTTGAAAAGAAACATGTTAAATTAGGGTTTTAAGATTTTGATGAATCAAAAATAACAATTGTAAGTTTTTTTTTGGAAAACAAAGCAACGAAATAGTATTTTTAACTTTAGAAAAACTAAATTAAAGGTTCTGAAATTTTTGAATTAAAAGAAGCAACTAGATGAATTAAGCTACTGTAAGAATTCAAACCTTCTTTCGTGGGGTTACACCAAAATTGCTTCTTGGATCAACCAAATCAAAGGCAGTTGATACCTTTGATGAATTGTTTGAATTGATTTTTGGCTCTCTCAAAAAATCAGCTTGGTTCCCAGTTTTCTTTCACAGATTCGGTTTCCACTTTGTTTCAAGTTTCTGTCCCTTATTTTCTCCTCCACATTTTCGTGTTGTTTAATCCATATTTATAGAAGTTTTTTAATTTTTTTTCCTAGTTGCTCACGGCATACATTATAGAATAAGAAAAGGAAACCAAAACCTAATTGTATTAGGTTTCAAAAAATTTGCGTCGGAAAATTTCGCTGGCAAAAAAAAACTGCTCCGAAAAAATTGTGCTGGCGAAAAAATTTGCCGCAGAAAAAATTGCACTGGCGAAATAATTTGCCGCAGTTGGCTGCTGTAGGGGGGTGGGGAATTGGCCTGCCGGCCATTTCGCCCGCAGGAAAATCCTGCAGGCGAAATGGCCCTAGTCAAGCCCGCGCTGAAATTTTCGGCAACGATTTTTTCATCTCCGATTTTTTCGTCGCCGATTTTTTTTATTTTTATTTTTTATTAATAAAAATTAGATAATAAAGCAAAAATTATTTAATTAAGATAACAAAAATTATTTTGGACTAATTAAAATATATTAGACAATACAAAAATTATTTTGGACTAAACAAAATATATTGGACCGGAATGGGTCAAAAATTAAGGGTCTACAAACATATTTCTCAATTATTTCACAATTCACATAAAAATAAACACAAGCATGGCCCTAGAGGATCTAATAAGCTATTCAAATTGCAGAGTTACTATTTTGGTCCATATTGATACCCAGTGTCTAGTCCGAAGGCAAGTGACGTCCAACGTCTAGCCAGAATGCAAATCATAGTGATGCCCAGCATCTAGCTCGAAGACAAGTGATGTCCAACGTCTAGCCCGATGGCAAATCAATAATTGCTCAAAAGCTAGCCTGAAGGCAAATAATGAGGATAACCTCATAGGCATGTTGTTAAACATAGAACTCTGAAAATTGAATAATATATTAAGCACACAATTAATTCACATTTCTCATTATCAATCTCTTTCTCATTTTTCTTATAATCAAACTAAGCACATTTCCTCATTTTTTATTATCTATTAGGCACATTGCCTTTTTTCTCATATTTTTCTCACTTTTCTCATTTTTCTCATTTATAACAATATCATTTCATCACATTTTACCTTAAAACTCATCACCTAAATATTTTGGGTAATTTCACATAATCCATATATGATTCACATTTTATGTACTTTAGCCATTACCAATGGCTTTTTAACAATGCCCTTATTGCATACACAACAAATAGCATTACTCAAACACTTTGGGTCATTTTCGCATAATACACATATTTCACATTTTACACAATTTAGCTATTAACAATATCTTTTCATGATACATTTAATACATCTATGACATTAGACATGTCGTAGCACATTATTCATACATGTTCCATGTATCAAGTAGCTTAACTTATTTTCCAATCCAAAATTTGTTAAGCCTAATGTAATGCAAATATAACCAATTATCCAAAGTTTGTACATACCTCAAAAAAACAACTACAAGCAAGCTTAACACCACCTCCAACCTTCTCTTCCAACTTGCCCTTCAACACTTGGATTGGGCAAATCAACTCTCCTCAATGCTTATACCAAATGTGATCATAAATAATCATTTAGTACCACATTCTAAGGTATTTTTAATCTTAAATCATAATTAAACATCATCCAAATAAAAATCTCAAAGTTAAGGCTAATCTCACTTTAACTTTGGAATACCATACTAAGCCATTTTATTCGGTGTTTTAAGTTTATTTATATTATTAAAAACATATTTTAACATGTTTAAACCAATTACATTACAAAAGCACACACTTATAACTAAAACCCTAAAATGGCATAACCTTACCCCATTGAAAATTTTCCATTCCAACTCAATCCAATTATCATTTCAATCTTATTTCCATCCTTAATATCATTAAATAACATGTTTAAAACATTAAAATCTAACAATTCAACAACTTTGAAAAATCACTTTTCTAAAACCCTAAATCAACACTTACATTCTCAAACTCCAGTCAAACTCAACTAAATTCAATATTTGACTTTAAAATACTTGTTTATATATCAAAACAACTCATTTAGAATTAATTTTCGCAATTAAATCACTAGATTCCACAAACCAAAAAATTACATAACCCTAAATTCTCTCTCTTCACCAATCTCTAATCAAACTCAACCGTTTCTTCAATCCAACCTTAAAATCATTATTAACTATCCAAAATAACTTCATTCATACCCAAATAGACAACTATAACATGCTACTTCAATAACCCAAAATTCACATATTCTTAATTTCATGGAAATTCAAAGAAAAAGTTAGAAACCTTACTAATTTTGTTGAAAAACATCAAATCTTCAATTAAAATCATGAAAATCTATCAATTTTAGAAGATTTAATGTAGCAAAATCTTGAACTTTTCTCCCATGAAAATTTGGCACTCTAGGAAGAAGAAGAAGAAGATGACCAAAATATTGATTTCTCTTTCTTTCCACTCATATTTATAACCATATATTTATAATATTTTAATATATTTATAATTAATTAATTAATTTTTTATTTAATAAAAATTCAAAATTCATATCTTCCATTCAAAAATAAGATATTTTTAATTATTTTTAAAATTTTCAATTTCCAAAGTATATTTATCAAAATGCCCTTTAACTTTGACTTTTTCTTTAAAAGTGTTGACTTTTTGTTGACTTTATATATTGTGTATATTTTGCATATATATCATACATTTCATTTTTTCATTTAAAAATATTCTATTTTTTATTTAAAACTATTTATTTAATTTATCCAATTATTTTATAAATTATTTTATTTTCAAAATTAAAAATTTTTAAAATTTTGGGATATTACAGGCTAAGCCCTAACAAGTTTTTGGTGTCATTCCAGGGAGGATGACAATTCTATTATTAATAATATTAACTATAATTACTTTGGATATTTTTTATTTTTTATTTTTTTTCTTTTGCTTGTAGGTTTTAGGTTTATATGTACAATAACCCAAATACTCAACTTGTGATGTATAATCTTGAAATTGAAAGATTTTATTATAAGCAAAACAAGGAAAGGAAGGAAAAGTAAAAGAGGGATAAAGTGGAAGGAATTTCAACTAGAACTCCTCTTAAGATAAACAATCCTCTATATTCATTTAAAGAAGAAGGAAATATACCAAACAACAAAATAGAGAACAATGAGGAACTAAACAATAGGGCACCTAGAGCTCTACCTTGAACTCTCAAGGACTATGTCCTACCTATTATTGACATCGGATCAAGCATTATGAAACCATTAGTTCAAGCTAATAACTTCAAACTTGAGCCTTCTTTCATCAATTTAATTCAATAATCAACCTTCCATGGAATGAAGATACCTACACTCATATCACCACCATTTTGGAGATGTGTGATATATTCAAAATTAATGGTGTTTCTAATGATGCCATTTGCTTAAGGTTCTTCCCCATCTCATTAAAAGACAAGGCTAAATGATGGCTCCTCTTTAAGGCATTGGGTACATTCATAACTTGGGATCAACTAGCCTCAGCTTACTTGGCAAAATACTGTTGACCTTACAAAACTGTTTAGCTAAGGAATGACATTATAAGCTTCATACAATCTGATGGAGAAATTATACATAAAGGATGGGAACGGTTCAAGGATCTTCAAAGAAGGTGTCCCCATCATGGTGTATCGGATTGGCTCTTTATACAAACTTTTCACAATTAAACCCTTTTTATCAAGAGTACAATTGATATAGCAGCTAAAGGAGCTATCATAAATAAAGATCCTTCGAATGCACTTGATTTGATTAAAGAGATGGCAATAAACATCTATCACTAGTCTTTAGAAAGGAATAATCCACAATGACTTGTCAACCTTCATAAAGTTGATAATTTTTCCTTGCTTGCAGCCAAGGTAAATGCAATAGCTAAGAAATTGGACCAAGTCAATTTAGCATCTTCATCACTTTATAAAGCATGTGGACTTTGACACTGCTTATTGATGGATTATGAAGCAAGTTTAATTTGTGGGCAATAAGAATAGGGGCCCTAATTTTCCTCAAGGAAATAGTTACAACCCTTATATGGATAAATCTATCATGGGATTATCAAAATAATCAAAAGGCACCCTACCAACCTGCTTACATGAGAAATAAAAACCATAGTCACTCTCCTAAAAAGCCATCTTATGAATTTGCTTTGGAGAAGTTTATTAGAGTTGCTTCTAAATGATTTAATAAACTTGAAAAGCAATATGATAAGCTTAAATCAAAGATGGAACAGCTATCAAGTCAAAATAGGAGTCTTGAATTACAAGTGGGGAAAATTGTATGTTCACTAAATTCTTACAATCAACGAGGTCTACTAAGCCAAACTAAAGTAAATCTGAGACAGCATTGCAAAGCTTCAACATTGGAAAGTGGAAAGCAAGTTAAAGAACCTACAATGGAAAAGACTCCACCTCGTGATATACACTCTTCTGAAGATGAGGAAAAAGAACTTAAAGCTAAAGATAAGGAAATATCCAAGGAAGTTGTCAAGCCATATGTGCCTCCATTCCCTTCCCTCAAAGGCTGAAGAAACAGAAGTTGGATAAGCAATATGAGAAGTTTCCAAAGGAGTTTAAGCAACTTCACATAAATACTCCTTTTAAAGATGCACTCGCACAAATGCCTACTTATGCGAAGTTCCTTAAGAAGTTGTTGTCCAATAAAAGGAAGCTTGAAGATAATGCCCAGATCACACTTAATGAGGAGTGCAATGTGGTAATCCAAAACAAGCTTCCTTCTAAGGTAAAAGATATGAAGAGTTTTTAATTCCTAGTATCATTGGCGAAGTTGAATTTCATAAGGCATATGATATCTAGGTGCAAGTGTTAGCTTGATGCCTCATACAATTTGCAAGAAACCCAACTTCACCAATCTAAAACCAACAAGGATGTCTCTTTAACTAGCTGACCACTTAATCAAATACCCTCTTAGAGTAGTTAAAGATGTTCTCGTTAAGGTCAATCAGCTCTATATTCCAGTTGACTTTGTAATTCTTGATATGGAAGTAGATGTTGATATTCCATTCATCCTTGGAAGGCCATTCTTAGCCACAGCTGGAGCAATGATCAACATTTGAGGAGGCAAGCTTACCCTATAAGTAGGAGATGAAAAAGTGCAGTTTAATCTCAATAAAGCTATAAAAAGTCCTACTTTCATGGATGATTATTTTAGAATTGATGTCACTAATGAATACGTGCAAGAGGTGTTTGAACAGGAGTATATTGAAGATCCCTTAAAAGCTTATTTTGCACAGAGTTCAACTATAAAAGATAAGGATCAGAAAGTTGTTGCATATGCTTTAGCCTTAGAAGCAACTAAATAGGTACCTTTTCAAAGATATAAAGAGATTGGAAAAGGTAAACAACTAGCCCCTCCTTCTATTGAACAAGCTCCTACCTTGGAGTTAAAACCTCTTACCAATCATCTCAGGTATGCATTTCTTAGACCTAATGATTCTTTGACAATAATTGCAAATGCTAAATTATCTGAAAATCAATTAAGTCAAACCTTGGAATTAATTAGAAAATATAAAAAGGCTATAGGTTGGACTTTATCTAATATTAAAGGGATTAGTCCTTCAATTTGCATCATTGAATCTTATTGGAAGACAATTCTAAACCTGTGATATATCAACAAAGAAGGTTAAACCCTAATATAAAGGAGGTAGTTAAAGTTGAGGTGACTAAATTATTAGATGTAGGAATAATTTACCTATTCTATTAGCTCTTGGATAATAGCTATACATGTAGTGCTTAAAAAGGGAGGGATGACTATATAACTAATGAAAATAGTGAATTAATTCCCTTAAGAATGATCACCGATTGGTGAGGGTACCCTACCCATAAAGATAACTTTCCTTTGCATTTTATTGATCAAATTCTTGAAAGACTCATGGGTAATATATATTTTTATTTATTAGATGGTTATTCAAGCTACTTTCAAATTCCTATAGCACCTAAAGATTAAGAAAAGACCACTTTTACATCTCCCTATAGAACCTTTGCATATAGAAGGATGCCTTTTCGATTGTGTAATGTGCTAGCTACTTTCTAAAGATGCATGATGGCTATCTTTTCTGATATAATAGAATACATAGTTGAAATTTTTATGGATGATTTTACAGTCTATGGTTCTACTTTTGATAGTTGTTTGTAGCATTTAGAACATGTTCTCAATAAATGTGATGAAACAAACCTCGTGATAAATTGGGAAAAGTGACATTTCATGGTACAAGGGGGCATCATACTTGGACACAAGGTTTTTCAAGATGGAATTGAAGTGGATAGAGCTAAAGTAGAGATTATTGAAAAGCTACCACCGCCCACCAATGTTAAAGGAGTTCAAAGCTTCTTGGTGTAACACCCCTTCCCGACCTACATGTGTAAGCTGAGTAGAGGCACCACACTAACCTAATGTTGCTACCAATTTTACTTAGTCAAATTTTTGTTCCGATTTTTTTTTTCAAAAATTTTGCCATAGTTTCGCCTAAAAATTGAGTCCCAAGTGTCGACAAAACCGGTTTTTTTCTTATTTTTAAAAACATTTTACACAAACCAATGCAAACAAAATCATTCTCAGTACACTCCCAATAAATCCCCCTTGTAACCTCAACTACAACCTGCAAAAAGAATTTACACTTCTAGTGCAACATAAAATAAAGGTTTTGTGACAATCCCTATATTTAAATATTACACAGCGGAAGTTATAAAATATTTACATATTTACATACTAAACATTTCTTTACAAAATATAAAGAAATATACATGATTGGCAAGTCTGCTCTGATCTTTAAGCTCCAAAAATGGATTCAACAAGGTCTACTCTCACTTGGTCTTGATGAACTCTCGGGTTCAACTCTATCCACTCTATTACCTGCGCGATTAAACACTATCGCGCTAAGCCAACGACTTAGTAAGATAAAACATGTTAATGGTATGCTTAAATGTAATGCAATGCCACATATGTTATTGATAAGATCAACATCATAAATATAAAGTTAACACATAATTATGCATTTCACAAATCATAGTCATATGAGTATACCACATTTCAACATCTTTCCACATTCAACATTACTCAATCATACTCAATAACCAACATCTCATTTCATTAACTCATAACATTATTTAGGACATTCATATAACCTTGACACCTATGGGTCCAACAAGTATTTAATATGATATTCAGAGTTCAGAGTTACTGATTTGGTTCATAGTCACAATAATCACGCCCGTAGGCAATGTATATACATGTATCTCTATCCATGGATAGTGTAACAGACCCAGTCTCTTGGACCATCACTCAACACATATGAGGAGATCCTCAACCCGGCAAGACTGTTACAAATCATATATCTTATATTCACAATTCTCATAGTGTAACAGACCCAGTCTCTTGGACCATCAACTCAACACATATGAGGAGATCCTCAACCCGGCAAGACTGTTACCTTTCATCATTTCTTAGGCATGCCACCCAAATCCAGAACTCTGAAACTGAATAACATATTAAACAAACAATTCATTTATTATATAGTTACCATTTCCATTCTCAAATTCTCATCACATTTAGGCAAACATGCCTTATTTCTTTCAATATCATCATCATAGCCAATCACAATGGCATTGTCTCATATCATGTCTTATTTGAATTATCATTTCAATTTCAATGTATATTATTCATGAAACACATAACCATTCACAATGCATAACATAACATTGTTCAATCTCAACAATGCAATTAGGGCAAAGAACAATTGATATGATTCATATGAATAATACATTCTGGTTTTAGACTCCATTTTATCCTTATTTTGAAAAATTGTATAAAATAATCTACTTGATTAAAAATTCTAAAATTTTTAAAGAATTTAGTTTTGTATCTTAAAATCATTCCTTTAAAATTTCAGATCAAACTGAACACAAAATCTTGGTCAAATAGTTCACCTAACCAGACTGCCCCAATTGCCCTGCATCCTGGCAGCAGTTCTGAACTTTGTGAATTCCATAAATCAAATTCAATCAACGTGGTTCCAAATTATTTTTCTCAAATACTAGACTCACTAAGAAACAACATATCCAAAATTCAATTGGATATGATTTTTCTACATTTTATTAAAAATCCCGAAATATAGCTGTCTCAGTTAAGGTACCTGCTGGAACAGTTCTACTAAAAATAATCTTTCTAAACTCATAACCATTCCAAAATCGAATCAACATATTTTTCAGTCATTCTAGACTCATAGAGGCACAACATATCAAAAATTTACTTCAAGAACATTTTTCTATAATTAATTAAAAATCATACAAGTCACAGCCTTTACTAATTGTAAAACAGAAAAAGAATTTCACTAAACACAACTCATCTCATCATCAAACCAACAAACCATAATTCCTTTCTCACACCACTTCAAAAGAATTGAAGAATTTAAAGAAAAGATCTTATCTTAGATGAAGAAATCCACAAATCTTTAACCAAAACCCTTGCTTCCTTCTTCAAATTGCTTCAAACCTCAAGATAACCTCTCTTTCTCTCTTGGTTTTTGGAGAGCCGGCACCTCTTGAAAGAAAGAAGGAAAATGATGAAGACACAAAGTCAAATTTGCTTTTAATCTCCACCAAGTGATTTTATCCAAGCAATTACCAAAATGCCCTCAATCATATAACTAACTTTTTGTCTCATATAAGCCCTTATATGTAATTGCACATTCCACAAAAATATCTTCTTGCATTGACTCTTCCTTTGACCCATTTATATGTTATATATATCATCATATACACAACATATACATTTGTCTCTAAACCCTAAATTTCTTCTCCAAAACACATACAAAAACATTCTCTTCCAATTTCTTATCAACTTATCATATATACATAATTCAAGTGCAACAACACTAACACCAAGACTACTAGAGCATAATTAGGGATATTACACTTGGTGTATGCAGGGTTTTATTGGCATTTATAAAGGTTTTTCTAAAATCGCTAAACCCCTGTGTGAATTACTAAATAAAGATATTTTTAATTTTTTTTTAATGAATGTTTGCTTGCTTTTAATAGGTTGAAGGCAACTCTAACTTCGACTCCTATAATCTCACCACCAAATTGGTCCCTTCCCTTCGAGCTCATGTGTGATGTAAGTGATTATACTATTAGAGCTATTTTATTTCAAAGGAAAGATAAGAGGAGCCATGTGATCTACTATACAAGTTATACCCTTAATGATGCTCAAATTAACTATTCTACATCAGAAAAGGAGATGCTTGTAATAGTTTTTTCAAATAACAAATCCAGATCTTATCTTTTGGGTTATAAGGTTATTATCTTTACCTACCATACAACTATCAAATACCTTATGGGAAAGAAGGAAGCAGAGCAAAGATTGATTTGATGGATCCTACTCTGCCAAGAGTTTGATTTAGAAATTAAAGACTAGAAGGGAGCCAAAAACCTAGTGGCTGACCACCTTTCAAGGTTAGAAAGACAAAGGGATGAAGAAGAAGAACTACCCATCAACGAATCATTCCCTAATGAGAACATGTATTCTTTTAAAAATTATACCCCATAGTATGCTGATTTTATTAATTACCTAGCTAGTGGTATTCTTCCATCTAAAATTTCTTCTTCTTAAAGGAAGAAATTTCTTTCTAATGTCAAACACTATATATGGGAGGAGCCTATATTATTTAAATACTGTGGGGATGGGATGATTTGAAGAAATGTATCGAAAGAGGAGTTCAAAAGCATCTTAGAGCTTTGCCATTCAAAAGAATGTATAGGCCACTCAAGTACTTCAAAGGCGATTGTAAAAATTTGGCAATCTAGATTTTTTTAGCCTACCATATATAAAGATACAAGAGCTTTTTTTCAAACCTATAATCATTGTCAATGAACCAAAAATATCTCAAGGAAGCAAGACATGCCACTCAACTCAATACTTGAAGTTGAACTTTTTGATGTTTGGGGGATAGACTTCATGAGCCCTTTTCCATCTTCCTTCAACAACTAATACATTTTAGTGGCGGCCGACTACATATCAAAGTGGGTGGAAGCAAAAGCTGGCCTGGCCAACAAGTCAAAGGTTGTGATTAAATTTATCAAGAAAAATATCTTCATAAGATTTGGTGTCCCTATAAATAGTGATGGTGGTAACCACTTTTGCAATAAAAGTGGTACCCATTTCATAAGATTTGGAGTCCGTCGAGCTATAAATAGTGATGGTGGTACTCACTTTTACAATAAAAGCTTTGATGCTCTTCTAAAAAAGTGTGGAGTATACCATAAGGTAGCCACACATTATCACTCTCAAACTAGTGGCCACGTGAAGATATATAATAGGGGGGCTTAAATGGATATTAGAGAAGATGGTTAGTACTTCAAGAAAGGATTGGTCAATAAAGCTTGATGATGCATTATGGGCTTATCGCACTACTTTCAAAACCACCATTGGCATGTCGCCTTACTGACTTGTTTTTGGAAAAGCATGCCATCTACTAGCAAAACTCGAGCATAAGGCATATTGAGTGATCAAACAATTGAACATGGAGTTGGCAACTGTGGGGAAAAAGAGACTTCTATAATTGAGCGAGTTGGAGGAGATTAGATTGCAAGCTTATGAAAATGTCAAAATCTACAAAGAAAGATCTAAGGCTTGGTATGATAAACATATCCAACCTCGAAAATTCCATTAAGGGCAACAAGTTTTATTATACAATTCAAGGTTGAACATCTTTTCTAGAATGCTTAAATCTCATTTGTTTGATCCATTCAAGGTCATGAAAATGTATCCATATGGTGCTACAGAGACCCAAAACAAAGCAACAGAAACTTTCAAAGTTAATGGACAACGTTTGAAGCCCTATTACATTAGCAATCTGATAGAAAATAGGAGTGTCTACTACTTCAGCACTTAGCCACTCAACCTAAAGAGTCGAGCTATTGAATTTAAAAATAGCTTATTGGAAGGAAACTCAATATGTTTTTCTTCTTAGTATTTTTAACATTTTAGTTTGTTTTCTTTATTTTTCTTGAAAAATTTGTCTCAAAGTGAAAGAAAATTAAAAAAATGGAAGTAGTCATTAAGAAATTGTAGGCCATGATCATGGGGGAGAATAGCCAATGCCCATGGAAACAGATTAAGGACTGGACAAATTAGGTTGGATCAATCAAAGGGAGAAATATAAGGCTTTTCAAAGCCATGACTGTGGCCATTCGTTGCCATGACCACGGTCATAGGATTCATTTTGAATATGGACAGGCATAGTGCTTTAAAAAGAGCAAAATGGGCAAAGGCAATTTCATTGCCAAGGTCATGGCATCTTAGACCCACGACCATGGACTTCTGGAGAGATATGTCCAAAGGCCATTTCTATGAGGTCAAATCATTGCCACGATCGTAGTAGTGAAGACCATGCCTATGGCACCTCTACTGCTATAAAAAAACACATTTTTCTCTCTCCTTTCACTTTTTCTGAAAACCTAGCCACCGATATTTAAATCCTACGACCCCTATCTCTCTCTCTCTTTGCACACCCAAATTAACCCTCTACTCTAATTTTTACCCTAAAATTCCAAATTCTCACTTCAGTCAAACAATCAACAATGAAGAGATCTAAATCATTTGCAAAAAGGTTAGGATTTTTGCATGGCTCATCTTCTAGAGGAAATTAAGGCAACTCTTGAAGCTCAACACTTGCAAAAAGGTTAGGATTTTTGCATGGCTTGTAACACCCTTGCCTTTTAAGTATTGTTAAATAATTAATTTGGAGGATACTTAGTATATTAGAAGAGAGAGAAATACAATATATAAACATAATATATACCAACTATATATACACATAATATACAAGATATATACATATTATATACTTGATGTATACATATTATATATTTAACATATACTTGATATATACATATACCAAAGATATACATAACATATATACAAAGTATCCATATGGTGGTGGAAGATGATGACACTAATAATAACAATAATAATAGTAATAAATAAATAAGAGATAAGGAAAGTCAAAAAAGGAAATAAGATATGTGGATGAGATTAAAAGATTAAAAATAAATAAACAATTAATTAATAATATGTATATGGTTGGAAAGTAAGGAAGAAATATTAAATAATAATATAAATAAAAATATAAAAAATAAATAAAAATAATCCAAAATTAAAATTGATTTTTGGATAGAAGATAAAAAATCCTATTTATTTAATTATTAATTAATTAAAATGATTATTTAATTATATATATATATATATGTATGGCTATAAATGAAAGAAAGGAATTAAAAAGCTCATTTTCTTCTTCTTCTTCTTCTTCTTCTTCTTCTTCTTCTTCCTTTAGCCTTGGATGCTCACCATTGTTGGAGATGGGAAAGCTTGTTCTTCCTTAATTACATCAAATTTCAACAAAATTTTCAAGGATTAAGGGTTGTTTTGAAGATTTATCAAGTAATTGGTAAGGTTTCTTTCCAAATTGAAGAGTTTCTTTCAAGTTTATGAACATGTATAATTTGAGATTTTGATGGAGTAAAAGACCTAAAATTTTTAAAATCTTATCTTAAACCCTTACCTTTTTAGGCCCAATTATAAGTTTAAAAGAACATTTTAATTTTCATTGAAATAAGTGAGGTCTATTTGTAATATCCTGTTTAAAAAAAAAACGTGACCACCTACTAACAAGTAGGTGGGCAATTAAAAAAAATTATTTATTTATAAAATAATTTAAATCAAACAGAAAAGAAAAGAAAGAAAAGAAAAAGAAAAAGAAAGAAAGAAAACAGAGAAGAAAGAGAATCAGGAGAGAGGCTGAACGGAGGAATTTGTGGGGTAGTGGCTTTTCTTCAAATTCACCTCCGACCGCCGTTCAAAGACCGACACGCACCGGACCACCGCCTGTACCTCCCGAATTCGAGTCGAACACCGCCGGAATTACCCGCAAGCCGAAGCCGCCGTCACGCGCCAATCAAAGTTCTTGCTGGCGAGATTTTTTTATCACTATTCCGGCCACTTTTCGACGACATTTTCCAGCGATTCGGGTATTTTTGGAATTCTCATTTTGTAAGCTTTAATTTGACACCTCATTTAGGGTATGTATTTAGAATTTTGATGAATAGTAATATAAGAATTAAATTAAATTAAAGAATTAAAATAATAATATATATAATTTATTTAGAATAATAATTATAATTATAATTCAGTAAGAATTATAATTAATAAATTAAAATTTAATTAGTAAATTAATGAGTTAGATTAAATTTTATTAATTTGGTTAATTAGTAGAATTTTTATTTAATTTAGATTAATCATTTGTTAATAAAAAAATAATAATTATAGTTATTAATTAGTGATTAATATATACATGTTAGTATTATAAATTAATTAAGAATATATATAATCTGAAAATATTATGGGGCTAAGTTAAAAAAAATTAATTAAAAACAAAGTGTTAATTTGATTATATTAAGAAGAAATTAACAAAAATAATTAAATAGATAATTAATGATAAAACAATTAACATTTAATTACATAATATACATTTTAAATATTAACTTAAATTTTATTAGCTACTGAGTTGATTAGAATTTTTAAATGATAGTGAATTAATTAAAATTATTTATGTTATAAATTGATTTAAACAAATAAATTATTAAAAAAATATTAGTCATAGATATTAATTACTTAATGACTAGATAAATTAAATAATTAGAATAAAAATTTAAATTTAAAATATAGTTTGATTAAATTAATTAAATATTTAGATTGTGAATATTTACTAATAAATTATAGAAAATTTCTTATATTATATATATATATATTTATAAATTAATAAATTGATAATTAATTATTTTAAATTTTTATAATAATTAATATTTAAGAATTATAAATTGTTAATATAGTTGTTGATTTATTGAATTAATAAATCATAATTAAAATAGAAATAAGTATGTGTATGTATATTAACTTAAATAAAAATTAATTAGGATTAAAATAAGTTAAAATTTAGAATTTATGAATTTATTAAAAAAATTCCAGAATAAATAAATTGAATTATATATATATATATATGCATGTGATGATTAAAAGATCATAAATTAATAATTTGTTAATTTAGTTATATTAAATTTTACTAATAAACTATTAATATATATAGGTGTTAAAATTAACTAAATTATATAAGTAAAATTAAATTAATTAATTAGTAAAATGATCAAATTAGAATTTAATTAGTAAATGATCAAATTAGATAATAAATAAGGTATAAATAAAATTCATAGAAATTTATAAGATTAATTATTTAATTAAAATTGTTATTCCATCATTATAATAATTAAGATAGTAGTCTTATAAAAACATAATTAATGTTAAATTAGTTATTAAATATTAATATTATTGTTGTAGTAATAAAGTATTATTAAAATTATTATATTTATTAGTAATTATTGATTTTAGTACAAGTATTACTATTATCATTATTTTTACCACAATTATAACTATTAAATATTGAAAGCTATTATTTTAATTTTTATATAAATGTATTACAATAACTAGTATTATTATTATAATTATTATTACTAATGTTATTTAGTATTAAATTTAATATAAATTGATAAATGTAGAATAATAGTAATTAAATAATTATGTTAACTATATACATAATCTTAATATTATTTTTTTTTTGTCAAAATTATTGATTTTGTTATAAGTAGTTAATGGAAAATAAAAGTAACTTATTAAGATGAAAGTAAATTATATATATGGTTATTAATATAATTATTAGTAAACTCAATATAAGTTATTATGATTAAATTAGACATAAATAAATAATTATTCTAATAAAATGAATTAATTAAATAATGCATAAATAAATACAATTAATATCACAATTGTTATTAGTAATGTTATTATTATTATTATTTTACAATATATAGAAAATTTTAAGAAAATAGCACTTGAAACATTAAAAAAAATTTAAGTAGATACTATTTAAAACATAATTACATAAATTAATTAATAAAATAAATATTATTAAACTATTAAATTAAAGAAGCTAAAATAATATAATATAGATATATAAAGAAATAATATAAATACTTAACAAATTTTAGACATGAAAATTATGTTATGTCGTTAAAAATATTATTAGAATATTTGATAAGTTATTGGTTTGATAATTGTGTAATACTCATTTGAGTATTAATTTTGAAATTTTTTAGAACGACTGAGTTATGCCGAAACTCCGCTGAAAATTCGTTAGAATTTTAGGAATCATTTTCACATTTTCTTTTCATGTTATTTAACTCATAGAAATAATAATCCTAGATAATATTTTAGTAAATTATTATTTTTATATCACCTTAGGTGTGGATTCTACTGCAATTATAGAATATAGAGAGGAATCGATCGATTAAATAAATTGAGCTATCGAATAAGATGAGTGGGTAATTATATAGCATCAGTAATTTTTATTATATATATGTGATTTATTAAAATTATTATTTGTTGAAATAAATTTTTATAAAGTAATTTATAAAGGTAAAATAATATTTATGAATATATTTTTTAAAAAAATGGGAACAAATAATGGTATGTTAATGTTTAAATTATAGTATGAAAATTATTTATTGATACAGTTAAATAAATGCTTTATATACACTCATTATATGTTTTCTAATAAAGACACCTGTGATGACGGGGTGTTAAAGAAATTGACGGATTATGATATGATACTATCTTTGGGACAGAGCTTGGTATACATATAGCTTTTGAGGCGTATATCAGGTGGTCGCCCTTTGGGGGCAGCTCTGCACATGTGTAAGACCATGTTTATTTGCTCTTGATGCTGCCATGCATCATCACTGCTCCTAAGATGCCATGTTTTACCCTTGAGTGTCAATAAATATATATTTACTTACGCCTAAGGTATTATATTTTTCTATGGAATATATATATATTGAGTGTATAAAAAAAATTTATGATAACATTTTATTACATGATATGGTGAATTTATATTCTTAAAATTATTATGCAGTAGTATGAATTTAATTAGTAAGTATATAAGTAAAACTTATTTGTTCCCCATTTGTTATATAATTATCTTCTCACTAAATAGTTGAACTCACCTCTTATTATAATCATTTCAGATACCGTTGGAGAATAGACATGTAGATTATCTCTAGTCTTACTCCGATCAGTGAATAGTAAAAGTCGAGCCAACATAAGTATCGTTTGGATTGTTTAAGAAGTATTTATATTTTTATATTGAACAATAATTAATATGTATTTTAAGTGTTAGAAATTATTGGATATTATTATTGTGTGTGTAAGAAGTATACTAAGGAAATAAATTGTGAGTGATATTTTTATAATAAATAATAGTATAATAATTTATGAGATAAGTCCACCCTTAGACATAAAAGAATAAGGTGTGATATTTTATGGTATCAGAGCCAGGTTTAGAATTCTGTAGACATTGAAGAAAAGACCTATAGGAATTTAGATAAATAAAGTTAAGAGATTTAATTTAAATTAATAGTGTACCTGATAAAATTACAAATTCAAAATATATATATATATATGTATTAATAATAATAATAATAATAAATAAATAAATAAATATTTGCTCAAGATTAAGAGAGATTTTTTTTATGGTGCACTAATATAGAAATATATATATACCATAATTTAAGATAATATAAATAATACGTAGTTGACTTATAATATATATATTTATTTTTGCAGGATAATGTCGCCGCTAATGCGAGGTGGTATAGGCCGTGATAGAAACACTGGTTGGAGAATTCGAGTAGTTAGATTAGAAAATGTTGGCCGACTTCATAGGAATCCTACTATATCCTCTTCTTCTGAGGAATCTATTGATGCTAATGAGATTGAGAGTAGCAAGCAAAATATTGATGCTACTTCGCAAGAAGAATCATCTGGAGTAAATCCACCTCCTCCACCTCCAGTTCTACCTATAGCTGCTCCAGCTATGCCTGCATTTATGGATCCTGGTCTCGGAGCTGTTTTTGCTCAATTACTTAATACAGCTATAGCAGCAAATAATCAGCATCAAAGTTCTTGGAATGTTATTTCTCACTGCTAGAAATTGGGAGCTGAGATATTTGATGGGTCCTTGGATTTTGAAAAGGCTGACAGATGGTTGAAGAAATTAGAGAAAGCATACTCACTTGGTCATGTATCAGATGAAGATAAAATAAGTTATGTTCATGCTTTCCTTGATAGTGTAGCTGAAAGTTGGTATAACAGGCTAGTTCGTGATTTTGGTGTAAATTTAAATCAGAAGATATTTGTGGCTAAATTTCAGAAGAAATATATTACCGACAATTATAGAAGAGAGAAGAAAAATATGTTCTTTAATCTTAAGCAAGGCGGTATGACCATAACACTGTATGTGGATAGATATGAAGAATTATACCGATATGTTTCTCGCTTGATTGTAGAGGACAAAGATAGGTGCAATAGGTTCTATAATGGGTTCCACTATATAATTCGTAAGAGTGTGCCCGATTGGCAGAGCTTGAGTTTTCATATTTTGGTGGACAGAACTTTAGAAGTGAAAAAATTAGTGAAAAGAGGGAGTTGAATTTGAACAAAGGAAGAGAAAACAATCATAGGGTCCTTTTATTGGGGGTCATGAGAGACAATTCAAGAGGGGAAGCGGTTCTCATTCTAGATCTAGTCATGGTGGTACGGGTAAGGCTGTACAAATGAGATCAGATTAGCGGAGTAACAGGTCTCAGGCTAGCCGTAATATGGTGGGTCAATCTGTTAGTAATTCGGATAGTGCTTATAATTTTAGACAGGGCAGTGGTATGGGAGATGGATAAAGCAGGCGATCTTTTCCTCATTGTGCAACCTATGACAAGTATCATTTGGGAGAGTTTAGAAAAAAAATCTTTAGTTTGTTTTCACTGTGGAGATGCAGGTCATTATATGAGAGATTATCCTTTACTTGTTCATTCTAACACTTCAGTTCAGGGATCTTCTGTACCTGCTATTCAGAGGGGTGGTAGGACATAATCTTTTGTGAGATCATCTGGCAGAGGAGCTAATAGTGGCATGAGTAGACCAGGTGGGGCCCCAACATTAAATCAAGGTGCATCATCTAGTAGACCTCCCACACAAGCTCGAGTCTTTGCTGTCACTCAGCAGGAAGCTGTAGCTTCACCAGAAGTGGTCACCGGTATGTTGGTTATTTTTAATAAAGATGCTTATATTCTTATTGATCCTGGCTCCACTCATTCATTTGTATCACATGCATTTTTCACATACGCGAATAAGAATTTGAGTTCTTTAGAAAATAAATTAGTAGTGAGTTTTCCAATGGGGACATCTATGAAGTGTAAACATGTGTATAAAAATCAACAGTCAGGCTAGGTGATTATAAGTTGTTAGCAGATCTTATTCCTTTGCTCATACATGTATTTGATGTTATTTTAGGGATGGATTGGCTATCTCACCACCATGCTACAGTTTATTGTTATGAGAAGAAGGTGACTTTTAGTCTACCTGAACATCCTAACCTTACATTCTATTCTTCCATCTTGTGTTATTTCTGCTATGACGGCTCAAAAATTTATTAAGAAGGGTTGTCAAGCATATCTAGCACATGTGATTGATACACAATTAGAAGGGCCTGAATTGGAAGATATCCCTATAGTGTGTGATTTTTCAGAATTTTTTCCTGAAGAGCTTCCAGCTTTACCTCCTGATAGAGAAGTGGAATTTTCTAGTGATGTTCAGCCTGGTATAGCTCCTATCTCTCAAGCTCCTTATAGAATGGCTCCTGCAGAGTTAAAAGAATTAAAGGTGCAATTGCAAGAATTGTTGGATAAAGAATTTATTAGATCTAGTGTTTCACACTAGGGAGCTCTTGTGTTATTTGTGAAAAAGAAAGGTGGCCCTATACGGCTGTGCATTGACTATAGACAGCTAAACTGGGTCACTATCCGGAATAAATATCCTTTATCCCGTATTGATGATCTTTTCGATCATCTTCAAGGTGCAAAGTCTTTTCTAAGATAAATTTACGATCGAGGTATCACCAGTTGAAAATAAAAGAGTCAGATGTGCCTAAGATAGCCTTTAGAACTCGTTATGGACATTTCAAATTTTTAGTAATGCTTTCATGGATCTTATGAACCGGGTATTTCATCCTTATCTGGATAGGTTTGTAATTGTATTTATTGATGATATCCTAGTGTATTCTCGAAGTAGAGAGGAGCATTGGAAAGACTTAAAAATTGTATTGCAAATCTTAAAGAGCAAGTAGTTGTATGTCAAACTTAGTAAATGTGAATTTTGTCTAGATAGAGTGGTATTTTTTAGTCATATAATATCAGCAGAGGGAGTTTATGTAGATCCTGAGAAGATAGAAGCTGTGATGAACTGGGAGCCATCCATAAATCCTACATAAGTGAGGAGTTTCTTAGGCTTGGCAGGGTATTATCGAAATTTTGTTCAAAACTTCTCCATTATTGCTTCACCATTGACAAAGCTGCTAAGGAAGAACATGAAGTTTAACTGGATAGAGGAGTGTCATCAAAGTTTTGAAAACTAAAAGCCTGTTTGATTTCTGCTCATGTTCTTACTCTTCCTTCAGGCGATGGTGGTTATATGGTGTATAGTGATGCTTCAAGAAAAGGTTTGGAATGTGTTTTGATGCAACATGGGAAGGTGATTGCTTATGCATCTAGATAGCTTCGACTACATGAAATGAATTATCCCACTCATGATCTGAAACACACTGTAGTGGTTTTTGCCCTAAAAATTTGGAGGCATTATCTTTATGGAGAAAAGTGCTAGATATTTACTGATCATAAGAGTTTAAAGTATCTTCTTTCTCAGAAGAAGTTAAACTTAAGGCAGAGGCGATGGATTGAGCTGCTAAAAGATTATGATTGTACTATTGAGTATCACCCTGGAAATGCTAATGTAGTAGCTGATGCTTTAAGCCGAAAATCTTAAGGTAATCTTTTCCATATCAAGATGGTATGGCTTCTGTTATTATTAGACCTTCAATCATTGAGAGTAGATTTAATGATGAATGAATCAGGAGCATTACTGGCAACTTTTAAGGTTAGATCGATCTTGATTGAAAAAGTTAGAGAAGCTCAAGTTCAAGATGAGAAAATGAAGAAGATCATTGATGGTGTGAAGGCAGGTACTCATACAGATTATTCTATCAGAGAAGATGACACCTTAGTACGTGGTAGCCGATTATGTGTACCAAATGTTGATACTTTAAAAAGAGAAATAATGGAAGAAGCTCACTATTCTACATATTCTATGCATCCGGATAGTACCAAGATGTATAGAACACTTAAAAAACTACTGGTGGAAGGGTATGAAGAAGGATATAGCAAACTTTGTAGCAAAATACTTGGTGTGTCAACAAGTTAAGGTGGAACATCAACATCCTTCAGGTCTTCTGCAATCTCTTTCGATTCCTGAATGGAAGTGGGAGCATATTACTATGGACTTTGTTTCTGGCTTGCCCCGTACTCAGTAGGGTCATGATGCTATTTGGGTAGTTGTAGACAGGTTGACAAAGTCATCTCACTTTCTACCTATCAGAATGGATTTCTCCCTTGATAAGCTTGCAAAAATTTATGTGAAGGAGATCATCAAATTACATGGTGCTCCCATATCTATACTATCAGATAGAGATCCACGATTTACTTCTAGGTTTTGGCCTAGCCTATAGAATGCTTTGGATACAAATGTAAAGTTCAGTACTTCTTTTCATCCTCAAACCGATGGTTAATCGAAACGCACCATTCAGACTTTGGAGGATATGCTTAGAGTCTATGTCTTGGAATTCAAATGAAGTTGGGATAAGCATTTATCATTGATGGAGTTTGCTTATAACAACAGTTTTCACTCAAGTATCGGTATGGCGCCTTAAGAAGCATTATGCGAAAGAAAATGCAGAACTCCAGTTTGCTGGGATGAAGTTGGAGAAAGAGAATTGGTAGGTCCAGAATTAGTTTAGATGACTGCTGATAAAGTCCAATTGATTAGAGACACATTAAAGGTGGCACAAGATAGACAGAAAAGCTATGCAGATTTGAAGAAAAAGGATATCGAGTACGATGTGGGTGACAAAGTATTTTTAAAAATCTGTCCATAGAAAGGTGTAGTGCGATTTAAAAAATGAAAAAAGTTAAGTCCTCGGTTTATTGGGCCTTATGAGATTGTGGCAAGGATAGGCCTTGTTGCTTATAGAATTGTACTACCACTAGAATTATCTCAATTACATAATGTCTTTCATGTATCCATGTTGAGAAAGTATAGAAGCGAACCTTCACATGTACTCCAGAGACAACCAGTGGAATTACGAGAAGATTTGAACTATGAAGAAGAACCAGTCGCGATTTTAGCTCGAGAAGAGAGAGTCTTAAGAAATAAGGTTATTCCTTTAGTAAATATTTTATGAAATAATCATTCGAAGAAAGAAGCCACTTGGGAAAAGGAACAAAATATGATTGCTCAATATCCTCATTTATTTTCTCCCATAAGCGAGTAAAAATTTGGGGACGAATTTTTAATTTAGAGGGGAAGAATGTAATATCCTGTTTAAAAAAAATGTGCCTACCTACTAACAAGTAGGTGGGTAATTAAAAAAAATTATTTATTTGTAAAATAATTTGAATCAAACAGAAAAGAAAAGAAAGAAAAGAAAAGAAAGAAAGAAAGAAAGAAAGAAAGAAAGAAAACAAAGAAGAAAGAGAATCGGGAGAGAGAGAGGCTGAAAGGAGAAATTTATGGGGCAGTGGCTTTTTCTTCAAATAGACCACCGACCGCCATTCAACGACCGACACACATCGGATCACCGCCTGTACCGCCCGAATTCGAGTCGAACGCAATCGGAATCACCCGCAATCAATGCCGGAGCCGCCGTCGCACGCCGGTCAAAGTTCTTGCCAGTGAGATTTTTCGATCACTATTCCGGTCACTTTTCGATGACATTTTCCGGTGATCTGGGTATTTTTGAAACTCTTATTTTGTAAGCTTTAATTTGACACCTCATTTTCTAATTTAGGGTATGTATTTAGAATTTTAATGAATAAAAACCTAAAAATTAAATCAAATAAAAGAATTAAAATAATAATATATAATTTATTTAGAATAATAATTATAATTATAATTAATTAAGAATTATAATTAATAAATTAAAATTTAATTAGTAAATTAATGAGTTAGATTAAATTTTATTAATTTGGTTAATTAGTAAAATTTTTATTTAATTTAGATTAATCATTTGTTAATAAAATAATAATAATTATAGTTATTAATTAGTGATTTATATATATATGTTAGTATTATAAATTAATTAAGAATATATATAATCTGAAAATATTATTGGGCTAAGTTAAAAAAATAATTAAAAATAAAGTGTTAATTCGATTATATTAAGAAGAAATTAACAAAAATAATTAAATAAATAATTAATGATAAAATAATTAACATTTAATTACATAATATACATTTTAAATATTAACTTAAATTTTATTAGTTATTTACTGAGTTGATTAGAATTTTTAATTAATAGTGAATTAATTAAAATTATTTATGTTATAAATTGATTTAAACAAATAAATTATTAAAAAATATTAGACATAGATATAAATTACTTAATGACAAGATAAATTAAGTAATTAGAATAAAAATTTAAATTTAAAATATAGTATGATTAAATTAATTAAATCTTTAAGTTGTGAATATTTACTAATAAATTATAGAAAATTTCTTATATATTATATATATATAAATCAATAAATTGATAATTAATTATTTTAAATTTTCATAATAATTAATATTTAAGAATTATAAATTGTTAATATAGTTGTTGATTTATTGAATTAATAAATCATAATTAAAATAGAAATAAGTATGTGTATGTATACTACCTTAAATAAAAATTAATTAGGATTAAAATAAGTTAAAATTTAGAATTTATGAATTTATTAAAAAAATTCCAGAATAAATAAATTGAATTACAAATATATATATATATATGTGTGTGTGTGTGTGTGTGTGTGTGTGTGTGTGTGTGTGCATGTGATGATTAAAAGATCATAAATTAATAATTTGTTAATTTAGTTATATTAAATTTTACTAATAAACTATTAATATATATATATAAGTGTTAAAATTAACTAAATTATATAAGTAAAATTAAATTAATTAATTAGTAAAATGATCAAATTAGAATTTAATTAGTAAATGATCAAATTAGATAATAAATAAGGTATAAATAAAATTCATAGAAATTTATAAGATTAATTATTTAATTAAAATTGTTATTTCATCATTATAATAATTAAGATAGTAATTTTATAAAAATATAATTAATGCTAAATTAGTTATTAAATATTAATATTATTGTTGTAGTAATAAAGTATTATTAAAATTATTATATTTATTAGTAATTATTGATTTTAGTACAAGTATTATTATTATCATTATTTTTACCACAATTATAACTATTAAAGATTGAAAGCTATTATTTTAATTTTTATATAAATGTATTACAATAACTAGTATTATTATTATAATTATTATTACTAATGTTATTTAGTATTAAATTTAATATAAATTGATAAATGTAGAATAATAGTAATTAAATAATTATTTTAACTACATACATAATATTAATATTATTTTTATTGTCAAAATTATTGATTTTGTCATAAGTAGTTATTAGAAAATAAAAGTGAAATATTAAGATGAAAATAAATTATATATATTGTTATTAATATAATTATTAGTAAACTCAATATAAGTTATTATGATTAAATTACACATAAAAAATAATTATTCTAATAAAATAAAATAATTAAATAATGTATAAATAAATACAATTAATATCACTATTGTTATTAGTAATGTTATTATTATTATTATTTTACAATATATAGAAAATTTTAAGAAAATAGTACTTAAAACATAAAGAAAAATAGAAAATTTAAGTAGATACTATTTAAAATATAATTACATAAATTAATTAATAAAATAAATATTATTAAACTATTAAATTAAAAAAACTAAAATAATATAATATAGATGTATAAAGAAATAATATAAATACTTAACAAATTATAGACACGCAAATTATATTAAGTCGTTAAAAATATTATTAGAATATTTGATAAGTTATTGGTTTGATAATTGTGTAATACTCATTGGAGTATTAATTTTGAAATTTTTGAGAATGACCGAGTTATGCCGAAACTTCGCTGAAAATTCATTAGAATTTTAGGAATCATTTCCACGTTTCGTTTTCATGTTATTTAACTCATAGAAATAATAATCCTAGATAATATTTTAGTAAATTATTATTTTTATATCATCTTAGGTGTGGATTCTACTGCAATTATAGAATATAGAAAGGAATCAGTCGATTAAATAAATTGAGCTATCGAATAAGATGAGTGGGTAATTATATAGCATCAGTAATTTTTATTATATATAAATGATTTATTAAAATTATTATTTGTTGAAATAAATTTTTATAAAATAATTTAGAAAGTTAAAATAATATTTATGAATATATTTTAAAAAAATGGGAACAAATAATGGTATGTTAATATTTAAATTATGGTATGAAAATTATTTATTGATACAGTTAAATAAATGCTTTATATATACTCATTATATGTTTTCTAATAAAAACACCTGTGATGACGGGGTGTTAAAGAAATTGACGGATTATGATATGATACTGTCTTTGGGACAACGCTTGGTATACATATAGCCTTTAGGGGATATATCAGGTGGTCACCCTTTGGGGGCAGCTCTGCACATGTGCATGACAATGTTTATTTGCTCTTGGTGCTGCCATGTATCATCACTGCGCCCAAAATGCCATGTTTTACCCTTAAAGTGTCAGTAAATATATATTTACTTATGCCTAAGGTATTATATTTTTCTATAGACTATATATATATTGAGTGTATAAAAAAAATTTATGATGACATTTTATTACATGATATGGTGAATTTATGTTCTTAAAATTATTATGCAGTAGTGTGAATTTATTAGTAAGTATATAAGTAAAACTTATTTGCTCCCTCTTTGTTATATAATTATCTTCTCACTGAGTAGTTGGACTCACCTCTTATTATAATCATTTCCGATACCGTTGGAGAATAGACTTGTAGATTACCTCTACTCTTACTCCGATCAGCGAATAGTAAAAATCGAGCCAACATAAGTATCATTTGAATTTGTTTAAGAAGTATTTATATTTTCATGTTGAACAATAATTAAAATGTATTTTTAAGTGTTAGAAATTATTGGATATTATTATTATGTGTGTAAGAAGTATACTAAGAAAATAAATTGTGAGCGATATTTTTATAATAAATAATAGTATAATAAATTGTGAGTGATATTTTTATAATAAATAATAGTATAACAATTTATGATATAAGTCCACCCTGAGACTTAAGAGAATGGGGTGTGACACTATTAATAGAGAAAGTTTATTTAAACATGCATATGAGAATAGGCAAATTTTTTAATTCTTTCAATCTTTGATGAATGCAAAGGGATATGTGTCTACTTGAAGTGCAATAATTGATTACGATTAACTAATTTTCTTGACTAAAGGAGGAGAGGATGAAGTAAGGTATGGTTATGGAGTTGAATTTAGACTCGAATTTTAAATTTTTAACTATTTTAATTCTTGTATATTAAAATACTGAGAATGTTTGACATATAATGAAGCCTATTATTAAGGAAATTATTCTTGTTACATGAGAACAAGCAATGGTTTAAGTTTGGATGAGTTGTTAAAATCGTATTTTGACTATTATTTTAGATAATTCTAACTTTGTTTTTATTTGTTTTAAATTGAATTTGATTTATTTTCTTTGTTGAGTTAGAATTTATCTTATTTTAGATTAAAAGTATCAAAATACGAGTTTTTGATTTTGAGTAAAATTGAGGAAAATGGTGCAATTGGTAGAAGAAAATCAAGATGCACACCCATGGCACTTAAGGCCACACCCCTAGGCTCCAACTTGCATCTGCCAGAGAAGGAAAGAAATGAGAAAGAAGCTCCAGAAGGAAATCTGTTCCTATGACATTGGCATCCAAAGGTCACATGCGTAGGAATGATCCACAAATTGTCTGAAAGTCTAAAGAAAGATGGCCAAAATTCCAATATCAATTTGAAAGCCACAATTGTGGCATCCAATAGCCATGCCCGTAAAGATGTCAAGGTCGACTGAAAGTACATTTTTTTAAAGTTACTTTTTAAAATTGGACTCCTTTCTCAATTGGAATTCTTTTAAAAATACCATAACCTTTTCCTACTTACAAAAGAAGACCCCAAGCCTCTGTATAAGCAAGTTATATTCCAAGTTTTAGGGCATCTAATTTTTACACACAACTTAGAGCTAATTTTCCATATTTTTTAAGACAAAGCTTTAAAGAGAAGAAGATAATTTTGTTCAAGGCTAATTCAAGACCAAGAAGCTCCCTTCAATCTAAAGGTGATCTTTCTTATTTGTTTTTAGTTTCAATCATGTCTTCTACTCTTTTGTTTACTTTTTAGTTTTTATTTCAATCATGAGTAACTAAAAACCCAATTACAGTTAAACTTCTTTTATTGATTTAGCTATGGAATAATTATTCATATTTGATTCAATTAAAGTTTACTCTTGATTATTTTGTTATCTTTATGTTTAATGCTTTAATTACATGGCCAATAATTAATTCATCTAAGATATTATATGATGGAGTGAGAGTGGAAGCACAATATTAGTTTAAGGAGATAACAATCTTAAGTTAAGTTTTCACTTAGAGAAAAGGTAAATACTTAAAAAGTTGACACAATGTTCTAAAAATCAAGGATCACGAGAGTAGACTTAATTTAGAAAAAATTAACTAATAATCAAGGATAGAATATAATTGAATCAATACTTTAGGAAATCTATAGTTAATTAATTGAGATAGTTTAACCCTAATACCAAAAATATTAGATTTAACCTAGAAGTCAACTTAGCTTTTATTGTAGTTAATTTTATTTTAAACTCTTAAACTATTTAATCATCTAAATAATAAATAGTTTAATTATTTAGAACTTAGAATACCTTTCTTGAGGGAACAATACTCTACTCACCTCTACACTACTTGCTCACAACTTGTGCACTTGCAGTTAAGCAAGGCTAAGCTTTAACACAATCCATGAGCTTAACAAAATTCTCTAGCGGCCTCTTACTCGGGGAGTTTGAGAACTTATCACATTTAGTGTTTCTGATAATTGCCTCTAAGGCTAGTTCAAAGTTCACCTTTGGGATTTTAGTCACAGTTTTATTGAATATGTCAAAAAAGTCTTGGAACATCTCCTTTGACTTATGTACAATCTTAAGCAAGTCTGCTGAAGTATGGCCAAGGTCAATTGAAGCTATAAATTTGTTGATGAATAGTTCAGCGAACTATCTGAAGTTATAAATGGAGTGAGGCTTAAGATTCTTATACTAGATCTAGGCATTGCCTGTCAGGGTTTTGGGAAAGAGTTTGTATAGGGCAGAGTATAACTTTGTGTATACCAAAGTAGTGTTAAAGAAGTTATCCACATATACTTGGGGTTCAGATGAACCATTGTATTCTTTGAACTTTGACACATGAACGCTCGAGTATACATCTTAGATGATCTCTTAAGACAGTGGAGAGCAGAAAGTTGCATCATACTGTAGTGTTGTCCCCCTACTCATCTACTTGATATATTCATCCACTATAGTATTAAGATCTAGCTGTGAAATTAAGATATCCTTTCCTTTTGGCTCAAAAGGGATTGAGGTTGAATGGTTCTATGGTTGGGATACAGAGGGTTCAGGTGTGAAAAGCCTCGTCTAGTATCATGCTCTAGTTCAAGGGAGGCAGATCTGGCTTAGGTAGAGGGGGTGGTTGATAATGAGCTGTTGGAGGTAGCGGTGGTTAGTAGTATGAGGGTGGAGGTGTTTGTGTTTACTAGTCTGATGGGTGTGTAAGTTATGGTAGTGATGGTGTTGGAGCTCTACCAACTTGTTGTTTGAGAATGGAGATAAAGTCTCTAAGAGTGGTTGTTAGTTCCCAGGCTATTTGTTCAGTCAGACCCAATGATTGTAGAACTGCAGAGGCCATCTAAGGTAATGAGGTGTATGGAGCAAAGGGTCTAATTGAGGGAGGGTTAGTCACTAAGGGTGCAACTACTGAAGGTCCTAACATGGGGTGTCCAGCCTTAGCAAAGGGTGGATAGTAAGTGTTTGGGTTAGATGGGATGCTCTTAGTGTTTTTATAGTACTATGGTGTATATAGCAGTAAAGGCAATCTACTAAGTGATGCATGGGTGTTATCTTATGCATCATGGGGTATGTATTAAGGTCTTGTTGTCCATTTTCTAGGGATTAACGTGTCCATGCTCACCACTCCACTTATGACAAGGTGGAACTCAGTTGACTCTAAAGTTCGGGTTTAGGTATCACGATTTGGCATATCTATTTGCAAAAAAAAAAAGAAGAGGTACTGAGCTTCAGTATGGAGACTTTGATGCCTAAATAAGTTCAATTTGTTTGCAGATAAGAGAGCATGAGAAGTGGAAAAAGATCGTTTACCTGTGGAGATTCAACCTTATTTATAGTTTAGTGACAGGGGACAAACTTTGAGTATAACAGTGGATTTTTTAGATATGTCAGTACCATATGACGGCTATGTCAGAGGTCTATCTCTCAGATAATGGGAGTTCAGTCAGTCCTTAAGGTTAAGTGCCGAGACTTACTATCTCTCCAGAGTTCGGCTTTAGGCTAGAGGGGTACCGGTCTCGGTCTTTGAGTCCAGTAACGAAGGGTGGTATCATTAAGTTTTCTAATAATATTAAAAATATTGAGATACTTAATTATGTTTAAAATTTCAATTATATTTACAGTAGTTGATTCAACCTTTCTAATTATTTTATTGAGTGTTACCTATGTAAATTCACCTTAATTGGAATTAGGTTTTGTTTTGCAAAAGTTACAAAAGTTAAATATTATTTGAGTTTAAAAAATTAATTGCCTTCTTAAATTTTTCATCTTATTATTAATGGTTATATACAATAAATTATAGAAACTAAATTATTCATTTATTGGATTTCTAAAAAATAAAAATCATGGAATTTATAAGATTTTTGACATAAATTTAATTTACTTTTTAAATAAATAATTTCATTTTCATATTAAATACTTGATTGTTTTTATAAACAAATAACTTTTCTATTCATAAATGTTTTGTAACCTAAACTTAATTAGTAATTTCTTGCAATTCTAGCTAATATAATTGAAGAGCAAGTATATAAAAATAAATTAGATTCAAATATTTTCCTCTATAAAAGTATACACCTTTTATGTATTAAGTTTATAAATAGGGGATATTTAGTTTGAATGTGGAGCGTGGTGAAGGTGAAGTTTTTATAGTCACAGTTTTTGATATTGATAAGTCAAAGTGAATAATTTATAATATTTTTCCTTCAGAGTTTTAATAATTATTGAAGAGTTGGACAAAGGACATTTATGTAATTTTCTAAGGTAATTAAATTCTAGTTTAAAAAATTAAACTCTAGATTGTAAACATAATTGCTACAACTAGGGCTGTAAATGAGCCAAGCTACTCGAGCTCGGCTTGAGTCTCGGCTCGGTAAAAGCTCGTTCAGGCTCGAGCTCGAACTGCTCATTTGTTAAATGAGTCAAGCTCAAGCTATGAAATACCCGGCTCGTTAGCTCATTTAAAAAGCTCGTGAGATGAAATACTCGGCTCGTTAGCTCGCGAGCTAGCTCATTTAAAAAGCTCGTGAGCTAGCTCATTTAGTGTATTTGATTAAAAATATATATAATTTAATTTATATATATTAAACTATGTATGTGAATATATTAATTTTTTAACTAACATAATTTATATAATTTATTAATATATGGTATATGTGATAAATAAATTAAATAATAGACAATATAAAATAGCTTAGTAATTTATAATAAAATATAAAATTATAGTAATATAATATTTTATTTTTGTTAATATATAATTATATTATTCATCTTTTATAAAAATATAAATTTTAGTATATTTTTTATGAAAATTTAGAAAAAATGAATGAAAAATAAAAATTAAAATAAGTTTATTGAGCTCGTTAAACTTATTTAAATCAAGCTCGAGTTTCAGCTCGAGATACATAATATATGAGCTGGCTTGATACAAGCTCGGGCTCGGCTCGGGCTCGATTCGAGTTCGAGTTCGAACTCAACTATTTTCTAATTAACAGAGTTTGAGCTTTGCAAAGCTCGGCTTGGCTCGGCTCAATTACAGCCCTAGCTACAACAACTAGTTTCTTTCAGTAATAAAAATAAACAAAAACCTCCCATGTGCATATGCAAATTATCAAACTATATAAAATTTTATATGTTGTGTGATTGTTTCAATTTTTTTCTTTTTTTTATTATGTTTATAGATTAATTTCAAATTTTGGTATTACATTCTCACAACTTTTGGTGTCAAAACGCCTAGATTAGTGAGCGGATTGGAAGTGCGCACCAAATTCAAAAAGTTCGATGGTAAGAAAAATTTTTCTCTATGAAAAATAAGAGTAAATGATTTGTTAACCGAAATAAAAGTTTACAAGGGTTCAAAAGGAGTGATACAACCAAGGATCAACCCGTGACTAAACCCAATGATCCATTGATTTTGTCTGATGGATCCGTTACAATAGGTCATCTTCAAAACTTCAAGAAGCTCCACTTACTATACTGCAAGGGCTATGGAGTGATTTGACTACTTTAGAAGAAGGGACAATTATAAGACTAATTAAAAAATAAAATCACTTTCAAAAATATGATGCTTTAAAAATTTAAAAAAAAATACGTAAGCAACATATTTGCTTTAAAAAAATACACCACTTTCGAAGGGACCATTTTTTCTTTGCAAAAACACTTTAAAAAATGGGATGTCGACCAGTTTAGAAGGGACCACTTTTTCTTTGCAAAAACACTTTAAAAAATGGGATGTCGACCACTTTAGAAGGGACCACTTTTTCCTTGCACAAACATTGTAAAAAATAGATGTGGACCACTTTAAGATTTATGTACATATATTTCTCACACTTAGCATGTCTTTTATTCATTTATTAATATTTTTAAATTTTTATATCATTAAAAATAATTGATTAACTTAAAATATAATTTATTAATTAATTTTATATTATATTTTATATATACATTTTTATATATTTTATTTAATTTATACTTTTTAAAATAATTTTAACATATACTAAGAAAATTACTTAAATTTTTTTTAATAAATAACATAATTCATACTTTTATACACTTATATTTAATTATATGTAATATATAATGATATATATCTATATATACTGTTATTCTATAGCTAACACATGTTGACATTTATTATTACTCTATAATTAATATATCGATATATACTCATATATATAATTATTCTTTAGTTAAAGTATATATAACACATATCTAAATATATCGTTATTCTATAACTAATACATATCTATATATTAGTTGTATCTAACATATACCAATATATAACTACACATATATTATTTTTACATTGTCATTCTTTTAATTTTTAACAATATATATTATTATATATAACATATATCAATATATAACTAATTATATATTACTTTTATACTATTATTCTTTTAAGTTTTAAATGTTATTATATGTAAACTATACTGATATATAACTAAATACAAATCACTTTTATATTTTTATTCTTTTAAAATTTAACATATATATGTTATTATATATAACATATACCGATATATATAACTAAACATATATTACTTTTATATTATTATTCTTTTAAATTTTAACAAGTGTTGTTATATGTAATATATACCAATAGATAATTAAATATATAATAGTTTTATTCTATTATTCTTTTCATATTTAACATGCATATGTTATTATATGCAATATATACTGATATATAAATAAATATAAATAATTTTTATATTATTATTCTTTTAAATTTTAATAAGTATATGTTATTTTATGTAATATATACCGATATATAATTAAATATATAACAGTTTTATACTCTTCTTCTTTTAAAATTTAACATTATATATTTTTATATATAATATATACCGATATATAATTAAATATATATAATTTTTTATATTATTATTCTTTTTAAATTTAATATATATATATTATTGTATGTAATATATATTGACATGTTAAAATTTAATAAGAAAATTTATGGAACTTGATCAATGACTATTACTACTAAAGATGCTTTTTTTTTCTTTTTCAATAACAATGTGATTTTTTTGTGGTTGGTTAAAACAGCGGGCGGTGGGCACCTCCACAGTCCACACTGAAGACCAGCGACTATTCAACTGTTCAACCATAAGCAACATAATATTTATTTAATAAAAAAGTTTTCTTTTCTCCCATTTTTTTCATTTTGTTGTATTATAAATTCTCCAAGAGAACAAGTTGCCATTCTCAAGCTGCATTGTAAAATATACACTTGTTCATGGGACAAAAACCATATATTAGGGGTGTACAAACAATCCGTGGTTCGAAAAATTTGGTCTGGCCCGGCCCGAACTCATATTAGGATCGAGCCACGGGTTTTAAAGTCCAATCCGAGCTATGCTCGGGTTGGACCTCGGATTGAGATAAAAAATTTTGGGCCAACCCGACCCAGCTCGAGGTATTATTTTTTTTATTTTTTTAATTTATATTTTGGTAATTTATTTTTTTAAAAAAATTTAAAATATTATATATAAATATTGATATAATAATTTATATATTATTAGATATAATTTAGTATAATAAATTTTTAAAGTAATATTTATAGGTAAATTTTATTAAAAATTTAAAAAAATCCATTAAATTTTTTAAATTTTAAAAAAATCGGGCCGGCTCGACCCGGCCAAGCCCTGTCAAACCCGAAGTGGCTCGACCTGACCAAGCTTCGGGTGGGGCCAAGGGCTGCAAAGTATAGCCTAAACAAAGTTAGGCCGGGCTTCGGGCCCGGATCAAACCTAGCCCGACCCGGCCCGTGTACACAACTACCATATATCACTACGTTGCCTTATAAAGTATATTATAAATTAAGAATATACACAACCACTTTGCCTGCTCTCTCTGTTTTTTGCACAGAGAGAAAAACAGAGTCTCCCTGAATCGGAATTTCCTATTACAAGTTCTTGAAAGATTTTCTCCCCTTAATTTTTCTTTATCATTCAATTCCTGCCAGTTTGTCTACACCTTCTGTTACCTCATTCCTTTTTTTTTTTTTCATTTTCATTTGAAACAAAAAAAAAAACTTTGTTTAAGATTCCCATTTCTTTGCTCCATTTCACTTAAATCTCATGATAATTTGTACATTCAATTTTGAGTTGTTCTTATAGATCAAATATATATCCAGTTCTTAAAATTATGTTATAAACACTTGTATCAGTCAAAGTCCTTTTTTCGTAGCTTAATTATTATGGAGTCTATTTTATTCGGTTTTTCAATATGGACGAGTTTGGTGTCTTAACAGAGCATTTTGGATTGATACTGCAAGTTAAATCGGCTCTAATGGCCTTATTGAAATGACCCAACAGCTCCACCATTACTCAAACTCGAAATTTCGCTTCCACATTTGCTTTAAAGAAAAATTCGTCACCATATGCTCCGAATTCTGCCTATAATGTCATGTTATTGGAATTTATCCGTTAGAGGGTTGATGGCCAAGCAGTGGCGGAACCAGAAATTTACTGGGGGTCAGATCGGCGGCTGCTCAGAGCGGTGGCCGGTGGGCAGGCGGTGGTGAGGCTGGCTGCTGCTGGCTTGGCTTGGAGAGGGAAGGGGGAGAGGGAAGAAGGAGAGGGGAAGAGGAAAAAGGGGCTGCGTTTTTATGCAGCCCCTTTTTTATTTTTGAACCGACCCAAGTGAAACGACATTTTTTCGCTGGGCCGGTTTTTTTTTTTTTAATTTACCCTAGCGGCGCCGTTTCGCCAGGGGTCATTTTATAAAAAAAAATTAGTCAATGACGAAACGACGCCGTTTCGCCAGGGACTAATTTATAAAAAAAAAATAAAAGTATTTGCAGCGAGGGGTTCATCTACCCCTAGCTGCAAACACTCAACCCCCTTCTACAACTCAACCCCTTTCAACGAGGGCTGAGTTTAGCTCGATCTCCACGTCTCCACCGGCACCTCCCCTTCTGGCCGCCGGTGAGGGGGGTCGTGTGATCCCACACGACTCTATAGTAATTCCGCCCCTGTGACCAAGAAGTTCTTAAAGTTAATCAACAGAAATCCTTGTGAAATTTTTCATTGCATGCATGTCCAACTTGCCATCAATTTACTCTTGTTCCTCTGGTGATTTCATTGACTTGAGATTATTAAGTGTAAAATAAATTGAAAAAAGAAGAGGAAGTGAATGAAGATGCAGATCGTATATCAAAAGAGAAAAAGAAAGACTGTAAAAATTGAAAGAGAAGAGAACGAAGAAAAGCAAAACAAATGCACCATATTTTTTAAAAAGCAAAATATAAAAACAAGTAAAAAAAAAAAAGTAAAAATGAAAAAAAAAATGTCAAGTCCAAGTTTGTCAAGTCCAAGAAACCTATTTAGACTAATTGTGTCAGTGACCCATTTGGGATTACCTTTGTCTTCAGCCATTTGCATTTGGATTGTTTATTACATTTGCTATTTTTCTTACGAAGAAAATACGCTTTATACCCCTTTTTCCTTTCAATTTTCAAAAACAGTGGACCAAAGTTTTTTTTTTTTCAATTCTATAAAACGATGGATTTTTTTTTCATTTTTACTTTTTTAGGTGTCACTCTTTTTTTTTCTTTTTTTTTGTTTATTTTTTTGTTTATTTTTATTTAATTGATGCTATATTCTCAATATTTGTACAAAAATAAATATATACATAATATATATAAAGATACATAATATATATAAAAATATACACTCAATAAATAATAACACATACACAGTATATACCAAACATCCACCAAACATTAACCATATCTAACATCTATCAAATATCTACCAAATATTTATCACATATTTACTAAATATCTAGAAAATATTTTAAATATTTTTTTAACTTTATTATTTTTCAAAAATAAAATACATACAACATATACAATCAAATAAATAACATACACATGACATCTACTAAACATCTAAAAAGTCTATAAAATATTTACTAAACATCTACATAGCAAAATTAATTTTTTTAAACAATTTTATGTGTATAATATATAAAAATTTTCTAAAAATAAATTTAATGGTTTTATTAATATATTTTTATATATTTTGTTTTTTTGTGATTTTTATTTTTTAATTAAAATTAAATTTTTTTCTCTACAAAAATTAATAAATTTATATGCTGAAAATATAATTTAAAATATTAATTTTTATTATTTTATTATAATATTTTTATTTAATAGTGAAATTTGAAAAGAAAAAGGATGAAAATTGAAGTAAAATATTAGTTGTAGTGACAGAAGATGTATTTTTTAAAAACAAAAAATCCTTGTTTTAGTGAAGAGTGAAGTTTTATTTGAAAATTTGTTCCAACTTTTTCTAAAATTGTAAATATTTTTATTTTTTATAGAATTTTTGAAATAATTTTTTTCTAGGTAGTTTTATAAATGTCTCTTTTATTATTGTGCTGAAATTTTATTTTTGGACTTGAGTTTGTCTTTATAATTGGGCTACAAGATATCTAAGACCCAAGATGTGTTTAGAATAGTTTATTAGAGTTTAAGGATGGTTCTATGCTTGTTGCTAAACACCCTCATTAGAGCATCCAACACTTAGGTCATATTTAAACAATCTTATAAACATTTGTAAAATTAGTTCTCGAATTTGGAATAAAATTTCAGACTATTTCTTAAGAGAGGATTCTCTTGCTTTGATTCTAATTGAATCAAAATATTCACAAAGAGTTAATAAACTTGAGTAAATCTAACACCGAATTTCTCTTCCACATAGTTGGAATTGGCTTAAGGTTCATGGGAGAATTTGATTTAGCTTTCCAATGGAGTTGATCCAAGCACAAAGGTATAGAGTCTCAAGTCTCTACTTGTGGGTTCGTATTAGTTTGATATCAAAGTAAGACTTTAAATTAGGTTTTAAAACTATCCTATTAATCTACCTTGTTAATTTTGAAATTTCCTTATTTGTCTTGTGTTTTCTTTTTGTTGTTCTTGCTCTTTGTTCTTGAGTTATTCTTGATTAAAAGAAAATCCTATTAAAAAAGTTTATTGTCATGTTCCCTCAATTTTGTGCCTTGTTTGTGTGTTTTGTTTAATTTCAATTAAATTATATCAATTGTGATCTTTGTTGCTTTCATCCTTGTTTCCTTTAAATTATATCAAAAGATTAAAAAAAATCTTAGTTGTGTTTTCTTGCTATTTTCTAGGTATCCTGAGAATCTAGCAATTGATCATCAAATTATCCATTTCTTTGTATCCAATTGTGTCAATTTATGTCAAACTAAGTCTTTAGATATGTAATTCTGCAAAACACTGCCTGCAAAATTGAAAACTCATAAAAAATTTGTACCTTAGAACCTTGACTTTTGAACTTCGACCAAAATTCACCTAAATAGAGATCGCACCTTCCTCCTCAAGGTCGTCATGTCTGTATCGCGTCCAAAATCTTGATCACCCCTACCACCTCTAACCTTTCTATGTCTCAAAATCTCTAGTAAAAAATTCTCATAGTCGTATCCCTAAACGATTTCCTAACTATGAACCTATCTATGAAAATTGAAAATTTATCCTTAGAGTCCCGTGATCATGAACCCCACCACTTGAGTCATTGCGAACCTTTTTATCCAATTTTGAGATTTTACTCTACCTTCCTTCGATCGCTATCCTTCTAGCATGGTCGCAGAGGCGAAGGTATGTTGAAGAGAAGGGGGGCAATTGCCCCCCTTCTCTTTTTGAATATATATATATAATATTTTTTAAAAAAATTTTAAATTATTTATTAATTTTTTTAAAAAATTTTAAATTGCCCCACTTTTTTTTAAAAATTTTTACAAGAAGTAAAAAAAATAATAAATTATTTATTCTATATGTAATAGTTCTCTTTTAAAAAATTGACAAAATATTGATAATATACAAATGTAAAAAAAAAAGAAAGGGATAAATTTTCCAACTAAATTAATTTGAACACATTTAATGAATAAAAGAACTCATTTATTTTAATTATTTTTTAAGAAATTATATTCATTATTTAATTTTTTTCTCTTTATTTTATTTTTGTTATGAAAACTTTTATAAATTTAAAATTCTGTATACATATATATTAATTTTTTTATTAATTAATTTTTTAATAATAAAAATATATTATTAATAAATTAATAAATTTATAAAATATTATTAAAATAAAATGAGAGATAAATAATTACAGAAAAGTTAAAATTTGAAAAAAAAATTTCACCCCCTTTTATTTTAAAGCCTGGCTTCGCCCTTGGTCGCACCAAACATTGGCATAGTCATGCCTGTTACCATGATCTTTACTTTGATTTTTGAAAATTTACCAATATTGTTACCAGAGTCATACTTGTACATACATATATATATGTATGTATATATATATATATATATATATATATATATACATATGTATGAACCAAGGGGGGTGCATGACCCCCTTAGTTCTGCCGGTGCTTGCTTAGTTCTGCCCCTGCTTGTGTTAGAACAAGTTTTGCTAGTGTTTGGGTGGAGGGGAAGTGGGAAAAGGAATATGACGAGAGAGAGTAATTGATTAGGCAGATAACCGATATTAGAAAAAATTTAATGAATATATTTATCTTCACATGAGGCAAAAGCAATGTATTCATGCACTATGCCATTTTAACAACGAATAGATAAAATTATAATAATTTTATTGTGACATAATAACTAATATATTTTCTCCATATACACACTTTTATATTAATGTGAAAGGCTAAAATTTGTGTTTAAAATCTCCCACATACTTCAACTTATATATATATATATATATATAGGGTTAGGCTATAATTGGAAATAAAATTTGTCTAACCTAACTCTTTTTACTAGCAAGATCTTGAATATGTAAACACATACAATGTAATTTTAAAAAAAATTGATCATATTTGTGAAGAAAAAAGAAATTATTTAATAAAACTAATTAATTTTTTCTTAATTTTATTGAATCAAGAGTTAAAGTTGATGGCGACTCAGGTCAATTCAAATTTAATTTATTGTAAATTGTAATTTAATAAAGATAAATTAAGAATTAAATTTAGGGGGACGTAATAAGTTAGAATGATACTATTAGGACAAAAACAGTAAATTAAAGCTATAATAGAATTAGCATGTCTGTGTATAGCTTGAAGAGATGCTGTGAAAGGCAGTGTCTTTTTGGCGTACTTTGTTGTGAGGCTAATGTTGGGAATGTAACCTACCTTCTACAAGACAAGACCATCAACTAAACTTTCTTTGTATGATTATCACTAAAATCAATTAGTTTGAAACATTCTCCTAAAGTAAATACATTTTACTGTTTTTACAAGTGTAAATTACTATTGCTATTTCATTTATACATTTTTCGATTTGGATAATTTTTTTCCAAATTAATTTTATCCCATTCAATGTATAAAAAACTAAAAAAAAATTAAAATACAATAAAAATGAAAATTAAGAAAAAATACAAGTGGGTTAACTATTTATTATTAAAAGATTATGTTCAATCTAATAAAAAAATATATTCTCGAGTCCCTTGTGGTTTCGCTCGGTGCAAGTTAGTTAACTAACGTACGCTGTCTCCAAGATGAGGAAGAAATCACGAAGAAATCTCGGTAATCAATCAAAATCAAGTACTGTGCAATCGATTGTAATGGCTGGGGATGATTTGGAGGCGAAAGAGATGGTTCAAGAGGTTAGAGTGGATGGTAGTGGTGAGGCTGGCATAGCCATCTCTGAGGATCAGATGGATGGGGAAGATTTAGGGTTTGTTGGAGGTGAGAATATTGAACTAGAGGTTGTGGTTTGTTGCAGAGAGTGATCTTGGGGTTCAGTTAGAGATGGAGCCTAAGAAAGAGAGGAGTTGGGCGGAGTTGTTTTCTGGGAATTGGCAACGTAGTCCCGATTGCGAATTGAGGTATGTTCCTCCTACGATGTCTAATGGAACCAAAGTTATGAGATTCTCATTGGGGGAAATCCAAACGAAAATTCAGAGATGGCAGAATGCGTTGATAGGCAGTGTCTATGGGACTGTACCGAGATTTTCCACTATACAGAGCTATGCATTGAGTAAGTGGAAAAGGTATGGTTTAAGGTCTATTCACTTGAGGTTCTCAGGGAAGGGTCGTTCACTTTTGATCAGAGACCTTTTGTGTTAGTACCTTGAAGACCTCGAATGAACCTAGATATGGCTTTGCTTTAGAAGCTGCCTATTTGGGTTCAATTTCTTAGCATGCGTTGGGAATTTTGGACACCTGATATGTTAAGTAGATTGGGATCATTGCTTGGTGTTCCTTTGTTTTTGGATCACTGTACTATGGATAAATCTAAATTGAGTTATGCTTGAATTTTGGTGGAAATGGAACTGAGTGGGGATTTTCTTAATTCTGTGGTGCTAGAGGATGAGAATGGTGCTCAGTTGGTTCAAATGGTAGAGTATGAATGAAGGCTTATTAATTATCTTAAAGATGGGTATGATAGGAAGGAAAGTCTTAATAAGAGTAAGATGTCATGGGTGGAGAAGAAAAATGAAGGGGTAGTTGTTAGGGACAAGGTTGAGAGCTCTAAAGTTAATCTTGGAGCCCCTATTATGTTGAGTGAGGGAGAAGGGAATGGTTTGAGGCAGTATGGTGACAAGAATGATGAGTGGATTGTTGTGGTTAGGAAGGATAAGGGACCTGGCTTGATACCTATAAGCAATACAGCAATGTAGTGGAAAGCTTCTATAGCTAAAGGTAAGCAGGTAATGGTTGGAGTTATTGGTGATAAGAGAAGGCTTGGTAAGGAGAGTAAACCCCCTGATACGGGGCAATGATTGCAACCTGGAATGTCGAGGGTCTAAATGACCCTAAGAAGCAATCATAGGTTGCTGCTCTGATTGCGAATCAAAAGTTAGCTGCTATTGGCATTTTGGAAACAAGAGTTAGACAGGGTAATGCTGAAAGGGTACTGAAGAATTTGAAGTTGCATGACTGAATGTTATAAATAACTATCAAATGGCTCAATTAGGGCGTATATAGTTAGCTTTCAATATAGCTAGAATAAAAATTCAAATGGTGGAATGTAGTGATCATTTTATTCATTGCTTAGTTCAAATTAGTGAAATGAGATTCTGCTGGACTATAGTTTATGCAAGTAATAATGAATTAGAAAGAAGATTTTTGTGGGCTGCTTTGGTTAGAATTGCAGAGAGTATGAATTTGCCTTGGTTAGTTTAGGGGGATTTTAATGTTATTCTAACCAACCAGGATAAATTAAGGGGTGATGATGCTGATGTGGTTTTGAATAATGAGTTTAAAGATTGTTTAGATCAATCTAGTCTGATTGATTTTCATTTTAGGGGATGTTTTTATACTTGGACCAATAATCAGGATGGTCCGAATGGAATTTGGAGAAGAATTGATAGATGCATTGTGAATAATATGTGGCTAGATTCTTAGCCTTTAACTAAGTATGTAGTGTTGCCTGCAAGTGTTTTTGACCACTCCCCTTTAGTAGTCAATCTAAAGGTGAAAGCTGAGACAATAAAAAGCCCTTCTGGGTTTTTGAACATTTGGGCTTCTCATCCAGAATTTAATAATATAATTATGAAGATTTGACAGTCTAATGTTGAAGGCTCAACTATGTATAGAGTATGTAGTAAGCTTAACTTGCTTAAGAAGGAATTGAGTAAACTTAATAGAAGTGAATTTTCAAAAATATCTTAGAAGGTTAGATATTGTAGAGAACTTATTGAGAAGGTGCAGAGTGATCTACATGTTGATCCTTTAAACTGTGTTTTACAGGATGACGAAAGGGCAGTATGTACTCATTTGAAAAAACTTCTTTCTCAAGAGGAATCTTTCTATAAACAAAAATCTAGAGTCAGCTGGATTAAGTTGGGGGGATCACAATATAAAATTTTTTCACAACCAACTAAGAGTGAGAAAGGCTAGGAATAAAATCACAGCTTGAGACTGCCTGATGGTTTTATAGTGGAGAATGCAGTTGAGATTAAAAATGCTATGATGGAATTTTATACTCAATTGATTGGAACAAATGTTTTTCAAAGGCAACACATTTCTTTAGAAGTGATTCAAAATGGTCTAGTAGTTACTAAGGTGGAAGCTGAACTGCTATGTGCACCAGTCACTGATTTAGAAGTTAAAGATGCTTTTTGGCCTATTGGATCGGACAAAGCCCCTGGAATTGATGGGTATAATAGTGAGTTCTTTAAACAGAATTGGGGGATTATTGGGAGTGAAGATTTTGAAGTAAATATGAACTTCTTATTCTCAATCTCTTGAATTTACAATAGGTTTTGAATTGGTATTTATAGACTAATCCTATTGCTATTAGAAATATACAAAAAATAGAAAAAAAAATAAAGACAAATATAGTGACTTAAATACAGCCATAAAATCAGGATATCCCAATATTATGGCTTAAATAAAGCCATAAATTAAGGATATATTCCAACACTCCCCCTCAAGCTGGAGCATAGATATCATAGGCTCTTAGCTTGTGACAAATGTATTCAATCCGAGGTCCTCTTAAAGCTTTAGTGAAAATATCAGCCAATTGATCATTTGAACTGACAAAATTGGTAACAATGCAGCCAGATTCAATCTTTTGTCTGATAAAATGACAGTCTACTTCTATATGTTTTGTCCTTTCATGAAAAACTGGATTTGAAGCAATATGAAGTGTTGCTTGATTATCGCATATTAATTGCATTGGACTCATATTTTCACATCTTAATTCTCGAAGCAATTGTTGTAACCAAATAAGTTCATAGGTAACTAAAGTCATGGCTCGATATTCTGCTTCTGCACTTGATCTTGCTACAACATCTTGCTTTTTACTTTTCCATGATATAAGATTTCCACCAAAAAATACACAATACCCTGAGGTTGATCGTCTATCTGAGGGAGAACCTGCTCAATCAGCATTTGAATATCCCACAATTCGTGTATGTCCTCTATTTTCATACAACAAACCTTGTCCTGGTGTTCCCTTGATATATCTAAGAATGTGTATTGCTGCATTCCAATGACTATTACACGGAGTTTGAAGGAACTGACTTACCACACTTACTGCAAAGGAGATGTCTGGGTGCGTGATACTGAGATAATTGAGTTTTCCAACTAACCTGCGATACTGGCTAGGGTCTTTTATTGGCTTCCCCTGTCCAGGAACAAGTTTAATATTTGGATCCATAGGGTTTCCACAGGTTTACAATCCAGCATCCCAATGTCTTCTAAAACATCTAAGGCATATTTTCTCTATAAGATAACAATGCCTATAGATGATTGAGCTACCTCAATACCCATAAAATACTTCAACTTTCCCAAATCTTTAGTTTGAAAATGATCGAGAAGATGTTGTTTGAGTTGATCAATTCCTTCATTATCATCACCTGTTATTGCAATATCATCCACATATACCGCCAAATAAATACACTTGCCATGAGTTGTATGATGATAAAATACCGAATGATCTGCGTCACTTCTACGCATCCCAAATTCTTGAACCACATAACTAAACCGTCCAAACCATGCGCATGGAGATTGTTTTAGACCATAAAGAGATTTATTCAATCGACAAACTAACCTATACTCCCCCTGAGCAATAAACCCGGGCGGTTACTCCATATAAACTTCTTCTGCTAGGTTGCCATGTAGAAAGGCATTTTTAATGTCCAGCTAGTAAATAGGCCAGTGATTTATGACAACAAGAGAAATAAAAAGCCGGACAGAGGCAATCTTTGCAACAGGAGAGAAAGTGTCACCATAATCCAGGCCAGGAATCTGAGTATATCCTTTGGCAACCAAGCGGGCTTTTAAGCGATCAACCTTTCCGTCAAGACCAACTTTGACAGTATAAACCCAACGACAACCAACTACAGATTGCATGGATGGTAATGGAACAAGCTCCCAAGTATCATTATAATGAAGAGCAGTCGTCTCTTCAACCATTGCTTGTTGCCAACCAGGATAAACTTGTGCTTCATCAATAGATTTTGAAATAGATATAGAAGACAAAGTAGAGACAAAAGTATAGTATGAAGGAGAAAGACGGTGATAACTCAGAAAATTATAAATTGGATGAGGATTATGAGAATAACAAATACCTTTCCGAAGAGCAATAGGTAGAGGGGATTCTTCTGTTAGAGGCAAGACCGGCGTAGGAGAAGTTGTTGGCGGAGGAGATGAGTGTATGGCATCTGTACCTGCAAGAGAAACATCAAGTGTGGGAGGAGAAGGTCGCCTAGAGTAAACTTGTAATGGTTTATGAGAGGATCGATCATCTGAAATAGGAAGAGTGGGAGCTGGTAGAGCCTCAACAACACCTGTCTTATTAGTGAAAAAATATGAGGATGCTTCAAAGAAGGTCACATTTGCTGAAACATAATATTTATTAGTTATAGTATCATAATATTTGTAGCCTTTATGGAGGCGAGAATACCCTAAGAAGACACACTTAATAGACTTGGGTTGAAGTTTATCTTTACTAGGGGTATGATTATGAACAAAATAGGTACACCCAAACACACGAGGAGAGAGAGGATAAGATTGTTTATTGGGAAACAAAATAGAATGAGGACTCTGATTTTGCAGTACTGAAGATGGCATCCGATTAATTAAGTAACATGCAGTTAGAACTGCATCTCCCCAAAAATGAAGTGGCACTTTATGATGGATAAGTATTGTGCGGGTGGTTTCAATGAGATGTCGATTCTTTCTTTCAGCAATGCCATTTTGTTGAGGGGTATATGCACAAGAAGATTGATGAATGATTCCTTGTGAAGCCATAAATTCTTGAAAAGGAAGAGATAAATATTCTCGTGCATTATCACTTTACAGAATTTTGAGGGAGACATCAAATTGATTTTTAATTTCAGCACAAAAAATTTTGAAAATAGTAAATAGTTCAGATCTATTTTTCATTGAAAACAACCAAGTATAACGAGAATAGTCATCAATGAAAGTGACAAAATAATGAAAACCATAAATAGTACCAACACGTCTTGGACCCCATATGTCTGAATGAACAACACTAAACATTGATGAGGCTCTATTATTTAAAGACTTTGGAAAAGAACTACGAGTATGCTTTCCAAGTTGACATGATTCACACTCAAGAGGAGAAAGTGTGGAGGCACCAGGAACCAATTTATGAAGTTTGGAGAGGCTAGGATGACCAAGACGACTATGAAGTAGGTCAACAGAAATGACAGAAGTAAGGGCAGTGGATGTTGTAGGACAGGAGAGAAGATACAAGCCGTTGGACTCATGACCTTCTCCAATCATCTTTCCCGTACAGCGGTCTTGCACAAAAACAGAATTAGATTCAAAGATTACTCTACAATTAAGTTATTTTGATAATTTACTAATGGGAATCAAATTATATAGACATGTAGGGGCATATAAGACTGATACTAAAGGCATATAAGAGAGATGTTTACTTTCTCCTACTCCTTTAACTATTGTTTGTGACCCATTAGCCAAGGTAATTATTGAAAATTGAGAATTAATTGTAGTAAGAGAGAAGAAAAAATTTGGATTACTAGAGATGTGATCAGAAGCACCGGAGTCTAAAATCTAAGATCCAGTGGGTGAAGATTGTGTGAAACAAGCAAAGGAAGTACCCGATTGAGCAACAAAACCTGTTGGAGAAGATGACTGTTGTTTCAATACTTGATATTGTAAGTATTTATCATAATCAATCCCAGTTAATGTAACTGAGTTTGGTTTCGATGCTTGAGTCGTGGGTAGAGGAAGAATACCATTTCCTTGAGATTGGACTATATTAGCAATTGGACGATTACTCTGATTAGGGTTGGGAGGTCGTCCATGAAGAGCCCAACAACGGTCACGTGTATGACCCCCCTTATCACAATAGGAACAATGGAATTTGGAGCCTTTTCCCTTCTCTTTTCGACTATCTACCTGCTGACTATTCTTCTGTACAACTAACACAGAAGTTTCAGTTTCAATATTACTGGAGGAGATGCGAAGTAAACGAGCAAATACTTCATCTAATTTAGGGATGATTGGGCTAGCAAGAATCTGATCTCTTACAGTAACCAAATCTGCTTGAAGCCCTATGAGAGCTAATACCATAAAAAATTTATCTCGTTGATTCTCTTGCTCAGTGGCATTTGAAGAAAAAGGCATGAGAGAGTTAAATTCATCCTTCAAAGTTTCAACTTGACCTAAATAGCTGGGCATATCTTGAAAATTTTGTTGTAAATGAACAATGTCATAGATAACTTTATAAATGCGTTGAATATCATTAGTATACAACGTTTTAGCCTTGGTCCAGACTTTAAAACAAGTTTTACAAGACTGAAATAGGGTAAGCAACTTTGGTTCAAGAGAATGCCATAGTAGACTACATAGTTGTGCATCAAATTTAGTCCATGTTGTCCTATATTTTTCATCAACATCAGTTGCATTTTTAATTAAGTTAGCACTATAACCTTGACCCATAAACCAAAGTTCAACCGATGTAGCCCATGAAACATAATTATCACTACCTTGCAATTTTACAGTAGTAATGATAGGAGAACTGGAAATAGAAGAGAACAGAAGTTTGATCAAACCTGATGTATCTGAACCAGAAGCCATTTAAAGAAGAACCAGAAGAAAAACCTGAACTGAGATACAATTTGAAGCCACTGCCAAAAGAGAGTCAATTTCGAAAGAGGTCAGAAATTTGAATGGAGGCCACACACAAACTCAGAATCAAGAGGCGATGCTGCTGGTGAAGTTTCGTCGGAAAAGGACGCCGAAAACTTGCTCACGTGCCGGCGCGTGCTATTCCGGCTAGAACTTCAATTGGCGCATATGCTCTCACACGCTACACTCCGACGATGAGATTTTACAGCCGAGCTCGTTGGCGTCCTACGCACTTGATATGGGTGGTGGTGAGAGAAAATAAACGCCAGAGATGGATGGTGAACCTTCACAGTGACGGTGAAGGAAAAAGAAAAAAAAAAAGAAAAAAGAAGGAAAGAGAAGAAGAAGAAGAACAGAAAAAGAAAATCAGTAGCAACCTTGCTCTGATACCATGAAGATTTTGAGATAAATCTGAACTTTTTATTCTCAATCTCTTGAATTTACAATAGGTTTTGAATTGGTATTTATAGACTAATCCTATTGCTATTAGAAATAAACAAAAAATAGAAAAAGAATAAAGACAAATATAGTGGCTTAAATACAGCCATAAAATCAGGATATCCCAACATTATGGCTTAAATAAAGCCATAAATTAAGGATATATTCCAACAGGGAGTGAAGTTATAGAAGCTGTAAAAGAGTTTTTTTAATACTGGCCATATACTGAAGTAGTTCAATTCTACTACTCTTACAATAATTCCAAAAGTAATCAATCCTGATGGCTTGATGGATTATAGGCCTATTGCCTGTTGTATAGTTTTGTAAAAAGCCATAACTAAAATCCTGACTAGAAGGATGGGTGTTGTGTTAAATAGAATCATCAATAAAGCTCAGTTAGCACTTATGCCTAGTAGGAACATTGTTGATAATGTGTTGATGGCTCATGAATTAATGCATAATTACCATAGAAGGGGTGGTAAGCCTAAGTGTGCGATGAATGTAGATTTAAGGAAGGCTTACGACTCAGTACAGTGGGATTTTCTTGAGGAGGTTTTATATGGATTACAGTTTGTTAAGTGGATTATGGGTTGTGTCCAGACTCCCTATTTTTCTGCGATGGTGAATGGGACAGTGGTGGGATTTTTTCTAGGAAAGAAGGGGCTGAGGCAAGGAGACCCTATGTCTCCTTTGCTATTTGTGGTGGTAATCGAATATCTGTCGAGGCTTTTGAATAGCAGCCTTCCAGACACATTTAAGTTTCATGTTAGGTGCAAAATTTTGCAAATTAACCACCTCTGTTTTGCTGATGACTTATTCTTATTCTGTCATGGGGATATAAATTCAGTTCATGCTCTTCATGAGGCTTTGCGGTTGTTTGAAGCAACATCGGGACTGCAAGTAAATGATCAGAAAAGTAGTGTTTTTTAGTGGAGTAAATCAGAATGATAAAGAAAATATTCTCCAATTTCTGAATTTTAGAGAAGGTGAGCTTCATGTAACCTATTTAGGGCTGCCATTGGTGTCCACCAAGATTTCTAAAGTGCACTATCTGAAATTAAAATAACTGCTCGAATAAATGCTTGGGCTGTGAGATGCCTTTCATATGCAGGTAGAGTTGAGCTCATTAATTCTATTCTAGAAGTACTCAAGTTTATTGTTGTTGTGTTTTTTTATTGCCTAAAGCAGTTATAAATGAAATAGATAAGAGATATAGACAATTCTTATGGGCTGGATCTCTTAGTTATAACAGAAGGTGTCCAGTTGCTTGGAAGGAAGTATGTAGGCCTCGAAGAGAGGAAGGGTTAGGGATTAAGGAGATTTATCCTTGGAATATAGTAACTATTGGCAAAAATGTTTGGAAATTGCTGGTTAAGAAGGATACACTGTGGGCTACCTAGGTTATCCAGAACAAGCTTAGGAAGTTAAGCTACTGGGGCATTACAAAGCCTTTGGAGGCTAGTTGGTCTTGGAGATAATTGAATAACCTTAGGGGTAGTTTTACAAGGTATCTTAGCTGTAAGCCGGGAAAAGGAGAATTTTCTTTTTGGTATGACCCATGGTCACAAGATACAAGCATTGCTGACAAGTTTCTAGACTTGGATTTTAGAGATGCCGATATTCCCACAAAAAAAAAAAAAAAAAACTCTGGTAAAAGACTTGTGGCGCAATGGTGACTGGAGGCTCCCTGATCTGGTGAATAGGACTATGGAGGCTGCCTGGAAAGAGGTGAGGAAGTGTAAATTAGATGAAACACAGGAGGATGGTATTACTTGGAGACTAACTAAATCTGGTGCTTACTCTGTCAAAAGTGCTTGGCTGGATGAGAGGATCTAGCCCTGTGGTTAGCTAGTGGAAACTGGTTTGGGGCAAACATTGTATAGCTAGACACAAGTTTGTTGTTTGGATGGCCTTGAAAGACAAATTAGCTACAAAAAATAAATTATGTAAGTGGAGAGTGATTAACGATGATATTTGTGTAATGTGTAGCAATGTTTTAGAAACTGTGGAGCACTTGTTTTTCGATTCAGTTTAGCAAGAGTGTATGGGAGCAAATCTTGCTGAAATGTGAAATTCGAAGAGCTGTGTTGAGATGGCATTATGAAGTTAGCTGGTTCATAAGGAGACCCACTGCTAAGAGTTTTTTGGCTAAGGTGCATCAGACAGCTTTCATGGCTTTTGTTTACTACATTTGGATTGAAAGGAATAACATGGTGTTCCAAGGTTTAGATGTTGATCAACAGAAAGTAGTGAGGAGAGTAATATGTTCAGTAAAGTATAGTTTGATAGACACAAAATGTAATGATAAGTTTGTTGATTTTTGGAATAGATAGATCAGTCCATAATTTGAATGGCTGAACTTATATCTGTTGTTTTTTTTTGGAGTATAGTTTTGTATGATTGGTTTCTTGATTCTTTGCCAATAAAACCATATTATTGAAAAAAAAGATTATGTTCATAATTTAATATTTTTCTTTTTTATTATATTTTTTAACATATCATTAAATAAATTTTAGAGCACATATCCACGCATATATATAAATATTTTTTAATACTTTATTTTTTTTTGATAAATAACAATTATTTATTAATAAATTTATAAAATGGTGACTGTATATGAATGACATAGCAAACACCAAAATAAAAATAAAGAGGTAAACAAGAGTGAAACAAGGACTTAAAAAAAAATAATTTGTCGTTCTTTTCTTTTTCGAAATTTTGGCTTTGCCTTGCCTAATCCCATTCTACTCCTAATAACTGCTTTTAATTAAATTTTAAGATTATTTTAAAATAAAGAAATTATGAATATATAAAAAATTTTATAATATGAATCAATTAAATTTTATATTTTTATAAATTATTTTTATTAAAATTAAAAAATACCATAGAAAAATAATAAATAACATTAAACTTTAAATATAGTGTCTGAGGTTCATCACCCATAGTTTAGACTTTTAAGTTAGATGCATAGTTTTTCTCGTCGGATCAGAGTCGCATCTTCACCTCAAATTTTCCGGCTATTTTAGACTGGATTTTATAAAGCTGAACTAGAAATTTCTCTCCATTTTTATTCTTATTTTCTAAAACACACTCAATATAATAAATATAATTAAATAATAGAACAATTAGAAATTATATTTATATTTATTTATAATTTTGTCAAATTCATTTAAAATTTTCATATATTTTAACAGAACTAATTTAATTACATTCAATTCTACAGAATTGAATTAATATAATTAAAATAATTATTTTTTAGTTTCTAAATACAAAATTTTTAAAATATTAAATTAAAAATAAAATCTATAAAATATTATAGAATTTATTTGTTACAAGTAGCTAAAGGTTGTTATTCTGTAAGTGATTTGCTTCCTATCCGAATTAATAATTTTTTATTCAACTTGAACTTGACTTAAATTCACTCCATTTAAAACAAATTTAAATTTTACATTACTTCAAATCTTAATAGGAGTTGAAGTAAAATATTTTTTATTTTGTATGTAAAAAAATATAAGGGAATTCCTTATATGATTAGATGAATTCCTTAATAAGGGAAGGATTATTTCTATCTAATAAGTGAAGGATTATTTTCTATCTTAATTAGAATTTTTATTTCAATATAATTTTTATTGAGTTAAAATTAATAGTAACTTTATAAATAAAAATATTATAAGAGAATTTTTTTTGTATTTTTTTCAATTGTGGTATATATATATAATTAAAAATAATTTTTATTTTCAAATAAGAAATTATGAGTGGCTAAATTTATAAGTGAGTTTCTTAGAATTTTTCTATATATAGTAGTAAAAATTGTTAGGCAACGTGATATAAAATTACGGTTATGATGATGTTGTACAAAGTTTACAATTTTGTCTGTTCAAATACGATGATTTATTAAGTTATCCTTTTAAGGGATCAAGATATATGTATATATATATATATATATATATATTGAAAGATAGAATAAAGTAAAGTTTATTTATATTAATTTTTATATGTATTGAACATTTAATAAAATTAAATGTCAATCCCGCGACTTATTTTACATCACTTGAATATAATTTTATTTGATTTTGATACAAAATTATCATAATTTGTTATGATTTAAAATAATAAAACATAAAAAATTCATGAATTTTATTTTAGACAAATTTGATATCATCTTGAAGCTCAAATTTAATTAAATTTAACCTAATTTTTTTCTTGAACCTGATTATCGCACACTGGGCGACGGAGAACCGGCGGGAGATTTCGATTTGATTTTTTTTATTTTATCGGCTTATATTTAATTATTATTATTTTCGTATATGTTAAGAGTCGCTATCAATCAATTATAAAGTTTGATTAGACACTTAATAATGATATGTGTTTCTAAATTCGGGGGGTTAATTACGTATAGAGAAAAAAAATATCATACAATATCTAAAATTGGTACTATAATTATTGTGATATTTTATTATCTATTTTTATTATAGAATAAATTATATTATTAGTCTGAATATAAATTTTAATTATTTATTATTTTTTTATAATTAGTCACAAATATATCTACTACCTGGATAGAAATATCTTTTTTATAATTTTATAATTTATTATCTTTAATAGTTTAATTACTATTATATATAATTTTTTTATTAGTTTGACTTACCTCCACATTCACCTCCTGAATATAGGAATTTTATATTTTACTATTTATTATTATTATTATTTTGAATAATTATCACTTTCTGAATATATATTTTTATTATTATTATTTCAATTCTATATTTTTTTTATGATTTTATCACCTTAGTGTGTATATATTTTATTTATTAGTTAATAATTTAATCTTTACATTCATTACATGTATATAAGGATTTTAAAACTTAATATTTATTAAATTTATAATTATTATTTAAAAAAAAATTATGTCAACTTCCTAAACATAACTGCCTTAATTTTATATTTTTATTAAATATTTTTATATCTTTTATTTTTATAATTTGTTAATGTATTTTTAAAAGATATTTTTTATTAAAGTGGATTTGAATTCAAAACTCAATTTTGAATGCATATGTATTCGCTTAATGGAATCAAAGTCTCTGTTGTTCGTATGTATATATTTTATTATTGTTTATTAATATTGTTGTTACTGTTATTGTTAAATTCATTTATTGGACATAATCATTTTATTATATTTAGTTTCTATTTTTTAGACTCTTCTTTATTTGATTATCAAATTATTATTAATTTGCTATTTATTTTATAGGTGTTATTATTATTATTTTTGTATTTTCTCTACTATGCTATTTATTTCTTTTTATATGTTATATTTATAATTATACTCATTTATGGGATATGATCACTGAATTTATTTTTTCCTTATCTCATGTACACGTGTCTTCTTTTGTAACCAAGTTTAAAATTTATTGATAATTGTTATACTCATTTTTATATGACTTTTGAATTTATTTATTTATTCATGTACATATATCTATATCCCTAGATATAAATTTTAAACTTAGTTAATTATATCTGCTATTTAGATAGAATAATCATTGTTCATTTTAATTTTATTATTAATTAATTAAATATAATGCAGAAGGTAAAATATTTTTTATTATGATAAAATATTTTTTGATATGAATAATAAAGATTTAAATAAAAATTACATTAAAAAAACTTAACAACAAATTTAAAATATGAGAAACTAATGATCCGTTTACTTAATTTTTTTTTTCAGTTTACATATTGTAATAATACTAAAAATGATAAGAATTATTTTAATTATATATAGATTTTGTTTTCACCCCCAAAAATATAAATAACTAAATTAAAATATAAAAAGAAAAAAAATCAGTGGATAAAGTTATGAGCATGATCATACCGATTTCTTCAAAAACACAGATGTCATTTTTTTATTTTTGTTTTTTTATACAAACTGCTGAGAAGGTTTTAACAAAAGATTTCCTTAATCGTATTTCTTTCTTTTTTTGGTGAAATTACTTGTACATTTGCTTTACTTTTTTTTGAGATTAATTTTATTTTTTTGCTATCACTATTTGATATATCTTAATTTAAATTTTATATTACTGAGTCATGCATTCATTTTTTATTTGTAGATTTATTTTATTTTTTTAACCCTCTCTTTTTTAACTAAAATTATTTTTATATGTATGCATATCATGACAACATCCAGTTTTGTATATTTTTACAAATATTGTAGATATTTTAAGGTTTTAAGTATACGTATGTGTAGTTATATTTGCCATAAATTTTTAAATATAGTCACTTTCTGACTTCATCACATATCAAAAATTTACAAGAAAAGAAAAAAATTTCAATACTCAAAATTTACAAAAAACAAAATAAATAAAATCAAAGTTAAAGTTTATAGTGTGTTTACCTGATTATGTGACTTATGTTGTTGAATTGTTGGATTTCTATTGATTTCTGATTTTTGTCTTATTTTGTTGAAATTTGAATGCAAATTTAATTGCTTTTGCTTAAATTTTTAAGGGTTTGCTAAGTACACCACATGTACTTAATAAATTTTGATATTTCTCTCTAATGTTTTTACTAAGAAATTATTTTGTTGAAATTTTCTCCCTCTACAAAATTCACTTTAGTTTTCTATAATTTTTTATGTTTTTTTTTTATCTATTTTTTGGAAAATTTCTCTCTTTTTTGTCTCATCTAACTTCTTATAAATTTTTTTTGTGTTCTCCTCTTCTCAATCTCCTCTCCTCCTTTTATACTAAAAAAAATAACTTTTTTTTTCTCTTTTTTATGCTTATTTTTACATTTCTATATTTTAGGCCATGAATTAGAAAAACTTTTTTTTATAAAATATATCTCACTAACCCTTTTTATTTTCATATTTTAGGCCATGAATTAGGAAATTTTTTAAAAAATATATCTCACTAACCCTTTTTATTTTCATGTTTTAGGCTATAAATTAGGAAAAAAAATTCATAAAATATATCACACTAACCCTTTTTATTTTCATATTTTAGGCCATAAATTATTCTTCATAATTTAGGCCTTGAATTATGGATAAAAGAATATATATATATATATATAATATTTTCATATTTTATGCTATAAATTATTCTCCATGTTTTTTAGACTTTAAATTATAGATAAAAGATTTTTTTTGAATTACTTTTCTTTTTTTTTTAAAAAAAAATAGATTATTAAAATTGCCCCTCCCCCTTTTGTATTCTTTAATTAATTAAAGTTGAGCAAAATGTTAATAAGTAGTTATTCTTGAATACTTGACCTGAATAATACTTAAACTTGCTTTTATGATTTTCATTTTTAGAAAACAAAGAAAAAGGTCCTAAGGCTTGACCTTAGGATCACATAAAATTAGATCTTATGAAATTTTTTTTAGAAAACAAAGAAAAAAAAAAAACTAAGGCTTAATCTTATTAGTACCATAAGTCTGACATTAGTAATTTTTTTAAGAAAAAAAAACTAAGGCTTGATCCCAGGAGTATCTAATATTTGACATTAGAATTTTTTTTAGAAACCAAAATGAAAACCTAAGGCTTGACCTTAGAAGTACCTAATATTTGATATTATGGACTTTTTTATAAAATAAAAAAAACTTAAGGCTTGACCCTAGGAGCACTTAATGTTTAGTATTAGCGACTTTTTAGAAAAAAAAAAGAAAAAGAAAATCTAAAGCTTGATCATAGGAGTACCTAATGCTTGACCTTAGGGACTTTTTGAAAAAGATGAAAGAGAATCTATGGCTTGACCTTATGAGTGCCTAATATTTTACATTAGGAGCTTTATAGAAAACAAAAGAAAAACCTAAGGCTTGACCCTAGAAATGTCTAATGTTCGATATTTGACATTTTTTTTAAAGATAACTAAAGGAAAATCTAAGACTTGATCCTATAAGTGCTTAATGTTTGATACTAAGAACTTTTAGAAAAAGAAAAAATAAAATAAAAATCTAATGCTTGGTTGTAGGAGTATTTAAAAAATAGTTTTTGTATGCAAACTATTTTTCTTGTATTTATATGGATTTAAAATTTCTTGAAAATGCTTAAAAATTTTATGTTATGCATGCTTGCATCTAAGTGTTTAGAAAAAGTGTTAATTTTCTTTTTAAATCATATTTTTTATTAAAGATTTTTCTTTTTGAAAAAGAAATATAACATCGAAACAACAATAATCCATGAATCTAGAACAAATCCAATATTTAACTTTAATTATGTAATCTTCAAAATATCTTCTTAGGTTTTGTTCAAGCAATAACTCTAAATCTTAGAACATCCTCGTCTGTCATTGTCTCCATAAGTGCCTTATTAGTAATTCTTTCACCTATTAATATGTGCTTTTTTTCCATTTTCAGTTTTTTTTTTAATTTTAACCATCTACTAACATTGTATTTCTTTTTCAAATATTTTAAAATAGTTTTCAATAAAATATATTCTTTGAGGTATGGTCGTATAACACCCTTATATCCTATATATGTATAATACATATATTCAGTACATGAAAAATATGCGTATACGGTATAAAAATATCACAATCCAATTTAATAAAAATTTTCACATTTCAAATTTAAAATCTCAAATATTTTATAATGTATATTTAAGTAATAAATAAAATATTTATTAATAACTAAAAGTTCCAAATAGTACTATTCATAAAAATTTTTTAAAAAAATTACTCAGAGTTTTGTCTATAATTTGGACACTCCTAAATTCCAACAAACCACAACCTGCAAATGAAGAACACTCCCAATAAAAATCAATCACATATTTCACCCATACTCCTTAATTTCTCCAAGTTTCTCAAAAAATTTATACATATATATTTATCAAAAACACATATATAAAATCCACGTTATAAAATTTTCAACACATTTTTTATAATTTATAATATATATATATAAACATAATATAATATCAAAATGTAGTATAAAACATATACATGATGGCAGTGTCTCCAATCTTAATGCCTAAAAAAACTCTATAAGAAAAATCTCAAATTTAGACCTGACCCGGTTTAGAATAACTCTCCGACTCTATCGGATCACTCCTGTCAACTACGCGATAAATTACAATCGTGCTAAGCTAAAAACCTAGCAGTAAAAATTTTCATAATAATAAAACTTAAATATAATGTAAATGCTTAATGCTTTTATGATATGTCACAATGTGGCATCCAAGCTCACTTTTAAACATATTCTTTCATCCTTCAATAATTCACACAAGAACAAACACAAGCAAGAGTTCAAAAGATCTAATATGCCATTTAAATTCTAGAGTTATTGTTTTGGTCCAAATTGACACCATGTATTTAGCCTCGAAGGCAAATCATAGTAATACTCAAAAGCTAGCACCGAAAGCAAATCATATTACAGTGACACTAAGCGTCTAGCCTCGAAGATAAATCAAAGTAATTGCTCAAAAGCTAGCACCGAAGGTAAATAATGAGGATAATCTCATAGGCATGCCGCCAAACACAAAGCTTTGGAAATTGAATAAAATACTAGGCACACAATTATTTCATATTTTCCATTATCAATTTTTTTTTTTTTAAATTTTCTCATAATCAACTAGGTACATTTCCTTTTTTCTCATTATCAATTAGGCTCATTGCTTCATTTTCTCATTTTTCTTAGTGTTATTTCATTTTAATTTATCACATTTCATCATATCTCAATATATCATCACAATGTAGCACATTCCACATCAAAATTACATTGCCCAAACACTTTGGGCTATTTTCACACAATTCACATTTAATGCAATTTAGCCATTAACAATGACTTTTTACAATTCATTTAATGCATATATAACGTTACACATATCATAGCACATTATTCATGAATAATTAATGCATCAAGTAGCTTAAAATATTTTCTAACAAAAATGTGTTAAGCCTAAATATAATTCAATTATGCCACATTTATCAAGAGTTTGTACATACCTCTATAAGCTCTCAAAAGCAAGCTCAAAATAAAACTCCAACCTCTTATTTCAAGTTGCCCTTCAATACTAGGGTTGGGCAAACTACTATCTCTCAATGCCTATACAAAATTTGATCATAAATAATCATTTAGTATCACATTCTAAGGCATTTCCAAACTTAAACCATAATTATACACCACTTTAATCAAAACCCCAAAATATAGCATAACGTTTCAAATTAATTAAACCATATTAAACCATTCAAATTGGTGTTTTAAGTTTATTAATATCATTACAAATATATTTTAACATGTTTAAACCATTCATACTAATTAAACACATGCTTTAGTATAACATCCTAAAAATGGCATAACCTTCATTATTGAAGGTTTTCTATTCCAACTCAATCCAATTATCAATTCAAGCTTATATTCATCACTTATATCATTAAACAACAAGCTTTAAACATTAAAATCAAATAATTCACCATCTTTGAAAATTCACTTTTTCAAAACCCTAAATCAACACTACTTCATCCAAACTCTATCCAAGCATAACCAAATTCATCACTTGACTTTAAAATACTTGTTTATGCATCAAAATAATACATTTAGAACCAAATTGCACAACTAAATTACATAAATTCAAAAGTCCAATTCTCCCATTACCCTAAATTCTCTCTCTTCACCAAACCTCACTCAAACTTAACCATTTCTTCAATCCAACCTTAAAATTATTGTTAACTACTTAAAACAACTTCATTCATACCCAAATAGACAATTAAATCATACTACTTCATAACTCCAAAATCAACATATTCATTCTTTCATGAAATTTCAAGGAAAAAGTAAGAAAACTTACTAATTATGGAGGAAAACCCTAAAAATCCCACTTGAACACTTGAATTCCTTCAATTCTTGAAGCATGGAAGAATAAAAAACTCGAGTTCTTCAACCATGGAATTTTGACCATGCAAGAGAAGAAGAAGATCAAGTGCTCATTTCTCTCTCCATCCACTTTCATTATAACCATATATATATATAATATAATATTATAATTTTAATTAATTATTTAATTAATAAAAACTCTAAAATTATATCTTTCATTAAAAATAATTTATTTTAAAATAATTTAAATAATTTTTAATTTCTAAAGTATATTTATAAAATTGTCATTTGACTTTTCTTTTAAAAATGTTGACTTTTGTTGACTTTATATATTTTATGTATATTTCAAGTATATTTCACATATGCCTTCCACTTTTTCACTTAAAATCATTCAATTTTTCATTTAAATTATTTATTTAATTTATTCAATTTAATTTTAATTTATTTTATTTAATTTTTAAAAATTTCAGATATTACAATTTTCTCCTCCCTAAATAAAATTTCGTCTGCGAAATTACCTGCTATTAACTTTGAAACAACTGAGGATGCTGACTCCGCATCGTCTGCTCACTCTCTCAAGTCGCCTTCTCGGTGGCATGATTCCTCCAAAGAAGTTTCACAAGTGGCACCTTCTTGTTCTCCAACTCTTTCACCTCTTGTGCCAAGATCAGCACTGGTTCTTACTCATAAGTCAGGTCCGGACTCACCTCAATGGATTCCACTGACAAGATAAGAAATGGGTTTGGCCTGTATCTCCGAAGCATAGAGACATGGAAGACATTATGTATCCGATCCAACTTAGGCAACATAGCCAATCTGTAAGCCACTGGATCAACTCTCTCCAGTACCTCATATGGTCCTATAAAGCGAGGACTTAATTTTCCTTTGCGGCTGAATCTCAAAATTTTCTTCCACGGTGACACCTTCCAAAATACTTTATCTCCTACACTGAACTCTATGTCGTTCCTCTTCAAACCTGTATAGGATTTCTGTCGATCTGAAGCTGCTTTCAGACGACCCTGAATCACCTTCACTTTCTCTTCTGTTTCCTTAATCAAATCGAAACCGACCAACTTACCTTCTCCAACCTCATCCCAACACAAAGGTGTCCTGCATTTCCTATCATATAAGGCCTCATAGGGTGCCATCCCAATACTGGACCGATTATTTTTATTATATGCAATCTCGATCAGTGGCATAAATTTGTCCCAACTCCTAGTGAAATCACTTATACAGCTCCTCAATATATCCTCTAGAATCTGTATCGCTCTCTTCGACTACCCATCTATCTGAGGATGGAAAGCAGTACTAAAATACATCCGAGAACCCTATGCATCCTGCAAATCCCTCTAAAATCTCTATGTAAATTGAGGATCTCGGTCTGACACCAAATAAACTGGGACTCCATACAACCTTACTATCTCACTGATATATAGCTTAGCCAACCTCTCAAGTGAATAATCCATCTGAACAGGAAGAAAATGAGCTATCTTCATCATCCGATCAACTATCAACCATATTGCATCATGCTTATTTTGGGTCAAACACAGTCCAGTCACAAAATTCTTCGTCACTCACTCCCATTTCCATTCTGGTACAGATAATGGCTAAAGCAACCCTGAAGGAACTTGGTGCTCAACCTTTACCTCTGGAAATTGAGACATCTAGATACAAAATTCTATTATGTCCCTCTTCATACCTGACCACCAATAATACTGCTTCAAATCCTGATACATCTTGGTACTAACTGGGTGTATAGCATATAGTGACTAATGTACTTCCTCTAATATTCAATCCTGCATCATCAGGAATGCACAAACTATCTCTATACCATAGACTGCCATTATCTCTCACATGGAAGTCTCGACTCTCCCCCTTTTGGCAATCCTTCATAATCTTCTAGATTTTCTCATTTGCCAACTGGGCCTCCCTAATTTGATCCAACAAAATTGGCCTTAATTGCAACTGAGCCATCAAAGAACCATCATCACAAGACTCAAATTTGATATACAACGCTCTCAACTTAATAAGCAACGAGAGCAAATAAGCAGTCAAACCTGTCAAAGACTTCCGATTTAAGACATCAGTAACAACATATGCCTTGCTAGGATGATAATCAATCAAATAGTTATAGTCTTTAATCAACTCTAACCACCGCCTTTACTAAAGATTCATCTCTCTCTAAACACCCAAGTGCTTCAAACTCTTGTGATCCATATAAATAAAACATTTCTCCCCATACAAGTAATGGCTCCAAATCTTCAATGCAAAAACTATGGCTGCTAACTTCAAATCATGAGTCAGGTAATTCAGCTCATGTGGCTTCAACTGTCAAGAGGCATAAGCAATGACATTATCCTCTTACATCAGAACACAACCTAAACCACTACATGAAGCATTACTGCATATCATTTAAGGTTTACCTTCCACAGGCAGGGTAAGAACAGGAGCCTAAGTCAGCATCTCCCTCAACTGCTCAAAACTCTCCTGAAATCGATTTGTCCGCACAAATTTAACTCCTTTCCGAAGTAATTTGGTGAGTGGTGCATCTATCATAGAAAAACCCTTCACAAACCGATGATAATAGCTTGCCAATCCCATAAAACTTCTAACCACCGTCACAATCTTCTGTGGACTCCAATTCAAGATAGCCTCTACTTTAGTCGGATCAACTTTAATGCTCCCTGCTAAAATCACATGACCGAGAAAAGTCACCTGATTGAGCCAGAACTCACACTATGACAGCTTAGCATATAACTGCTTCTCTCTCAGAGTCTGTAATATAATCCTCAAAATCCTATCATAATCCTCCTCATTATGTGAATACACCAGAATATCATCAATGAAGACCACTACAAAGTGATCTAAGTATGGTCTAAATACCATGCTCATCAAATCCATAAATGCTGCTGGTGCATTCGTTAATCCAAAGGGCATCACCAAAACCTCATAATGCCCATACCTTGTGTGAAAAGCTGTTTTGGGTACATCCACATCTCTAACTCTCAACTAATGGTACCCTTATCTCATATCAATCTTAGAGAATATTGCTGCTCCCTTCAACTTGTTAAAGAGATTATCTATCTGAGGTAATGAATATTTGTTCTTGATGGTCACCTCATTTAACTACTGATAATCAATATACAATCTCAAGGTGTCATCCTTTTTCTTCACAAATAAGACAGGTGCTCTCCATGGAGACACACTAGGGTGGATAAGCCCTTGATCAAGCAACTCCTGCAACTGCACCTTCAACTCCTTAAATTCAGTAGTGCCATCCGATAAGGTAATAGAGATAGGAATGATACCAGGCATCAGATCAATACCAAACTCCACCTCTCTCTCAGGAGGTACCCCTGCCAACTCATAAAGGAAAACATCTGGAAACTCGGCAACTGTAGGTATACTATCAAGCTGGGACCCCACTAATATGGTATCTACAACATGAGCAAGATATGCCTCACATCCCTTTCGAATCATCCTCCTAGCTTATATAGCGGAGATAAACATGGATGAAAGATGTCTCTGCTCACTAGATACCACCACATCTCTACCATCACGTATTCTTAAGGTAACATATTTTCGCTGACAGTCTACCATAGCCCCATGCATGGATAACCAATCCATGCCCAGAATTAAATCATTTTTCCTAAAAGGCATCTCAATCAGGTCATCGAGAAACTCCCCATCCTGAATAACAATTGGGCTATCTCGGTGCACCCTGCTAACCACAACACTGTGTCCTAAAGGATTTGTGACCAAAATATTAAATCCTAGGGACTCAGAATGCAAATCACTCACAGCAAGATGGATGCATTAATGTATGAATGAGTCGACCCAATGTCCATCAATGTAATAACTGAAGTACCAAATAAAGTAAAAGTACTAGCTATGACAACTGAAGCATCCGGCTGCCTCTGCATCACATAAACCCACTGTGATGGCCCTGCCTCATCTAGTCTACTCCCAACAGTAGAACCTCCTCTCTGACCAGACCTTGATCTACCTCTTCTGCCAAAACCTCTGCCACTACAACCCTCTCTAACACTAGGTCTAGAAGCTGTTGTATCTGTTTGTCTGTCCTCTGGTGGCTCTGGACAATCTCTAAAAAAGTGGTCTGGCGACTCATATCTACAACACACTGCTAGTGTACCTGTCCTCCAGCAGACACCCCCATGTGCCCTACCACAATGAACATAGGTAGGTAGAGCAGGCCTCTGAGCCACTGGGGTTAGAACACTAGCCACTAAGGCTACAGGTCTCTGTCTCTGCTGCGGTACATATATGCTAGACTGCCCCTTGCTCCTATTGAACCTCTAAGATATTCCTCTCAGCCTCTCTTTATTGATGAAGACCTTGCATCACCCCCGGGGTCTCCTAGCTCTGCTCTCCTCTCCTATGGCAGCTACTGCAAGACCCTGTGCTCTCTCAATACTCCTAGCAGCTGCAACTAACTGAGAAAAATTTTGTTATCAAGAGCCTAACACAAGACATATGATAGAGGGTTTCAGCCCCTCCTCAAACCTCCGACATTTGTCAATCTCATCAGAAATAATGCCACCAGTATATTGGCCATACCGGCTTAGCCGGATAAACTCAACCTCATACTCTGTCACAGACCTCGACTCCTGCCTTAAACTCAAAAACTGCATCTTCTTGGCATACTTATACTCCCTGGGAGTATACTTCTTCTCAAATTTTCGTAGAAAATCATCATAAGTCAGTACTTATGGATCAACTATACCATGGGGAACCGTCTTCCACCACTCATATACATCCCTCTACAGAAGAGATCTAGCATAATAAAACTTCTCTTCTAGACTAGCCTGCAGCTGGACAAACACCCTCTAGACCTTGTCTAACCACGGCTCTGCTACAGCAGGGTTTGTAGTGCCAATAAAATCTTCGACTCTAAACTTTCTCAACTTGTCATACTTCCTTATCGGCAACTGAGGTTGTGGCTGTGGTGGCATCTGTGGCTGCGGCTGCTAAACCGGAGCCTTTCTAAACAACTCCACTATATGCCGTACCCAGCCCGACAGAACCTCCTCTGCTGGTGATCTAATAGGCATAGAAACAGGCACCTCTCTAGCAGACACAACACCAACTCCAACTCTATCCTCATCAAGAGTTACACTCTCTGCACCACCCTCTGCAGACTGGTGCATCCGAGATGCCATAACTACCTATATCTATAATTATAACAGAAATTTCCACATCAAATATCATATATGTCAGTGCCAATGCATGTATCATAACTAAAAATCATATTTAAAAATCTTCATTTTCTCTCTTTAGAAATCCACCTAGGTTGAGAACCTAAAACCTAGGCTCTAATACAAAAATAAATATAACACCCTTATACCATATATATGTATAATACATATATCCCGTATATGTAAAATATAAGTATACGATATAAAAATGTCACAATCCGGTTTAATAAAAATTCTCACATTTCAAATTTAAAATCTTAAATACTTTATAATGTATATTTAAGTAATAAATAAAATCTTTATTAATAACTAAAAGTTCCAAATATTACTGTTTATAAAAAATCTCTGAAAAAATTCTCCATAATTTTATCTATAATTTGGACACTCCTAAATTCCAACAAACCACAACCTGCAAAAGAAGAACACTCTCAATAAAAACCACTCATATATTTCACTCATACTCCTCAATTTCTCCAAGTTTCTCAAAATATTTATACATATACATATATATTTATCAAAAACACTTATATAAAACCCACATTATAAATTTTTCAACACATTCTTTATAATTTACAATATATACATCAAAACATAAAATAATATACATAATATCAAAATGTAGTATAAAACATATACATGCTAGAAGTGTCTTTGATCTTGATTTCCAAAACTAACTTTAAAATTAAAATTTCAAATCTAGACTCGACCCGGTCTAGAAGAACTCTCCAGCTCTACCAGATCACCCCTGTCACCTGCGCGATGAATTACAATCGCGCTAAGCTAAAAGCCTAGCAGTACAAACTTTAATAACAATAAAACTTAAATGCAATGCCAATGCTTAATGCTTTTATGATATGTCACAATGTGGCATCCAAGCTCACTTTTAAACATATTCTTTCATCATTCAATAATTCACACAAGAACAAACACAAGCATGGGCCCTAAAGATCTAATATGCCATTCAAATCCCAGAGTTACTGCTTTCATCCAAATTGACACCATGTATCTAGCCCATAAGGCAAATTATAGTAATACTCAAAAGCTAGCCCCGAAGGCAAATCATATCATAGTGACGCCAAGCGTCTAGGCCGAAGGCAAATCATATCACAGTGATGCCAAGCGTCTAGCCCCGAAGGCAAATCAAAGTAATTGCTCAAAAGCTAGCCTCGGAGGCAAATAATGAGGATAACCTCATAGGCATGTCTCCAAATACAGAACTCTAGAAATTGAATAACATACTAGGCACATAATTATTTCATATTTTCCATTATTAATTTCTTTTTTTCATTTTCTCATAATCAACTAGGCACATTGTCTCTTTTCTCATTATCAATTAGGCATATTACTCATTTTCTCATTTTTCTTAGTGTCATTTCATTTCAATTTATCACATTTCATCATCTCTCAATATATCATCACAATGTAGCACATTCCACATCAAAATCACATTACCCAAATGTTTTAGGCTATTTTCACATAATTCACATTTTATCTAATTTAGCTATTAACAATGGCTTTTCACTATGCATTTAATTCATATATAACGTTACACATATCATAACACATTGTTCATGAATAATCAATGCATCAAGTAGCTTAAAATATTTTTCAACCAAAATGTATTAAGCCCAAATGTAATTCAATTATGCCACATTTATCAAGAGTTTGTACATACCTCTATATGCTTTCAAAACCAAGCTCAAAATCAAACTCCAACCTCCTCTTTCAAGTTGTCCTTCAACACTAGGGATGGGCAAACTACTACATCTCAATGCCTATACCAAATATGATCATAAACAATCATTTAGTATCATATTCTAAGGCATTTCCAAACTTAAACCATAATTATACACCACTTTAATCAAAACACCAAAATATAGCATAACCTTTCTTTAACTTAGAAAAACCATATTAAACCATTCAAATTGGTGTTTTAAGTTTATTAATATTATTACAAACATATTTTAATATGTTTAAACCATTCACATTAATTAAACACATGCTTTAGTACAACACCATAAAAATGACATAACCTTCACCATTGAAGGTTTTCCATTCCAGCTCAATCCAATTACCAATCCAAGCTTATATTCATCACTTATATCATTAAACAACATGCTTTAAACATTAAAATCAACTAATTCACCATCTTGAAAATTCACTTTTCCAAAACCCTAAATCAACACTACTTCATCCAAACTCTATCCAAACATAACCAAATCCATATACTTGTTTATGCATCAAAATAACACATTTGAAACCAAATTGCACAATTAAATCATATGAATTCAAAAGTCCAATTCTCCTATAACCCTAAATTCTCTCTCTTCACCAAACCTCACTCAAACTTAACTATTTCTTCAATCCAACCTTAAAATCATTGTTAACTACTTAAAATAACTTTATTCATACCCAAATAGACAATTAAATCATACCACTTCATAACTCCAAAATCAATATATTCATTTTTTCATGAAATGTCAAGAAAAAAGTAAGAAAATTTACTAATTATGGAGGAAAATCCTAAAAATTCCACTTGAACACTTGAAATTCTTCAATTCATGAAGCATGGAAGAATAAAAAACCTGAGTTCTTCAACCATGGAATTTAGACAATGCAAGGGACAAAGAAGAAGAAGAAGATCAAATGCTCATTTCTCTCTCCATCCACTTTCTTTATAATCACATATATAATATTATATTATATTTTTAATTAATTATTTAATTATTTATTTAATTAATAAAAATCCCAAATTACATCTTTCATTAAAAATAATTTATTTTAAACTTATTTAAATAATTTTCAATTTCCAAAGTATATTTATAAAAATACCATTTGACTTTTTGACTTTTCTTTTTCAAATGTTGACTTTTGTTGACTTTGTATATTTTATGTATATTTCATATATATTTCACATATACTTTTCATTTTTTCACTTAAAATCATTCAATTTTCTATTTAAAACATTTATTTATTTAATCAAACTTAATTTTAATTTATTTATTTAATTTTTAAAAATTTCGAATGCTATAGGTGGGGCAAGAATATTAGTTTATCAAATTTTTCGATAGTTGTTTTATCAATTTTTCTATGGTAACTTATTTTCAAAAGGTAGAAACAAGTGTAAGAAAAAGAAATTTTTATTAAGAAAAAATCAAAGAATCATACAATTCTAATGATCATAAGTCTAAATTGACTTTGAATAATCTATAATTATGCTTCTCGCATCTTCTTTCCTTCTCCTCCTCGTAACTCTAGGCATAATACCTTTTCACAGCATCTGAATTCACTGAATTCGACAAATCTTCTCCATTCATAATGGTTAAAATAAGAGCTTCTCTAGAGAATGCTCTCTTCACGACATATGGACCTTCATATTTAGAAGTCTATTTTCTCCAAGGGTCTTGATGCCTAAGAATAATCTTTTTAAGTACCAAATCTTATTCTTGAAATTCTCTTGCCTTCATCTTCTTTGCATGAGCCTTGATAAGTTGTTTCTGATATAACTAACCATGACAAAAAACTATCAATATTTTTTCTTCAATAAAGTTTAACTGATCATAACGACTCTGCACCCATTCAGCATCATCAAGCTTGGTTTCTGTAATAACCTTGAGAGAAGAAATCTCAATTTCAATAGGCAATACTGCGTCCATGCCATATACTAAATAAATTGGTGTCACCCTAATAGATGTCCTGACTGTGGTCCTATAACCATGAAGAGTATAAGGAAGCATTTCATGCCAATCCTTATATGTGATTGCCTTTTTATGAATTATCTTTTTGATATTCTTATTAGCTGCTTCAACTGCACCATTCATCTTTGGATGATGGGGAAGAATTATGGTGCTTAATTTTGAATTTTGAGTACATCTCTATTATTTCTTTATTTCTAAAATTCTTCGCATTGTCAGTGATGATATGCTCGGGAATACTATATCGACATATGATATTCTGCTTAATAAATTTCAAGACCACATTCTTTGTCGCATTGGCATAAGAGGCTGCTTCTACCCATGTGGTGAAATAATCAGTTGCTAACAAAATGAATCGATGGCCATTAGAAGCTTTAGGTTCTATTGGACCAATCACATCTAGACCCCATATCGAAAAGGGTCAGGGGGAAACCATCACATGCAAGGGTACTGGAGGAGCATTGATGTCATCAGCATATATCTAACACTTATGACATTTTCAGACATAGTTAATATAATCTGATTTCATTATGAGAATTTTATGAGCCAACAGATCCCCACTCGAATGTGCACTATAGAATCCTTCATGAACTTCTTATATTAACCTTTGAGCTTCTCTTTTGTCCATACATCTAATCAACATTGTATCATAATTTCTTTTGTATAGGACATCACCACTTAAAAAGAAATTCTTTGCTAGTCATCGAATAATTCTTTTATCAGTGTCCGAGGTTTCTAGAGGGTATGTCTTACTTTTGAGATACTGTTTGATATCATGAAACTATGGCTTACCATCATGTTCTTCTTCAAGATATTTATAGTAAACATTGACCCCTCTGGTTTTAATCTTGATGGGAGGCATCTTTCCACAACTATCGAATAAAAAAATTGCAGCTAGTGTAGCCAATGCATCAACAATTTGATTCTCAATTCGGGAAGCATGATCAAAGCTTATGAATTTGAAGCTTAGAGCTACATCAAGAATATATTTTTGATAAGGCACTAATTTTGGGTCTCTAGTTTCCCATTCTCCTTTCAATTGGTTAATTACCAATACTGAATCACTATACACTTCTAACCTTTTGATCTTCATATAAATAACGGCTTCTATTCCTAAAGCACATACCCTCATATTCAGCCATTAGTGCATTCAAAATACAATTTGGCTATCATAGGAAAATATATTTCCTCTAGAGAGATTAGAATTACTCCTATCCCACTTCCTAAGGCATTTAAAGCTCCATTAAATTTCATAATTCAATATCCTTTTAATCCTTATTTTTCTTCCACTAACGTAATTCCTTCATTGGGAAACTCATAACTTATTGGTCGATAATCTTCAATAGCTTGATCTGCCAAATAATAAGCTATAATGCTCCCTTTTATGGCCTTTTGATTGAAATATATTATCTCATACTCTGTCAGTAAAAACTAGCATCGAGCAATTCTCCCAGTTAGAGCTAGTTTTTTAATGATGTACTTAATGGGATCCATTCGAGATATCAAAAAGGTAGTATAGTATAACATGTTGTGCCTTAATCGATGAGCGACCTATGCTAATGTAGCACAAGTCCTTTCTAATAAGGAATAATTTACTTCATAATTGGTGAACTTTTTGCTTATATAATATATGACTTGCTCCTTTCTTCCCGAGCCATCATGCTATCCAAAAACACCACCCATTGAGCTCTCAAAAACTGTCAAGTATAAGAGAAGAGGAAGACCGAGTATAGGCAGTTCTAGAATTGGAGGAGTCTACAAATAATGTTTGATTTTATCAAAGACCATTTGACATTCCTCATTTAATTTTTCTGCATTATTCTTCCTTAAAAGCTTGATGATAGGCTCATATGTAGCCGTCAATTGTGATATAAATCGAGTTATATAATTAAGTCTTTCCAAAAAGCCTCTTACTTCCTTTTCAGTTTTAAGAGCTGGCATTTCAACTATAGCCCTAATCTTATCATGATCAATCTCAATTCTCCTTCTACTGACTATAAACCCTAATAATTTACTTGATGAAACTCCAAATATGCACTTTTTTGGATTTGATCGAAATTGATATCTTCTTAACCGCTTAAATAATCTTCTCAAAACTGCAACATGATCTTCATCATGTTGAGATTTTACTATCATATCATCGATATATACTTCTATTTCTTTATGCATCATATCATGAAATAGGGTAATCATTGCTCTATGGTAAGTTGCCCCCGTATTCTTTAGTCCAAAAGGTATCACCTTATAATAAAATGCTCCCCAGAGAATAATAAAAAAATATTTTTTCTTATCATCAGGATTCATTTTAATTTGGTTATATCCTGAGAATCCATCCATTAATGAGAACATATGGATTCAAGATGTATTATCTATCATCACATCAATGTGAGGGAAAGGAAAATTATCTTTTGGACTTGCTCAATTAAGATCCCGATAATCAATACACATCTTGAACTTTTCATCTTTCTTAGGGACGGGAACAATGTTGTCTACCCATTATGGATATTTAGCCACCTCTAAGAAACCTACCTCAAACTGCTTTTTTACTTTTTCTTTTATTTCCAATAAAACATCTGACTTCATTTTTTTTTCCAATTTTTGTTTTACTGGTTTATATTCTGGCCTCAATGGTAAACGATGCACAACTATGTCCGTACTCAATCATGGTAGAATTTGGTATAACTATACAAAGACATCTATAAACTCCCTTAGTAATTTGACTAGCTTTTCTTTGAATTTCAGCAGTAATCCTTGTTTCTTTCTTATTTTCTTCAGTTCTTAAGTTTCTTTTCTCTACTGACTCTTCTAAAAGTTGCATAAATTTTTTTATCATTTTTTATCATCTTAGTTATTTCAGGAAAATCCTCTTCATCTTCTTCATCAAATGTGATTTCAAAGATAGGGTTATCAAAATCATATCCAGGCTCAATTTTGTCAGAATCTAATTCATTATTGGCATTCCTGAGTAGAATGAGTACAAAAAGGAAATATTATCAAGGCATAAAATTTAAGCAAAAAGTAACAAATTGAAAATGAATAAGAAGAGTCTAAGAATGGAGATGAAATATACATTTTATTTTATTGAAAATTAATTTGAAACATTAAAAAAAAAGCCCATGCTAACATTTTCCTAGATATTGGGCAAAATCATAGAAAAATAACTTATTTGGATTACTTTGAGTCATGAAATGGTTATTCATAAGCTTTCTAATTGTTCAGATCTTATCGTGGTGGCAAAGGTGTGAACCATAAATCTTCTTCATCATGATGCTTATCCTTATTCACCATAGTCACAATTGAATTTCTTGATATTATCTCCACATCTCGTGAACTTTCTGCCGACTTTATTTCCTTATGGAAAAAAAACCAATGCTTCTGAAGGTTTGATTTAGGGGGTGGGAATATCATTTTCTTCGTTAAAGCATCCTGATTTGTCAATCTTTCCAGTCGACGATTCTTTTTCTCTTTCTGAATTGTCCTCCTATCTTTTCTAGTAATCTTGTATCCCAATTCAGCTTTATTATCATTATTGAGGGGAGCAGAAAAGTATTAATTCCTTGTTTATGTCTTCCTAATCCTTTCCCTAGAGAATAACTTGCTCTCATCATTTATTTTGCTATCATCATAGCTGTGGCTAACAATCAAGGATTTGGCATGACTAATCCTTCTCCAACATATGAAGTATTCGCTATCTTAAAGGATTGGAAAGAACTTTTAAAAGCTTATCGTGCTACTTTGACATATGAGGTTGAGGCAGGTTTAGTAATCAGAAGGTCTTCTTCTCCCAAAATTTTAATTATTTATCCATCGATGATGAATTTGACCTTTTGATATAGGGACGATGGTATTGTCCTTGCCGAGTGTATCCATGGTCACCCCAATAACATAGTGTAAGCTGGTACCATTTGCATCACCTGAAATGTAATGTCAAATGTGACTGAACCTACTTGGACTGGTATCTCAATATCCTCTAAAACCTCTCTTCGAATTCCATCAAAAGCTTATATTATCATAGAGCTAAGCTGCATATGTCTCATCAATTGATATCTTTGAGAGGGTTTTTTTGGGTATGATATTTAGAGATGATCCATTATCCACGAGAACTTTAACAACACAATATCCTTTACATTGGACTGATATATGTAAAGCTCTTGTATGTCCAGTTCCTTCTCTAGGTATTTTATCATCAGTAAGAGATATATAATTAGCTGCCATTACACTCCCAACTATATTGTTCAAACTATCTATAAAGATGTCATGGCAGACATGTGTTTGATTCAAAATTTTGAGCAAAGCATTTCTATGAGATTTTGAACTCAAGATTAAAGATAGTAGTGAAATTCTAGCAGGGGTCCTATTCAACTACTCAATCGCCTTGTATTCACTTTGTTTAACTAACTTTAAGATTCATATGCTTCATTCTCAGAGACCGGCTTCTTTACTTCTAACTGCAGGTCATCCTTATTGGTTATACCTTTGAACTGTCTAACTTTCCTTTCTTCAACAATTCTCCTTCTTTAGCTTTCCCTTTCATGTGCTTCTCTTCCTCTCTTCGACAATTCTCTACTTCTTCTGGTGTATAATATTGCCCACTTCTTGTCATGCCACCTACTCTAGAGATTAACCACTGATTCAATTTCATTACTTGCTTGGCATATACCAGGATTTTGGCTAATCACCTCACACCCATATTTACAAGATACTGCTTTTCAATCCTTATATTTAAAAGGAGCTGGTGTTTTAATTATAACTTTTGGGACTTGTGAAGCTATGTCAGATTTTTCCTTTTTTATTTCTCCCGATGAGTATGATATTACAATAGGCGTTGGGATAGAAAGACCAATAGACACCATGTTCACATCTTCCTCTTTCTTTCTTTCTATTCCAAAAACCACAATTTTAGTATTCATTAATTCTTGAACTTTCATTCTAAATTATAGGCATTCATTGATTGTATGATCTAACGTTTTACCATGATAATCACAAAAGGTTTCTTGTTAAGGGGAGGACTTGTCTCCTAATTGCTTTTTAAGAATTACTCTAGCTTTAATCAAGATTTGAAAAAGCTCTCCTATAGGTATTTGAACTTTCTCTACCTTTTCGTTTTATTGTTGAACCTCATTCTCAATAATGGCTTTGCCCCCATCATGATTTGAAAAAGGATTATTATTTACATTAGGGGGCCTTTAATTCTTGGTTAAATATTAACAATCCTACATTTAAAAGACTCTGGACCTTTCTTTTAAATGCAGTGCAATTTTTGATAGAATGCCCAGCTGCCCCTACATGGTATTCACACTTTGCCTTAAGGTCATACCATTTAGGATATGGTGGCTTCATTAGTTCCAATGGCATCAGACACATTTGTTGTCCTTGTAGTAGTTGAGGCAGCAATTCTGTATAAGTTATCAGGATAGGATCAAATGTTTGTATCCTCTTTTCCTGAAAGCAATTATTTTTTTCCCTCCTTAATTAGGTTGATTTTTTCTATTGTTTACTCCTTGGGCGAGCGTTGGAACACTAGGTGGAGTAGAATAAAGAGCATTTTAAGAACTCATGAATCGGGGAGCGTGATAAGGGATTTGATACATTCAAGGCCCTATATTTGCCATATAATGTGATGGAGGATTATGATAGTAATTTTCTTTATGTTGTAGATTTCCTCCTACCATGTGGGTTTCTCCTTCTTTCTCTTTGCTCAAATATTGTCTTTTTAAGTTGTTACCTTCAGTGTTACACTCCTTAATTTTTTCTTTTTTTCATGCCTTGCTCAATCTTTTTTCCAGCTAGGACCAAATTTGAAAAGTTAGTAGTTATGTTAACTAGCAATATACTATAAAATGGTTGTCCCAGTGTGTCCAAAAAATTGGATACCAACTCATTATCTATGAGAGGGGGACTGACTTGTGCTGCTTTTTCCCTTCATCTTTGAAAATATTCTCCAAATGTTTCACCATTTTTTCTTCTTCATAGCTCTCAAATCATCTCTACTTGGTGCCACATCTATATTATATTTATATTGTTTCATAAAAGCATTCGCCAGATTCTTCCATCTTCGAATATACATTCGATCTAAATTCATATACTACCTCATTGCTAGTCATGTGAAACTTTCTTAAAAAATATGAATCAGTAATTTCTCATTACTGATATACTATCATTCTACTACAGAACATTGATAGTTGGCTTTAAGGACAAGATAGACCATCATATTTTTTAAAATCTAGCATCTTAAATTTCACCGGTATGGTCACATCAGGTACCAAGTACAATTGGGATGCATCAGTGGTTCCATATATATATATATATTAACCCCTTCAATCATCTTTAAACGTTCCTCTAACCATTCTATATTTTTCAAAATGGGTTCAGGACTAGTACTTTGAAAGTACTCTGTACCTTCGGGTCATCCAAGTCTTGTATTACTATGGGTTCTTCAGAAACAATAGGAGATCATTCTTCATTACAAAAAAATTGCTTATCAAATTACATAAGGAATCAAATCATGTTAATGCAATGTGATCTTCATATGAATCTTCCATAATAGGAAAGCTCTCGATACATCTTTTCCAATAAATTATAGAGCTCCTGTCCATATGATCCTACTGGCATATAAACTATCTTCATGTGGTTCACTTCTAGGGCCATGCTGTTGCTTGCTTGTTAAGTTAATTATTTTAATTTTTCAGTGAGATGATCAACCTGTGTGCTTACCCTTATAAAATTATCCTGATAAAAGACGCAATCTTCCTTATATGAATTTTCCTAAGTGCAGCTAAATCTTTTTTCTCATCTAAAATTTGCTCTATATAAGCAGTCAAATGATCTATTTGATTTTGATATGCTTGGTTCTTCCATACAAAATTTTGGATATTAGTTTGTTGTTGGTATGATTCCTTAATTAGAGTTTTTATCTCACCCTTCATGTTTTCTTCCCTTTCTTTATATTCTTTTAGCAGCTCTTGGACAATGCACATTTCCTCCTTCAATTTATTATTTTCTTGCTCTACTTCAAAATCTCTTCTTTCAACTTCCAATTTTGCTACCTTCCTTTTCATTGTATTGGATTCTTTCGATTGCATTTGGACTTTTTTCATTTCATATCTAAGCTTTTTATTTTCCTTATGAAGCTCAAAAGCCCTTTTTTTAGCATCCGTAGTCTCTTGAATCCAATAGGCTACATCTCTATCATATATGGAGGACATTTTTTCCATGACAGTTTAATCAATAAGAACATGCTCATTTGACATGGAAGATCCTTCATGCATTTTTATTATCGGAGGAACAAACCCCTTTCCTCTTTTCCAGTGCCATTCTAAATAACCTTGAGTCACTAAGTTTCTATAAGTTCCAGATCTTATTTTCCTCACAATATGCCATGAATCTAGAACTTTGGCTAGCTTGGCAGATGTTTTCTCATCACCATAATCAAAGTCTAAATGATCCAAGCCTATTGTTTGAGGAATGAATTGTGAAGATCCTAACTATCTTCTTACCATTGCAGGTGCATATGCGGTGACCACTCATATTCCTATTAAAGGCACCCATGAAAAGTCACCATAACTGAATATTAATGATGAGTTATTCCTTCAAAAGGCTAACCGAGATATGTCTTCTTCTTTCATCTGTTGTAGAAATCTTAACCATTGCTTTTTGTTTGGAGCAGTCTTAGGCCATTTCGCTGACCTAAATTTTGCCAGATGATTTTTTGTAACATTATATCCTAGTTCATACTCAATAGTAAAAAACTGGAACTTGAAATGTGTTAGAGCCTATATACTCAATAAAATGGCACAACTCGTGAATCGTCCATTTCCTTGCTTTTTGCAATGATTCAAAGATCTCATTATTTCTGCTAGTATACTAATGGCTAGATATGTTTCTCTTATTACACTAGTAAAGAAGGTAATTATTTTAGGATCTATGGAGTTCAATTCTCTCAGAAATAGGACCATTCCATAAATAAGCAAAGCCAAAATCTGAAATCCTTCCTTTCGATCCAGATTATTTTTCATGAATTCTAGTAAAGGTTTCACTCGAATGACTTTGGATTGTGGACTTTCCCATCTTTCTACCATACTTTGCATGCACATTTATGATCTTGGCCAATTGTCTTCTACCTTGTTCCTTCTTATTGTGTGCATATGACTTAATATCATTCTTTTCTAATATATTGGTTATGATGTGATATTCTTCTATTATAGGTGTTAAGTTTATTTGTCCAATTGTGAAACAACGCTAGCATGGGTCCTAATAACTCAGCATGGCCTTTAGCATAGGCAAAAATACCAGAGTGTACATAAGGTATTTTCTCTAATGTCAAAAGTTGGACTACAACTATTGTAGGAACACAATCTCCCTCTATTTTATGTGCTGATGTTTTATTAGTTTTTGTTATAGATTTGTGTCTTATTTATTATGATAATTATTGTTTTCTTTAGGTATTTTGGTAGTTTCAATCGGTTTATTTAGTGTTTTCATTAATTTTGGTAGTTTTAATGTATTTCAGTGTTTTTGTCATTTTTGTCCTAGTTTTTAGTGTGGTGTTTATGTTTTGTGGTTAATATTTATTTACTTCTTGTTTAAAGTTTGTTTCAAGTTTTGTTTTAGGTTAAAAAGCCAAGGAACCAAGAAGAAGGAAAAATTGGACAGTGGCTGACACATGTAGAGGACACGACCAAGCTTGTGGCCGTGTCCCATACCAAGCTAAGGAGGAAGACCAAGACACAGAGGTGGACACACTCAAGGGACACGGCCAAGCTTGTGGCCGTGTCCCTCCATAAAAGCTCCAACACGGCCAAGTTGCTTAAGCTTGGTCGTGTCTCACTCAAGTCCAAAAAAAAGAAAGAAGAAAATCAAGCAGTAGAAGACACAAGGAAGGGACACGGCCAAGCTTGTGGCCGTGTCCCTCAAAACATGTCAAACACGGCCAAGCCAACCTTGGCTTGGCCGTGTCACCTCCTTGAAAAGAAAGAAAGAGAAGAAAAAAAAGCCACAGTGAGAGACACGGCCAGTTGTCTTGGCCGTGTCCCATGGGAATCAAGAGACACTGCTAAGCCAACCTTGGCTTGGCCGTGTCACCTCATGGAAAGGAAGAAAAGAAGAAGAGACACGGCCAAGCCACTCTTGGCTTGGCCGTGTCACACCAAAAAGCGTATAAATTCTTTCGCACGACAAAAATCAAAAGGGGAGACAACTAGGGTTTGAGTTAGAGAAAAGAAAAGAGAGGAGAGAGGCAAACACCAATTTGGGATGAGGAAAGAGTGACACTCTCCTTGTCCCTCATCTTCATCCTCCATCTTCCATTGACAAGATCTTTGAGGTTCTTTGGGATAAGTTGGGTTACAAGCTCTTAAAGGTTGAAGAAGCTTCATTGAAAGGTTTGGTGACTTGAGAAAGCTCCAATCCATCTCTCAAAGGCATAATCAATTGAAGGTTTGGTGACTTGAGAAAGCTCCATCCTATATTGCAAAAGGGAAATCAACCATTGAAGAGGGCTTGAGTTCTTCATCAAACATCAAAGTGGAGCTAGGAGGAAGACTAGTAATCCTACTCTTGGCATCTTCACAAGGGGGTTTTCTATTCTCTCTTTTAATTCATTTCAATATTATTTTTGTTATATTAAGAGAATTGATATTGCAATTGGACAATTTGTATTTGATTTATATTGAGTTGAATGAATGTCTTAAATTGATGATGTTGAGCTAAAAACCCATGCTTAGGGTTTGTAGTATATTTGATTGAATTCTTTGATTTGATATTTCCATTGATGTGTCTTGTTGTTGGTTGATTGCATTGGATTGTATGCTAGGTTAATAGATTAGCTACCTATTGATCTCTAGATATTGAATGAAGGACCGAGAGGTGAAATTTGATATCGTAATTATGTAATCGACTACCCTACGAATGAATTAGAAATATAAGTTCTAGGGTTTCATTAATTTGCAAATGTAAAAGAATTGGTCATTGTTAATTCATGAATGTGAGAACTAATGAATTGGTAATTGACTAATTAACCTTAAGGAACAAATTAATTACAAGGCTATGTTAATGGATAATTGAGAATTGAGCTTTGATTGAATGGACCTATAACCCTAGGCACTTTCCCAAGAACTGAATTGATCTTGTGCACCCATCACACACATCAAACCCTACGTACGTTAATTTAAGGTTTAAATTGTTCTTTAGCATTCCAAACAAAAAACTCTCGCTTTTTAATTTAATTGCTTTAATCAAGCTATTACGAACCATACCTTCTTGGGGAAACGACCTTGGGTCGATTATCTTTGCTACAGCTACCTCGTATACTTGCGAGTGACGCTTGGTAGTAGTACTTAATTCGAGCGCAACAGCTGACTCTGAGTTTTTTATGACCTCTACTTCAGGTATATCTAAAATAATTATTACGGTGATTCATTTTAGAAATCACAAGAATATGAAAATGTTCCTATTGCAGTGAAAAAGATAAAATACGTTTATAGATCAATGTACAAATGTATTCATAATAAATATTAAAATATTATGTTATGCAAAAAATGCAATGCTATATGAGATAAAATCATAATGTCATGTGATATAAAATTATGCAACATTTATTAAAAAGGAATTTTGATTGATCACAAGGAAGGTTTATAAGACAAGACAGAGAAAAAAAATACACCTTGACTTGAAATACAACGAGCAGATAGAGGATCTTAAATACAAATTTCTTTGTTTATTGATCCTAATTGAGTTTGGAAAAGTCTATAGCAGGTTCATCTAAACTTATAAATAGTTGAGTTCTATTCCTAATGTTTCCATCTTATTTCACTAGGTTTTAAGGTTTTTAGACTATGGGTAATCTCATTGTTGTCCTTAACATGGACTGGTGAGCTCTCTCAGCTAATATATGGCTAAAAGACAGTTTGAGTAAGAATTTTTAAGAGGCCCTACCGAGTTTTCTACAAAGGTAATCATACTCCATTATCATACTAAGCCTATTAGGGTGATAGGTCAGTTCTTGACCTTTAAGTAAGTGTGTGATAAAAGACATAGGTTGAAATACGTAAATAATAATATGGACGTAATTAAATATTTCAAAAAAAAACATTAAATAAATCTTAAAACGCAGTTAATAAATAAAACATAAATATCGCAATAATATATATAGTTTAACCCCTCTATTTAATAACTAGCTATCCTCAGTGGAGTCGACAGCTATCGCACATAGGGCGACGAGGAGCCAGCGAAAGATATCAATTTGATTTCTTTTGTTTTGTCGACTTATATTTAATTATTATTATTTTTGTATGTGTTAAGAGTCGTCACTAATTAATTATAAAGTTTGATTGGATACCTAATAATGGTCTGTATTTCTAGGTTCGGGGGATTGATTACGTGTAGAAAAGGAAAAACACCTTATAACACCCAAAATTGATACTATAATTATTGTGATATTTTATTATTTATTTTTATTATAGAAGAAATTATATTCACTATCTGAATGTAAATTTTAATTATTTATTATTATTTTTATAATTATTCTCACATATATCTACTACCTAGATCGAAATATCTTTTTTATATATAATTTTATTATTTATTATATTTAATAGTTTAATTATTATATGTATATTTTTTTTATTAGTTTGACTTCACATCCACATTCACTTTCTGAATATAGAAGTTTTATATTTTACTATTACTACTACTACTACTACTTATTATTATTATTATTATTATTATTATTATTATTTTGAATAATGTTCACTTTCTGAATATATTCTTTGTCATTATTATTTCAATTCTATATTTTTTTATGATTTTATCACCTTAGTGTGCATATATTTTATCTATTAATTAATGATTTAATCCTTAAATTCACTGCCTGTATATAAGAATTTTATAACTTAATATTTGTTAATTTTTATAATTATTATATTCTTTTCATCACCATTATAACTCTTTACTTTAATTTTTAAAACCATAATACATTTAAATCCTATGAGAGTATTTACAAAATGGTTATTCTTATCAACTTAACATATATTCATATACTCTATATACATATTGTATGTGTACCTGGTATATGTACAGTATTTATATGGGGTATCGGGGTGTTACAATTATTTTGGTATCAGAGCCTAGGTTTTGAGATTCTCAACCTAGGTAAAATGTAATAAATAAGAATATTCTTATCAATGAAGGTTTGATAAAAGTTTGTTTTAAGGATGAATGTAATAATGGAATGTAACATAAGTATATTATAAGATGATTGAATTTTTGCTCATAGATGAAGTATTTGAGAAGGTAATGAATTATTTTATTGGATAAGAATGTAATAAGATATAAAGGTATATATCATGACAAGTTATAGAATTGAATAATATAATTGACTCTAAGGGGGAGAGTACAAACTATGTGATTTGATGAAATCAGAGTATAAGAATATAATTAATGTTACATAAAGATTTAATTAAAAATTATGCTCACTCCATGGACATAATTGTCCTAATTTTATATTTTTTATTAAATATTTTTTATATCTTTTATTTTTAAAATTTGTTAATGTATTAAAAGATTTTTTTTTATTAAAGTGAACTTGAATTCAAAACTCAATTTCGAATACATACATATCCGCTTAACGAAATTAAAGTCTCCGTAGTTCGAATGTATATATTTTATTATTGTTTATTAATATTATTATTGTTGTTATGGATATTGTTGTTGTTGTTGTTGTTATTATTATATCTATTTCATGGACATAATCATTTTATTATATTTAGTTTCTATTTTTAAGATTCTTTTTTATTTGATTCTCAAGTTATTATTAATTTGATATTTATTTTATAGGTTTTATTTTTTTTTTGTATCTTTTCTCTATTATGCTATTTATTTTTTTTTGCATATGTTATATTATAATTATACTCATTTCTGGGATATGATCACTGAATCTATTTTTTCCTTATCTCTTTTTTTTTGAGATCAAGTTTAAAATTTATTGACAATTGTTATACTCATTTTTATATGACTTTTGAATTTATCCATTTATTCTTGTACATATATCTATACCCCTAGATATAAATTTTAAACTTAGTTAATTATATCTACTATTTAGATAGAATAATCATTGTTCATTTTAATTTTACTATTAATTAATTAAATATAATGCATAAGGTAAATTATTTTTTATTATGATAAAATATTTTTTGTTATGAATAATAAAGATTTAAATAAAAATTACATAAAAAAACTTAACATCAAATTTAAAATACGAGAAACTAATGATCCGTTTGCTTTTTTTTTTTTTCAGATTACATATTGTAATAATACTAAAAATGATAAGAATTATTTTAAATATATATAGATTTTGTTTTCACACTAAAAAAATATTATATAATTAAATTAAAACATAAAAGGAAAAAAAATTGGTCGATATAGTTATAGGCATGATCTTACACATTTCTACAAAAACACAAATGTCATTTTTTTTATTTTTTTTTATGCAAAATGATGACAATATTTTTTAAAAAAATTTTCCTTAATCATATATTTTTTTTTTGTAAAATTACTTGTATCATATACTTTACTTTTTTTTGAGATTAAATTTATTTTTTTGCTATTACTATTTGATTTTTTTAATTTAAATTTTATACTATTGAGTCATGTATTCATTTTTTATTTGTAGATTTAGCTCATTTTTTTAATCCTTTCTTTTTTAACTAAAAATATTTATATATGTGTGTATTATGAAAACATCCAGTTTTATATATTTTTACAAATAGTGTAGATATTTTAAGATTTTAAGTATATGTATGTGTAGTTATATTTACTATAAATTGTTAGATGTAATCACTTTCTGACTTCATCACATATCAAAAATTTACAAGAAAAGAAAAGAAAAAAATAATAAATCTTAAAATTTATAAAAAAAATTAAATAAAATTAAAAATTAAAGTTTATGGTGTGTTTATCTGATTATGTGATCTTCGGTTATTGAATTGTTGGATTTCTATTGCTTTCTGATTTTTTTTCTTATTTTGTTGAAATTTGAATATAAATTTAATTGCTTTTGCTTAAATTTTTAAGGGTTTACTAAGTACACTTTTTGTACTTAATAAATCTTGATATTTCTCTCAATTTTCTCTACCAAAAAATTATTTTACTGAATTTTTCTCCCTCATACAAAACTCACGTTAGCTTTCTACAATTTTCTTTGTGTTTTTTTAATCTATTTTTTGAAAATTTTTTCTCTTTTTTCTCTCCTCTAATTTCTTATAAATTTTTTTTGTGTCCTCCTTTTCTCAATCTCTTCTCCTCCTTTTATACTAAAAAAAAAACAACTTTTTTTTTCCTTTTTTATGTTTATTTTTACCTTTTCATATTTTAGGCCATGAATTAGGAATTTTCTTTTTATAAAATATATCACACTAACTCTTTTTATTTTCATCACTATAAGATGTACCGGATTACAGTCGAAAAAATCTGTCGGTAATCCTTATTTTTTTGACGATAATCAAATTTACCGACAGATTTACCGACAAAAAATTTATGTAGTTATTTTCTTTGCCGGTAATGAAAATACCGACGAAAATAAATACATGTCGGTAAATTACTGAGAGAATTTTTTTTTTGTCGATAATACCGATAGAAAATTCTATTAGTAATGTTGAAAGAAAATTCTGTCGATAAATTACCTAAACAAAATTCTATCGATAATTGCCGATAGAAAATTATGTTGATATATTACCGAGAGAAAATTCGGTCGATATTACCTACAAAAATATAAAAAATAAATAAAATTTTCGTTAGTTTATTTTTATAATTAAAATTTTAAAATCAAATTTATCTAATTTTTTTAAAAAATAAAAATACCCTAAAAAATCTAACACCCTAAAATATTTTTATGTACCAAAAAAATTTTAAAATATAAAAAAAATTAAAATTTCTTAAAATAAATTTTATTTAATTAAAAAATTTAAAAAAATTATTTTTTAAAATTATTTTTATTCTAAAATTTATCAAAATAAATAAATTTAGCTAATTTTTTTAAAAAAAATCATAAAACACCCTAAAATATTTTTATTTTTCAAAAAATTTCAAAAAATATAATAAAAATTTTTAAAATTTGTTAAAACATATTGTGTTTAAATAGGTAAATTTTAAAAATTAAATTTTTTATAATTTTTATTTTAAAATTTATAAAAATAAATCAATTTTTTTCTAAATTTTTTAAAAAATTGAAAAAATATTTTTTAAAAAAATCTAACACTCTAAATAAATTTTTAAATACAAAAATATTTCTAAATATATTATAAAAATTTTAAAAATTTCTAAAATAATATTATGATTGATTAAAATAACCTTAAAAATCAAACAATATACAATAAAAAAAATATAAATAATCAACTTAAACTACAAAACTCACAAACCCAAAATAAAATATCAAATTCATAAAAATTAAAAAATAAATAAATAAATTTAATATACATTACACAAAATTATCTAAAATTTAAAAATTAAAATAAATACCTTATTCTTCTTCTTCTGAAAAAAAAAAATTCATAGAAAATTTGAACAGAGACAGATAGAGAGAGAGGACAAATAAAAAATGGAAGAGGATTAGGAAAATTGGGAGATGAGAGAAAAAATATATTTTTATAGAAAAAAATTACTTAGAGAATTAAGTATCTATCGGTAAATGATGGATCTCGATATTGAACACTTAGGGTTCGATCAACTTTTTGGTGTCCGGTAAATATATTCATGACATAGCAGTTGTACGACAATAATACTTTTTAAAGATTTGCTATAACACTTAGACTATATCTCCTACTCCTCAATTATAAATAGGAGTGAATCTCCTCAGATAAATAATTTTTTTTTTATTTTCTTCCTCTGTTATATGCAAACTAATCGAACTAACTTAAGCATTGAAGTTTTTTTTACTAGAGTTTGGTCCCTTCTTCTTATCTTGCAGATAGAGAAGCCGAATCCTGATACTTAGATTCGAATTCTTGAAATCACTGAAGTCCACTTTATCGTTAGTATTGGAGGAGAGAGATTTTTTAATGGTAAAGCTTAAAAATTGTATACACTATATATTTTTATCTATTAAATATTTATAGATCATAAAAATATTATTCACATTATTAATAATTTTTTGACAACAAAATAAATTTTGTTGAAAAAATTTATAGTTGCGACTTTTCTCCTGTATAATGCAATTCTATTATTTGTACAATGATAATGTAAGACATTATCTAAAAAAAATATAAAATAATTATCATATTCTCATTTTATTCTATTTTATTGTGTTTTATTTTATTTTATTCTATAAACAAATAACAGCTAATTAGGTGTTTGATAATTTTATTCAGCACTTAAAATTAAAACTTTTTCATCTCCTAATTATTTTAAATTGTTTGGTGATATTTATTTTGAAAATTTCAATTAAGCTAAAGATTACTTAAATTAAAATTTTTAACTTAAATTTTTGTACTGCACATAATATGTTATTAGATTTCAAATACATTTACAATTTAAAAACTATATTATTTTTTTAAAAAAAACTAATTAAATTATCTCCTTAAATTTATGTTTTACCCCAATATATTTTTTGTATTTTCAACAAACATATATAAGTAATTTTTTTAAATTTCACTTTTTAATTATATATTTTATACATATTTGTAATAATTAATGTATCCATTTTATGTCTCCAAATTTCTTTAATTTACTTATTACTTACGTGCTTATTTCATTGAAATTTACCTATAAATTATATTTTATCATAATAATTATAGCTCCATTGTTATTTGGTACAATGTGATTTTGAATATCTTAATTTAATCAAGTGGGAAAATTAGAGCAGACATGCAAACAAAAGGTTTATTGAAACAAATTAAATGAATATTAATCTTTAAATTAAATTAAATTATATTTCATCCCTTGTTAGTTATCTAATATTTTGAAACAAATCAACAAACTTCAAAAGTAGTGTTGATTTACAGACACAACAACAGTGCCCTAATACCATAGCAGTTGAAATATAACAGTGGCCAGACAGACAGCTACCAACATTCATTATGATCAGTCCAAAGCAATCCATCAAAATAAAACTATAGACAAAAAAAAAAACCAACATTTTCCCATTATATATTTCTTTTTAATATTTTTAGTTAATTTCCCAATTTTATTTTAATTTTTAAATTCATTACAATTTTTTAATATTTTTAATTTCTCAATTTTAATTTAATTTTCAAGTTCAATTGCAATGATATCATTGCAACGAATATTACAGTTAAAAACAGCAGTTTTGTATTTTCTGATATATTATGTTAAAACTTAAAAATTAATAATGCATAACAAATGTGTATTACTATTATAAGTGGTAATATTATTAAATGTTAACATATTATCATTAACAACAAATTAATATTATTATCCAATATCTATACTAGGGTTATAAAAGAGTTTTTGTTGTGATGAGAATTTTATACAAGAGTGATAATACTAATGATTTTGTTAGAACCAATTTAAAATTTTTAACAACATGATGTACATATTATTAAACGAAGTTTATTAACAGTAATGAAGTGAGAAATTTTACCAAAATATAAATTAAAAAATTACTCATAATTGAAATAAAATAATATTTTTATCTTTCTTTATTTCTTTTTCATCTTCTCATTCATTCTCCATATCTTTTTTAAACAATCTTTTCCTTATTTTTATCTCTTCCATGAGTTCAAAAAAATTGAATTTTCTAAATTGAAATAGAAATACAATAGGATTTTTTAAAAATAAAACTATGATTTTTTTAAAGGCTAGATTCACGTTCTGGAGGGGTAGAAAATTGGAATTCTTGAATTCAGAGAGAAAGATAGAAAAATAAAAAAAATAATTTTTTTAAAGTAAAAATCACATATAATGACAGAATAAGAGAAAAATATTAATATAATTATTTTCTTTTAGTTAGGAATGTAACATTGTTTTTATAATTTTAATTTTGATGAAATTCTGTTACTTGAAATAGTTACAATTAAAATTATAAATTAGGATATAAATCATAAAATTAAAATTTTTATTTAAAAATGCAAAAGGCCTTAAATTTTAGATAGATTTTTATTTATTTATTTAGAGTGGTTAGGCTAATAATTAAAACAGGCCAAGGAAGTGAGAAAAAAAGAGATGTAAAAGCAATCTTAGAGCGATGTTTTAACGGTGTTCTTAATAGTTAAAAAAAAAAAATTTAAGGTGGACCGAGCCTATATTTTTAATTGATAAAATAAAAGTAGGCTTTTGAGTGTACCCAATTAATTTTTGACGGTGTCGGATAAACATAGGTAGGCTTTTGAGGATTAAATTTTCGCCATACTTTTAGATATCTTTGTTGCGGTTTAATTGCAAAATGTTTTGTGTGAGCGGAATCCATCTCAAAATCATGGAATGGTACGACATAATCGTACTTACCTCTTCATTTGTAAAACCTTGTTTCTGGATTATTACAATTATCGCTAATTCAAGGTAAATTGCAATTTGTTCCATTAATTAATTAGTATAAAATTTGAAATAACTTGCAATGTCAATGTTGTCTATTCAATTTATAACTCATAAATTCACCGGTACTTATTATGTGATGGGAGGCCAGTGTTAAATTTCTGAACTGTTTGTATGGTCAATTGGGATATTACTGGATTTTATCCATAAGCATTTAAAAGGCCATAATTTTTATTTGTGATGACATAATTTCTAATAATATACATAATGTACATATAAGTAATTTTAATTTATTATTTTTGGAGAATTTATTAATACTCATTATTATTTAATGTGGCAATATAACATATTTATGTGAGATTGGTGTCCCCATATCACATCAATAAACATATTATTATGTCACGTCAACTTTAAATATATGTGAAGTGTCATGTTAACATATATATACCACATCATCACCTCTAAGCCACATCATCACATCTAAAATTGAAGTGAAAATTAACATAAAATTATTATTGATGCTATAATTTTAACCTTTAACCTCACGCCACATAAATAAAAACCTTTACCACAAAAAAGAATATTAGTTTTTATTAAAATAATTACTTTTCAAATTATGTCAACAAAGTGTTGAATTTATAATAATAATAATAATAATAATAATAATAATAATTTAATAATTTAAATTAATTTACAATAACTTATTATTATTTTAATTTAATAATTTATTATAAATTAATTTTAAAAGTTTATTAATTTTAATTATTATTATTTTAATATAATAATTATTATAAATTTATTATAAAAATAATAATTTATAAAAATTTAATTTTAAAATTAATAAATTATATGATTATTTATTTGTTTTGATAATAATTGAATGACACATATTTAAATATTCAGTTTAATAATTTTAATTACTTATAAAGTTTTTATTTTGAAGAATGTAATTACATATAAAGCTATAATTCTAAAAAAAAGGATATGGTTCAGATTATTAAATTTTTAATTTATATAGTATGAGATTAAAGAATCGAATCATATCACCAACCATAACTCCTAAATATGTATTTAGTGCCACACTAATATGCGTGTGTAATGTGGCATGCTGACCTCAATGCCACGTTAGCATGCATTTGAGGCAGTGGCGGAATCAAGAATTTATCGAGGGGGGTCTTGAGTGCAGTGGCCGGTGGTGGTGGTCGGTCGCGGTGGTCTGTGGTGGGCTGGTGGTGGTGGCTGGCTGCGCTGGTTGAACTTGGGGAGGGAAGGGGGAGAGGGAAGAAGGAGAAGAAAAGAGGAGAAAATGCAGCCCTTTTTTATTTTTGAACCGGCTCAAGCGAAATGGCGTCGTTTCGCCAGGGACTAATTTTTTTTTATAAATTGACCCCTGCGTTTCGCCAAGGAAACGACGTCGTTTCGCCAGGGACTAATTTATAAAAAAAAAAAAACCAAATTTGCAGTGAGGGGATCGTCTATCCCTCGCTGTAAATCGTCTGCATCTCAGCCCCTGTTGACGGGGGCTGAGTTTAGGTCGCTCTCCAAGCCTCCACCGGCTTTACTCCTTCTGGCCGCCGGTGAGGGGGGGTCGTGTGATCCCACATGACCCCATGGTGGTTCCGCCGCTGATTTGAGGTATTATGAACACAAAAAAAACAAACTATATAAATGACAATAAGTATTAGTAAATTGTCAAGAAAAAATAGGGTATGTAAAATTCGGTTAATCGATTAAAAATTCAGTTTAGTTAATTAAATTTAGAATAATTTAATTGGTTTGGTCGAAAAAGTTACAAAAATTTTATTTTTAGTTCGGTTAACGGTTAACTAGTTTGGTTCGGTCGATTAACTGTTAACCGAACTTTTTTAAAAAAATTATTTATTTATTATTTATTATTTATTTATTTAATTATATTAATTTTTTTACTATAAATATAAATTTTTTATTGCAAAATAAAGTTATTTTTTAAATTTTTAATAAGTTTTATTTACTTTTTTAATTATATTAATTTTTTATTTTAAATAAAAATTTTATTATAAAATTAAAAAAATCGGTCTGTTCGGTTAATTCGAAATAGAAATTCGGTCAATTTGATTAAAATTTTTTAAAAAATTTAATTTGATTAATCAATTGATTTGAACTGTTAATTAATCGAACCGACAGATATCCACCTTAAAAAAAATGGTTAACTTGTAACACCCCTTCCCGACCTATGAATAAGCCGAGGAGGAATGCTACATCGGGATACGAGCTTTGGTTATGTCAGCTTACTTAATGTTCCTTATAAAAATTTTCCAAAAATTTTGACGGAGTCTCCCTTAAAATTCTAGGTCCCAAGTGTCGACAAAACTGATTTTTCTTATTTTTGAAAAATATTTTGTTTCACAATTCAACTCAAGCACACTTCCAATAATCCACCCTTATAACCTCAACTACAATCCTGCAAGAAGAATTCACACTTCTATATTCACAACCCAACTCAATTTAAAACCATACTGTTATTATTTATTACTAGATTTACATGCTACATCAAGTTATCTCTTTGTATTGTTCAAATAAGTACATGCCAGTTTCTAATACCAAAATACAAAATGAAGAGCACCACCTAAGTTTGTTGATGACCGACAGATCGCAAGACTCCTATGCTCGCTACTGGCTCCTTGCTAATAACCTACGAGTTTAGAAGAAACTAAACTCGCTAAGCATTGCTTAATGGGTACTTTAACTAATTACGAAAAATAAATAATAAAAGCATAATGCAGTTTTAAAAGCAATGAGTCGTATTGAAAAATAATATCACAGTAAAAACAATCCATACATGCCATATATTCAGTTATTATCATTTTATCAGTTCGCTCCACAAGGTAATTTGGTAGACTAACGTATGGTAAGGAACTAACTGAAACAACTGTATATATATTCTGTGGCTGTGGCCCTAAAAAAAATTGAGGACCAAGCCCTGTGGAATCTGTGGCCGAAGCCCTCTTTTCATTGGCTTACAAACCCTAATAACCTACCCTGAGCTATTGTGATACTTTTGACAAGTCTTATGATCACTAAGATGAATAGGCAAAAAGATCAAAGAAAGCAATGATTAATCAAGACCATGAAGATAGTTGAAGTTCTCAAGACCACAAGGGTAGTTGATGTTCTCAAGACCATAAGGGTAGTTGATGTTTTCAAGATCATAAGGGTAGTTGAATTTTTCAAGACCATAAGGGTAGTTGAAGTTCCCTTAATATATCCAATATATCAAGACAACATCAGAGTAACAAATGATTTATCCCTGTTAAAGAAGATTTATGTTACTCCACTCATCCATTATTGGGAGCCCAAGTTGGTACAAACAAGACAACTCTTTTAGAGCTAGAAAAAAAAACAACAAAACAAAACAAAACAAAAAAATAAAAAAAGGAAAAAAAGAAAAGAAAGAAAAAAGAGAAGAAAAAAGGAAAAGAGAAAAAGAGAAAGAAAAGAAAAAAAAGAGAGAAAACCCAAAATGGTTCAAAAAGCCAACTGAGTTCTCTTTTACCTAAGATAATAAAAGGCTTCCATTGGGTTCATAAGGTCAATTTGGTTTGAATTGGTCCAACCCAACTAAAGATTCAATCAAAATTGGAGAAAGACCATATAGTTCTTGAAAGTTCTGTACTTGACAGTCCTACAAGAAAGAAGGACAAAATGATAAAAGAAAGGGAAGAGTAAGAGAAATAAAGAAAAGGGAGAAGAAGAAAAGAAACGAGTTTGGGAACCAAACTTTTTGCAAGAGCATAAACTGTCCTAATCAAGATCTAGATTAATGCCAAGAATTTGGAGTCTAGCAAGATTGCCTCTAAGCTGCCTAAAATTTCAACAAGAAATTTGTAGTGTGAAGGTTTGTCCATTGTGTCACACCAGCTCCAATCTCAAAATGGCCTTCATTTAAACCCGTGTCCCTCATAGACTCCATTTCAAGCTTATCAAAGACTTGTTGATCTCTCTTGGTAGGTAGAGTCTATTAGTGGAGATAGTTTGGATAAGCATGCATATGAGATAGACAATATTTAAACTCAAATGAGACCTTTGGCCAAGTAATGTGTATGTACTTATTTGAAGTGCAACAATTCTTGCTTAAATAGAATTGATTCCCGAGTTTAGTATGGTAACTAAGGTTGCCATGTTGTAGATATGTTAATTTGGAAAATCAAGTCCTGAGGTACATTGACATTAATTTGGCAAAGCCAACATTTGATTTCAAAATTAAAATTCAAAAAATCAAATAAAAAATATTTTGTCATACAAAGCTTTCAAGTTAAGGGGAGTATGTTGAACCTCTAAAGGACATATTGGGCAAAGGAAATAATTATTGGCAAGGTCATGAAGGAGCTACCAACAGATATACTGAAATATAGTTGGAAATGGATGCATCCCTAACTCATGTTGCTTAGGGTCTCCACCACTCATGTTTTCATCATCTTGAAGATAAAAGCCACAAATGCAAAGCTTTCAATCATTCCACTGCGAGACCTGAACGAGCATCAAAAAGAAACCAATAAGAACACTTCTGCTAATCACCTCAGTCTGTGAGTTGATGGAATGACTGTAAGTATTATTCATGCATATCATGCATACATGAGCATATCACATCGCACTTTCTTGTCTTGCATTGTCTATTCTTTATCAAAGTGAACAGCAAACACTCTGTGAAGTGAAGAATCAAAAGAAGATGTCAAATCAGGGGGGCGTGGAAAGCCCATTGCTTGAGAAAGCTCCAGTAATTTTGCAAAGAGAAGAAATACGTGCTTGTGCGAAGAACTAGACGGCAAAAACATCAATTAAAGCTTGCATGGATAAAATATTTGGTTTGAGCCTACACAGGGGGCAAAGTTTCTCCTTTTCAATTTTTTGATTTTATATACCAAATATTTTTAAACTCACTTACAAATATTTTGCCACACAGGGGGGCAAGGAGAGGATATAAGGTCCAATTAAAAATAGCTAAATCTTTGCAAAAAGGAAGAACAAAAGAATGGAACATTAGACTAAAAGAAGATGTAAAAGACAAAAGACAAAAGACCAATCCAGCTAAAAGAGCTGAAGCCAGGGTAAAGACCCGACCTCCAATGGATAAAGATCCATATTTTCAAGGGTGAAGACCTGATCTCAAAGGATGAAGATCCATTTACAAAGGGTGAAGACCCGATCTCCAAGGATGAAGATCCATTTACAAGGGCGAAGACCCGATCTCAAAGGATGAAGATCCATTTGCAAGGGTGAAGACCCGATGTCAAAAGATGAAGATTCATTTTCAAGGATGAAGACCCGATCTCAAAGGATGAAGATCCATTTTGAGGGTGAAAAACCACAATGCATAGAATAACTGGAGCAGTCAGATTTCTTAAATGATAAAAGGTCAGTCAAACTCAATCTCGGGTCCAAGCACCCATCCTTGGGTCCAAGTACCCAAATCAATTCAAGCTTGGGTCTAAGTACCCAATCTCGGGTCCAAGCACCCATTCTCGGGTCCAAGCACCCATTCTCGGGTCCAAGTAACCAAATTGAATCCAATCTTGGGTTCAAGTGCCCAATCTCGGGTCCAAGTACCCAATCTCGGGTCCAAGTACCCAAATCAAATCAAGTTTAGGATCGAGTATCCAAACCCGGTTTAGGATCGAGTATCCAAAATCAAGTTTAGGATCGAGTATCTGAACCCAATTTAGGATCGAGTATCCCAATCTAGTTTAGGATCGAGTATCCCAATCCAAAATCAAGTTTAGGACCGAGTATCCGAACCCAATTTAGGATCGAGTATCCCAATCCAGTTTAGGATCAATTATCTAAAGCCAATTTCGGATCGAGTATCCCAATCCAAATCCAGTTAGGATCAAGTATCCGAATCCAGCTAGAATCGAGTATCCGAGTCTAGTTTAGGATCGAGTATCCAAATCTCTCTGGTCCAGAACCCAAAATACCCTTAGGTCCAGAACCTAGAATATCTTCTAAGTCTAGAACTTAGCTCGCATCCAGAACCTAAATTTTTCTTAGGCCCAGAACCTAGAATTATCCTTGAGTCCAGAACTCGAACCAGGTCCAGAACCCAAATTTTCCTTAGGTCCAGAACCTAGAATCATCCTTGAGTCCAGAACTCGAACCGGGTCCAGAACTCAAATTTTCCTTAGGTCCAGAACCTAGAATCATCCTTGAGTCCAGAACTCGAACAGGGTCCAGAACCCAAATTTTCCTTAGGTCGAGCACCTAGAATTATCCTTGAGTCCAGAACTCAAACTGGGTCCAGAACCCAAATTTTTCTTAGGTCTAGAACTTAGAATTTATCCTTGAGTCTAGAACTCAAACTGGGTCCAGAACCCAAAACCTCAACTGTCTCAAAAATAAGTCTTATTGCTTTTCAATCTCTTTTACTAAAGTTTCAGATTTTTCAAGCAGGGGGCAAACTGTAGACCCTTAATTTTTGACCCAATTCGGTCCAATATGTTTTATTTAGTCCAAAATAATTTTTGTTGTCTAATTGGTCCAAAATAATTTTTTGCTTTAGTATCTAATTTTTATTAATAAAATATAAAAATAAACAAATAAAAATCAAAAAATAAAAATAAAAATTGAAGTCAGAAAAATTGGTGACGAAAAAATCGTCGCGCGGGCCTGTGGGCATTTTGCCCGCAGGAATTTCCTGCGGGTGATGCCCCAGCCTGCCCACTGCCGCAATTTTCTGCGGTAGTTTTTTTTCGCCAGCGTATTTTTTCCTGCGGCAAATTTTTTTTACAGCACAATTTTTTCCGACGCAAATTTTTCGAAACCTAATTCAATTAGGTTTTGGTTTCTTTTTTTTTTATTAATATTACTTGCTATGACTAATTAGGAATAAACTACATCAAACCACTATAAATAAGGACCAAAGGCAATTAAATTTAAGGGGGGTCGAAAATCCAACAGTAGCTTGGAAAATTTGAAACCAAATCAAGAAAAGAAAAGGAGCAATTCAATTTCTTTTTTTCTGGAATAGCAGGGACACGATTTAAGCAATTCAAAGGCAGCAATTGTCTTTGTTCTTGTTCATCCAAGAAGAATTATTTTTGGAGAATCAACAAAAGAAGGTATGTATTAAATTCTTTTTTGTTTTATTTTTCACAGTAGCTAAAACTAGGATTTTGTGTTTTTCAAAAGTTAAAATCATAGAACTTTAATTTAGTTTTTCCAAAGTTAAAACACTAATACGTTACTTTATTTTCCAAAAGACTTAAAATTTTTATTTTTACCTCTTCAAAATCTTAAAACCTTAATCAAACATATTTTTCAACAAAAACAAAATTTGATTCTTTTTTCTTCAAAAGTGTAAACTAGGTTCTGTTTCTTCCACAAAAAACCATAAAAAAATATCTTTTCTATTTATAAAAACTTCAATCCGTTTGTTTAAATTCATAAAACCTCATGAAATCATCAAATTGTCTTTCTAAATCCTAATTCAAATTCATCACCCGAGACCCTAATTCTAAAACACTAAAACTCTAATTCATCTTCTAAACCTAAAATATTAAACTCTAACTCCTTTAAAACTTTAAACCTTAATTTTTTCTAAGCCCTAATCCTTTAAAATATTAAAAAAACCATAAAACATAAATACTTTAAATTTTACACAGTAGCTTGAAATCACCATTTAAAATCACAAATCAAAAGTATTTTAAAGTGTTTAAAACCCTAGTTTCATGATTTCACCATTCAAATATTAATTTAGTTAATCAAAGAGTCTTACCAACCTTTTAAAACATAAAACCCTAATCTATTTTAATTCCATAAAAAGTTACAGTAGCTATAATTGGACTTTTATTTGCTTTACTTAATTCTACACTTGATTATGTTTTGATTTATCTCTTATGCTTTAATTTATTTAATTTCAATACTTGATTTATTTAATTTATCATGGATGGATGTTTATTTTATATTTTGATTAATAGCTTTGATGAATGATTTATTTATGATGAATGATTTTTTTTACTTTTATCAATTAATTTAGATTTCCAAAAGTTGTAAGAGGTATGTTTCCACTTGGTGGGTACCTCATTAGTTAAACATCATGTAATTTAATTTGCTTTTCTATTTTAGAACCTATGTAAAGGGCATATTTCTACCTTTTGGTGGGTGTCCTATCTAGGCATGTGATGTAAGGACATGTTTCCATCTTCGGATAGGTGTCCATTTATTTGTTTTATTTTATTTGGACATTGCTTTGATTTTAATACAATGATGCTTTCTTTTTATTGTGTGTAGTATGAATAATATTGTTATATTTAATAATTTTATAATTTTAAGACCTGTAAAAGAGGCCGGTTCTAATGAACCGGGCGTTGTGGGGGTGCTGGGCCATTTCTCACCTTCCCCACACGTACCCAACTTTCTGAACCCATTAGGGGGTTGGGGATTCCTTAGGAATCGAGTCATCCACCCCTTTCTTTTTTCCCGGCCCGTCCAGGTGGCGACTCCATTTTCTCCGAACTTAGGTCCGTGTTCTCTAAGGCCCCGAGCCTAAACAGTGCTGTAGTAGCAAGAACCATTCCACCGGGAGTGGGGGCAAAAATTCCCGCTCACAGTCATGCATATCATTACTGGTGGTGGTCACTATGATGTGGTAGAAAAGTTACAGAAGCATAAGGCCAGAAAGTCTTCTCAATAACCAAGATCCTATCATCCCAGAGCACGGTAGTGACTTTTAACTATTCATAGTCATGCCAAACTGTGACACTATATGTAGATGCTCTATTTGTTCACGCCTTGATCCAGGATTACATTGTCCACCGAATTCTAGTGGACACTGGAAGCACCATCAATCTCCTCAAATTGGAAGATTATAAGAAGCTCGATCTTTCCCTAGACATACTTCAACCTATATCAATCTTAATAGTCAAACTTTCAGGCCATAATTTACCCATGTTTTGATAAACAATGCTTAAAGTCCAACTGGGAGATGGACCAGTAGTAAGAGATTGTAAGGCTTGTTTCATGGTAGTTGATATGCACTTCACATACAATGCCATATTTAGGCGACCGTTATTGGCTAAGGTAGATGCCTATATTTCCATGAAAAGCATGACTATAAAGGTCCCAACATATGATGGAGTGGCAATATTAAGGGGGAAATCAACATGCAACTTAAGATTCTTATGCTTTTCTCTTGAACGATGCTAATCTAGTCCTACCAATGGACTCTCTAGACCTCCCTAGTAATTTAGAGTCTCTAGTTGAGTGGATATGCTGAAACAAATACAAGTTAGGAAGGGAAAAAGTTAAAGATAATAAGTTTCAAGAGCTCAAAAAAAGAGCAGGCCTTGACTGAGGTCCTTTAACAATACTAAGATGTCTTTGCTTGGGAACGAAATATGTGAGGGAGATCTCCCTTGAGCTTATGATGCATGAGCTATATGTGGACCCTCAAGCACCCTTAGTGAAATAAAAAAAAAAGAAATCATGACATGGAGAAGTAGTTAGTGGCAAATCAAGAAGTTGAAAAGCTCTTACGGGCAGGCTTCATATGGGAAGTCCTCTTCCCATATTGGATTTCCAATATGGTACTAGTGAAAAAGTCTAATGGGAAGTGAAAGATGTATACTTCACCAATCTCAATAAAGTATGCCCTAAGGATTCATACCCTCTTATTAATATAGACCACTCGACGGATTCTACTATGGGGTATGAAGAGTATTCCTTTGTTGATGCATCCTCAGGGTACCATCAAATCTCTCTCAATCCCGAGGACTAAGAGAAGACCTCCTTCATAACTGACAAGGGGATTTATTGTTACATAACGATGCCATTTGGCCTCAAGAATTCAGGTGCCACTTATTAGAGGTTGGTGAACAAGCTACTCCCAAGAGCAGATAGGTTGTAGTGTAGAGGTCTATATGGATGATATGATAATTAAAAGAGGGATTACATCCAACCCTAAAAAGATAAAGGCCATACTGGACATGGAACCTCCAAAAAATGTGAAAGAGGTCTAAAAGCATAATGATAAAATCACGACACTAGACCGATTCATTTACTACTTGGCTCGGTGTTGCCTACCATTCTACAAGCTCTTGAAGGACTTAAAGCATCAAGTGGACAGATAGCAAGCCTTATTAGAGTTAAAGAACTTTTGAGCTTACCTCCACTCTTGAGTCAGCCTCTTAAGGGAGAAACCTCATACTTGTACCTAGTGGCCATACCAGTAGCTAATTAGAGAAGAAGAAAGCCATAAATCTGCTATTTATTACACAAGCCATGCACTGAAAGGCCATAAGCTCTGCTACCTATCCTCTAAGAAGCTTGCCCTAGCCTTTATGACTGCCTTCATTAAGCTCTAACCTTACTTTGATGCCCATACCATAGTGGTATGTACCAACTCTAGATTAATAAAGATATGTTATGAATATGACATTCGACATGAGCCAAGACATGCTATAAAAACACATGTGCTAGCCGATTCTGTGATGGAGCTATATGAGGAGTCCACAATGTTCGCTCTAAAGGAATCATGGTTCCTAAGCTTGGATGGAGCCCATGTATAAGGGGAGCATATGTAGAAGTGGTCCTAAAAAGCCCTTGTTCAATCCTCATCAAAAACTCTGCCAGGATGAACTTTAAAGCTTTAAACAAGATAGCTAAATATGAAGTTCTTTGCCTAGGTACTATGGAAGTCTATTTATAAGATCTCTCGATTTATTCTAATTCAAAATTGGTGGTTAGCCAGCTAATAGGAAAGTATGAAGCCTAAGAATAGAGCATGTTGAAGTATAAAGAGCATGCAGCTAGGCTTCTGGATGCTTTAATAAATCAAAGGTGCTCGTGGGAAATCCACTAGATTATCAAGGTTGAGAATGAGGAAGCTGACAGGCTGGCTAAAGTCACTACTACCAGGGAGGGCAACCTCAAGTAGGGAATCCTTATAGAATTTATAGAAAAGTCAAGCCATGAAAACTCGATAGCCCTAGTTATAGAACCCATGGATGGATGGAGAATTCCCAAATTCAACTTCCTAAACACCAGAGAACTCTTAGACAACTTAGTGATGGTAAAGAAGGTGGTGAGGAGAGCCAACATATACACCATCCTAGACGGTGTCCTGTATAAGCAGTATTTCTCTCACCTTTAAAACAGATATGTATCTAAAGACGAAAATGACTATATACTCAGGGAAATCCATAAAGGCATATGTGGAGCTCATGAGGGGGCATAGGCCATAGCTCAAAAAATGCTGTTATAGGGATATTATTGGCCATCTATGGACAAAGATGTAAAAGCTCTAGTTTAGAAGTGTGATAAATGTCAAAAGCACACTAATTTATAGTACCAACCGATGACCGAGCAAAGGCACATCAGAAGCCTGTAGCCATCCTTCCAGTTAGGCATTGATATGCTGGGTCCTTTTCTATGAGCCATTACTCAAAGGAAGTTTCTGGTGGTAGTTGTTGACCATTTTACCAAGTGGGTTGAGGTCGAACCCATGGCCTCTATTACACCGACTTCCATAATCTAATTTTTCCAGAAGTCCATCATAACAAGATTTAACATCCCTCATACCCTACTCACTAATAATGGCAAGTTATTTGATTGTAGATTTTTCAGAGAATACTACAAAGAACTTAAGATAGAACTTCAGTTCACCTCTATTTACCATCCCTAATCAAATGGTCAAATAGAGGTTACCAACTGTACCATCCTTAATGGGTTAAAGAAGAGCTTGATGAGTCTAAAGGTCTCTGGGTGGATGAACTGTGGAATGTACTATGGGAATATTGAACTTCATCGAGGTCTATTATAAGAGAAACACCTTTCTCCTTAACCTAAAGCACCAAAGTAGTTATACCTATGGAAATAGTTCTTCCCTTTGGTAGAGCCATCAATAACAACTAAGATTTGTAAGAGCCTGTCACCAGGTACAATCTTGACATGCTTGAATTTAAAAGAGAGCATGCAGAGATAAAAATGGAAGCTTACAAAGCATGGGTTATCGGCTTCCACAATAAAAGGGGTATGACATAAGTAATTTAAGAAGGGCTAATTGGTAGGCTCTAGGAAACTAGGCCCAACCTTAGAAGGCCCAAATAGCTAATGTATGCCAATTCGGGGCTATAAGCTCCAGACAACATATGGACAAGCAATCTCGAGGACATTAAATGATGACAACTTGAAGATGTACTACCAGTAGTCCACCCCAAAAAAGTGACATCTTTTTCTTTGTAATTTTTCTTTCTTTTTTACTTTTATAATCCATTATAAAATGTATAAATGTTATAAAGAAAAAGAAAAATGGGGCCTTGCCCTAAGCTTGTACAGGCAAGATTGTAAGCTACTGAGCTTTGCTATATACACTGTTTAAAAAATCAAAAGGCCGTGTAGTGAGCACGGCAAAAAAGTGCCTCATGTACACTTTAAAAGACCATGCAATGAGCTCGGTAAAAAAATAATGTGCCTTATCCATGCCTAAAAGAAAGTGTCTTGCACACACTAGCAAACAAGGTATCTCGTGCACATTTAGAAATCTAAACTGCATCACGCTTATTCAAAAGTCATGTGTACTAAACACACCTAAATATCTAACATGTACTGAGCATGCCTAACAATCTAACATGAAAAAAGCACACCTGAGACCTAATTAGACTAAACGTAATTTAAGCATAGGCATCCAAAGCACGCCTCATAGTTAACATGTGATAAGCATGCCTAAGATCTAATGCACCAAGAATGTGCTATGAATACAATGCCTTGCACACACCAAAAAGTTAGAGGTGCAATAAGCACACCTACAAGTTAACGGGTGAAAAGTATGCCTATAATCTAAAGTGTGCCAAGCACACCCTAAGTACAATAATACTACTTATGTCATTCAAGTACACCATTACAATATGGATGCTACATAAATAAATGAACAAAGATGAGGCATGAGCTTTGTAAAAATACTATTTACATTTCAAAATAAAAAATTATTACAACTGTAGGGGGTTGGTCTTTACAAAAATAAAAGATACTGCCCCTAAGAAAATAAAAAAAAAGTTTTCTATACAAAAGAAAGCTAGAAAAAAAAGAAAAGAAAGCAAAAATCAGAAGACCCCACCTCAGGGCTACTCATTTTATGCCTCTTCACCTCTACTGGCCATGCCTACTGCACCATCCTTAGGCTTGTCCTCAGCCAAGGCATCAAGGTTGATTTCTAGAATCCATGAAAAATCTTCCTCATGGTGTTTTTCCTTGAACATCCTAATAACGTATTTTTGGAACTTGTTGTTCCCTTGGATATAGCGATCCTTGTCCTAGATTAAAAGCTTAAGGTACTTTTTGTTTCTCATAGGTCAGCTCAGTCTGCCTAACTTATAGTTGCTTTATCCGATCTTCTAATTCAGCTCGAGCTCTTTGGAGGGAAGCCTTAGTAGCTTGGTATGCCTCTTTCTTGGCTCAGAGTACGTCTTTTGTGACCATGTGCCATGTCTACCTTTTTTTTAACATTAAGGGCACTTTTTACGTTCGAGGCCCTCTTCTTGGCCTTCTCTAATTCCTTCAGAATGACTCCAAACTATTTATAAAGATCTAGTATGCAGTCGCTTATATTGTGGCATGGGTGGCTGAACTGTAAAGCACCAAAACACAACAAGTTATTAGGGTTCAAAAATATATAGAGCTTGACTAATGATATGCATAAAAATTTTTCAAACCAAGATCATTCATACTCACCATATTAGAGGTCATCTTAAAGTAGCTCACTAGGGCGGGTGTCACCATCTTGTTATATTCCATTGTATCCTATGGCACATTATGCAGAATATCTTGCATGAATGCATCCATTGGAGCATTAGAGATGAATTAGTTCTCACCGCACCTGGATTATAAATTTTCATGGATCACGGCCAAGGCCTTGCCGCACTTCAGATACCTGTGACCCTTGGACGCTGCACCTCGAGTAAGGAGTCGAGGTTAATAGGAGCTTGAGGTGCGCCCCTCTAAGCCTCGACCTACTCCACCTTTTTGCCCCTAGTAACCATTGCCTGTGGATCAATCTAAGGCATTATTTTCTCAACTCCTTTATCATGTACTGAGGCAGCAGGGCCAAGCTGGCGTTGTTGGGCAGCCTCGGTGGTCTGCAATTTCTTGACAGAGGGCTTCTTTAAAGCCTTTTTTTTTTCCTTCTTTGCCTTATAATTCTTGAGTCACTTCATTGCATATGCGAACTTAGTAGGCTGGGGATCTTAGCCCTTCATCCTTGCACAAATGCAAAAAAGTTTGAATAAATAAAACTAGACAAAACTAACTATATAACAGTAAGAAAAGTTACCAGCTCGATACACTTTTTTGGGGCTAGGCTCCTTCAAAGCCCTAGCTATCAGGTACTTTTCCCTTATTAAGTGGCAGGTGTTCCTCTTCTCTTCTTGGATGTCTTGCCTAATTTTCTTAAAGGTCTCAAGCTTAGAGTGCTCCAAATTTGCATTGCTACCTGAGGCACATCTACCTCTTCATTCCTTGTGGTTCGACAGGGAAAACCATTCTCATGCTCGATCACAAAAAAAAAAGTCTTTCTAATCTTTCATTAAGTTGAGCTTTTCTTCGATTAGCCCAAGGGAAGGGTGCCCCTAAAGAATTGTGTCAGCCAAATAATCTCAATTTTGATCTTTAGCACTCAAATTGAATGATGCATTTAACAAGTCTTTAAGTTACTTGATGCGAAAATAAGTTGCTCATCATATAGCTAGAACAGGGCAAAAAGTACGGTCACCCTAAGCTACAGGGCGACCACCCTTAAAACTTTGAAAACCAATTTGAGTCACAGTAGGATTTGTAGTCAGAGTCTCAACCTTAGGAGCGACCATGAAAGGACCGATAGGGACTGTCCATAAATTCAAATGATCGCACCTCAAGTGACAAAAACTCTAACATTCACAGTAGGGAACACGGTGACAGGCGCAGTTTGATGAGCGGTCTCTCTGTACCTTGTCGTGACCCTCCATTCCCAAAGGCAACTATCCATACATTTTAAGAGAAAATCACAAGGATTGGTAGTAGTGTTCACAGTCTCTGGTGCACCCAAAAGTTCGATGTGAGACAACCACTCTGACCGCTATTCTAGTATTAGCGCGATTACACCTTTCATATTTTGGCAAAAAATTACTTTGTCAAATGAGAAAGTGCCACGTGGAATATCCATTGTAAAGCCACTTTCAAATTCAAAAAGGGTGACTGTCCCGACAGCCACAGGATGGGCAAGATTTCACTAGCAGAGCACTCACATTTAACCATTGGAAGAATTTTCAAATGGACCGACCGTCCCTGTTTTAGGACCATCGCTTTCTAAGAAAAACTTGTTGTTATTACAAGGACTAGCCTAATAAAATAAATCACATGACTTATAATGGCTAGTTAGACCAAATTGGCTATAAATACCCCAAGAAACATCTTGTATAAGGGTAATTTT